>OY728125.1:598273361-599523361 GCA_963277665.1 Viscum album
AAAAACCAAAAAACAACCTTGTCTTCAATGAAATCAGAATGAAAAATAGAATAAATGGAGGTAGAACATAAAACTCAGTTATAACTTACAGATTTTATGTGGAAGAACAAACGATCAGTTTATTGGAAGAAGGGTTTGCACACTAGAAGAATGGTAGCTCTCATTTAGGGTGTAATGTGGGTGGATCATGATCTGAATTGGGGTCTGCACTTGTGGCATTCTGTCCCAACGGTTTTTTAAAACCGTTGGTAAATATTATCAAACCTATACCAATGGTTTCCATGAACCTTTGGCATAAGGGGGGAAAACCATCAGCTATCCTAATGGTTTTTTGAAACTGTTGGGAAAACTACCACCTATCCCAATAGTTATATATAATCATTAGTAAAGGTGTCCTCTACCCAGGCCTATCTCAATGGTTTTCTAAACCATTGGGGGAAAACACTCTAAAAATTTCTATACAAACAGTTTTTCTAAAACCGTTGAGATAGAGGCGTTGGTATAGAAGGAATTTCCAGTAGTGGGATTAGGATGATATTAATAGAATAAAATAAATGATTATTACTCTATAGTTAATTTGAAATGTTATAGCATTTAAATATCACCATGTTTCTTCAACTAAGATATGTTTGTTCAGAATGGGTTTTCACAGAAGAAACATGGAAGCTAACGAGGAGAGGCCCCGACAGAATGATATCCTTATGAATCTGTAGCCCGGAATGGTAGATATTGAAACTGAGAAGTTTGTGATAGTAATAGTATAGATAATTCATGAAATAAATGGTGGTGGAATCCATGAAAGAGAACAACAAGAGGTACCACAAAGGAACATGAAGATAGTGGAACATTTTATAAGACAACACCCTCTTTCTTTCAATGCATATTTTGACCCAGTAGCAGCTGAAGGATGGATTAAATCCCTTGAAAGAATATTCAATGTTATGGGATGTTCAAATAATGAAAAGGTATGTCATTCCATTTATCATTTTTAAGGTGAAGCTGATCAGTGGTGGTCAATGGTAAAAAACATTAGGGATAGATATGATGTTGATGACTTAGAGTGGGATGAATTTAAAAGTATTTTCCTTGAAAAATAATTTCCTATGGTGGTTTGACTTTGTATAGAGAAGCAATTCAGTTAATTAAAGAGGAAGGAGGAAGATTCAGTGGCTGTGTATGAAGAAAACTTCACCCGACTGGAGAGGTATGATCCAAATCTTATTCTAGATCTTGATAGCAACATCAACTGCTTTTATCCAGGATTGGAGCCAAGGTTTCTAAGGGCATTGGACTCCCGTGAATTTAGAACTTATGAGAAACATTTCTAATGTGCTGAGAGGCTAGAGATGGATTTTTCTGATGATCACATTCACTTTGAAAGAAAGGAGAAGAAGAGGTCTAGATGGAAGGTGATGGGTAAGAATCAGCCAAAAAATCTGATGGTGAGAAATTATAGATTCTAGTTTGTGAAAAGTATTGCAAGAGGCACCCAAGGGAATGCCTTACTAAAATTGAGAAGTGTTTTTGATGTGGTAGGTTTGGAAATATGACCCAAGATTGTAATGAAAATGATCCTAAGATTAATCACGATAAGAAAATTGTTAAGTGTTTTAAATGTGGGGAGATGGGTCATTATGAAAATGCCTTCCTAAAGAGAGATTTGGATGATGCAAAGAAGAAAAAATATTATAATAAAGGTATAGTGAGATCCTTTGCAATGACGTCAGTAGATATCAGGCCATCCAATGAAGTTGTATCAGGTACCTTGTTTGTTTACTCAGATTTTGCTAAAGTTTTGTTCAAAATGGGGTCTACACATTCCTTTATTTCTGAGGAATTTTTAGGTAAATTAAAAATATCACACCAAAAAATGAGACCAGAACTTATTGTTAAAACATTAGAAGGAAATATTATAGCAAAGGAATTATTAGAATCTTTCTATTGTGTTATGTAGAAATAATTTACCTGCAAACCTTGTTGTTTTTCCTTAATAGAGTTTGATGTAATTCTGGGAATGGATTGGATTTCTATTTATCATACTAAGATTGACTGTTGAGCTAAAGAATTTTTTTTTCATAAAGAGTTTCTGTTTTTATACAAGAATGAACCCATAAAATTGATAACATACCAGGAAGCTCATAAACTATTTAAAGATGGAAATGGAAGTTATCTTTCTCATATTGTTGAAAACAAGGGAACTGTTCAGATTAATGATGTGCCGATGGTAAATGAATACCCCGACGTTTTTACTGATGAGTTACTTGGTGTCATACCTGATCAGGAAGTAGAATTCACAATTGACTTAGTTCCTAATGCTAAGCCAATTTAAAATCCCCCATATCAAATGGCTCAAATGGAACTTATTGAACTAAAAAAATAAGTTGCAGGAGTTTCTTGACAAAGGATTAATTCATCCTAGCACTTCACCAAGGGGTGATCCTATTTTTTTCATTAAAAATAAAGATGGTTCCATGATACTTTTCATTGATTATAGATCCTTGAATAAATTCACTATTAAAAACAAGTATCCCTTGCCTTATATCGATGACTTGTTTGATCAGTTCCAGGGAGCTCATTACTTTTCCAAGATTGACTTGAGATCCAGATACCATCAGTTCACTACTAGAATTTAAGTTATTTGCGATGAGATCCTGTCGAAAATGTGCTCTTGCGACGGTGTCCCATCATAAATAGCCCGTTATAGAAAACAACGTCGCAAATAGTATTTTTTGCGACGGGCCGTCATAAAAAATACTATTTGACATGGGAAATCGTCCCATCACAAATAGATCTCAGATTATATAGATTATAAATATATAAACTATTGCGACGATCCCATCACAAATAAGCATTTGAGATGGTCCTGTTTTCCCGTCGGAAATACTTATTTAAAAAATATATAAACTATTTGCGACAGGGTCCCATCGCAAAAGGACCTATCGCAAATACTTAATAAAATAAAAAATATATATATTCAATAAAATTATGATAAATTAATATTAGAAAATAATAATAATAATAATACTATTAATATAAATATTATAATATCATTTTTTGTGCCAAAATATTGGACAAAAAGAACGATGAAAGAGAGGCCCGCGACGTGCCTCACGAAGCCACGATGCGGAGTCCCCGCAAGTAACGTGGTTGCCGTGAAGCAAAGGAGGTGGTACTCTCCGTGAATGCCCCTAATGTTCACGGGCCCTCCATGAAGCAAAGTAGGCGGTATGCTCTGCGAATGCCCCTGGCGTTCGTGAGCCCGCCATGAAGCAAAGGAGGCGGTACACTCCGCGAATGCCCCTGACGTTCGCGATCCCGTCACGAAGCAATGGAGGTGGTATGCTATGCCAACGCCCTTGATGCTCACGACCTGCTGCGAAGCAACCGAATCCCTCTTCATGCCATGTCCACTTTGCTCTGCGGTGCCTATTTCCTATAAATACTGGAGTCCCCCAGAGCCCAAAATATGGACAATATGACCTTTGGGATTCTCAGCTCCTGAATCGCGAAGCACCTTTTTCTCTATGAACCATGATCTACGCGAGGTATTTTCGCTTTGTGAGGAGCCTCTGCATTGTCTCGTTTTGATCCCCTCTTCTGAGAGGGATGCCCTTCGTGAAGCCTAAGGGAATTCACAAAGGAAGGGGATCCCTAAGGGGACCCGGGTTGTTGCAGAGCGTTGATGTTTCATGAAACACCCCTCCTATACACATGATCCACATGCCAAGGAAGGATCACTGTACTTCGCGAAGCACACTCTTTCAGGCCACTTTGATTCGCAAGGCACCTATGCTCTGCGAGGAAGTGCTCCATGAACAGCCTTCCACTTTGAGAAGCACCTCCCATTTGCACCTCCACCCCATGCTAAGGCTAAGGCACCCCACTTAGCGAAGTACATCCCTTCACCAGTTCCCTCCACTACACAGAGCGACCAAGCTCCACAAGGACCCTGCCTGTGGACCCTTCTTCTTAGAAATTCATTTTCCCGTGCGACCCTCCAGGTTTGAATGATGTGATTTCAAAGTCCCCTGGATGATATTGACCGTGGCTTTGCTCCGCCTAATTCTTCTTCGCATAGGCACGCTAACGGCTATTGCTTCTTCGCATAACCACGCTAACATGGACCCCTTGATGGTTCGCTCTACGACCCCCCTTTTACACAGCATTGCTGATACCTTCCATTCCACAAGGAGTAGAGGGTACCGGTTATGTAAGTCCTTGGGGTGTGGAGTAAACCCACCTCTTTTGAGCTGCAAGATGTTAAACTGTCAAGAACCCTCGTCCTTAACACATGACGTTAAACTATGACATCACCCCATGCCTCTCACACGGGTTCCCCCAACCTTGGACATTATCCACGCCCCCTGGCCTCCACAGGGGATGATATCCTCCTTCTGGATCACAGGGGATGATATCCTCCTTTTGGGAGTGGAGTTTGTCCATGGAGGAAGGGAAATCATCTTTCTGTAAGCCCCTAGTCCTTCTTACGGAAGGTAGCACCCATGCACCTCCGTAATTCCCCTCTCCCTCTGTGCTTTGTTTCCCTTGGGCCTTTATCCTGGAATAAGTCCTAGAACCATGGGCTGCCCAACGCATAATCCTCCCTTCGCTTCCCATGGAATCAACTTTCAGGACGTGATTGTTAGGTCTCTGCTGCCTCTTGTTTCTCACACCGAGCATGACTCACGTCGGCTTAGAGTAAGCACTTCCCCTGACCCCCACCACCACATTCATGTGAACTATGAGAAATTTGATCCATGTCAAGGCATGGTACGTAGGAAGCCTCCAAGAGGTTCAATCCCACCACCAGTGGACCTCCGGGTTCACCTTCACGTCGGTTCACCTTCACGTCGGTTCACTGACACCCACATCCTTGTGAACTATGATTAATTTGATCCATGTCAAGGTATGGTACGTAGGAAGCCTCCACGAGGTTCAAGACCACCACCAGTGGACCTCCGAGTTCACCTTCACATCGGTTCACCAACACCCACATTCATTATGAACTATAAGGACTTTGATCCATGTCAAGGAATGGTACGTAGGAAGCTTCCACGAGGTTCAATACCACCACTAGTGGACCCCTGGGTTCACCTTCACGTTGGTTCACCGACACCCACATCCTTGTGAACTACGAGGAATTTGATCCATGTCAAGGCATGGTACGTAGGAACCCTCCATGAGGTTCAAGCCCACCACCAGTGGACCTTCGGTTTCACCTTCACTTTGGTTCACCAGCATCATTGTGAACTACAAGGACTTTGATCTATGTCAAGGCATGGTACGTAGGAGGCCTCCCTGAGGTTCAATCCCATCAACTATTGGACCATGTTCCCCCTTTATGTCGGTTCACCAACATCCTTTCTGAACTACGAGGTCTTTGATCCATGCTAAGGCATGGTACGTAGGAAGCCTCCCTGAGGTTCAAGCCCACCATCCATGTGGACCAAGGTCCTTCTTCACGTCGGTTCTCCGACACGCCCCCATCCCTTATGATGTTAAATTGCATACCAATCTAGCAGTAAGCTGTTGTGATCCCACCATACGGTTGTTCCGATACCCATTCACGTCGGTTCAACACCCCCTTTCCATCCAAACTACGAGGACTTTTATCCGTGCTAAAGCATGGTATGTAGGAAGTCTCTTCGAGGCTCAAGACCAAAAAAAACATCCGTCCTGATTCTTACCCAGGCCGCCACATCCCGGTGAGGTAATGCCTTCCTCATTCCCCTCCACAGTACTCGGGAATCCGCCCACATGTTGGCCCCAATATCGGTGTTACCTAAAGGGGGTTCTTCAATCTGATCCAATCTATCTAGTGTTCTGATCATCCCAATCTATCTCCGCTGGACGTTAAACTTGCGGCATACCCTGTGTTAAATAAAGGAATATGAGGAATACCTTAAATAAATTCCAATGGCATATGATTCCCCATGCTCGATGTGGGATGCCTCGGGCTTCTGAGCCCTCCAGAAGCCCTGTAATAAGGGACAAAAGACAGACACACAAATTCCCTAGTGTTCAGACACGTTAATGATGGCCTGACGTGACTACTCCCCCAATTGAAGGTTGCTGCCCTGACCGGACCCCTTGGAATGTCCTGACAGAAGCAATGTAATTAACTGGTGTCCATGGAAATATGGCACTGCGAAGAGTTTCACGAACAATGTATTAAATATATGAGGGAGACTCAGACTAGGTGACGAGTTCTGAGGAGGAATTCATGGAAGGAAGAACCGACATCCCATCATCCCATTTCAATCAAGGAGCATACATCCTTGAATAAGGAGCGAATGCCGCCTGCCTTTGGAAAGCGGTAATGCGGGGTAACAAAAAGCCTCTCCTGTTATGCCCAAGCAAACGGACGTGCGCACCCCGATGAAAGTGTCTGAAATAGAAATGATAAACCCGATGTGAAGTTCTTCTCCTCAATATGGAGACTAGTAGCGCTCGAGACATCAGTAGATTGACGTGTCACCGGATCTAGCTATTAGGCGCTGGGTCCTGCAAAGCAAATAGCAGGCCCGACATGAAACTCACCAGAAGTTGGGGCAGTAGAATGTTGGGAATTCATTTTTGCAACATTGTCGGCGTGGATCCCTCTTACCGAGCACGAAATATGGGATGGAACTGGGGCACTAGTTGTCGATTTATTTTCCTCACAGTGCTGATGAGTTACTCACCATACTTCCTAGGAATCAGGTTGCTGCTACAGGGACACGATCACTGCCCACCCGCCTATGCAGGGGAAGGGGAAACACCAGCATAGCCACTCTGCGTGGCTCCACTGCTTCAACAACAGCATCTTCACCCACAAACATAGGGCGCCCACGCCCCATCTCCCCATCAGAAGTCATCCAACGAAGGGTGATTAATGACCTCGTACTCCATTACGAGGAGGAGGGTATAATCCCAACCCGAGATATAGAATGCTTGGACCTGTAGGCGTCTAGGCCTCGTCGTCAATGCTGCCCTTGAGGGTCGCGCAGGGAGCCCCTGCTCCCCAACCCAACATTCAATCCTTTCAGGAGCCTGTCCTCGGAACACCTTGACGACTCCCTGCCTTACACTGATGAGGTGGGTGACATCTAGATCAGCCCGGTCAGAGTCCCGATTCAAGGGCTCAAAGCAAGGGCCCCCACCCGGCCACATCAGCACCGCCACCCGGCCTTTCTAGAGGAGTAGGTAGGTTATGCGCCTACACCACCCGCACTGGCTCGCCTGACCCAACGCCAGCATTGGGCCCGAGCTGAGGACGCCCTCCAAGGGGCGTTAACGTTGAAATCTACTGTGGCCTGAGCCACCGCCAACACATATCATAAAGTCCCTTCCCACATTGAGCAGGGGCGCTCCTACGCCCAATCGGGATCGAGGCCCCAACCACCCCACGGGCAGGCTGGGTCGACTCCCCGGGTCGTAGGCATGAGTGGTGATCGCCGCAAACCAACCCATGGTGATGTCACCCCATATAGAGGTCCTCCCTGTACCACTATTCCCCAAAGCGTGGGACTTCCCCACTCCGAATCTCTTCATGGAGGTATGCCTCATGCTACCCCCAACCCGAATGAAGGCTTGCCCCACGGCAGTGACACTCGGCGCGAAAGCCTCTCCTGTGCCCACCACACCAGGTATGGAATTCTGCCTCCTGCCCCTGACCATAGATGTGAAGGCACTTCCCATCCGGTCCCTCTCTAATGTGGGGATCCTCCCTACATTCTCTCCATAGCTGGTGAAGGTCCTCCTCACCCTGGAAACCAAAGGGTTGAAGGTCAGCCTCGCTCCACCAGCACCAAGCATGGAGGTCCTTCCTATGCTCTTGCCGGTTCCGAAGGAGGTTTCACCCGCTCAAGTTCTGTTCATGGAGGTCCTCCCCATGTCCCCTTCGACATTTTTCCCGGTTCTCCTTACACCCCGGCTGTCTCAAGTGGAATTCCTCTCCGCCCCGACACCAGCGCGGCCCCAAGACTACATGTCGGGAATCAGCCTTGTCCCGAGGAGCCGCCTAGGGGCAGGAAGGTGGGTCGTTGCCACCAGAAGAAGAATCCTGGGAAGGCCTGGACGAAGATCAAACCGGCCCGCTTCTTGGATTCTGAAGCAGAATACGACTCGGCAGTGGAACCCTCCCCTTGGTCTTTCGTGTCAAGGATCGGGGCAAGAACAAGGCGTGTTAGCCTCATCCTTACAGAATGTGAATTCCACCAGATTCCCGCCTCTATTCACAGGTACATCCAAGAGGAGGAAATTTTGGGATTCCCATAGGTTACGACCATGCAGTAAACACCATCGTCACCAGAAGCGCCCTTAACCTCGACTAGAGATCACAGAGAGCTATTTTGTGGACAAATAGCAGTTGAGAAACAGCATGACACATTGCCGGTAACCGCGATCCCTACACTAGAAGCTATGGCTATCAGCCCATCATATCGTGACTTTGTGGTCAGGTCACCGCACTCTTCGGTGGATGGCCCGAAATTCCGTTTCCAGTTGGATCTTTTGCCATATTCTCCACCTCCCAGTTTACTGTCCCAGTAGTCTGCCTTAGTACCACTACCAGTTCCTCAGCCACCTCCGGTTGACGAGTGGGGAAATACGGGGCCAGACCCTGAATCTGAGCCCAGAATCTTCTGGAACATTCTCGTGGTGGATCACTTCTTGGAGAAGTTCTGGCCGGCAGCAGCATTGAACGTTCGTGCACCAGAATCCCTCACCCCATAGGAAGTTGAGTGCTTCCGTAAAACCCTATGGGCGAAACAATTATGTCTTCATTATTATCAGGTGGTGTACCCCAGGAGCCAAGTTCACTTCAAGGGAATCAGCAAGCAATGCCATCTGGTTGAGTTGGATGCACTCCCCGTGGCCCAACGCCCTGAGTCACCAGGTCTCCAGAACACCCTCAAACAAAAATGCATTCAAAGTTTCAAGGTACTCCACAAAATCATCAGAAAAGCTACCCCCACGTGCAAGTCTATGGCTGGGGACAGTATGCCGCCCTCCTCTTCAGTCCTATCCAACGACATCCCGACTCGTTATGCGACATTGAGGACATTCCCCCAATAAGGGTTGCGGTCTACATGGTTGACATAGTAGACAAGGAGGATGAGATGGAATTTCTTGATGGAGACTTACCCTCTGAGGGTGTACCACCACTGTTAGACCCATCAAGGAGGATTACTCATTAGTAGAGGAACTTCCTAGGCCTCCCTGCACCCACCGAGTTGTTGGTACTCAGTCGGAATGCCGGTAAGGGTAAAGAGCATGTCGGAGCTGTCAAGTACTCTGACCCGTCCGCCTCAGTGCAAAAGATAGACAAAGACCTCGAGAAGGACGTGTTGCGCCGACAACTTTCTGAGCAGAAGAGGCTGGTCGACGAACTCCTAGACGAGTGCGCTATAGAGCAGCGACCTAACTATGGTGATCCTAGGCCGGGGCAGCAGGGGCAGGAAAAACTCCCCCCGTCGAGATGCCTCTGGGCAACCCTGATCATACCGCTCCCACAGACAGGGATGAAGCCAGAACTCATGGCAAGAGGGTGCGATACATCTCAACAAACCCTCCCGAACGACACAACAATCCGAGGAATCTGGCCTGGGTTCCTCCGGCCACCCCGCAGGCCGCTCCACCAGTCGCTCCAAGAGCCGTTGAACTCGTCTATCATGTCGAAGAGCCTGGCAACGCACTTGTGGTTAGGGATCCTCACCAAGACAGGGACCCCCGCCTGAATGATCCTATAGCGACACTCATCGCCTGCCTCAAGGCGTTGGAAATGTGGTAGGTGGTAGTCCCACCAGATGGAAATCCATATCCTGCGTGGGTGGATGATATGCCTACACCCTCGGGTTTTGGAAATCCCACTTTATCTCCCTTTAATGGGACAGGGGACCCGACACAGCACCTGTCCCATTTTTCCTCCAAGTGTGGCCCCATGTTGGGGACCCCAGCACAACAGGAAGCCGCCAACCTCTGATGTTTTGTGCAGACATTGGAGGGCCCTGCATTCATCTGGTACAACCATCTCCCTATTGGATCAGTGACTAGGTGGGAGGATCTTCGCTGACAATTCCTATACTAGTTCAGCTCCACCACACAAAAGACCATCATCGTAGACCACTTCAATTGCAAACAAAGTCCTGATGAACGAGTCGTGGAATTCATCACCCGGTGGAAGGGGCTCACATACTCCCTCGACATGCCACTGACTCAGGAGCAATTAATGACGATGTGTGTAGGGAATGTAAAAACAGAACAGGTTCCTTCCCGGATCACTCATAATTACCCTGGAGGCTTTCGAGATTTCTCAGATAAGGCCCAACGCCTCGAGGAAGCTCTGCAATAGGCTAGTCAGGCGCGTCCGCTACCCCCTGTGATCCCATCAAGAAGGGATTCTAGAGCCGAGCCCGCCACGGTGGCCCGAATAGAGGCCCCCAGGCAGCTAGAATTTCTACCAGTGGCACCGAACCCACAACCACACAAAGGCCCTCCACCCCAAGAATATCCTTCTTCCCAGTAGAAACCGCTTCAGAATTGGCAGGTTCCTCCGCGCAACAGGCCACCACCGCCTAGGCGAGACAATCGGGCTCCGCCTCCTCAGTAGGCCCCTTCGGCCCCTCGTTAGGTCCAGGCTCCCAGATCCCCTATCCATAAAGAAGGCACCATACTTACTCGTTTAATGAGAATCAGGTCCCCAATTACTTCTGTAGTGCCCTAGAGTAGGGGATTGTGCACTTACCCAAGTGTAGAAGGCCAATAGAGGCGAATTTCACCGATCGCCCCAATTACTTCCCCTATCATCGGATCCTGGGGAACACCCTCAAGATGTGCTATGTGTTTAAAGACTGGATCTAAGACCAAGTCGATAACAACATAGTCAGGTTGGGCCCGACCCCGACACAAGTGGAGGGTGTCTTTGTGAAGTCATAAAGCGGTAGCGACGAAGAAGGCGAGTGGCAGCAGGTTCCCAACCATGGATACTAGAAGTACGATGACTGGATGGCTCGTAAAACAGTCGCCAGTGCCCATGGTACCATTCGGGCATGCCTGAATCAGCCGAAGCCTTTAGAAGATGTGACCAGTACCTCTGCGTCATCATCTCTGCTGGCCTCTTCTTAGAAGGGCAATCAGCGGCGACGCAAGAAGAAGCAACACGCTTCACCACTGTCGTATTCATCCCGTACTCTTGGTGAATTCATGCCCCCTGAAATGGGAATTCCTCCTAGAATCCACCCAGTAGTGGATGAATCCTCAATCGATAGTCAGGGGTATACTTCAGTTAATACCGTGGAGTTGGTAAATCCCTATATGACTCTCGATGAGGGGGAATGCCAGGCGAAGCTCCCTAATGTCCCCGATCAACGTCAATGTCGGTAGAGCCAAAACTACATGGGTCATCAGGGTGCATCATTTGGAACCTCCATCCAGGCCGTTCACTCCACTAAGACAAGATAGCAGGCCCAACGCAGAGCTCAGCATGCACAACCTCATCATCTGGTGCCCTCAGATCTACCTCCACCACCGTTTGTGCTACTAGATCAGGCAGAGCTATATCGTCTGTACCACGAACAATATCTCCCTACTACAGGACAATCTCAGTTGTCCAACTCGCATCCGACAACCACTCTTCAGGCCTCGAACAGAGAGAAATGGGGCGTACCTAGAACTAGCCAGCCACCAGTTCATCCGGTAGGGCCCGTCGTGACTCCAATTGTAGAGCGACCTCCTGTAAGCAAAGGCTCGCGTCTGGCCTAGAAGTATGATGTTCTAAAGAACCTTACAGGCATTCTAGTGAGGATTTCTATCCTTGTGGCTCTTTTCCTATCGTCTAAAATGCGTGAGGTACTTTCCAAGGCCCTAAGGAGCCCCCTATAGTTTGAGTCGGAGGTAGCAGCTGCAGAAGCCTTCCACACCGAGGAAATTGAGAACGCCAAATTCCAGGCAGTTATCTCATTCTCTGGTGAAGACAAAGACCCTTCTATACAGGGACACATTCATCCAATATAAATCACTGGCAAGTTTAATGGTGTGGAAGTAAGCCGCTGTCTTGTTGACATGGGTTCTGGGATTCCCTTAATCCCGACTCGGACATTACGGAATCTGGGGTTGTCTAAGGATTATGTAACTTCCTCCGACCTCAGAATCCAGGGATACGATAGGACCGAGTAGACCCCAGTCGGCAAGATCTGTTTGAAGACCCAGTTCAGTGGCCTAATTTACAGTACCAAATTCATGGTTGTCTCCCAGGACACCACGTACAATGCATTGATGGGCAGGCCATGGCTCCACCTGCATGCAGCGGTCCCTTCGTCATATCACCAATGCCTCAAATACTCCCTCAATGGTCGAGTAGGTGTGATCGAAGGAGATGAGTCTCCTTTTTCCTCTTGTGAAGCCTGCTACTTGGACACCGACTATTACATGAGCAAGGATAAGAATATTCTAGAAAGTGAGATTGAGCTCACCACTGTCACAGGCGATCCCTGGGCAGGTCTGGATGACGCCTACATCTTCCCGATCCATTAGTTGGAGGCCACGACCCCCGAAATGGGGCGATGCTTTGTCGTTTCAGGTCCAAGAGGAAGGCATATTCCCAGGTCCAAGCGACGGTGGGAAATCACCTCGTACTCCTACATCAACCAGGCTTGGGTGATCCCGGAACCTCCTACCCCTGTATGGTATCGGGATGTCAGGCTCATGGAAACGACGATACGTCATATGTGTCTGTTTCGCCGGGCTGGAATTAACCGGCTCAAGCCAACCCGCCACTACTGCTTTGATGTTATCAAGCACGGACCCATGGTCCGAAGACCAGATGAGATTGGTTCGACTGCCTTCATCGCTATGGTCTCAGTGGCACATTAATCTCCTGATATGATGAAAACTACCACTCAAGCCTACACCAGCCTCCCATCGGAGTCTGGTGGCTTGGAGACAACTCCCCCCGCCGAAGATCCCTCTACAAGTGGAGGAGTAGAGCTATAGGATTCTCCCCCCGCCTTTGAAGAAGGCGTCTCTACCACGGTCGATGAACTGGTATAGGTGAACCTTGGTAGAGAGGCATATCTGAGACCCACATTGATCAGTGCCGCCATGTCCCTCGAGGAGAAGCAGCGGTACATGAACTTTCTTAAGCAGCACCGAGATGTGTTCACCAGGAGTTAGGGTGAGATGCCAGGAATAGATCCCCAGGTAGCCGTCCACCGCCTTGGTCTCCCGACAAACCATCGCGGGTTCAAGAAGCCTCCCAGAAAGATGCAACCTTCTCACGATGCCATGGTTGAGGCTGAAGTTGACAAGATTATCAAAGAAAACTTTGTCAAGGAAGTCTAGTACCTCAAGTGGCTATCCAACATTGTGCCAGTCAGGAAGAAGAATGGGCATATCATATTCTGTATCGACTTCCGCGATCTCAATCACCACTGTTTGAAGGATGATTTTCCCCTCCTAGTGACAAAGTTATTTATTGATTCCACGACCGGGTTCCAAGACCTCTCCTTCATGGATGGGTATTCTGGGTACAACCAGATCCGGATGGACCCCTAAGATGAGGAGTCCACCGCTTTCAGGGCCCCCAAGGTACTTTCTGTTACCAGGTTATTCCCTTTAGCCTGAAAATGAAGGTTCCACCTATCAGTAGTCCATGCACCGCATATTCAAGACAATTCTCTGGAAATTGGTAGAGTACTATGTAGATGATCTGGTGGTCAAATCTCGTCAGTGCCAGGACCATCTCGAGCACCTTGAGAAAGTGTTCGGTTTCCTCCGCTCCCATCACCTAAAGATGAACCTGCTTAAATGTGCCTTTGGGGTCACCTCTGGGAAGTTTCTTGGCTTTGTTTTCAGATATCGAGGCATCGAGATCGACCCAGAGAAGATCAAAGCCATCAGCCAGATTCCTCCCCCGATTAATATTCGGGAGCTTCGAGGTCTTCAAGGCCACTTAGCCTACCTACACCGATTCATTGAAAATCTAGCATGCAAGTGTAACCATTTTCCCAGGTCATGAAGAAAGGATCTTCCTATGAATGGAACGAAGAGTGCCAAACCGGTTTTAAGGAAATCAAGCAGTATCTACTCCAGCCTCCGGTCTTGATGCCACCCGTCTCCATAAATACGTTGGTCCTTTATGTGACCACTCTGGAACGGTCTCTCGGCGTCTTGCTCACCCAGAAGAACAATTAAGGGATAGAGAACAACCTCTACTACCTCAGTCGCATGATCCTCGATATGAAGACCAGATACTCCCCCATCAAAAAGAGTTTCCTTGCACTCATGTTTTCCGTATAGAAATCATGACATTACCTGCAACACCATAAAGTACAGTTGGTCTCTCGGGAAGACCCAGTGAAGTACTTCCTAAAATGCCCCATGTTGACTGGCTGACTAGCACGGTGGGCGGTAATTCTCTAGCAGTTTGACATCAGGTTTGTGCCCCAGAAGGCTATCAAGGGGCAGACATTGACAGAATTCCTAGCCATCCATCCAACCTCCATGGATCAATACCTAGACTTATATTTTCTTGATAAGGCAACCCTCTCAGTCGATCATTCCATATCATGTTGGCAAATTAACTTTGACGGTGCCTCCCAGAGCCCCACCGGTAGGAGGCTCAATGATCCTAAGCTCAACAGAGTGGGTCTGGGTATCATCTTCATCACCCCGACGCAAGCCGTTCTACCATACTCATTATTGTTGTTAGAAGGATTCACCAACAACAAGGTGGAGTATCTTGCTCTCATCACTGGTCTCGAGCTATCCCTTGAGATCGATGTGCCCCATTTGCACATGAAAGGGGATTCCGAAGTATTCATCAAGCAGGTCAATGAAAACTATTTTGTTAGAAAGCCAGAGCTCATGCCATTGTTGGAGTGCACCCTCCGTCTAATGGCCTAGTTCCCTTCTTGACCAGAGGTTACCCATGTCCCTCGGTCACAGAATGGTCGAGCGGATGCTTTGGATGGCTTAGCTGCATCACTTGTAGAACCCGAGAAGGTTGATCTGATTATACATGTGGATCACCAGAGAGTCATTGCCCCGTCAACCCAGATGATGACGATGGCCTACGGGTAACCCATATTACCGCCGGATCCTCAATGCCCGGAGCCCCAGGTTCTTCAGATGCAGTGGTTGAGGCCACTCCCAACCGGAGGGAACCTTTTTCATGTATCTCCAAAATGGTTGCCTCTCAGATGATCGGGCCGAGCACGAGCGAGTCCGACGCCGTGCACTGCAGTTCACCCTCCAGAGTGGTCCATGTCTTGAGTGGATCCTCTATAAGTGGGGATTCGATGGTGTTATCATATATTGCATTCAAGGAGTCTATATTTCTCAGGTCATGCAAGAGGTTTATGCCGGTTCATGTGGTGCCCACCAAGCTGCGCCAAAGCTGTCTCATCAGATCCGGAGAATGGGGTACTTATGACCCTCTATAATCCATGATTGTATTGAGTTTTCCAAGAGATTCCACGCATTCCAAGTTCATGTATTCTATCCACTCCACCAAGTACTCTTGGACATTTGTGGTGTGGGGACTTGTTGTCATGGGACCATATCCACCGACGACAGCTCCCCAGTGTAGATTCATCCTGACCGCTACAGATTTCTTCTCAAAGTGGGCAAAGGCAGTTCCACTCAAAGTGGTCAAGGCCTGTTCCATCATTGACTTCATGAGCTCCAATATCATCCACCAGTTTGGAGTCCCTCACGCTGTCCTCACTGATAATGACACCAACTTTTGAGAATCCGAGATGAATAAATTGTACTCCAAGTACAATATCCGTTCGAACCATACCTCTCGCTATCACGCGTAAGAAAATGTATAGATCGAGGCATTCAACAAAACCCTTTCTAAAATTTTGAAAAAAATGGTTGTTCAGAACAAGAAAAGTTGTCCAGACAAGATCCCCAACACCCTATGGGCATATCGGACATCGACTCACAATTCCACCGAGGTGACTCCATATTCCCTGGTGTGTGGGGATGAGGCCGTCCTGCCCATCGAGATCCAGCTACCATCATTACGTACTGTAGTCTATGACCAGAAGGCGCTAGATAAGGTGGCTGAAATCCATCTAGATGAATTGGAATCACTCGTCGAGAAAAGGCTTCATGCCCTGCACAATCTAGAAAGGCATCAGAATAAGATAGTCAAAGCCTTCAACAAGAAGGTTCGCCTTCACTCTTTTCTTCAAGGCGACCTGGTGTTGGCCCTCCGAGCACCAATGATCCCTGGCAGGAGACCACCCAAGCTAGAGCCCAAATGGGAAGGACCTTACATCATTCATAAGGTCTACCCCAATGAATAATACTTTTTGGTAACCATGGATGGTGAGCGCATAACTCCTCCCACCAACGCAAAGTTCATCAAGCAATACTTTTCCTGAGACCCTTGGTCCCACATGACCCTAAACTGCACCCTAGTTCCCCATTACCCTAAAATGCACCCCGGTCCCACATGAACTTAAAATGTAGGGTCCCGCATGACCCTAAAATGCACCTTGGTCCCAAAAAACCTTAAAATATAGGGTCTTTCATGACCCTAAACTTCACCCCAGTCCCGCAAGACCCTAAACTGCACCACGGTCCCGCATGACCCTAAACTGCACCCCGGTCCTGCATGACCTTAAACTGTATGGTCCTACATGACCCTAAACTAGACGGTCCTGCATGACCTTAAACTGTATGGTACTACAAGACCTTAAACTAGATGGTCCCACATGACCCTAAACTGCATGATGGTCCAACATGACCTTAAACTGTCTAGTTCCGCATGAATTTAAACTGCAACATCGTCCTACACGACATTAAACTACATCATTGTCTGTCATGATGTTAAACTAATCATTATCATCCCTCATGACAATAAACTGAAAAATGGCCCGAGCTCTATGACCCCAAACTAAGATCTCCCTCATCCTCACTGCAAGATGTTAAACTGAAAGCTGGTGAGGCCTTCTTGACTGAGGCCCAACCTCAGGCCCCATGGCCTTCCCCGATCTAGGCTCTCTTGTGGGATTACATGGTGTTGTATGGGATTATGTCCTCATTCACATCGGTTTACTCACCATACCGTACACATCCCCAGATGAGATGCATTTCATCATCCTACATGACGTTAAAATGTGCTTCTATAACTATGTATGGATTGATTCCCATCCTCGTGGGATACGTAGGAATGCTCAGACGCTTTGTTTTGAGCCCAACCCCAAACTCTTCTCTTTTACTACCCCCTGGGTATAGCTTCCTCGGAGGGTCCTCACATGATGTATAGTAGGCTTCCTTATCCCCACTCATACGAGGATTATAATGGTCGCACCATGTGCCCACTCCTGTTCTTTTATCCTCCCACGTCTTCACCACATGACATTAAACTGCATGGCCTCTTGAGAACTATGTATGGCTTGATTCCCATCCTTATGGGATATGTAAGAATGTCCAGACACTTTGTTTGTTGGCCCATCCCAAAAGTTAGAATCTTCCCCTCAGGTCAAGACATATGGCAGGGTGCATACTTTTTCCCCAATTCACGTCGAGCTAGCCTCGACCCAACTGTAAGTACCCCTCCCTGGAGATGTTCGCCTATTTCGTAGATGGGTACAACTATGCTTCACCCACTCCATGAATGAGATTCCATCACCTTCCTCATTCGGAAGTGACCCTAAATATTATGGATACCAGGACTAAGGTCCCTCTTACCATTTCAGGCCAACACCCTCGAGGGTGCCGAGCAACAAGCCGATACAAGTCCTGCGTTTCAAATATGGTCAGTGGTTGATGCTCATTTGTTTCTCCCATCTCAGGTCACCATAGGGATGTTGTGTTTCAAACATGGTCAACAGACACCCTGGACCTTCGGGTCCACCCCTAGATGTCCCAAACATCGAGTGTAGTGATTCGTTCTGCCCCGTCCCGAAGCGACAAACTCTTTCCGGGTAGGGCCAACTGTCGGGCCCCTGGCCCAGGTTCTCTATGATGGGATTGTGCAGTGTGGTATGGGATTACATCCTCATTCACGTCGGGTTACTCACCATACCATACACATCCCCGGAAGAGACACCTTATCCAACCCTCGTCCTTACTGCATGATGATAAACTGAAAGATGGTCAGGCCTTCTTGACCGAGGCCCAGCCTCAAGCCCCATGGCCTTTTTGGGCCCCTAGTCCCCGTCCTTACTGCAAGACATTAAATGGAAAGCTGGTCAGGCCTTCCTGACCGAGGCCCATCCTCAGGCCCCTTGTCCTTCTCAATCCCCTTACCCCAAATTCATACTCGGAGTGTACGGTGTAGTGTAGGATTACGTCCTCATTCACGTTGGGTTACTCGTCATGCCATACACCTCCCATGTCCATGGAATACTATTCCTTGACCCTCGTCCTCACTACAAGATGTTAAACTATGAGTAGGCTAGAACTTCCTGACCAAAGCCCAACTATCAGGCCCCTTGTCCTTTTCGAGCCCCTGTCCTCGGTTCTCTCTTACGGGACTATGCGACGTGGTATGGGATTATGTCCTCATTCACTTCGGGTTACTCGCCATGCCGTACATGTCCTTGTCAGGGTATAATACCCCTAGGTATCTTGAAGAACTATGTGTGGATTGATTACCATCTTTATGGGCTACGTAGGACCACCCGAATGTCTAGGATTCAGGTCTATCCCCATCTCCTGAAAATCTCCATCCCACCTTGGCCCCTTGGCCTACCTCTCATGATCCATTTCGTCAACCCTTTTTAGCGGTCCACCAAGGTGCCTAAGGGTACTCTGGTTTATTACCTGGAGTGTCAGACTCTACTTGGACATGTTCTCACCCGCTTTTCAGGCTTTGTGTTCCCCTTTATCAGGGCTTTCATCACCTTTCACACCTGGAGGGACCCCCAAGAACGACATGGATACAACACCTAAGGGCTATCCTACCATTACGGGCCAACTCCCCTGAGGGGTTTGGACAAAAAATTGATACAAATCCCTCGTTGCGAATATGGTCAGTGGTCGATGCTCATTTGTTATTCTCACTTCAGGATAACGCGATATGGAGACTGTTTTTCTGCCACGGTTAATAGTTATCATCCATCGCCATGCCAACCCCATTAAGCCCAAAACGTCAGTTACATGATTCAAATCCTTCTCCACCTCATCGTGTCCAAGTAGAGCTTTGAAACTCTTGATACTATTCCTCAGTGAGCATTTTCACATTAGAAGGATAAAAGCCGTGGTAAGGGTGTCCTTCAGGGATCTGTACCAGCTTCCCTTTGATTGATGTTCCGGGTATTGCAATAAGGATCTTCCTCCCTTGTTTCCCACACCGAGTTTGACTCACGTGGGCTTAGGGACTCGGTCGAGGTCTGCGCTTACTTGGAAAGTTTCCATCCATTCATGGTTCGAGATCCAAGATGATAAACTGAGATCTCCTCAGAACTACATTTGGCTTGATTCCCATCCTCATGGGATACGTAGGAACGCCCAAACCTCTTGTATTTGGGTCCATCTTGAGTTCTGCTAATTCATCTTATCTATCCCGCCTTCGGGACCTTGACTATGGAACTTCGTGGTGTGGTATGGGACTATGTCCTCATTCACGTCGGGTTTGCATTAGCCGTACCACATGCACCCCGTTATAAAAAATTAGCCCTCCTATTTCCTAACCCGCATGACATTAAAAGGCACACTCTAGAACTATGTGTGGCTTGATTCCCATCCTTATGGGACACATAGGACCACCCGAATGTCTAGGATTCAGGTCCAGCCCCATCTCTCAGGAATCCACCATCTCTTGGATGCCTTCAAGTTGAGTCCCTAGACCCCTTGCAGTGGTTCACCCATGTGTTAAGAGTACTCTGGTCTAGGACCAAGAGTGTCCGATTCAACTTAGGAAAGTTCCTTCCACTTTTCAAGTTTCATGTTCCCCTTCATTCTGGCTTCCATCATCTTTCACACCTGGAGGGACCCCTAAGAACGACCTGGATACCACACCTAAGGGCTCTACTACCATTACGGGCCAACACCCTTGAGGGTTTCAGACAACAAATTGATACAAATCCCGCGTTGCGAACATGGTCAGCGGTCGATGCTCATTTGTTTGTCCCCATTTCAGGATAACATGACAAGATACTGTGTTGCGAACATGGTCATCAGTAATCCCCTATCGTCATGCCAGCCCCTTCAGGCCTTGAATGTTGGTTTCATGATTTACGTTATGTCCCACCCCATCGTTTCCAGGTGGAATCTCGACACACTTTGTGATATCCCTCAGTGCATCTCTGCACGTCAGGGGGGAAAAAGATGAAATATGACATTCTTCAAGGCTCCAATGGTCCGAGCTCTAAGACCATAAACTAAGATCATCATTAAGGGATATGTACGGCTTGATCCTCATCCCCATGGGATACGTAGGACCACCCAGATGTCTCATTTTCGGGTTTAGTTCATTTGGGGAGCTAGTCTCTCCCCCTTTACCTCTTACCTATATGTAGGCCCCTCGGCCTGAGGTATCCCTCTCAGAATTGCGTATGGTATGATGTGGGATCATGTCCCCATTCACGTCAGTTATGTTGCATGACATGGTACACATTCCACACCTGGCATCGTCTCTGATATGTCTGTGTTGCATGATGTTAAAATGCATGCTTGGTCCCATCACATAACCCTAAACTGTGACATTATCGTCCTGGCCGCATGACGAAAAACGGCACTGCATTGTGATAACCTCATCATAGAGGACGTCACATTGGGTATTGGTCATAAGCCATGCCATTTTTCAATGCCTACTACGACTTAATTCTTGTGTCGATTCCAGGGCTTGCTACCCTAGGCCTATCGCTTCATAAAAAAACCACTCACTTTAAAGGACAAACAAGATTTATCAAATACCGCTTCTCTTGGTGCGAGGGCTAGACCCGCACACCCGTTTCATCCTTTTCACTGGTACCTTACCGTGCCGTGCCACTTTCCAAGAACTATGTATGGCTTGATTCTCATCCTCATGAGATACGTAGGAGCGCCCGGGCACTTCCCCGCGGGCCCAGCCTAACTTTTGTGTTCGGTTACTCAACTTGAACAATTCCCCAGGAAAAAAATGGTAAGTAGGGCTTATGTCCTCATTAACGTCAGGTTTTGTAACCACCATACCATGTTTCTCCTGCTCTCCATGGTTTGAATTCAAAGACCTTAAACTAAGACCCTTTCGAGAAATACATGAATCTTGATCCCCATCCCCATGGGGTACGTAGGAACGCCTTTGCATTTTTTTAGGCCCATATCAACTCTTGTTTTTGGTCGCTAGACCTAACCCCCTGGAACTCGTGGTGGTCAGAACCCACGGTTCCCATTCACGTCGGATATTTGAGTTACCCCACCATGTGCTTCCTGTGTTTCCTCCCATCCATGGTCTGAATTGAACGACCCTAAACTGATATCTCCCTATGGGAAGGGAGTCGACTCCCTCTATCTAGTACATCTCATTGTCGCATTCAGATGCGTTTTGACAAAGAGCCCTAAGTGTGGAATCTTCATGGAGACATTCCTCCCATTCCATGTCCAGGCTTTGTGAGCTTGCTATTTGGATCATCATCCTCTTCCACATCCAAAAGGACCCTTAGACAACATGGATTCTAGGCTTAAATAATCTCCATGGATGATGGGCCTAAGGGATATCCCATCGTTTCAGGCCAACGAACCTAAGGATCTCTAACGACATTTGCGACATGGTCCCATGTTTTGAACATAGTCAACGGTCGAACCTCATATGTCTGTCTCCACTCCAGGCTAACACGATGTGGATTCTGTGTTTACGCCATGGTTAACGGCTATCCTCCATCGTCACACCACCATTGTTGTGGTCCAGATTTTGAGCTTCATGATTCACACATTTCCACTCTCTCATGTTCAAGTGGAATTCCGAAAAAATTGGCTCTATCTCTTCACGCGTCTAGGTGCACTTCATGGACGTGTTAGCATCATTGGGCCAGTATTCACTGAGTGTCCCTTCGTCCTAACATTCCCCTTACTGCATTGGGAAAGTCCCACCATTACTTCTTGTTTCCCACACTGAGCACAACTCACGTGGGCTTAGTAGTTTTGGCATGATGTGTACCAATGCGGACAGGCTTCTAATCATCCCGCATGACATTAAACTGCACTCTCAAAACTACGTATGGCTTTATTCCCATCCTCATGGGGCACGTAGGAACACCCGACCACTATGCTTCGAGCCTAGCCTAATTCTCACTCTTGGTCCCTTGACCTGAAGAGTTTCCTCTGGGGGTACGTGGTGTGATTTAGACTCTAAGTCCTCATTCACGTTGGTTTCATAGCTGTCGCACCACATACTCCCTGGGCTCTTCCCTTTCATTTTGCGTCCTATTGTATGACGTTAAACTACAGGAGTCCATATGTCCTCAACGCATGATACTAAACTGCGGTTCTACCCTGAATAAGTTCAGGATGCCACATGTTAATCATGGGATGAACCAGAGCCCCTACCAGAGAGGATTGCACCTATCAGTGTTGGTCTATGACTACAATGAACTTCCATAACTATGTACGGCTTGATTCCCATCCTCATGGGATATGTAAGGACACCCAGGCATTTCACCTCAGGTCCAGCCTCAGGAATTGTAATATCTTGTTCCTCCCCATTTCTGGCCCATGGCCTGACCCCTCGTGAGGAACAACATAACTAAAATTTTTCCCTGAACAAGTTCAGGATTCCCCATGATGATATTGGGAAGCAACAGCCCCCCCCCCCTCACCAGAGAGGCCTTGTCTGAAAGAAGGAATGTTCCATGATCAAACCGATGTGTCCATCGAGTGTGCTCCCACCATGGTGGCATAACTTTGTGAGTGTGGGATTCTGCTCGAACAAACCATCATTCCACATCCCACACTTCGCGTGACCTTTATTCGGACTCTCGTCCTCTTTCATGTCTGGAGGAACCCCCTAATGGTATGGATGCTCGACCTACGGTCCACCTGCTGTCTTGGACCAACGTTCCAGAAGATTGGTCACGTCTAGAAGGACCCCATAACAGTATGGATGATCGACCTATGGTTTGCCTTCTCTCCTGGGCCAATGTCCCGAAAGACTGATCGACGATATTTGAGTTAGGCCTCGTGTTGCGAACATGGTCAGCGGTCGACCCTCATTTGTTGTCCCCATTTTAGGTTAATGCAATATGGATGCTGCATTTCTTCCACGGTCAACAACTATACTCTATTTTCACGCCACCCCCACAATGTTCCGAATCTGGGGTATCGTGATTCACACCTTCCATTTCCCTATGTTCGGACAAATCCCAACACCCCAGTCGTAACCCCGCTCGTGCACCAGAACACATCGGAAGAATGGCCCATCGATTGTTCTGAGGTCCTAATCCTCCTATCGGTCCCCTCCCATGTCTTCCTGGAAGATCTAGATTGGTTACTTAAACCCTGGATACCCAAATCTTGGTCGACACGTTATGTTCAAATGAAATAGCATGGTGATCACCCCTTGTTTCTCACATTGGCCTCGACCCGCGTGAGCTTAGGGACTGATCACTAGAAATTTCACGAATACCATAGATACATGTGGATCCAACCTCAACAATGAGACTCATGAATTATATGGAATCAAATAAATCAAAACATGAAAGTAAGTTTGAGAGTTCTTGATCCTTACAACACTCGGGGGTTTATTCCTCCCATGGACGGGTTGACCCCGTCAAAAGAGAGTTGCAGTTCCGCCACCCTTCGACTTGTGGCATCCAGGAGTTGCTGCCGCCGACTTAGCTCCCGCCCCTCCCCAGCAAAAATGGGGCACAATTCATCAACCTCAATTTGGGACCGTTCTATGTTAGCCTGAATGACATCCATTTATTCGGAAGATTTCCTTAGACACTCTTCCGCCTCTACCATTTGGGCCTTCAATTTCCAGATCAGCTATGATTGTGCATTGAGAGAGGCTGAGTGCTCATCTGCCCAGATCCATAGCCATTGGATCTCATCTTTATCCTCCTGGAGCTTCTTGATGTTCATCGCCTTCCTCCACTTCCAGCCCACGCTGAGGCCGCGATCAAACTCCCGGATCTTCTCTTCCATGAGAGCTCGGATGAGCAGATGAGGGTGTTGGGAATCCAATCTCCCAGCACACAAATTGCACAGCCATGAGAGAAGTCTGTACATCTCACCCAACCATAATTCCTGGGGGGTCTTTTCGATAAAGCGCACGATCAGCTTCCACGATCGGCAGCAGACTATGTCGCTGTCCTCTTCGTCATAGGTCGTTTCATCCCAATCCGCGTGGTTAGTAGGCTCGTATGCGGGGTATACCCTCAATAAATCTTTAGCAGGGTCTACATCTGGTGTGATATCAGGAGTGCCATCTGGCGTTGGATCAGATGCGGTGGGACTCGGGTTGATCGAAAGATCCTCATCGTCGGACCCCACCTCAATGACCTCAGGCACGACCCCGCTGGTGGTCCTGCCAATAATGGGGGTAGTTGCAGCTCGGGTGGGATGGGAAACTATCTTCATGATTACTGGCATGCCTCTGGGAGGGGCGCCGCCAGAAATCTCGACCAGCCTCGCCACAATGGACCATGCCAGTCGAAGAACTATACATAACAGGGAAGGGCATGGATGTCAGTTAGCACGATCAACATGTGGCAGTAATGAATTCAGTGGAGAGTACCTATAGAGATTGAAATTCTGGTACTGCTCCTGAGTTGATGCTGACGGGACCCCGAAGCGTGGCCCTCCGTATATCGTCGGAAGGTCCGGAGATTCTGGAGGAGCCACCTCGGGTGCCCTAGCCCCACCAGACACAGAACTGGATGCAGCCATAGGTGCGGGTTCCGAGGATCCTACATCACCACCCACCGAGGGGCGAGAGCAAGGTCTGTGTACATGTTCTTCCTGCGCAATGCAGACATTGATAAGAAGTCCATAATGTCCTGAGAGCAGACCCTGAGGAAAGAAACTTGGAATGTTACCTCGAGAGCCTCTGTGAAATCGTCGAGACCCGAGTCTTGAACACAGACTTCACCTTCCTCCAACGGGCTCCCTCCACTGGCCTCGTCTCTCCGAGAGGATTCATCTGAATCTTCTGATAAGGGGAAGCGCTCCCTCATCTCAGTGACTGATAGTTGTGGGGGAACCGTCTGATCTAGCAGTACCCTCACTCGGTCTGTCATTGGATGCGAGGCACCCCCGGAATGTACGTAGTCCTCTAGCTCATCCAGATATTGCTCTGCCTCTGCCGGGGACACTGCGAAACCAGCCCAAATGGGGCCTACACCCGGTAAATCCATTTCGAGGTGGTCCAGGTGTTCCCACATCTCGAATAGACCGAGGTGTTGCCAGTTAACGTCCCAAATGTCCTAGGCCTACAGGAAAACAGAATTATCTGGAATGTCGATATGGCGCAGCCGCATCCTCAGAGCCTGAGTGGATATCCTGCGGAATCCCCTCGGTGGCCGCCCCTCCGGATGGCTCTGCTCTTCCGAGACCATCGGGTCCACTACCGCAGTTGGATCCACCACTGCTGTCTCATCCTCAGCTGGTGTAGGTCTCTCTGCCACGGTAGCCCCGCCACCGCGAGAGGCCCTTGCTGCCCTCCGACCCCAACCTCGGGATAGGGGAGGCCTTTCATCACCAACTCGAATAGTTGGATGCTTCAGAATTTCCCCCGGATAAGCTGCCTCCCAGCTTATGGCATACACCTTCACCAGTCCAAAGGCAGTAGTAATTGGAGGCAATGCATTTCTCATTTTCCCATCTTCCCATGTGAACATGAGCCACAATTTCCTCATCAAACATGGATGGTCCTCGTCCCGCACCTCCCAGTAGACCTATGGGGTCAGCCGCTGCAGGCACCGAAATTGCCTTGCAAACCGGTGTGGGGTGTACGACTCGTAGAGAGGCTCGTGGTCCACCTGTGACACCAAGACTCCACCTTGGAAGGCCAGGAGATAGGCCTGGTTCTCTTCCGTCCCCTGACCATCATCAGTGAGTACCCCCGTCGGCAAGGGAAATGAGTGGAAATTAAACTCGTCCACCTTCCACACCCGGTTTAGTGCCAACGGTAAGGTTAACTTGGATGGAAATCTCCCGACAGCATGTAGAATGTATGGGCAGAAGTTTGACCCCGGAGGTGAAATGGGGTTCAGATATTTGTAAACCACCATGATGTGCACCATGATCCACCCATATAGAAGATGGAAGGGCCCGTATATCCTCGGCGGCGTCTTGCCCTCACTAACACGCCGTAGCATCTTGTACAGTCTGATGAGCATCCAAATCTTCAGATTGACCCACCCACCTATGGCCAGCATGGATTCCATGATAAATGAGCTGGGCCGCACCCCCATGTTGGTATCCCTCACTGGTAGGATCCAAACATAGATAAGGGCCACAATAAACGCTGACAGTATGACTATCAGCAACTGTTCAGTGCTGACACTAAAACCCTAGGTCTTCCATTGGCTGTCCTCCAAGAGCCACCAATACGAGTGATCCTTACCCTGTTGATCCCCCTTTGGGAAAGTTCGAGGCCTCGGGGGAAACTCTTGATCCTTCGGGTAGTTCAGGAACTGCTTGAACCACTTCTTAAAGTGGGCATCCTTCATCGCTTCTTTATATTCTCTGAGGACTAGTCCCATCAGTGTCGGTACCAGCCACGAAATCTTCTCTGGATCCTCTGATGCACTCATAACAGGGAGGAACTCATCATACATATCCTCCAAGACCGAGACCCCGAAATCTGATAGACATCCCACATACTGATGGCAACCTCCCCATGGTGTAGGTGAAATGTGTTGGTCCTGGATGACCATCTGCTCAACAGCTCTGGCATCAGCTATTTCGGTTGATATATGTGGAATTTGGAGGCCCAGACTACCTCGTAAAAACCCAATCTCCTCAGCTCGACCTCAAAATCCTCGCATGAGGCACCTACCCAGTAGGACCAAGCCTAGTCGTTGGTAAAGTTTTCACCCTAGCGTAGGTCCCACTCATCGGACCACGCTTTCTTCGAATCCCTCAAAGATGCCTTCAGTATGGTGTGGTACATAGGAGGGGACGTATTTGGTTGCAATGGATTCCCATTAATATTTTTCAGATGGTTTTACAGATAGTCGGCAGTGACAGGTGTGAATTCCTCTTACACATGACCATCATCCACCCTGAACCATTGGCACTAGCATAGTGTACTTCTGAACCAGCAAGCTGGTTTGACCCTACTCACCTCAGGAATGAAGATGTCATCCCTCAGCTTGAATCCATACAAGGGCGACCTCTTTCATAGTGGATAGTTCTTTTGTCTCTCTGATAATAGTTCTGTCAAAGAATTATGGTCCGAGAGGCTTAGGACTAGCTCCACCAGGCCCAGACAGTTGGCCATCTCATCCCTCCGGGCAGCGTCTGCAAGCACCCCCTGGGTAGCTTCTTGATGGGACATTTGTTTTTAAAGGCTTTGGAAATTTTATAGCTCAGGTCGCGAAGCCTCTTCGCAGAGCTCCTTCATGAAGAAGAATCATGGAGCCTGAACTCGGCCTATAAGCACACGTTCGCTTGGCACAGTCGCGAAGTCAAAGACTCACGGTTCACCGCGAAGCCCGATTCACGGAGAGAAGATGTGGAGTACACAGATCTTCGTGAATCGAGAGCGCAAAAGGAAAAAGTCACAGATAAGGGAAAGGAAAAAAGAGAGGTCAATCCCCTATTTATAGGCGGTATCCCTTGGAGTTTCGCGGTGCGTCCATCCCGTGCAGAGCTTCGTGGCGCGTCCGGCCCGCATAGCCCCTGTCTGCCTCGAGCACCCTTTTTGCGAGTTAGCACCGTGAACGGTTGATGATTTTGGCGATTTCCCTCAGACTTCTACCCTTGATCACTTTGCGGCTCCAAGTATGAGGGGGGACATTTTTTGGCACCAAAATGTTGGACGAAAAGAATGAATAAAGAGAGGCCCGCGACCTGCCTCAGGAAGCCATGACGTGGATTCCCCACTAGCAACGCGGACGCCGCGAAGCAAAGGAGGCGGTACACTCAGTGAATTCCCCTGAAATTTGCGAGATAGTTGTAAAGCAAAGAAGGCGGTACTCTCTGCAAACACCCCTGACGTTCGCAATCCCACCACGAATCAAATGAGGCGGTACGCTTTGCGAACTCCCCAAACGTTCGTGAGCCCGCCACGATGCAAGGGAAGAGTTACGATCCGCGAATGCCCCTGACGTTCGTGAGCCCGCCACGAAGCAATGGAGGCGGTACGCTCTGCCAACACCCTTGACGATCACGACCCACCATGAAGCAACTGAAGCCCTCTTCGTGCTATGTCCATTCTGCTCCACGATGCCTCTTGCCTATAAATACCGGAGTTCCCCAGAACCCAACAGACAGACAATCTGACCTTTTGGCTTTTCGGCTCCCAAATCACAAAGAACCTTTTGATCTATGAACCATGAGCTATTTGAGGTATTTTAGCTTCGCGAGGAGCCTCCACATTGTCTTGTTTTGATCCCCTCTTCCAAGAGGGATTCCCTTCATGAAGCCTAAGTGAATTCATGAAGGAAGGGGATCCCTAAGGGGACCCGGGTTGTCGCGAAGAGTTTATGCTTTACGAAACACCCCTCTTGTACATGTGATCCACATGCCAAGGTAGGATCACTATACTTCACGAAGAACACTGTTTCATGGAACTTTGCTTCGCGATTCACCTATGCTCCGCGAGGCAGTGCTCCGCGAACAACCTTCCACTTCGCGAAGCACCTCCCATTCGCACCTCCGCCACATGCTAAGGCTAAGGCACCCCACTTCATGAAGTACATCCCTTCGCCAGTTCCTTCCACTACACAGAGCGACCGAGCTCCACAAGGCCCTTTCCTGTGGACCCCTCTTCATGGAAATTCCTTTTCCCGTGCGACCCTCTGGGTTTGCACGATGTGATTTCAAAGTCCCCTGGACGATACCGCCCATGGTGTCACTTCTCCTAATGCTTCTTCGCATAGGCATGCTAACGATTATTGCTTCTTCGCATAGCCACGCTAACGTGGACCCCTCTATGGTTCGCTCTCTGACCCTCCTTTTACACGGAATTGTCGATACCTTCCCTCCCAAAAGGAGCAGAGGGTACCAGTAATGTAAGTCCTAGTGGTGTGGAGTAAACCCACCTCATCCGAGCTATAGGAAGTTAAACTGCCAAGCACCCTAATCCTCAACACATGACATTAAACTGTGACATCGCCCCGTGCCTCTCATGCGGGGTCCCCCCACCTTGGACATTCTCCACGCCCCCTGGCCTCCACAGGGGATGACATCCTCCTTCTGGATCACAGGGGATGATATCCTCCTTTTGGGAGTGGCATTTGTCTATGGGGGAAGGGCGACCATCTTGGTGTAAGCCCCTAGTCCTTCTTACGGAAGGTAGCACCCATGGAACTCCGTACATCCCCTCTACCTATGCATTTTGTCACCCTCAGGCCTCCATCTTGGAATAAGTCCCAGCACCGTGGGCCGCCCAACTCATAATCCCCCCTTCGCTTCCCACGGACACACCTTTAACGATGTTATCGTCAGGTCTCTACTGCCTATTGTTTCTCACACTGAGCATGACTCACGTGGGATTAGAGTAAGCACCGAACCTGACCCCCACCACTAAATTCATGTGAACTATGAGGACATTGATCCATGTCAAGGCATGGTACGTAGGAAGTCTCAACGAGGTTCAAGCCCACCACTAGTGGACCTCCGGGTTCACCTTCACGTCAGTTCTCCAACACACACATCTTTGTAAACTATGGGGACTTTGATCCATGTCAAGGCATGGTACGTAGGAAGCCTCCATGAGGTTCAATCCCACCACTAGTGGACCTCCAGGTTCACCTTCACGTCGGTTCACCGACACCCACATTCCTTGTGAACTATGAGGACTTTTATCCATGTCAAGGCATGGTACGTAGGAAGCCTCCATGAGGTTCAATCCCACCACCAGTGGACCCCCAGGTTCACCTTCACGTCGGTTATACGACACCCAAATCCTTGTGAACTATGAGGACTTTGATCCATGTCAAGACATGGTATGTAGGAAGTCTCCACGAGGTTCAATCCCACCACCTGTGGACCTTCGGTTTCACCTTCACATCGGTTCACCGACATCATTGTGAACTACGAGGACTTTGATCCATGTCAAGGCATGGTACGTAGGAGGCCTCCCTGAGGTTCAAGACCATCACCCATCAGACCAAGGTCCCCCTTTACGTTGGTTCACCATCATCCTTTCTGAACTACGAGGTCTTTGATCCATGCTAAGGCATGGTATATAAGAAGCCTCCCTGAGGTTCAAGCCCACCATCCATGTGGACCAAGGTCATTCTTCATGTCGGTTCTCCGACACACCCCCATCATGCATGAAATTAAATTGCATCCCAATCCAATGGTAAGCCGTTGTGAGACCACCATCCGGTTGTTCCGACACCCCTTCACATCGGTTAAACACCCCGTTTCCATCCAAACTATGAGGAATTTGATCTTTGCTAAGGCATGGTACGTAAGAAGTCTCTTCGAGGCTCAGGACCAAAACCATATTCTGTCATGATTCTTACCCGAGCTGCCACATCCCGGTGAGGTCAAGCCCTATTAATTCCCCTCCATAGTACTCAGGAATATTCCCACGTACTGCCCCAATATCGGTGTTCCCTAAAGGGGGTTCTTCAATCTGATCCACTCTAGATAGTGTTCTGATCAGCCCGATCAGTCTTCGCTGGACGTTAAATATGCGGCATACCCTGTGTTAAACAGAGGAAGATGAGGAAAACCTCAGATACATGCTAATGGAACATGATTCCCCGCACTCAATGTGGGATACCTCGGGCTTCCACACCCTCTAGAATCCCTATAATAAGGGACAAAAGACAGACACACCAATTCCCCAGCGTTCAGACACGTTAATGATGCCTCGACCTGACTACTCCCCCAACTGAAGGTTGCTGCCCTGATCGGACCCCTTGGAATGTCCTGACAGAAACAGTGTAATTAACCGGTGTCCATGGAAACATAGCACTGGGAGGTGTTTCACGAACAACGTATTAAATCAATGAGGGAGACCCGGACTAGGTGATGAGTTCCGAGAAGGAATCAACGGAAGGAAGAACCGACAACCCATCATCCCGTTTCGATCAAGGAGTAGACGTCCCTGAATAAGGAGCAAATGCCACCTGCCTTTGGAAAGTGGGAATGCGGGGTAATAAAATGCCGCGCCTATCGCGCCCAAGCAGACGGATGCATGCGCCCCGACGAAAGTGTCAGAAACAATCATATAATAATAATACTAATATTAATAATATAAAAAATTATATTATTATAATATTAATAATAAAATAATACTAATAATATAATAATGTTATTATTATTATTATTATTCATGAAAAATTAATATTAGTATTATTAAAATAAAAAAAAATTATAAAATATTAAAATTCTCAATATTCACAAAAAATATACAAAAATAAAAAAATATTATTTTTATGATTATTAAAATAAACAAATATTAAAAAATATAATACTAATAATAAATAATAAAAAAAACAAAAAAATATTAATAAAAAATTATGTAATATTCGCACCAATATAAAAGAAAAACTCTAAATAGTTAATATTACAAACATTAAATTCAAATGTTTTTAACATTAAAAAAAATCCACTAGGGGGATAGTCTTCTGGAGGTGGTGGAGGAGATGGAGGAGATGGTGGAGGAATCTCCATCCCTAAAGATGCATCTCTATCTTCTAGTGATGCTGCTGCTATAATCAACATGTCGGCTCCTCGTACTGTTGCTGTTGTTGCTGATGCATCTCTTCCTACTTCTTACGCAAACTCTCTATAAGCTCACTATGAGCTTACAACTGCTCCTGATACTGTGAGCCAGAAGATGATGCCTCTCCATGATCTCCTCTCGAGCTGGACACCGACATCGCAACAGTACCATAATAAATCCTAGGATTCAAATGAGAGCTGATACCAATTACTCAACTCTTCTCAAAGTCATACTAGGTGTCTTGCATCCATGCTGCCTCATGAAAATGGTGGGAACTAGTTTGATCAGCCATCTCGGCCTGACTCTCAGCCTGTGTATGAGAGGTTGCAGCCTCATATAAATCCTCCAGTTCCAATTTGAAATTAAAATAGTGAAAATATTATATGTAGTTAATTTTCAAACTGAAAAAGAAATAATATTGACTACATTCTGACACTGGTGATCACCTCTATTATTTACAGTGGCTAGATCACTGTACATCCTCCAATAAACGTCGTACTCCATAATATCAGGCTGCTCAAATACCTATATTAATATAAAATAAACTGTTTATATTTAAATTTATATAAAATATTTAAAAAAGTACTCACCAGATGCTCTCTATGCGTACTGAATGTATGGCTACCGGCTCTATGCATCACCTCTTGTCTCCCCCGGTTCTATCAGCCCAATAAAGATCTCCTTTGAAATCCACCACCCCACCAGTGTGAACATAATCCATCCCAAACTTGAGATGAAATATACTCTAGTTGGTAGGCTCTACATGACTCATCAAATACTAACACTCCTGCTTTCTTTATGGCCATGCTTCTCAAATTGTGCAAAAAATGACAGAAATAGTTATGCATAGACACCTCCCATGCCGCATGGATAGAGTCATGCATGATATCATCGATGGGATACCATAAACCCTACAAATAATTTATAATATCATGTTATTAATGAAATAAATTTCAAAATAAATATTATTTATTTACGTACCGACTAATGATTGAACATTCTAAGATGTACATCAACAAGAATCTGTTCCCATGTGATCCATGATAATGAAAAATAATTGTGCAAGATAGAGCTCCCCTATCCAACAACTATATACACAAAAATGTGAAAAAAGAACAAATAGTCAAATAATTAGTATATAAATAAATTAATGAACGCCAACTAAAATACATAGGTTATCATACCTCTATGTCAATGGATCGAATACAAGACGTGGATGTTTCTCGAGGATAGGGTCAAGAATCATCAGTCGTGCAAGACTTTTCCCCCTCCGTGTACCCCCCGAACCGCCAGTAGGCTGACGATCAGATAATCCCAAATCCTCCTCATCCAAAGGTAGCTCAACCTCATGCAACTCACGAAATAGATCATCTTCCATCAGAAACACAAAATGATTGTTGTTAGAAAATAGTTGAAAATAACTATTATATATAGATATATATTAGTTATGATTATAATCAGCATTTATCTGTGTCAATGTTCACCTTCACCATCATGGTCATCTTTGACGATGTCAATATCTTCATATTCCTCCTCGGCATCATCAATATCTAGATGAGTTTAATTTTCATTATCCACTTCCATTTCAAATTCATTTTTAACATCATTGACATCATCATTACCATCGACTCTTAATTATGGAGTGTCATCATCTATATTCACGTCTCTTTGTGAAAAAGATGGATTTTGAGTAGTCTCTTGGAAAATTTTAATTCCTGGCACTTCAGCGGAACCACATTCAGTTTGAGTAAACTAATTTTCCTGAGATTTCATTTTTATTATTCTCCACCAATCACTCAGGTTTCTTGAAGTAGCATAATAATTGGCATAATAAATTGTATGTTCCTGTTGATCTAGTAAAAATAGTTTATTTACTGCAAGAAGACTTTGATATTTAATATCAACCATTCCATGAGTAAGATAAACACACAAGCCTCTCTCATTATCCAACCACCGACATTTAAACATCGTTATGTAATTTTGTCCTAGATAAAAAATTTCAATAATTTCATATAGTATGCTGTAAAAATCAACTTCAGTTTCTCTATGATGAGATCCTCTCAAGAAAACTCCATTGTTCATTGTTTTTTTGATTCCCCATATGCACATGTGTGAAATGAAAAACTATTCACCACATATGCATTATAAGATTTAACCATTTTGGATGGTGGGTTACTCAATTTACACAGTATCTTAACAATTTTATCAGTATGTTGAGACACCTGAATTTTTTTAAGACAATTATCAATATAATAAATAATAAACTAAATTTATATGTTAAACCATCAATAATTTATGTTACTAGTTTTTGAAACCATTGAAATTTTTTTGTCAGCATTCTTCATGAGCAGCTGCTATAATTTATGGAAGTTGTTTCTTAATATGATTATCATAAAACCTACAAATAAAATAAGTTTACTTACTATAACATAAATTATAGAAGATATGATAGAATCACTCATAGTAAAAATGATGTTATTTCTTCACAATTGAGAAGAACATATGTATGAGTTCTATGATGTTCATTATCTAAAAGCCATCGTTCATGAACTCCACCGAAGCCAAGATATGGATAATTAGAAATTGATAATTGATTTTCCATTTTATCATCAAAATTCCCCTCATTCCATCCAATACAGTTGTGTTTTTAGGGATATTCAGATTCAAAATAATGAGAGTAGAAAAAAATAATTTCCTCTTACAAATAAGCTTTAGTAATTGAGCCTTCAACTGATGCTTTGTTATGTAATTTTTTGTTCAATTTTTGCATTCATCTCTGGAATGGATACATCCATCAAAATTGTACTAGGCATCCAAATTTTTCTTCATGTTTCAAATGTAATATCAAATGTTCCATTGAGTCAAAGAAATCCAGCGGAAATATTTTTTCCAGTTTACATATAATTACAACAACACCTTCTTCCAGTTTTCCTAGTGCATCATAGTCTATTGTTTCCGTAGAAATGTCTTAGAAAAAATATGATATGACTGTTATCGAATCTCAAATCATATAATTCAACAAACCTCTAAATCCAATCGGCATAAGTCTTTCTATTATAACTTGACAATCATGACTCTTTAATATGGTAATATGACCATTCATAACAAATCTTTCCAAATTGGAAGAATAGACATATAAAAGTCTCAAATCTACAATCCACTGACAAAATACTAAGTGAAACTCTTTGGACAGTGTATGAAATTTTCAAACAATTCATGTTCTGGTCGCCTGCAAATTTGGTAAAGATCTAATCGGGCCTTTACATTATCTTTAGTCTTACCTAGTGTATCCAAAACTTCATAAAATAAATTATCAAAATAGTTATTCTCAATATGTATGACATCTAACATGTGGAAAACCAACAAATCAAACCAATATGACAGATCCTAAGAAATGATCCATTTTATCCAATTGTTTTGTTTTCCAAATCCATGAATTTTCTGTTAGTTTATTGTTGGTCCAAAAGTAATGGGAGGTAATAAAAATACAAATAATTTTAACTATGTACTTGAGATCATTTTTGGAGGTCCATCCCTTTCAATTATGCCTTTTCGTAAATGAGATTTGTTCCTTTGAAAAGGATGATTGGTTGGAAAAAATATGCAATGATAGTCAAAATAGAAAGGTTTTTTCCATTGACGAGAATAAATGATTTGTTGTCTTTAATAAAGTAAGGAAATTATTTTAGACCATGTGTACTCCATCCAGATAACATGATATATGTCAAGAAGTCACTAATTATCCAAATCAATGTAGCTTTTAGTAGGAGATTTTGTTTCACAGAAACATCATATATACTAACACCATTACTCCACAATGAATTTAACTCATCAATTAATGGTTTCAAATAAAAATTAATATTATTTTTTTGATTTCCTGGGATTAATAAGGTCAAAAAGATATAAGGCTCCTTCATCAACATCCATGGAGGTAAATTTTATGGAGTTATAAAGATAGGCCAACATGAATACTGACTACCATAAGAACCAAATGGACAAAAACTGTCAATAGAAATACCCAATCGCATGTTCTGTGATTCTAAAGAAAAAGACGAATGCAATCGGTCAAAATGTTTCCATGAATCACCATTATATGGATAAATCAAGCTTTTACTGGTTGAAATATTGGTTTTGTGCCATGAAATCATTTTTGTTATGTTCTGAGACATAAATAAATGCTGCAACCTGGGTGTAAGTGGGAAATATATCAACTATTTTATAGGAATCGTTCCAGACTTCCCTGATTGAGCTTCTATATACCTCTATTGTCCACATGTGGGACAAATATCTGATGACTCCTTTTCATCAGAATATAAGATGAAATCATTTGCACATGCATTAATCTTATAATAACTATATTACGAACCAGTCTCTTTCTCTCATAGTAATTTGGAGGCAACACATTTCCTTCAGGTAACAATTTTTTAACCAAAGAAAATATCTGATCAAAATAGTTGTTTGACATTCCATTATCTGATTTAATAGCCATAAATTTTGCAGCATATTCTAATTTTCTTATCTTGCAACCAGGATATAATTTATCCTTATCAGACCTCAACAAATCATAAAATTCAGATGGTTCCAACTCAGGAGTTAAATCAATATCATCCTGAGTTTCAATTTGTTAAACAGATAGACCTACAATATCATGTACTAAATTTTGAAACTGTGATGGACCTGAAATCAAATTATTAGTATCTACTATGAAACTGCGTTCACCGTGTTGATACCAAAAAACATAATCTAGTTGAAAACCAAAATGCAAGAAATGTGCCCCAAAATTGTCAAATGTGTCAAACGTTCTTAGAGTACATTTTTTACAAGGAAACTTAATTGTTCATTCTAAAATAAATTCTGGTTTTGATGATTCAAATGATAAGAAAGTTTCAACAACCTCAATATATACAGAATTTAAACCAGAACTGTTTGGATTTCTACACTGATTTATCCAAGCGCGATCATCTAATAATGACTGTTGTCGACTTTATTGCCCCATATTTTTCTACAAAATATCAAATCATTCCTATTTTTGAATAATTTTAAATAATAAAAACACTATCCAAATTGAGAAGAAAAATAATTACAGCTACTTCTTACTAATTACCACTAATTACAGGTGGCACAACTTCCAGGGGATTGGCGGCTACTCTTTTGTCCGACAGCTCATTGACTTACAAATTTCACTCAATGAAATCACAATGAAGAATCTTCTTAGAGGTATGAATATCCATTCTCATGCATACGATAATGCATAAGCACACCTCCAACCTGATTCTTCATTGTGATTTCAGTGTGGGAAAGATGCAAGTAAATGAGTCGTCGGACAAAAGTGACCCCTTTTTGTTGATGAATCATTTTCTTGTAACTGTAACTACCTGAAAACATTATAAAAAATGTGGTACTATGATTGAATATACAAACTCATGCATACAAAATTTGATATGCATACGTAGAATCATATTTTTCATAATTTTTTGAGTCAGTGAGAGTTGAAAACAGAAGAGTTATTGAAAAAATAGAGTGCCTCCAATTCACTGGAAATTGTGCCAAGTTCTTACAATTTATTCCAGTTATTCCTATTTATTTTTATTTATTACTATTTATTCCAATTATTCCTATTTATTCCAATTATTCCAATTTATTCCAATTATTCATATTTATTACTATTTATTCTTATTTATTCCAATTATTCAAATTATTCAAATTATTCAAATTATTCAAATTATTCCAATTATTCCAATTATTCAAATTATTCAAATTATTCCTAATTATTCTTAATTATTCCTAATTACTCCTAATTATTCATAATTATTACTAATTATTCCCAATTATTACTATTTATTACTATTTATTACTAATTATTAGTATTTATTACTATTTATTACTAATTATTACTATTTATTACCAATTATTACTAATTATTACTAATTATTACTAATTATTACTAATTATTACTAATTATTCTAATTACCAGAAAAGCTCTGTCAGAGGCGGGCCTATGATAATTTATTAAAATAAAATAAAAGTGCAGAAAATAAGTACCACAAGCCAGAAAAGACAACTATAGATCATAAAGACCATACCCATCGCCACATCCATTTTAAATTGCTTCCTCCGTAGTAGCTAATTCCCACTCTGAACTTTCATAGCGCTTCATTACTTTTGCATACTTCCTTCTCAGATTCAACCGATCTAAAGATAGTAACTCGTTAGAAGATTTTATACCCTTATTCACACCATAGATGACCCCTCCTTCCTTCCTAACAGAAGACCCGATGGACACCAAATTTGGCAGAGAGGAGTAGTCTTTCCTTGTCCTTCTTCGTGGTGGAGCAGTCATAAATTCATGATTCCCGGACATCTTATTCTTCTCTCCCTGAACATTGTCACTATATGAAGGCCTGATCATGCCACCATCATTTTCCTGGTCACTATCAGAGATATTCCCCCATTTTATAAGGATATGCACCTATTGATAACCATTATTCCCTCCTTGTTCCTACTAGAATTAACTATTAATGTCAATCATTGCTATACAATGTGTGGGTTCCACAAACTCATGACCATCATGTATCCTCTTCTTAATTACTCTTTTTCTGGTTACATCCTTTTAAGAAGGGAGCTCAAGCTGCATACTGACGCCTTCATTCATTGGAGTACCCTCCTCCACATTCTCCCACTCCAAATCATGAAAGTGATTACTAGTAGAAATTTTGATTATCACACCTCCGTCGCTAACAACCCAACCTTGTAGCTCATCAGCATAGCCTTCCGAATCCCCCAAGGTTAGACCATCATCATCGACCACAATGTTCAAATTCTCCTCATCCACAAGCTCTGACCCCTCGAGCCGACCATCAACCTTCCTATTAGTGACCAAATGCACAAAAACATCTTGATGAGTATCCCCTGCAACCACATGGACACCTGAGTGGATTTCCTTTCCTCCAGTACCAGAGGCAACCTTGGAAACAGACTGCTTCACACCATCCCCCATATTCAGTTTGTGCTTAATCTGATCAAACACTACAGAAACCGTCATATTAGGAGGGGCCTCTGCATTATTTCCCAAAGTCAATGCGTCATGGTTCACCAGGCTTGAATTAGTGCCAGGATGATCACACACATCATACATCTACCTCTGACCAAATACCTTACCTAGCCTCTCCTTTAGATCAAAAGTCTTCCTGTTCATTCCTTTACAATAATATTTAGAGGGCATATTTTCCAATCAACAACATGTCAAGAAATAGTCAACCCAAGATCCAAACATGACGACCTACTTCCATCTAAATTATTCACCAACTAAAATCTAGATCCAATCCACCGGACACCTCGATATATCCACCTTAATGAAAAGGAAATGGTCAATCGGATGACTCACAGTGGATGTGAGAATATCAGAACATAGAAAGCGACCCACCATATTTCCAATCATATGAATAATTCATGGGTTTTGAAAACATAAAGGGAGTTGAGGGAGACATACCCATGTCGCGATGGATAATGGGCTGTGATTCATATAGAGATCAAAAGACCATCAGAGAAGTAAGAACTTGTAGCCATTGCATCAATGGGGAGCACTGGACCAAACTCGGACAAAATCGTCTTCCGAAGAAAACCAGATCAATAAGTGGCATTTACCAAGAAAAATAACGACCGCACAGTCTTGAAAATCCCATTTACCAAAAACTAAATGATCAAAATCATCAACTGAGGGCCTTTGATAGTTGAAACAAGCCACCAGTGGTAGTTTTAGATAACTCAATGCTTCGTAGAACTATGACAACGAAATCGACAACTGAGGGACACCAAGATAAAGATCAGGAACCTTCGAACTTAACGAAATTACCAGGAACTCCAAGATAAAACTAGGGTTAGAGAAGGGGAAAAGTGTTTCTGTGAATTTGGAGGTGGCAGGATCATTTCCTCCTCCCCCTCCCGCCTCCATGAAGGGGAGGGGGAATCATGATCAATCATCACCATAGGGTTCCATCGCAGAGGTCTGCCGAAGGTCGCCAAGCTCTAACTATTCACACGAAAGATAAACTTTCCTAATAAAAAGTACACTGGGTTTTCAGGCCCAAGGGGTTACACAGTATTGCTATTTAGTCCTATTTATTAATATTTATTTCTATTTATTGCTATTTATTATTATTTATTTCCAATTATTTCTATTTATTGTTAATTATTGCTAATTATTTTTTATTGCTAATTATTGATAATTATTGTTAATTATTGCCAATTAATCTTATTTATTACTATTTATTGCTAATTATTGCTATTTACTATTTTTATTCATATTTATTACTATTTATTACTATTTATTACTATTAATTACTAATTATTACTAATTATTAGTAATTATTAGTAATTATTACTAATTATTACTAATTATTACGATTTATTAGTATTTATTACTATTTATTACTATTTATTACTAATTATTAGTATTTATTACTAATTATTAGTATTTATTACTAATTATTAGTATTTAATACTAATTATAAGTATTTATTACTAATTATTAGTATTTATTACTAATTATTAGTATTTATAACTAATTATTAGTATTTATTACTAATTATTAGTATTTATTACTAATTATTAGTATTTATTATTAATTATTACTATTTATTACTAATTATTACTAATTATTAGTAATTATTAGTAATTATTAGTAATTATTAGTAATTATTACTAATTATTACAAATTATTACTATTTATTAGTATTTATTACTATTTATTTCTATTTATTACAATTTATTACAATTTATTACTAATTATTACTAATTATTACTAATTATTACCAATTATTACAAATTATTACGATCTATTACTATTCATTCCTATTCATTACTATTCATCCCTTTCATTACTATTCATTACTATTTATTACTATTTATTACTATTTATTAGTATTTATTACTAATTATTACTATTTATTACTAATTATTACTATTTATTACAAATTATTGGTATTTATTACTAATTAATAGTATTTATTACTAATTATTAGTATTTATTACTAATTATTAGTATTTATTACTAATAATTAGTATTTATTACTAATTATTAGTATTTATTACTAATTGTTAGTATTTATTACTTATTGTTAGTATTTATTACTAATTATTAGTATTTATTAGTAATTATTACTATTTATTACCACTTATTACTAATTATTAATAATTATTAATAATTATTACTAATTATTACTAATTATTACTAATTATTACTAACTATTACTAATTATTACTATTTACTACAAATTATTTGTATTTATTACAAATTATTAGTATTTATTACAAATTATTAGTATTTATTACTAATTATTACTAATTTATTACTAATTATTACTAATTATTACTAATAATTACTAATTATTACTAATTATTAGTATTTATTAGTATTTATTAGTAATTATTAGTATTTATTAGTAATTATTAGTATTTATTAGTAATTACTACTAATTATTAATATTTATTACTAATTATTAGTATTTATTATTAATTATTAGTATTTATTACTAATTATTAGTATTTATTACTATTTTTACTAATTATTTCTATTTTTTCCTAATTATTACAAATTTTCCCTAATTACTACTAATTACCGCTAATTATTACTAATTACCGCTAATTATTTATCTTCATTACTAATTATCATTAATAATTCTTAATTACTACTAATTATTAATAATTAGTACTAATAATTTCAATTTATTATTACAAATAAATACTGATGACAAAACAATCTAAATCAAATTTAATTACAACTAATTAAAAATAATTTAAATTAATATAAAAATGAAATAAATATTAAATTAAATAAAACATAAATACCTTTAAACTTGATCTCTTATAAGTGTAGACGGCGTCAAAACTTGTTCGTAAAAAAATTTAACTCAGAGAAATTTTAACTCTAAAATTAGAGTTTAGAGAGAGAGAATTAGAAATTGAGAGGAAGAATGAAAAAATGGAAGGACGATATATATAGGTTAGATTATTTGCGACGGGACCCGTCGCAAATACCTTCGACCGCATTAATTACTGTTGGCGGTTAAAAGGGTATTTGCGATGGGTCCCGTCACAAATAGTGACCTATCGACACACTATTTGTGACAGGGGCATATCCCCATTGCAAATAGTATTTACCACCATCGGGAATTTGTGACGGGGAGACACCCCCTGTCACAAATACCCTTCCCACAGTTTGGTGAGAAACCGTGCCAAACCTTTTGCGACAGGACCCCTTATCCCTTCGCAAATAACCCATCACAAAAAGCCATTTTCCCGTAGTGGTTGATGTTGAAGGAGGTTGACATCCTGAAAACAGCTTTTCATACTAGATATGAGAATTATGAATTTGCTATTATGCTGTTTGGGTTAACTAGTTGACCTACTGTATTCATGGATCTTATGAATAGAATATTTCATAAGTTCTTAGATAAGTTTTTGGTTGAGTTTATTGATTTGATTATGGTATTTTTCTAAGTGAAAAGAGGATCATAAAAACATTTAAGGGTTGTTTTTCAAACCTTAATGGAAAAGAAACTGTATGGAAAATTCAGAAAGTGTGATTTTTGGTTGCAACATATTTCGTTTCTTGGGAACATTGTAAATAAAGATGGAATAATAGTTTATCCCACCAAAACAAAAGTGGTTCATGAATGGAAAATACCTATTAATGTTACAGAGATTCATAGTTTTATTGGATTAGCAGGTTATTACTGATGGTTTGTTAAAAACATTGCATGGTTATATAGCCTGCTAACTAAGTTAACATGAAAAGGGGTTAAATTTATTTGGATAGAAGAATGAGATGTTTGTTTTTAGGAACTGAAGAAGAGATTGGTGAATGCTCCAGTTTTGGCCTTCCTTCCTGAAATGGTGAGTTTGTCATCTTCAGTGATGCTTCATTGAATGGACGTGGCTGTGTTCTGATGTAGAATGATCAGGTAATTGGTTATGATTTAAGACAACTAAAACTTCATGAGTTAAATTATCCCACACATGATTTGAAATTAGAAGCTGTGGTTTTTTCTTTGAATATTAGGAGGCACCATTTATATGGATCCAAATGTCACAAATATACTAACCATATAAGTCTGAAGTATATATTCACTCAGAAGGAATTAAACATGAGGCAGAGAAGATGGATTGAACTGATAAAGGATTATGATTGCATGATCAATTACCATCTGAGAAAAGCATACAAAGTGGTGGATGCCTTGAGTCAAAAACATCATGGATCATTAACCATGTTACATTTAGAACACAATCCCTATGTTAATGATTTGATGAATTTTTTCTTCGAAGTTGTTAGTGTAGAAAATAACTTTTTTTTGTTTTAGGTTTCAATGCAGTCATTATTATCAGACAGAATTAAGCAAGAACAGAAAGAAGACCGTTTGCTACAGAAAAAGGTAGAATCGGTTAAAATGGGTAATTTTCCAGAATTTAACCTTGATAAAGATTTTTTTCATAGATTTAGAAAAAGATTCTGTGTGCCTTGTGATTCCCAGTTGAAGAAATAATTGTTGTGTGAATCTTATTGTTCTCCATTTTCAGTTTATCCTGGTAGTACTTAGATGTATAGAGACATTTGGGGGTATTACTGGTGGGATAGAATGAAAAAAGATATTTCAGATTCTACCATAAAATGTTTGACATATCAAGAGGTTAAAGAAGAGCGGTAGTTACCAATGGGAATTCTTCAGCCTTTTGTTGTGCCAGAGTGGAAATAAGAGAATATATCCATGTACTTCAGGGTGGGACTACCTAACTCCTCTCGAGGTAACAATGCGATTTGGGTTATTGTTGACCAACTAACAAAATCTGCACATTTTAGTTCTATTCGAGATATAATTTCTTTGGACCAGCTTTCTCAATTGTACCTCAAATAGATTGTTAGGTTACATAGAGTTCCTCTTTCCATTGTACATGATCGAGATCCCAGGTTCACTTATAACTTCTGGAAGGGCCTTCAGAAGTCATTGGGCACATAATTAAATCTCACATTTGCTTTTCATTCTCAATCAAATGGGCAATCAGAATGAACGATTCAGATTTTGGAGGATATGCTTCAAGCTTGATCAATGGACTACTAGGGAAGTTAGGATTATCATCTTTCTTTAGTTGAGTTCTTTTATAATAATAGTTTTCATTCCAGTATATAGATGGAACATTTTGAGGCATTTTATGAGAAGTGGTGTAGAACTCCATATTTTTGGAATGATGTTGGGGAAAGGAAGTTGATGGAACCAGAATTTGTAGAGGAAGTGGCTAAGAAAGTGAAGATGATCCAGCAACACATGAGGACAGCTAAGAGCAAGCATAAAATTTATGCGGATAACAGGAGGAAATACTTTTCTTTTGAGGCAGGTGATCATGATTTTCTTAGAATCTCTCCATGGAAAAGTGTTATGCGTTTTGGTAAGATAGGAAATCTAAGTCCACGATTCATTGGACCTTATGAAATTCCAGAGAAAGTTGGACCAGCCGCCTATTGAGTAGCTTTACCTCTGAGTTTATATCAGGTACAAAATGTTTTTCATGTTTCAATGTTGAGAAAGTATGTGCCAGATTCATCTCATGTCTTGAGTTTAGAAGTAGTTAGGCTGGAAGAGAACCTTTCTTATGAAGAGAAACAGGTTCAAATTCTTGATCGAAGGGAACATGTATTGCAGAATAATTTAATCCACCAGGTAAAGGTTTTTTTGAGAAACCACAAGGTTGAAGAAGCAACCTGGAAGTATGAAAATGTTATGAGGGAAAGGTACCATCACTTATTTAATAAGTAAATAATATTGCCTGTATGCAATTTCCAGAAGGTGGAGATAATGTAACAACCCAAGGTTTTTAAAAATAAATTGAAATATATGAAACTTTTCTTTATGTGGATAGTTATAACTAGCCTTTAAACACAATATTTCTGCTTCTATGATTTTAATTTTAAAAAATAGTCATCTACGGTTGTGATCAGTAAGTTATTTGGAGTCTGATATAACCAACTTATTTTTTTGGTGAATAGTAACATACCCTTATAAATAGTAATATGACCCTTATGAATAGTAAATTATATTATTATTTTATTTTCTTATAGTTATAAGATAATGAGATGTTGATTAATTTTTCATGGTGTTAAAAATGAGTTATAGGTTTAAAATTGTTATTTTTGAACAAATTATGATTTTATTTAAAAATTAAATTAATAATATTTATAAAATAATTTTCAATAAATAGAGTTAATTTTTGAATTCTACACATTGAAAATTGGTTGGGATGATGTTTTGGTATTTTTTTTTTAAATTCTTAAATATTTGATGAATAGTGAAATACGATAAAATTCCGTATATTCAAATTATCAGTTAAATACACTATTTATGACATCATAACTGATTTAAGCCCACTTATTTCAAACTCAGAATCTCTCTTTACTATTTTGATGAAAATAATGGTGATTATTCATATTATTGGACAAAAATATTAAAATAAAGATTAAAATAATGTAAAATCTCTCCTCTCCTCCACTATAAATACCACCCTCATTACCCTCTTCCTCTCAAAACTCTCAAGCATTGAAAATTGTATAAGTTCTACCAAATTCCTTCCCCAAGGATCTTCCCCACATCCAAGACCTACTGGTCTCACCGAAAGGGCAAAACCAAAGGCCTTAAGGAGGATCTCAACAAGAAGTGATCAAGAGGCAAGAATCCTCTTCCTTTTTCATGTGTTTTCTTTTCAATTCCTTTCTTTTCTTATAATCTATTACCCTCCACTTATCTAGGAGTTATGAAATCTCTATAATCTTATATATTCTGTATTTTATCATGTTCATGTAAAATATTCATAATATTTCTTCCTCTCATATCCCTCTTGTTCTAAAAATAAAAACACCCCTACGATGTGCTGATTTACCAAAATCGTGGACGATGTGTTTCCAATTTTTATTAATTATTTCAAATATGATCATAAAACAATTTTAATGGTTGAATAAAAATGAAAAGTGTATGTTGTAACCTATTTCATGTTCTAGAATGAACTTATATTCATGAAATTAAATTATTTAATGAAACAAGTTCCTGATTATCGAGGAACCGTAAAAAAGGATCTATACAAATATCATTAAAGTTTTATCTAATGATACGTCATCATATATGATAAAAAAAATGATTTATGGTATCATTAAATATTATGGAAACATACCATTTCATTTCAATTCTGTAATTTCATTTCCATACGACAAGAAAATCAAATACAAACCAGCCATGAAAATCATCTAAAGAACGCATCTGAAACAATGGAAGGAGCAAAATACTAATAACTAAAGGGTGAAATGATGTTATAAACAAGGAAATGTTTCTATAAAATACTAATAACACTTTTTTAACCATTATATATGATGTTTAAACAATTTTGAATTAATACAAACCCGAGGAAAGGGAATTCTTAACCCAATTTCCATTCTTTGGGTTAACCATCTACTTCATTATTTATCTTGTATTTAATTTGTTTGTGTGATATATTTTGTCGAATCACGTGTATTTAAAATTTATATACATATTCCATACAATATATTAAGTCTCAAGTCAATTATATGATATTTTTAAGTGGGTTTTCTTCTAAAATCCTCTTTTAAAATTCAGTTTTACAAAATTTAAAAGCAATTTTTTTTTCAATTATTCATGTTGTATGATTATTTTATGGTTCTTGGGAATTGTTTATGATGAAGTTTGGGACCTATATCTCCATATAATTCATTGGATATGTGTATGTTTGGGTCATCCATATGGTTACTCCAAGTGTAACTACAATGGTTATACAAATTGTAAGGTAGCCATGAGGGTTACAAATTATAAGGTTGATGAGAGGGTTACCAGATTATATAAGTAATTCCCCAAGATAAATTTATAGTTCTATTTATGTTCTATATGTTTTGGATAAATATCAAGTTTAACAAATTAAGTTTATATTAGTGACGATTATGTCTTTTTTAAAATGATTTCATATGTTACAAGTATTCATGGACTAATGTTTTCTTTCATTGTTTTTATATCCCTTACTGATATTTTTGTGCTCATATAAAGGTTTTAAATGATTTTCACAGGTCATAATTATGTGTATGAAAAATAAGGAAAAATGTTAAATTTTATGAAGATTTTTCATAGAAAAATTTTTTATTTAGAAAAGTTTTTTATTTTGGAAGAAATAAGCACTCTATTTGTGTGGTATCTGCTCTATATAAATGTGGAAAGTCATGCGTGTGTTATATACCAATTATCTAAAACTATAAACCTGAAAATATCCTCAATATGAAAGGATTTTAGTTCTTGATTAATATTCAAGATTATGTAATGTAATAAGGCATGGTCCTTATAGCGGTGAGCACTGGTTTGAAAGAGATCTTCTCGAAAATAAAAAATCTCAATGGAGATTCATGAATAGAGGAGATCTATGGAGGTGTTTTTGAAATATCCAAAAAATACACTAAGAGGTGGTAGAGAATCATGAATGGATGAGTCTATATATATGATTCTATCCCCACTTAATTTTACAAAAAATACTTGGATAAAAGTTTGAATCACTTTTATTTTGTGAAGGCTGGGGAGATTCGAGAATATGGTTTTCTATGAGTGATTGAGCATTATGAAAATACTAGTTAAGTCTTGAATGATTTCAATGATTCTATGTAATGGATGATTCTTGATGTTGGGGTATTCCATGATGGCTCAATGATCTTCATGAAGGATGTTTTTTCTACGAAGTCCGTTAGATTTGTGATGGTTGTGAGCTTCGTGAAGGAGCTCCACAAATAGTTGTTCTGAATATCAGGTTTGAGTAAAAAACACTTTCAAAGTGCATCAAATAAGGTTTAAAGTGCAAGAAGAGTCTTGTGATAATAAGTGAAAAAGACTTTAATGATAATCTACTGAAGTGACCTTCATTTCAATAAACTGTGTAAGGCTTCACCCAAGGCAATGAGCCCAGGGGAGTCGAAAGAATTGTTATAAAGTAAGAAATTTCATATCCTTAAAATCATGTAAATTCCATGTTCCTAGAATAGAGTGACCGTGTATGAACATATGTATTCCACAACTAGTGAAGATTAGTGGAATTTGGTATGACTAACACACTATTGTAATACACTCCTTGGACTAGCCCTTAGTGGTAAACCAAGTAATTTTTTTGTATTGTCCCTCTAAATGTAAATGTTTAAATTAATTTTCATTACCATCAGACAAGATTAACAGGTTCTTACCAACATAGGAAAAAGATATTTTATTTTAAAGAAAAATTTGACACCCTGATTTTCCCATCCACTCTCATGGTGTCTCGGGATCCTTTAGTCATATTCTATCAAAACTCTAGATTAGTTCCCAAAGGTAGAAAACTAAGCACCTTTTTCAAGATTAATTGGTGTTTCTACAGTGGGTGAAATATAATATAGGTTATCGGGGTGAGAGAAATACCAATTTGGCCCCTTAATACAGATCCAATATTAGACCATAGTGTTCTTCACTTGGTTTAGATCGAATCAGGGGTCCCAGTCATAGAATCACAAGACTCCCAGACTGAGGTTCAAAAAACCACAACTCTAAGATTTGAGTTTGATATCATGAGAAGTGAAGGTAATGTGAAAGAAACCCATACCTATCAAAACAAAACTCCATCATTCAAACCCCATAGATATAGAATATAATTTCTAATATCTTCAATATTCCATGAATTATTCCTTAGAAAAGGTTCAATATGAGTGATAATGGATTGTTTTCATTCCTCAATATGGTCTTCAAAGAATTTCAAATTCTCTTTAACAATAACTCAGTCACCATTCTTTGATATACAGTTGTGCGAAGGAAAAATACATGAAGCAGAGAAGAATATATCACACAATGTAATCCGTTGAGCCTTTACCCAATCCTCACCACTCTTCCAATCAATAGGTTGTGCGGAGGGAGAGATAGGATCAACCCTAATCGAATCTTGCTCAACATCACAGGGCAAGTGCACATCCCTCATGCCAGATCTAGATTTTTTCTTCTTTGAGGGGACAATGAAAACCTTTATACGGTTAAAATAATCATCTAAGATCAAATACATTGAAGTAAAATTTCCCTAGTCACCATGGAGGTAGAGTGAGATGCTCTCAATGTTCCTAGACACCATAAATAAATTCAGACATTCTAATTAATTAAAATTTTAAATAATAAAAAATAAATTCTTATTAATAATAAATGATAATTATTAATAATAAATCATAATTAAATATACACTATTTAATAATTTTTCCATCAATTTAGTAGTGGTTTTTAAAAAACCACTGCTATTTTGTGATGGTTTTTCAAAATCATACCTAAAAATAAATGAAAAATATTTAAATAAAATTTGAAAATATAATTTATCAGCAGTTTTCTAAAAATGATTACTAAAATTAAATAAAAAAAATATAAAAATAATTAGTGGCAGTTTTAAAAACTACGGTGAAATTATTTTTTTGGGGTGTTTACTTAAAACTATATAGAGTGATCCTAACTCCCGTAGATCTTATTAAAAAAAATAGGGATACCCTAGGGAAAATACAATAGAAAATTGTGAGCTAAAAATCATAGTAAATGTATAATCAAAGTCAATCGTGAATGTATAAATGGGTTGGGATGCATAACTTGATACCATAAAGAGTACAATCATACGCATGTACACATGGCCTAAGGGAATGATATCATAAGAAATTTGATTCATAAGCATGTCGAAACATCATAAATGATTAAATCATAAGAATATGTCATGGTTAACTACCGAGACAACCTAAAATAGGCTAAATTCCATCATAATAATCATATTTTCAGGATAACATCTATCATAACATAGTGTGCTTGGGATAACTCCTCGTGAACCATACATAATGTTCTTTGGATAAATACATTTACACCATACATAGTACCCCATGAGACATTAACAATACCCAATGCATTGGAGGGATATAACAGACCCACCCATTAAAAATTAGTCTAATCACCATTATAATTTATACAAGAATATGTTTACAAAAAATGGAATATGAAATAATTAATAAATCATAATAATGATAAAACCCATGAGAAAGAAATGGGTTTCATAATTCTATTTCAAGGTACAAATAAAGGATAAATCGTAAATATTCAGAAGAGAGGAAGGAATTAAATCATTTAAAACATTCAAAATTATAAAATGAATGTAGTTCTTGATAATGTATTTAAAATGTAAAAAATCTATTTAAGGTTCTAGGAGAATAAGAAATAAAAACATACCACTTGGGTGATGATTTATGAAATAAGTAAATGAAATTTTTAAAGGGAAGAGAATATTATTTCCCATAATATAAAAATTGAACCATAAGGTCCTCCATAAAATAATTACAGTGTTTTTTGAAGTGATAAAATGTTTAAAAAAAGTTTATGGGGGTGATGCTTGAGATTAGATCAGAAATATGAAAGTTACCTTAAATCAGGTTTGCTTCAAAGTGGGAATTTATAAGGGAAAAAAAGCTTATATAACCCTATAAATGAAAAGTAAATTCAATTTTGTATGTATTTAATGTAAATTTATACAAAAATATAAGATTTAAATGAGATGAATATGGTATAAAAAGAGATAAAATTAAGAGAATGTGTAACCAGAAAGTCACGAAGGGGGTATGAAAGATCCTTTTTTTTTGAAACACCTATGTTGAAATATCACATCATAAAATGAGATAAAAATACATTATTTTTAAAATATAATAAGATAAATATGATCATAACATGAGATAACACTTAATGATTTTTCCAATTAAAAAAGAGAGCATTGGAGGGAAGGGAAATTATGGAAAATAAGGGGAAATATTCATTTAAATAGAAGAGATTTATTCCAAAAAAATTTCATTTTCAAAAAATATTAGATCTCATAGGTAAAGAATAATTTAATAAAAATTGATATCCCAATATAGAAATAGGGTATACCTTAAGAAATGAAAGATTAAATTTAAGGAAAACATTATAACTCATGAAATTAGATTGAGTTATAAAAGACCCTTATATTTTAGGGAAGACATCAGTCATATACCATATAAAGGAATAAAATCAGTGAAAGTTAATATTAAATGTTAAAAAATAAATTTTGTTATTATAAGTCATGTGAGAAGTAGATAAACCATAAAAATTAATATTTGTGCATAATATCAAATCATGCATCAACGAAGGGTGATTGATACAGAACCCTTACGACTTAAGATAAATTCTAATAAAAACCACACTAAAGATAGAAAGATTTAATTTGAAGTTAAAATACCATGACTAAATAGAATACATGATATTAAATTCCCAATTAATAGTATACACACCATTTAAAAAACTTATGTGCATAAAATAAAATGTGCCTCAAAGAAGATAATTCTGAGGTGAAACCATTGCAGTTTTAGTTATTTATAATTCAAAAGTCATTGGATGAATAAAAACTATAATTATACATAAATACCATGATGTAAATCATGGATTATTAAAACAACTTAGGGTGGTATATAAAAAATAGATATGTGAAATTGTTGTATGACATTAAAACATATTGCAATGAAGATAAATATATATTAAACCCTTACCTTGTGTCTGAAAGCATTCTGAACATTCACATAACTTCCAAAATAATTAAATTAAGTTCATTAGATATATAAACAAAAAAATTATTAATATATATTTAATTTTATATGTCCCATGTTTCATATTTTGGTACTTATTTTTAAAATAGTTTTCACTTATATAAGTTACTCAGGGTTCTTCTGTTAACTTTTACTATCAATTTTGGCTTATTAACTATGGTAACAGGTTTTGTAAAATAAATTCATGATATATATAATTTTTTATGTTTATGTACTTTATTATTTCATTATTATAATACCTATATAGTTTTTAAAGTTATCCCAAAATAGATAAAAATTAATAAAGGTACCTTGACAAGTCCAATTAATGTGGTTAAAGTTTCTAAGAGTGTTTATAGTTAATCACACAAATATAATTACCAATTTTGTTGTTGAATGATATTAATAGTGTATAAAATATTATATTAGTAAATTAAATAACCCTCTATAATCTACCATTTAGGGCAGTGATGGAAAATACAACACATAGTTCATATAGGCGATAGTCCGAGCAGACACCTGAAAAACTTTTCCTTTTTCTTAATGATTTTAAATAAAAGTATAAAATGGATATCAACTCAGTTTAGTAACATTTTTGAATAAAAACCCTATTTGTGTTATAATACATTCATAGATATAGGTGACTTGTGGGGAATATAGGAAAAAAATATTATATAAAATTTTGTTTGAGAGTATTAACTTTCCCTTGGAAGCACTACATTGAGTAAATATGTAAGAATCCTTAGCTTGATCATTTGGTGAGACCAAAGGATAAAATTCATAGGGAAGGTGTTGAGGAGACACCAGGTAAAATCTTTGGTTGATTCAAGTAATTTTAATGGGTGTTGAAATGGGGGAAGAGGTGGTCCCCCAAAACAAGTGAAGAAAATAGAATTTTGTAAAAACTCGTTATTTCTCAATAATATCACTCCATTATTAAACTAAAAAGCTAAAAAAAGTAAATAATGGTTTGGTGAAAGAGATGATATTCCCTTGAAAATTAAATATTATAAATGTTTTTCACATGTTATAACAACCTGAACAAGGTTTAAACCATTTTTACCATAATTTACCCTTACCAAGGTAACTCCACTTTCACTATTTGAAACCAATTAAAATAGAAAAAAATTAATTTGAAATTATTTAATATTTTATAATTATTATATTAAATAATTATGTTATTTTATAAAATTAATTTTCCAAGAGTTAGAGAAATTAATTTTAGTATTAGTGTATGTAACACATGAAAATTGTTTTTGAGAAAAATTTAATTTTATGATTAAATTATATGTGTGTGATAAGATTATAAATATTTTTTATTTTAAAGAAAAAAATTGGTTTATTATAAAATAATTAAATTTTATTTGTATTTAAAAAAAATCAAAATAAATTTTACCAAAATAATGTTTAACAAAATTTAAAGACAAAAAGGGTTTTTATTAGATTTAAAATATTACATTTATTTTATAAGGTTAAAAATTGGTTCTGTAAATTTTAAAAATATATTTAACATGTATAAAATTATTACATACCTAAATATTTGATCAATTAAAATATTTTATAAAACTCTATATATTTATTATATTCTAATAAAGTAATAAAATTTATTTTTTAGGAAAATACTATATTTTAAACTAATCTTATAAAAAATCAATTATTATAAAAAAATACAAAAAATTAATCTCATGATTATTTTCACATGATGAATCCAAAAAATGGAATTAATTTTATTATATTAAATATATATAAGTGATAAACATTAATAATAAAAAACTAAATATTAGGAACGACTCAAAACATGGATTAAATCCATGGTCCCATAAAATTATTATTCAAAATAAAGTACACAATCAAATATTTTGAGGGTTTACAGTGTAAAAACATAGAAAAAACAATGCCATAAATAAAGATAATTAAAAATTCTACTTGTTTTATATCTACCTCCCCTTCATTTGAAGACATGCCTAACCTCTCATTGTCTTCCTCTCTTCCGCTACATAGTTTCCTACCAAGTGCATCTTCATCATACATGCTTGATGATTCATCCTCCTCATCCTAATACTCAATTTCATGACATGAGGGCTGTCCTTCAACTCAAAGAGTTCCATGTATGTTTCCAAATTCATCACGAAAGATTTCATTTCTATTATATTGATTTAAAATCTCATCCAGACTAAGTTATTATAGAAAAATTAGACTTCTAAATGTATTATTACAATATTTTAAGTATAATTAACCATCAAATACAATCCAAGGATAATACAGTGTAGTGTCATTAGAATACTAGGTAAATAAAATTAATAACATTGAACTAGAATAAAACAACTCATTATTAATCTTCCATAATGATCTCCTAACTTCCTTTGGCCTCCTACATCTTCAAAGGATAACCTGGGGAATAAATAGAAAAAAGGGATGAGGTAAAAAGACCAGTAAGAGATTAAAAATGGGAATGAATCATAGAACATGAGTTTGAAAGGAATAACATGATAGCATAAAAGTCATTTATTATGAGTAAACATATGGAATAATATCATATAGAACATGGAATCATATGATCATGCAAATAATGTAATGTTGCCGAAACATATAACTTGACATAAACATGAGCCGAGGCTAACTTCTTTGACTATATAATATGGTGGAAAGAGTCCCATAATGGATTAGGTTTACTCCCTAATCCCATATGTGAAGTCTCACGAGACTAAAAAATTACCCAATACATTAGATAGATATATGGGAACACCCATTATAACATTTTCATGCATATGTGTGCCATATAAATAATCAAATATAAGGAATAAACATGAGGGTTACCCATGGAAAGAAATGAGTATCGTAATCATGTCATATGGAATAACCAATGACCATATCATAGTGGTGTATAAGTAATAATGAATTTAAATAATATTCAGACATTAATAAAAAAAATATGCATTTATAAAGGGGAAAAATGAAAACATGTCAAAATAGTGTTTAAGAAACTTTATAAATGAGTATCTTTAGTGTGGTTTAAGGGAAAATATTAAAGAGTATTTAAAGGGGAAAAATGAATAATTATTTTTATAAAACCAGAAATGAAATAAGATAGTTTTCATGATTTAATGTGTTATTTTAGAAAAATAATTATGGATTAAAAATATTATGGAGTTTAAATGAAAAATGTGTACGCAATTGGAGAGTTTCCTTTAATCGGGATTTCTAATCATGAGGAATAAAAAAGGAACACTATAAAACATGTATTTACACCTAAAATAAGGATGAATTGATTTGGATACATTTTTTTGGAACATATGGAAAGAATATAGAATAATTTTATTATAATAATGAACAAATACATTTGTGTAAAGAGAAAGAAAGCAGAACCGAAAGGTAATTTTGAGGTTTAGAGAGATCCCTTACCTTATGTATGAATGGGTTATACACTTTCACTTAATTCACTAGATAATCAAATTATAATCATTAATAATTTAATTAAGAGCCTATTAAACTTATATTTTATTTAAAATTGTTTTGTTAAGTTCATTTATGACCTTTTCTATGACATATAGAGTTTAATTCTATCGTTCTGAGAGAGTTCATTTCATGGTTTTATGCTAAGTTCCCATGAGTATAATTATGGGAGTTCTTGAAAATGGAAGAAAAAATTCCTAAGTTGAATGATATGGTATTAATATAATTTCATAGTTTTAAATTTTTTGATATTTATTTTTTGTTATCTAATATAAGGATGATTTATTTGATAAAATTTTAATGATAAACGTTTAGTTTATTTTGGCGGTTTTTCAAGCATCACAATCTAGTTTTATTTTATTATTTAACATTATGTCTATATATCAGTTTTATAAAATCAAAAAGTTATATTATATATATATATCTTTTTTAATCCTTATAATGGTTTTATGACCATCGTTGAAGGCTATAATAAAAAAAACACCATCCACAAAGGTGGTGACTCGTAATATCACGAATGATGTTTTTATTTTTACAATAAAAGAAGGAGAGTAGAGAATTAATGATGGATATTTCATTTAAAAAACAAAATTAAAGTATATGAATGATACTATATTTATCATGTCACTTTGAATAATGGGGTAAAGGATGAGGTAGAAGAAATAAACAATTTAAAAGAGAAAGGTGGAGGATTTTACCTCTTGAATATCGTCTCCTTGAGAACCACGTTAAGGAACTTGGGTTTGATCTTTTATTGAGACTGTAATCTCTTGGATGTGGGAAAGAGACTTGTGAATGGAATTGGTAATAGTTTATACAATATACAATAATAAGAATATGTGAGGATATAGGGCAGTGATGGGAGGTATTTATATGGAAAGGGGATGGTTGTTTTTCATTATTTTATTCATTATTTTATTATTTTGGATCAACACTATAAATAATGTTGATTACTATGACTAAATACAGTAAATGGTTCAGGATAGTTCAAAATAATGGGTTATTACATCATCCATACATCATACATGACTAAAAAATTCATGTATTTGTTAAATACTGTAAATTACCGCACTTCACTATTCACCAAAGATTAAAATATTTTAGAAAAATCCCAAAAAATTCATCCAAACCATTTCTCAATGTGTATATTTAAAAAAAAATCCATTTAATGAAACTAATTTTCTTAATATGAGAAATTTAATATTTCAATAAAGTCATCATTTATTAAAAAACCCGATTATAATATTATTTTCGATTTTATGACCCATTGAAAAATTAATTAAGGTCACATAAAATTATGTTTTAATTATAAACAAATATAATTATTTAATGAATCTATTTTATGAAAATAAATTTTCTTTTAAATGATTTTATTAATTATAAAATTGTAAATAAATATTTACGTTTTACAAAAATACTAACACTTAATTTATCATTTTTAAATCATTTATTAATCTATACCATGATATAAAAATATATTACATTCATTTATAAGGTGCATAAATTTTATTTATAATTTCAGAGGTGAGGTAACTATTTTAAAAGCCAAATTACTATTTCTAATGGTTAGATTACTATTCTAATGTCATCGTTTCCTTAATTTCTATAAATACCACTTATTTTATTCATTCACCAATTAATTATAATTTATATAAAATTTATATATTTTTATCAATAAATTGAAAATTATATTATTAAAATTATGTTTTATTTCAACATATTTATTCAGGAGTGAAGACATTCTTGCGGATTGAGGATATCCAAATTTTCCCATTATTATTATCTTATTTTATACTTATTTTATTAATATTTGTCATTATTATTGGTTTATTTTTTTACTGGAGTATCATTATTTATTTAATAAACGAATTTTTTTATTAGATTCTCTATTTAATCTATTTGTTTTATGACATAAGAAGGGAAATTCCATTGATATAATTCTGGGTCATTACAGTAAGTGATCCCTTGACTTCATCTGATCCTAGCTTAAGGGAGTCTATCCCTTGTATTTATCATCCTCTACTCTAATTACCTGTCACCCCTATAAGTAATCATCAAACTATGTCCCCATTTATAAGTTTGTGTCACCCCTATTAATAATCGGTTCATCGTGATTATAATAATAAAATAATAATAATGGTAGTAGTAATAATATTAATAATAATAAAATAGTAACAGTAATACTAATATTAATGATGATGATGACGACGATGATGATAATAATAATAATAATAACATAAGATTGATTCCACCTATCATCACAAAACACAATACAAAGGAAAACAATTAAAGTAAACATGCAGGCTTGGGGACTTGACCCTACGGCCTTCCCCACACCCCAACCCCTACCACCCCACCACCATAGGTAGGGGGATAATAATAATAATAGTAATAATAATAATAATAATAATAATAATAATAATAATAAGTTCAATGATAATTCAAGGCAGCTCAAACCATAGGTTTGGTAATCCAATCCCAAGTCCCTAGAAAATTTTAAAAACACACATCAAATTAAAGGGAGAAAAATTACATGGCACACCTAATAAAAATGGAAAAGAATTAATAAATTCTTTCCAAAACAAAATATTCATTTTCTATGTTTACCACATTTATTTTTTGAACTACCCTACCTTAATGGGTATTGACCTATCCTTTATTGTTTGGGTGATGTTGTAACGAAGTTTGATAATTATCCAAAGACTCATCATTAAGTTCATAATTGATTCTCTAAAATAGAAACATCATCTACCTACTCTGTTCTCTAAAATTTTTTATCTTACTCTCACAATACATCCCTAGTATTGGGTCTATTTAAATTATAAAACCTACTAAAAATAATGGGTACTTAAATAGATATTGCATAGGTGTGAGGGGGAGGATCCTACTTATGTCCATATACCCAAATCACTCTATAAGCAAGGATTGGTGGGATCAAAACCATATCATGAGAATTATCTCCAAGATAAGGAGTTTTTAATCATAGTTCAAGAATAGGTTGAGCCTTCTCAGGGACCTACATCAGATTGGAGGTTGAGAAATCCTGATAAGTCTTAGCCATTCCCATTCTTCTTCCACCCAAATCTAAGGATCCATCATATGGACTTCACTTGTATAGTTTCAAGTTCCGTGACAATTATTTGATTCTAATTAGAGGAACGAACAAAAGAACATTAATTAAGGGAATCCTACAATACCTAAGCAAGTGCCTCATCACTCGGATAATCAATAAGAAGGTTTGAAGATGATCCCCCCTGATGCATTAACTTTAAAAGTACCAACTAGAGGAGAAGAGTTTTCCATCCCATCCCCAAAGTGGACATTATTTTCTCTACCAATATCTAGGACATTAATTTTGGTTTTTATTCTTTTAATTGAACAATACCATTCACCACTATCATAAGTCTTTTACCTTTTATATCCCAAGAGTTAAGAAATAGTAATTCATTATGATTGGCACAATCAATATCCACATCATCATCTAAATACTAGAAATCATTAGTGGTATGTTCATTAATAAATCCATACGTGAGGACTAAACCATCCTTTTCACTTAAAGAAGATTTCTTTTCCCCCACTTTTCTTGATTTTTTAACCCTAGGTTCAACTTCTTTCTCACATTAAATTGGAAAGACTATCTTAGTAAAATCATTATAAAAATTATATAAACCTTTAGGTTCAACTCTAGAAGAATTTAATTCCTTCGTTGAAGATAATAGTAATTACAATGATAATGATAATAATTCATGAAATGGCTTGAAGGCCTTAGTTTTTTATTTAAATTCTAGGTAATCCTGGTTTTAGCTTGGTTGAGAGGGAACCCTTATAAAAATTTAAATCATAGTGGAATAATAACAGTATATATCCCATATGATCAATGTAAAAGAGGTTTAATACATGACCCATAGGCCCAAAGCCTATGACCCCACACTAAAATAACCCCATCCATGTATCCAACAAATGTTCCTCCATCTTGTAGTATTGAATTCATGTTTGGGGTTAGTTGTCACTATCTCCTCTACTTGAGGTCAAGAACTAGTGCATGATAGATACTCCATGAATGAATCTCTATACCCAACTGACCATCAGGTCCCTCCTTTGTAGCTTTGTCTCTCTATCGGTCAGGTACTGCTCCCACATGGATTCATTGGCCCATTATTGTTGACCTGGAATCTCGATGGTATGAAATCCTAGAAACATGGAACCAAAGACTAAATTAGATTATTGTTTCTTTATTACTCTGATACAACACCTAGTACAATACCTATCGTACTACATTACTATAGTATACCTACAGTTCCATTAAAATCCTCCTCCACTCAGATTTGAATCTGGATTTCATGCGGTCTGATGGGGTTGTCTTACAACTCGTCCAACACCCCAAATGCATGATAATAATATTAAGGATAATGATAATTATTATTATGTTATTGTTGTTGGTGATGATAATAATTTATTAAGGTCAAAGATATTACACTCAAAGGAAATAACAGACACACACACACAATTACACCAGCAAGGACAATACACACCCTCCTCTACGGGTGGAACCACTCTATAGTAAGTCAATTACATTTAGTGGCCTAAAGTCCATTTATTTGAGACTATTGTTTTGGTGTTTTAAACCCATCAGAAAATAGCTCTTTGATCCAATGTCATATTTACTATGTCACTATCATCTCTTCATTGAGTCCACATTACGGCTTCGTAACACTTGTGCCACAAACATTGTTACATCGTGGACCATGGAACTACACTGTATCACCCTACAAGACACTCCACTATAATGGTACACCCTCATATAGTATAGTTCAACCCTTTTTTATGGAATGGACTCTGATATTACATCATGGAACTATAACATTCACCACTTTTGTTGGGTTGGTGGCTCGAATTCCCTCAAAATTTGGTGCTTTCGGGATCTAATCCCTTATTGATGCAGTATTATGGGTTTCTATTTACTAGTAGGACAAAAACCCAATGGAAAAACCATTATATTATATGATGATATAGTTTAAATCCCCAATAGATCTCTATTGGGATGGTGGATATCACAGGTGCTGACATAGGAAGACGGTGATGCTGGTAGTGATATACGATATTGATGTTAGTAGCGATGCAAGGAGGAGATGCATGAGTGATGGAGACTCGGTTTAATACCTAAGTAATGGAATTCATGCCACTTTACATTCATTATAATCAAAAAAAATATTTCTATATAGTGTTTCAACCCTTTTAGATGGTGTGGCCTTATTTGTAGTCCTCAGGGTGTGTGTGAAAGTAGTAGTAATAATAATAGTATTATTAGTAGTTGTGACAACAACAACAACAAAAACAATAATAATACTAATTTTTTTGGATGAATGGGGGTGGTTGGAATTTTTACAAAAGATGACGGAGAACCCTAAGTTTTCATGGGATCATGAAATTCCCACATGAAATGGATTTTGATATACAATTAATTAGAGATCTCCCTGATTAATTTTAACCTGATCTTGCCTTGATTTCATGAAAGATAAAAAGGGTTCCCACTTGTTAGTGAATTTTTCAAGGTGATAATGTGGAATTGTTTTTTCATCTCTGCAAGAATATTAACTTGATCATATCATCCAAAAATTCCAAATTACTCAAGTTAAAGTTAATGAGGAAGCCATCATTGATATAATCAATCTTAGTTGATTCTTGATTCTTACTCAAATAATTGTTTCTTATCAGTGTTACACCGTTGAAAGTTGAATATATGATGGTGAAGCTATCTATGATTTGGGGACACTAAAAATCAAGATGTATTCCAACTGGAAAAGGTATCTATCACATACTCTTGACCTTTAAGGAGATAAAGTGAAGAGCATGGGGATTTGGATTGATATCCGTCAATACGAGTTTGATTACCATTTAGGAGATATAAATTTTCTTTATTATATTCTACCTCAGGAACACATGGGCCTCAGTATAGATTAGGATAATGGGTATGAAATCGATCTTATGGACCCCTATTATATTGTTTTATATAGTATAAAATGTGTGAATTCCTATCAAGATGTATAAATCCATATAAATGGATATATTTGTTTATTATTCTAGGATTCTAGTCAAGGATGATCTCAATTCAACCAGAATTGATTATATCATGCTTGAAAATTTTGAGTACAATGTCAACTTATAGGTTTAATATGATAAATTTCCATTATTATATATGTGCTGTGAAGCTATTAGTCCCTTAATGGGGAATTGTTTCATAAATTATGTATATTATTTTTATTCTATTAAAGGTTGCAACAATAAGGGTTTTAATAAATTTTTAAATAAGAAAATATGGGTGAGGATCAAGAGAGGGGAACTAGTCAATAAGATCAACTAGATGATCAGGTGTGTGGATAACAAATATGAGAGGAACTGGATGGTTCATATCTTATGGCCTCATGGAAGGTTTTAAATCCACTTAGGTCTACTTTAGTAGGAACTCATGAACAAGATGCACCAAGATAGAATAATAAGGCTTCTCAATTAACTAGAATGGGTTTTGGGTCATCTTATAGATTAGGTTTCCCTAAAAATATAGTTTAGTCCACTTCTTAAAAAAATTTAAAAATAAAATAAATGTTTATTTAGTGTTCTCAAATCCTATGAGGGGTGAGGTAAATTATGATGTTTTCACTCCTACTCACAATGTTTATTTTCAGGAAGGTTCCTAATTTGGGGTCCATGGGGATGTTATGGTGGATCCTCAAGAGGTTGTAGACACCTTAGTTGTTATGAAGGAGAGATAGAATTAGGATGAACTTACTAAAAATACATTCCTTCCAACATATGGATTACCTTTAAGGATATTATCATCCATGGAATTTGGGTGAATGAATGTGGGGATGAACTATATGATGATCAAAAAATTTATTAAGTTACTCTATATGAACATGCTAACCAATAACCATGGTAGGAGAAAGAGGCTCTAAAAGCTCATAAAGTGAAATAGAAGTTGAATGATGAATCTAAAATGATATATATCCCCACAAATGGTTTTTTATAACCAAAAGTTTTCACTAAAGGGTGTTAGGGTTTAATTTTCATCAGCTCTTATGGTTTTTCTTCCCAAGATGGCTTCCACCACTTATCAAAACCACAAATTTGATTACGAGAATATGAAGAAGAAACTATCATATTTCCCATCTAGTTATATATAGTTCTTTAGGTGAGTGTGTTAAAAAATAGAATATCTAAAGGTTGTTCCGTCATATTAAAAAGTTACTAAACACCTATACATGTCAACCTCAAACTCCTTTTCCATTCCAAATACTCTCAATTTGGAAGATGTTCATGAAGACACTCATTTGGATAAGTAATGTGAAATAAGTGGGGATATCACAGTGGAGGTTCCCAATCATAATATGGTTGGCCTTCAGGATCATGATCACTTTAAATATGGGGAGGATTAATAAATTTGGAAAAAAACCCAAGTCATTGAGATGAGGCTGATGTCCATGTGATGGGGTGTTGGGGGGCCTACGATCACTTAATCCTCCACTCATAAATTGAGTTTATGACTAGAATTGGTGTCCATATAGATATTTATGGACAAGATATCATTTAATAAGAGATTTGTGACTCTTTTGAACCATTTTTATTGTTTTTTCATTTTTTTGGATTAAGAGTAATTATCACTGTCTGACCCCTTAAATTCCTTTTTTTGTGTCAATTTTTTAAATAAAGGGTTTTGATAGAGACTTATAATAATAATAATAATAAGAAGAAGAAGTATGGAATTGACAATTTTCAGTATATTGTTTATTTAAATAACTCTTAAGGTTCGTTTGGTAAATGGGGATATATAAAAAATCCCGATGAAGATGATAATATTCAAAAATTAAAATCTTCTTATAGGGATGCTGATACTAAATAAGGAAATGATGATGAAGGAGGGCTCTTCTATGTTCCTATGAAAAAGTGTAGACCTAGAAAGGATAACTCACATTGAATCCCACTAAGATCACAAAATATAGACAACTTGTTTAGGGGAGTATGGTCTTATCTATTATTTTTGTGACATTAAGTGATGATTCTAATTAGCATAAATATTTTGAGGAATATAATGTATTTGATCACTATTCATGAATTCTTGTTGTTTTTTGGATTTTAGAATAAGGTCAAGTATACATTTTTTGAACCAATACACCCTCCTTGTACCTGTTTTTTATTTTTTAATAGAGGGTACTTTTATTAAATTTTTTAAATAATAATTAATAATAATAATAATAATAATAATAATAATAATATGTTTGTGAACCATGAGTTTGGAATTCCAAAAAAATGGATCATTTATTGAAATAGAAGAAAATAAGTACAAAGAGAGAATTCATGTGAAATAAAATTAAAAACCACTACCGTAAAATGACAAGAAAACAAGTTCTAAAAATAAAAAATAAATTGGAATTGAAAATTTACCAATATGGAAACAAGAATAAAGTAAACAGTATCCCAATTCCCACATAAATATCCTCTATAAGTATCTTCATTATAAATAATCTATTACATTTTTTTTATATTTCCTCTATTATAAGAGTCATCATGACTACTGAGGTATCAAAATATCCCCCATTACTTGGGAGAAAACCTCATTATATCTTGATAATATATGTCATATGACTCCTCATTTATAATTAACCTCAATTATGACCTTCTCCTAGAATTTCCACCCTCTGGTGAGGTAATAATATTATGTCTCTTTTGGTAGCCTTCTATAGATGTACTTTTAGATATCACATCAAAATGTGATGTATGCTTAGTATCCTTTAGTTCCTAAAACATGGTTAGGTAAAAACTATTCTAGAATACATATAGTGTGACTATTTTACTAGTTACAATTGTTTCAACATTCATATTGGATGGATTTAAGACCCTAGAATCATCTTTTGGTGGCTTCTGAGAAGGCTGAATATTACATTCACCCATAGGTAGTGCAATATAATCATTCTTGTTTGAGTATTAATTAATGGTCATATTCCAGTACAACATTACACACCATTACATTTTATCAGTTAAAACACCACAGATCAGACCCATTGAAGATTCAATAGTGGAAGCTAGAATCACATGGATTTCTATGGTCACCAATTTAGTGGAATTACCTGGAATGATATTACTTTTCTAGCATGTGTATATAGTCTCACCCAGTTCTGGGAAAGGATTGAAAATTTAAATCACAACAATTACTTTCATACTAAACCCATATTGATGTGAATATTGAAATATTTGTTCAAATTTTTAGATAGTAGATATTTTTACGAGCTCCTTTTTAGTCCAATTTTTTTAATGACTAGTGGAATAGAGTTCCTTAATACTTATTTATCTTTATTTGGGTATATGATCTTTACTTTATAACCTTTTCCCACTAATATCTCTATATTTTAAATATATTTTATCCTAGAGGTCCACTATATATAGCTCAATCTTTATCTCAAAAGAAAAAATCTCATCAAATACAGAATAAGCATCATCACCATTTCTAGAGATAATTTGAAAATTATTCATATCATTATAGGTCATTATATGATTATATTTAGAGGGGTATCCCCTATTATAATTCCATTAGTTTTCTTCCTTGTTTTTTATGTGGTCAATGGGGTCACCTTATTCATTATTAGTGAATAAAAATCCAAATTATGGGCTCCTTATTGTGATTCCAGGACTCAATGTGTGTCTCTCAAATGATCTTGAGTTCCCATGTCATTTGGATTATGTGACACTCCATCCATGGATATTACATATTATTTACCTTTTCTAAAATTATCATTAGGGTGACCCTTCATCCCATAATAGTCGCACTCCAATTTTCTAAAACATCTTTCAAAGGAGTTCCCTCTATTGTTACAACCCTTACAGTAGTCAGGTATTTTTTTTAAACACAATGATCCTAGAAAATATTTGATCATACGTAGTTAAAAAAACTAATATAATTATAAGGTAACTCATATCAAATTTCACACTAGTGAATAAAAAGTATCCAAAAAACTTCTTTTCATTTTTCTTATAAATTTTTATAGGATCTCCAAATATATTGGTAATGTCCTAGAGGATTTGGGGATTTTAAAGATACCAACTCATACCCTAAATTTTAATCAAAATTTGGGTGATAAATTTATTTTTGTCAAAGGTATTGAGAATAGGAAAATAGTATTGGATCCAAATAATATTAGGATTATATTGACCAACCAAAATTCCAAATAATTTTATTTCATTGCTATATAGGGAAACACAATGTGAAAGAATCCCCTTCAAATAAATCTAATTATACAACAATCAAAGACCTAGGAATCAACAAGGATGTTTTTAAGGTCAAAGGGACTCAATATATTTCCACTATATTATAATGATAACTAAGAAATAATTGAATAATTAAAATCCTTTATCCCATCCATAAGGATTCCATGGCCTTATAGAATAAAATATTTGTCACCTTTATTTATAATTATCAGAGCAATGATATTAAAATCATTCCAAATTCCATCAAATAATCTGTTACTGGGGACATAAATAGTATATTAGGAGTTGAAGGAGACTGTGATAGAAGGCACTTTATATCCATGCATGATGGTATTTCTGAGAGAATTGTTATAAAGGGTGACACTGCCTGCGTTGTTGCTAGTAGGGAGTCTATTTTTGACAGATTCAAGATCCGTGGGAATTCAATTATTTCCATACTTGTTCTTCCTAGTGGATGTAAAACATGGGGAATTGATGATTTTGTTTGGAAACTCACCTCTACATGGGGGTTTTCTGATTGAAGATTCATACCTATGGGACTTTAATTCTTTCATATTATGTTTCCATCAAAAAGTCTTAAGTGGAGAGCTTGATGGTTTAGGTCAATTTCTCTAAAGCCAGGTATGGTTTGCTTTCAAGAATGGGATTTCTATTTTAATCCTTTATCCATTAAAAATACCAGAGTTCAGGTTTGGATCAAATTTTTTGGACTTCACTAGATCATATGGAATCCTAAAATTCTATTTGGAATTACCTCTATGGTTGGCATTCCAATTAAAATGGACAGGACCACTGAGGCTGTGAAATTTGACCACTATGCTAGAGTTCTGGTGGAAGTTGATTTAAGTAGTTGTCTAATTCATAATATAATCTTGTCTTCCTTAGACGATGATATCTCTCTCAAGGTAGAGTATGAGAGACTTCCTGATTTCTGTATTGATTTTCAAGTTATTGGAAATGCTAAAGAGAGGTGTTGTAAAAATGTTTCTTGCACTTTTTTCTCATTAAAAGGAAATCATGAGACTTCTTGTAGGAAGATGATGAGGAAATAATCAATGCAGTCTAACACATCACGAGCGGTGGATGATGATTCCTAAGTGATTTCCCATGAGTCTCAAGTGGATAATAATGTGGAACTAGTGCATCAGAAAAAGGAGTGTGCTACTGGGGGTGAAGGTGACATGACGCCAGAAGTGATTGTGGGAAAGGTGCATGAAAGCATGGACCCTATTCTTGATGAGAAAGGTGAGAGGATTTTAAGGACTCCCATGGAAATTATTAAATTAAAGGAAACACAGGACATTAATGGAAGGTGGGATGAAGTAGAGGATGATTCCCCAAAAAAACCAATATACAATCAGGTTTTGTCCAAGGGGAAAAATGTTGTTGTGGATATTGAAGGATTTTAGCCTGTTCCTTCTAAGAAAGTGAGACTGAGGAAGGATTAATCATACCTGAAGCCAACCATGGTTACCAGGTATCATGGCCCTCTAGATTATGATTCTGACTGAGATGGAGACTATGACACTTCTTATTAATGTGAATTTTACTTTTGAGTTATTCTTCTCTTTGTTTCTCCTTAGGTATGAGGGCATGTGTGCTTGTATGACCCCGTCATCCTTACTGTTGTATTTTATTTTCCTTTTATTAATAATAATGTCTATTCCCTAAAATTTCAATTAGAAATGGTCATAGTTCAAAAGAACCCTTTATTAAAGAAAGGTAAAAAGGATGAGAGTTAAGGGAAGAATTAAGACAGACAATAAAGAAATCCACTTACCCATAGCAAACAAAACAAGTAAATGATATGTTAAATATCTTAATTAAATTCATTACATGCATCATAATATTTATACCAATTAGATTATTATAAAATAACCATGATATCTTGTAATCATGGTAGGATTAAAGTGAGCTTATTCCTTTCTAGATGTTGATTTAATCTAAGGAATAGAATCAAATCCTTCATAATAAATCCTGACCTACATTCTGTTTGGAATATAATTGTTATAAGATTAGTTTTTGGGGGATTACCCCTCTACATCATCCTAGATTTATTGAATCCATTGACCCTACTGCATATTAATAATATCCATTTGGAATTTATAAATCCACTACCATTTTCCAAGAATTTTATTAGAAGTCTTTTCTTCTGTCTCACCATAAGTGACTAAAGAGATGCACTACACTTTAATACCTACTATATGGTTTAAGCATATAACAATCCCTCGTTGAGACTGACCATCAAATGAAATGGTATGGAAATCACCAGTATTCGATTGTATATCCTCAATGTCAATTACTTTACATTTAGGCCTTTTTATCATAGCAAGATCCCAATTATAAGAACATGGAACCAAATCACCAAAAGAGCTATCCAATTTGTTCTCTTTAACAAGTATTACTTGAATACCAGTGGATTTATTGATGATTGTAGACCCCACCAATCAAAAAACATTTCCAATAGATTTATCAAAAAATCATTGTCACATAAGAACTCCCATTATTGGCCCATCATCAAGAAAATGTACTCAAACTAATGAAATAACAAGAGCTTTATACTTATCCATTAAGGATATAATATCATTTATATCCAAAATATACTAATATAATTTATTTTTTTCACGTTAAATAATAGTAATCCATCCAACTAAAGGGAAGAAGGATCTATAAAATTATGATTGGAAATGGGAATCAAATAAACCATATCTCAAAAACCTAAAACATATGAAATATAAGAACAAACCCATGAACTTAATAAAAAAAATACAATTTAAAGTCCTAGATATTTTAATATTATGACCTTTAAAAAATTACTTTTAAATAGATTTATACTTGAAATAGTAACTATTATTATGCACTCTTATGCAAGAAAAAATCCTTCTGCAATTTTTCATTAAATAGAAAAAAATTTCCTTCCACAAAGTATGTATGGAATATTTCATAGTCAGTATTAATATTGAAGTTATCATTATATATAGAAAAAATTACCTTATCAATGTGAACCTTATTAAGATCAACTTCCACTAGGATCCTTATGAAATGAAAATTCCTCTCTAATTTTGTTTGCTTATCTAGAAGAATTGGAATAATTTATAAGGTATAAATATCATATATGATATTTATATGCTAAAATTCATAATTAAGTCATTGGAATATGATATATAATTGAGAAAATTCTTTAAATTAACTAAATCCATATTAGGAGACCACTCATGAACTCAAAACATACATGATTTCAGGTATAGAGATCCAAAACACAATGTCTATTGAAAAAATTCCTTTTATGGGAAAATACAATAGAATAAAACACATCTAAGAGATTAAAATTTGGAATTTAGAACTTCCAAAATAGGAAACACCCAAAGAATCAGATCATCCTTCTTCCAAGAAATTTCTCCTTATGGATGTAAAATTATACAAATTGGAGAGTGTTAAATTGATCAAGTATTTCCAAAATAGCATATGTATTAGCTTTTATATGTGTAATCTATCCTTTTTTGGTTATCCCCTCGATAGTAAAATCCCTAAAAATGAAAAAGGATATGGTTAATCAAAATTTATTTGTTATTCATCCAAAACCCTGGACATTAACTTATAGAATTTCAACAACTTATATTTCACCTTATGATCACCAAAAAAAGGATCTACTCAATATCTACCCCAAAATAACATGGAAACACCATTAGATAAGAAGATATTAGTCACTAGTGAGATTATAATTTAGGGAGGTAAAGTTCACCATCATTCTATGCATAATAAATATAATAATAAGATAATAATATAAAAAATAAGAATGATGACGATGATGATGATTATTATAGGTAGAAGGTATTACAAGAAACCAAACACACACACAATCACAAGTATCCTAGTGAATAAAGCCACATGCTTCACCACATGGAATAAAAATAACCCACTAGGCCTATGATATAATAGTATATATCCTAAAGGTAGATAGGCACTAAGACCAAAGAACGTGGGTGGCCCAAAGTCCTAATGTTCTGAAGAATGAATACATGGTTTCCCCTTTCATGAGAATCATAAAAGCTATGTCGTATCCCATTCACTTGTTGTTCCAATAATGATTGATGTTTTTAAATGTTAAAGGAATTACATAATGTTGGTTTAATGCAACATGACAAGGAACCCCCATCCCAGGATTCAAGTGTGAATAACACCTAGTTATAGGTTCCATCACACCGATATCTCTTTTGAGCTTCCCTCCCAAAAATTCTTATATAGTTCCCCACTATAGCACAAACTTGTTTATCTACACCATTATACTAGTTCCACTCTAAATAGAGTAAATTATAATGAAACCTAAAGGACTTGTGCCTAAAGGCCTTTAAAATAATCCATAGGGCCCTAGAACACACATACACACACACACACACACACACACACATCTTAACTATTCTTTCCTCCTATATCCATCAATATCACCTAAATACCTAAGCTCCCCCACATAAAACAGATCATCATCTCAATTCCACTCTATTGTGGGTTTCCCCTCCTAAATTTGGTCAGTCACCCTATACCTCCTTGAATATCCCCCGCATTCTAGTGGTTAAGCTACATAAGACTATCACTCAAGACATAGGACTAAAAAGAGTCATGATATTTCATTATCTTGTTTTTTAGAGAAACTAAAACCATATAAGACTCCCTAAAGACATGGAAAATGGTGATCTACATTCACTCCAATTGAGAAAGACATATTTTCCGAGATTAGCATAGTTTTTATGAGACATTATATTACGTTTGTTTTACATGATTACCTGCAATCATGGAATCAAATTAAATCCAAATATGAGGCCATCCAAATTCCCAATAATTATTAATATCTAAATGATATCCCAATTATCTATATTAAAGGTACTTCCTGATCCTAGGAGGAAATATTAATTTCCTTCAATAAATCCATTAAAATTACAAAAACTTTCACCACAACCAGCAATCCTCGATGCACCCATGGGCACACCATCCACATTCACCATGAAATATAGAGAGATATTAAGCGTAATTTTAACATATTTAAGTTGAGTAGTTATATTATGAACATATGAAACCCAAAGAATATGAGAGACAATTAATTTATAAACATATTTCTTCATTGAACTTGTTTCTTCTTTGGATACCAACTTAATATTTTTAAAAATGAGAGAGAAAATATCTTATAGTTTCATTAGGTTACCATAAATATCTATTGAATGTTTAGATATAAAAATATAATATATTCTATAATCCACTATAGTGATAAATAAATAAATGTTTTTCTTGTTCATAGAAATGTTAGTAGAAGCATAGAAAAAATCATTCAAGTTTCTATCTACCTGTAATTCAAAAAGAAAATGGATGAATAAAAAATTATAAATATTTTTGGTGAGAAAAAAGAGAAGAAAAACAAGATCCCAAAATATGGAGATTTCTTATAGGGAAGATAAACTAAAGTAATATGTAGTATTTTTAAATCAAATCGATCATTTTTAGGTCATCGATTAAATGATATCTTAAAAATAAGGGTGAGTATGGAAATATGAATAAACATACTTTATAATTTTCATAAATATTAGGGTGGATACATAGATGTGTCACATAAAAATCCATAATATAGCTTAAAAATTAAGTTACATAGCCTATCTTCCATCTAAAAGAAATAATCATTTTCATTAAACCTAAAGCTATGAATCTACTCCACACAATTAGCTAGAAAAAATTACTCAATCCAATTTAGATGATTGATTGAATTCACATTGGTTAAATCATTCAGACATGGTGGTATAGAACAAGAGGGAAAAATGGGAGTTTTAAGAAAATTAGTGGTCAAAAAATTAAAAGAATACTTCCTTAAGGGAATCTATTTAGTGCGTGTTATAAAATAATTATAGAAATATCTAGAAGATAGACAAATATATGATACCATCGAGAACTTGTTTCACATATTACGTTTAAAAAAAATATTTCATTAATAAAATTGAAGTAAGAATTCAAATTTTTATTAGATACCAAAGAAAGCTGGAAACAATAGATTCATTAAATAAAGTCAACCTCTTGATGCCAAACCCATAATATTCGAATGTATTAGTAAATTTCCCCCAATAAAATATGACAATAATTTTCTCACATATATTTCCAGTAAAATTAAATTATGAATGAAATTTTGAAACATCCTAAAGAGATAAGATTACATTTATAAATGTTGAAATTTTAAATAAATATTTATGTAATAAATAAGTTAACAATACACATAATACCTACTTATAACAAGGACATACACTTCAAATTGGAATGTTGGTTAATAATATTGGAAGTAATCCCTTCAAGGGTGGATACTTGAACCCTTCCTTAAAAGATAGGAATACCCAAATAGTTAAATTGAATGTCCCCCTATATGATTTCAAGTAGTCTGTCGATATAATTCCACTAGGAATTAATCATAATATTCCCACAAAATGTCATTTATTTTATCCAACTGATATCTTAACATGAGATAAATTCATATTTCTTGGAAATTCTTCTAATATTATTAATAAATCTGTCTTCATCCTCATAATTGATTAAAATATAGTCCACCTAGAGAAGGTGGGTTGGAACTCTTAGAGTCTTAGAATATTTAATTAGAATGAGAAAACCATATTCGGCTTCCTTGAGTAAGAATCTACACAAATAATCCTCCACAATTCCAAAGTGGAGAGGTGATAAGGGTTCCCCCTATCTGACCCCTCTCGAATATAAAATGTATCCCTTAGGAGATCCATTCACAATGTAATAAATTCTAGAGCTACTAAGAAGAATAATGAATGAGGTTAATGTATCTTAAATAAAACCAATACTTTACCAATAAATTGAAAATTAATTCCCATTATAAAGTATCAATGGGTTTGGAGATATCAACTTTAAGATAAATGTTACCGAAGTTGGATTTCTTCTGAAGGATATTAACACCTTTAGATACAATATAGATACATTTTTGGACCATTATTCCTTGTATAAACCCAAACATGTTAGAGGAAATAATAAGAATTGAAATAACACGCAAATGAATATAAATTTAAATTTTGATAATTTTAGGAAGGGTTTTTTTAAATAAAATGGGTCTTTAGTCACTAAAATTATGGAATGAATAGTTTAGGGGATGAGTGTGATGAATTAAGAATTAATCCCTACAGGAAAAAATACATATTTTAAAAACTCTTGTACAACTATATTAAGATTAATGTGCCTCACATCCTAGAATATTTCCAAGAATATTTTTGTATTTCCATTTTTCCCTTGTGTTTTTCTTCATTATGTGAAAGTGAGCATTCTAGATCTCATTTTTAGAGGACATTTACATAAGGAAGAAGTTATTAATGTCAATTATAGATTTAGTAAAAAAATCCAAAAACTCTATATCACCATAATCTAGATATGACATATTAAAAAGAGAATCAAAGTGATAGACCATTTTATTTGAAATATTAAACTCATTAAAAAGGGATTCCCCATTAATTATAGTAGAGGAAAAAAGTTTTTTGATTATTTTATCCTGGTTTATAAGGTATAAAAATTTTGTGTTCTTATTACCTTCTTTGTAAGATCCCAAACATCATGGAGGTTTATAATTGTTTAAATTTTGGTTCAAATCTCTTTTTTTATTAATTTAATTATTCACAGGAGTATGAGGAGCCCAAGTGTGTTTTGGTGATTCGGGGTATGAAAGGAAGGAAAACCGGTCCAACCTGTGTAAGGCACATGGTATTCACACAATTAAGTAAACCATGTAGCCTTCCTAGGTAAACTGTTCAACCTTGGACAGTGGAATATCAGAAAATTGTTTTATGGTTTTAAAAAAGTGCAACCTATCTAGAAAATGGTGCACCCAAACATCCGGTGGACAATTTCTTGTACACGGTTTACACACGGTTTGACAAACAATGCAGGTAAACCGAGCACCCATTGCAAATTTAGAAATTTTAGTGTTTTTCCATTATAGGATTTTAAAACCTTACCTAATTTCCTCCCCCATTTCCCCTCATGAAACTCTTGTGATAAAAAATAAACTTAAAGAGCTTCCATGGATTGATATCCCTCATCTCCGTTTGGAGCCCTATTGGTTTCAAATCAATGCTTTAGGTACGTCTAATCCCCTCATTTCTTCTCTTTTCCGTATTTGGGATTGTATCTTGGTAAATATTATTATGATTCCTTAAAACCCTTTTTATATGACGGAATCTAGGTAAAATATTAAAATGGGGTTTGTATTGGGAACTAAGACTTCTATTAGGCGTGTGTTCGTCAATGGATTAGAGGTAGGTGGTCTACAAGTTATATCCCATAATTGTTGTGTTGATTTGAGCATGTTAGGTTGAATTATTGAGTGACTATTATTGTGTATTGAATTATTTTAGTTCAATTTGGTTCAATGAACACATAACATTGTATTTTAACCCCTCATGATCTCTTTGGGATGCGTTGATGATGACTTGACTGATTTAGGGCCATCCATGGGGTGCACCGACCTTCACAAACATGGTTAACAAATTATTTAAGTGAAAAAGTTACTTGTGATGTAGTAGATCCCATCAAGAACATGTAAATTGGATAATTTTATGATTAATAATGGAATATTGATATTTGAATTTATATGTAGATAGTTGATAAGGGATTGTTTGGCATGGCATGGAAAATGGGTTAAATGGGATTAATGGGAATGTGCCTAATGAATTAGGTTTGGTACTTGAAATGAATAAGTGGGTTAGTACATGGTAAATGATGAATGGTTTATGTGTGTTAACACATAAATATGGTTGAATATGATAAATGGTAAAATGTATGGGGACTAGTGAATATTCTTAGAGAGATAGGCATAATAAATGGGAATTGGAATAAATGAATCTGTAATGTAAATGGTAAATGTGTTAATGTGTTTTGGAATAATATTAATTCAATTATTGATTGTTATGGTTTATGTTGATATTGGTACTAGTTATGTTTGGTTTTAATACGGTATATGTGTGGTGAATGGATAAATGAGCATGTGCACATGGCTTGGTATAGTGGGGTATTAACATGAGGTTCTATGCCCATGGTTCGAGTTAGATTGATTCTCTAAAGTCCACCCCAAAATGCAAAGTTTGGGAAGGGTAGAAAGTTATATTACCCTAATGGTTTCATTTTATGAAACCAAATGGGCTAAGGCTTTAAGGTGAGCGTCTTGTTTTTTAGGTGATGTGGTTATCCCTAGTCAGATAGGGAACTTGACTTGATCCCCTTATGCATTGAGATTGATGAATACACCTAATACATTAAATATGTAATGAAATTAAATAAAGTAATGAATATGATATAAGAATTTAAATTTGAAATAATACTGGGAATGACTTAAGTGAACCTTGTTAACTAATAACACATGAACTATCTTTAATTTACTTGTCATTTATTTAGTAATTTTTTAAAATATATTTTTAGACTGTATATTTTGTAGATAAAATTTTTGGTGGACTAATGAGTTGTGCTCACACCCTAATCAGTACAACATTGGTTACAATAGCATATTTCATGCTTTCTAGATAAGATAAGGGAAATTGCCCCATTTTTGGGAGTTGAGTCAGGCTTGGGATGCATATGGATGAGGTTTTAGACTTGGGGTCTAGACTGTTTTGGGAAATTTGTTTATTTATTTATTTTTTATTTTTTCACATGGAACTATTACCATGGAATGACATATTTTCTATTGGATATGGTTTGCACGTAGTTTTGGGAAATGATTGTTTATACATGTTAAATGGTTATTACATATCGTTTCTGTTATTTTATTTATTTTCTACTATGGCCTACTATGGTAAAGAGGGTATAGTCTTCCCATGTAAAATTTTAGACCCTAAAAACTAGTTGGAAGCCTCTGGAATATGGGGAGACATGTTTGAGGTTATGTGGTGACTAGGCTCAGGGCACTGGTTTAGTTCCATCTGGGTCAGGGATGTAACAAATTAGAATAAAAGGATGTATTTTATATGGATTAATATTTGGGGATAGATGAAAAGAGGTTATGAATGTGTTGGGACTTGGTAATGAGATTTTGTTTGGGAGTATCTAACCCACATATGATGGAAAACACAGTCTCATAGGGTGGGATTATTTTCCTTGTTGTGCGTTGTTACATTTTATGATATTTCATCATTGCATGATGCACTTATTGTATGATGTGATCATTTTATGATATGTTTATTATGGCCACAATGACACAAAGATTTTCATTCATACATAATTATATGAAATTAGTTATATTAGTGGAATTCATCATGAAAGGCACACACGGGATCAGTTCTTGGGTTGTGAAAGGGGGAATGCAATTTAATTCCTTATAAAGGTGAAGAAAATGGTGTCTAATAAAATGATGCAATTGGGTAAAAATAGAAAAGAAAAGAAATAGTGGTTAAATAATTGGGTATAATGAAGGGTTACTATTTAGTTAAAATGTTTAATATAACAAGTTATGAGATGGAAAATTTACCTAAGATGGTAAGTTTATGCTGTAAGTATGAAAATAGTATTAAAATGGTGGCTAAGGTAAGGTTTCTGGTAGTGTGAGTTAGTTACCCTATGTTAACCATGGACCATGATACGTATGGATGAGGTAAGTGTTTGGGATATGTTTGATGATTCTTGGGATAGTGTATGTGAATGAGTTGTTTATGTCTAGAAGAGAGCCTTATTTTATAAAAACTATGAGAAGTTGATGTTATGTGTTCTAAAGATCGTGTTTGGATAAAGAAATTTCACCAAGGAGACATGTGACAATTGGAAAACATGAGGATATTTACAAAAAATGATCATCTAGCAGTGGATAAGGAGAATGTGGTGATCCATGATAATGGATAAAATTAATTCTATGAGAACCTTTGTTACTTTATCCAAATGGAGGAATGGGACCCAGTGCGGGTTTTGCCGAGCACGTTTGAGTTAACTAGGTAATATTTGCTGAAACAAAATCTGACCTTTACTAGAGAGGGTCGACTAGAGGTAGCTGATTTATGGATAGAGACCATCCATATGATTATTGACCATTTAGAGACTCTTTACAAGAAGCGAGCGAAGTTGTCGGCCTATATGTTGAGAGGCTAGGCAAAGCGTTGGTGGGATATCAAGGTGTAGATCGAACAAGTTAAAGAAATGTTATAGAAAGATTTATATGAAAGGTTTCTAGATAATTTTTATCAAGGGAGCTTTATGTAAGAGACAGATGTGTATTCTTTGAGTTTGACCCAAGGGGAAATATTGGGGATTGATTATTCTATTTGTTTTACAGATTTGTGATTGTTCATTCCAATGTTGGTAGGAGACAAAGAAATTGTGGAGAAAAATTTCAAATGTGGGATGAGACATGAGATAATTACTTGGGTGAATATCTTATGGTTGAAAAGGATTGTAGAGGTAGTGGACTATGAACTTATCTCATAAAGGATACTAAATAGAGATTCAGGTAGTGGACTTATGGTACTGGTTGGATGGGATAGTGGTGTGGCTTTTGAGGGAGAGAAGCATAATTTTTTGAATTTCCATTAGGGTGTAAATAAAAATAGTTTTCAGAAGAGAGGGTCAACCTCTATGGGTGGTGATCAGGTGTTATACTATTAGTGTGGTAGGCTAGGGCACATGTGAGGTCAGTGTCCCTACCCACAAATGGAGTGGAAGTCGAGTGGAAGAATGGGGAATGTACATAGGTTCTGTGGGAACCCTTTATAGGTGGACATAGATGGAGGTTTTAGGTAGATTCCATGTGTAGGCAGGGGGCAGTTACCCCATATCAAGCTGGAAATTTGAGTTCCATGGGACTTACCGGTAGGGGTGGTGGATGTGTAACGCTAGGGAAAGAGAGTCCATATCAATAGGGAAGTGCAGTAATGGGTGCTCAGGCTGGATCCCAGGGTAGAGGGGTAGGTCATCCTCACATAGTTCAATCTACACCTAGAGGTGGTGAGGCTAAACCATCTACAGTTCAAGGTATGATTCTTGTAGCTTCCACGCTCACTAATGATTTGTTTGACATAATCACCATATATTATTTTGATTCTACTCGGGTTATAGTTGCGTTGATACTAGATGTGGAACATGTGGGTGGGGTTATGTCGATTAAAACTCCATTAGGAGTGTGAGCTGAGAATATCAGGAAATGTAAGGGTTGTTCTATAGAGGTTGGAGGGTTCCATTTTTGGTGGTATTTTTTCATCCTCATGATGTCATATTTTGGACATGATTTTGGGAATGGATTGGCTAGTGTTGTACAAGGACCATATTGACTGTTACCACCATCGGGTAGCATTCACATCTCTCTATGGAGATACTTATGTCCAACATGGTGAATGGGATGTTCGAGAGGGCCATGCAAGTCTAATTTTTTAATAGTTGGGAGAAATAAGAACCCATGTGGCTTGTCTTGTGCTGTATGATGAAGGATTTTAGAAACATGTCTTTCCTCCTGTGGTGGCTCGGTTTAAGGATATGTTTCTTGAGGATTTTCAGGTCTGTGAGCCAAGAGGGATGTTGAGTTTACGATAATTTTTTTTCTAGGAGTGGTGCTAATTTCCATTAATCCCCATTGGATGACACCAACATATCTCCAAGGGATTAAGGCTCAGTTGGATTACTTGGAAATAAAATGGTTGATTCGTCCTATCACATCACCTTGGGGATCTCCCATGTCATTTTCTAATAAGGATGATAGATCATTGAGGTTATTTGTCGATTATAAGAAGCTGAATCAGATGAATGTTAAGAATAAATACCCTCTTTCTCAAATTGATGACCCGTTTCACCATCTGGGAGGTGATTCAGTGTTTTATAAGATCAATTTGAGATCAATATATCACCAGCATAGGGTGAGATATTCTGATATATCGTGGGCTGCCTTCAGGAGTAGGTATGAGATGTATGAGTTCGTGGTGATGTCGTTCGGGTTGACCAACGCCCCAGATGTGATCATGTATTTAATAAAATAAATATTTCACTCATATTTAGATCACTCCATAGTGGTCTTCACTCATGACATCTTGGTGTACTCTAGAAATCATGATAATCATGCCCAACATCTTGGCATCATCCTGAGTATACTTAATGATCATAGGTTGTATACCAATCTATTGAAATTTTATTTCTAGATTGATAATGTTCATTTCTTGTGTCACATCATCTCCAAGGTAGGTGTGTCACTGGATTCAGAGAAAGTGCAGGTTATTGTGTATTTGGAGCATAACAAGAATGTGTCTGACATTCAATTTTGTTTGTGATTCTCTGGTTATTAATGAAGGTTCATTAAATATTTATTACATTTGGTAGTGCCACTTTTGGTATTAACCAAAAAGGGAGTTATTTTTGAATGGTCTGATGGTTGTGGGAGTGTTTTTCAAGAATTGAAGAAGTGGTTGAAGGCCACACTCATTCTAATATTACCCGATCCAGGTAAGGGGTATACCTTGTAATGTGATGCATCCAGAGTTAGGCATGGGGTGGTGTTGATGCATGAATATTAGACTATAGTATATGGGTCAAGATAGTTAAGGCATCATGTAATAAAATAGCCCACTCATGATCTTGAATTCTCCACTGTGGTTTATAACTTAAAGTGTTTGTGGAACTACTTACTGGGATAGTGGTTCATGATGTTTAAAAACTATAAAAGCCTTAAGTATATCTTCTCTTATCTTGATTTAAATCTCTGACAGTGACTGTGGGTTGAGTACATGCATTGTTTTGACTTATAGTTGGTTTACATGTCGAGAAAAGGGAATATTGTTGTGGATACCTTGAGTTGGAAGACTTAGAATCAGTTGGTTTAGGAATCCATCTCTGAGTAGAGAATAATGGCCTTATTTCTAATATGTACCTAGAGGTGCATGATGGACATGGGAAGATGACCCTTGTGTTCATAGCAGTTGAGTCCATGCTTTTTATCCGAGTAAAGTGGAGTCAGATTGAGTACACATAGTGTTTGGCTATGAAGAAAGGTCTTAATGGTGGGGATTTACCGTCTGGTTGGGCTATTAGTAATGATGGGATTATCAGTATTTGTGAAAATGTGGTTGTGTTGGTGTATATCTAGGAAGAGATGATATGAGAGTTCCATGAATCAAAGCAAATAGTTCTTCTTGGTTTGACTAATATGTATTGTGATCTTTATAGGTAGTATTGATGGTCAAGAATGAAGAAAGAGACTTTGGGTTATATGGTGCGATGTATTACCTGTCAGCAGGTGAAGGATTATCATCAATGGATAGGTGTGTTGTTACAACCATTTCTCCTTTTGGAATGGAAGTGGGATGATGTAATGTTGGGTTTTGTAGTGGGTCTTTCGAGGATGCCTCAGAAGAATGATGCAATCTGGGTAGTTGTGGACCGATTGACTAAGGTATCCCATTTCTTACTGATCTTGGAGATTTCCACTTTTGATAAGCTGGGTGAGTTATATGTTTGAGATGTATTGTGATTTCATGGAGTAACATGAACTATAGTTTCATATCCGAATCCATGTTTAACATCACACTTCTGTTAGGGATTACTAAAGGTTCTTGGTACCCAAGTGTTTTTGAGTATGGATTTTCACCCACAAATGAATAGGAAGTCTGAGCTTATGATTCAGGGTTTGTAGTATGTTTTGAGGTCTTCTATCCTAGATTTTAGTGGTTCATGGAAAAAAACTTTTCGATTATTTAGTTTACATACAAAAAATATTTTCTAGGCTAAAATTCAGATGGAACCATTTGAGGCACTCTATGGTAGAATGTGAAGATCTATATTGTGTTGGTTGGGAGCTGTGGAGTTTGAGTTGTTGTGAATGAGTCTCATGAAGAAGACCTCATAAAAGGTTCAATTGATTGAAAAATTCCTGAAAACATATCAGATTAAAAAGAAATTATATGTATATTTGCATCGTATACCTCTTGATATTATGTTGGGTGATATTTTGTTTCTCCAGGTGTCACCAAGGTTGGGTCACCATCGAATTTGGAAATATGGTAAGTTGGTTCCCAGGTATATGGGTCTATTTGAGATTTTGGAGAGAATCAGATTGGTGGATTGCTGATTGTATCTTTCAAAATGGTATAGAGGAATGCATGATGTTTTTCATGTTTTTCATCTTTGATAGTATCACTCTGATCCATCTCATGTGGTTAATGTTGAAGATTTATAACATGAGGCTGATTCTTTTTTTAGGAACATCCAGTTCATATTGTGGATCATAGTGATAATGTCTTGTGAGGAAATATTGCATCCTTGTTTTGAGTTGTATGGAAACATGGAAATGTTTTGAAAGATACATGAGAAAGGGAGTCAGATATGCCAGACCAGTGGTCCAATATCTTCTCTTTAGAAACTCAATGATGCTTGGGATCACAACTCAAGGATGAGCTGTTATAAAGTGAGGATGTTGTAAGATCTAGGACTTCATGGTGGTATGTACTTGTTTAAGTATTGGTTTTAATCTCTAATTTTTTGTTAATAAAATTATTCCTGGGAGTATGAGGGTCATCGATGGTGTTTTGTGGGTTTGGGGCCTGAATGGAATGAAAATCAGGCCAACCTGTGCAAGGTGCGCAGTTTGTGCATGGTTTAGTAAACCATGTGGCCTTCCCAAGAAAACTGTGTAACATTGGATAGTGGCATATCACATGGTTGGTGCACAATTTGAAAAACTGTGATGCCTGCCCAGGTAAATGTGAAACCCAAATTCCAATGGATAGTGTCTTGCACATAGCTTTCACAAGTTTTTCCAAACCATACAGGTAAACCGTGCACCCCTTAAAAAGTTGGAAAATATACAGTTTCTCCATTACAAGGTTTTAAATCCTTACCCAATTTTCTCCGAAATTTTCTTCATTATGACTCTAGTGAAGAACTAGAACCTTAAATATCTTTCAAGGATCTATCTCCCACATTTATTTTATTTTTGGAGCACCATTGGTTGCAGATTGATGCTCTAGGTAATTCAAATATCCTCATTTTTCTCTTTTACAGATTAGGGATTGTATCATGGGAAATATTCTTATGAATCCCTAAAACCATTTCTATATGGTGGAATCTATGTTGAATCATCAAAGGGGTTTTTATTAGGATATAAGGCTTTGATTAGGAGTGTGTTCATCAATAGATTCATGGTAGGTGGTACAAAAGTTATATCCAATAGTATTTTCGTTGATTTGTACATGTTTGGTTGCATTCTTGGGTGTCTCTTTTGTTACTTGTATACAATTGGCGATATTTGCTTAACTGAACACCTAAATGAGGATTTGAACACATCACAGTCCTCATGTTATGCGTTTAATATGAATTGACTAATTTAGGTCCATCCATGGGGTGCACCGACCTTTTTGAACATGGTTATTAAAAACATTAAGTGTGAAATTGACTTGTGATGAAGTAGAGACCATGGAAAAAATGTAAATTGGTTTACGTGATGATTAAGAAAAGAATATGGATATTTGAAACTATATGTGGATAATGGATAATGGATCTTTTGACTTAGCATGAGAAATGGGTTATATGGGATTAATGGGAATGTTCCTAAGGAATGTTTTTGGTACTTAAAATGATTAAGTGGGTTAATACATAGAAAATGATGAATGGGTTATGTGAGTTAACACATCGAAGTGGTTGAATATGTTAAATGGGTTAATGTATGGGGACTAGGGAATATTCCTAGAGATTTATGCATAATAAATTAGAATTTTTCTAAATGACTATGTAATTTAAATAGTAAATGTGTTAATGGGTTATGGAAAAATGTTAATTCCCATGTTTATTTTTAGGGCTTATGTTTCTATTAGTAATGGTTATTCTTGGTTGTGATATGTTATATGTGTGGTGAATGTATAAATAAGTATGCGAACATGGCTGGTTAAAGTGTGGTATTGACATGAGGTTCTAGGAAAATGGGTCAAGTTAAACTGAGGCTCTAATCTCCACCCCAAAATTCACAATTTAGGGAAGGGGACATAGTTCTATTCCCCTATTTGTTGTATTTGATGAAACTGATTGGACAAAGGACTCAAGGTGAGTTTTTTGTATATGTAATGATGTGTTTATCTCTAGTTATATAGGGAACTTTACTTTCTCCCATTATGCATTGAGATTTATTAATATTTCTAATCCATTAAATACGTGATGAAAGTAAATTAAGTAATAAAGATAGCATGAGGATTAAAATTTGAAATAATGATAGGAATGACTTAAGTGAAACATGTTAACTAAGGGAACCTGAATTATATTTTATTTACATGCCATTTATTTAGTACTTTCATGAAATGTCTATTTAGAATGAATATTTTGTAGGCACTGTTTGTGGTGGCCTCCTGAGTTGTACTCACACTCTTCTCAGGAAACCATTGGGTACTCGAGTAGATTTCATGCGTGTATATTAGGATAAGGGAAAAGGACCCATGATTGGGAGTTGAGTCAAAATTGGGATGTATATGGATGAGGTTCTAAAATTTGGGTCAGGAACATTTTGGGAATTCCTCTATTTGTCTTTATTTTTGTTTTTTTTCACTATGAACTATTAGCATAAAATGACATATTTACTATTGGATATGGTTTGTACATATTTTTGGGAAATATTTGTTTATGCATGTTCATTAGTTATTACATATCATTTCCATTATTTTATTTATTTTCTACTATGGATTACTACGGAATAGAGGGTATAGTCTCCCCACGTGACCTTTTAGACCCTCGTTGCTAGTCAAAAATCTCTAACATATAGGGAGGCTCCATTTAGGTAATGTGGAAACCTAGCTTGGGGAAGTAGTTTATGGACTTATGGGTCAAGGATGTTATATTCTTTGAGCCACCTCAATTGAATTTATTCTTTGTGTAAATTTTATTTAGTATTCATAATCTACCCAATATTTGTTTTTAGGATAATTTCTTCAGCCAAGGTATTATTAGGATTTATAAATATTTGTAATCACTATATTAGCTCATCTTTAGGCTTTTTTGATGCACTCATACACTTGATAAAACATTTTTTTATCCTATAACTTATGATTATACTTCATAGATTTGATTTTCAATCTAAATATCTTAAACACATATCCTTCAACTTTTTATATCCCATTATTTACAAACAATGTTACTTAAATCCCAAAAGACATGATATAATTTTTTAAATTTAAATGGAAGAGTAGATCAAAATTTTGGTGAAAAATGGACAAAAGAATAGGTGAGTGGTTAGAGTGAAACCTGAGCTAAGAAACCCAAGAATAACTGAGTCCCATATCATTCCTATTGATATGTATAAATTCTTGATCGATTTCTATATACTACCGAACATTAAAAGAGAGTCTTTTCTAAGTGATCATAGATCCATGTAAGGAAATATCATAGAATGGATAGTGATCTATAAGCCTATTTAAGTCATTAGAGGCCACTCTAAAAAAACCAAAACCTCTTTTTCCATAAAACTAATAATATAGTTAAAATATCAAAATAAAAAACAATTTGAGGGGGCATGGAGAGAGAGGGAGGAGAGTTCCTCCCCTAAAATTCTCTTACCTATGTATCTTATAGAAGAATAATCCAAATAAGTAAAAAATTTATGACCATACATGAATAAGAAAATAGTAATATATTTTTTTCCTAATATATTCACCCTAGAATTCAAGCCAAATCATAGGAGAGTCCATAAGGTGTCAACGGTAACAAAACTATGATTATAGGAAATAAAACCATATCATATACATGGCCAACTAAAGAGTTTGAAAATTTCAAATTGAACAATAGTCTTAGAAATCCCAATCATATATGGGATATAACTCTGTTTAAAATGTATATGGTCCCCATAGGAAGTGGAGTTGTTAATCCATATATAATATTGAAAAGAATATTCATTGAGGAAGAGGCATGAAATTTTATCGCACTTTTTTAGGTGGTATCCAATTACTCTTTTAGTAATGGTGGTATTAGTCATAGGCTCATCCTTGTTTTCCTCCTGTTGAATATCCTCGATGTCGTTTCCTCTACTGGGGGATTCAATTAGAAAACTGAATGTGTTTTTACTAGCAACATTGAAGCTTTACTCTAGGGTGCCCTAATTAAAAAGGTTCCCTATAGAAACCTGGGTGAAAAAATACTCATTATCTTCAATTAGAGTTTATCCATAGAGTAATTATGAGGAGCCATAAAAATAACATTCTCGATTGATTCTTATTATAGGGTGACCCCTCAGGATATTAGTCACTGTTGAATATAAGGTCTTTCATGTTACCATCCTTATTGTGATTAGATCTAGAACTTGTATTTCCATTAGGATCATTGTCATTATCTTAACTAATATCTTTAATGTAATGACATACCCATATAGTAATTACAAAATGCGTTGAATGTTACATGGGATCCAACATAAGAGTATCCTGTAAATGCATGTATGTCCTTGTGTTGTCTATTGATATGTTTTTATCATAATGATTAACCAAAGTAGGTGAGTTGGATCCACCATTATGTGTTTAAAATTTCTCTTCACCAATATCATGTTTGGTGGTGATCACCTCATTCTCTTTAGACTTGATCGTATCCTTATATTTGGAATAATCAGTATAAGTGTTCCCATTAATATCACAGAAACAAAAAGAGAGATTTGTTCTCATGCACTCACTAGAATTGTGGACAATGATTTTATAGTCCATAAAAGGTCAGGGGTATTTTAACTCTCCAATATTTTATGATATATCTCCTTTTAAATATAACTTCTTCAATATCTTACATTACACAGAACACTGAGCATAAATAAATTATTAAATATTATTATTTAATTATGATAGTTATCACCTAGCTGTTGGAATTGAAAGAATGAATGAGATTAAGTAAATTATGAAAATATAGTTTATATAGGTTTATAAAAAGAATTCATTGGTGACCAATTAATTATAAATTAAAATAAAAACCAATTGAACAAAAAGGATGATTTTTTTTATAAAAAATCATTTTTATGCATGTAATGAAAATTTATATTCATACATTAAATTAATCATTATTATTGAATGATATTAATTAAATTTATATTTCATATATTACACATTTTTTTTAAAATTAATTCAATACATTTGATAGGCATAATATAAGAACAAATCCAATTTTATTTATTTAAAGCTATATTTTTGAAGTGTAGTTTTGCGTCCATATAATGGAATATTTGTTTTAAATATAAATATTGACACTTTTATAAATTCTATTTGAAAACATAAACTTAATTTTAAAAATCTTAATTTCAGACTAAGTATAAGGTGAATTTTTAGTATTTTTTAGAAAATATATATTTTCCAACGAACAGTGAAAAATACAATTTTTTATAAAATTTTCAATTTCATTATATTAAATCCTCTTTATGATTTCAATTTTATTTCATTGGAACTTTAAATATATTTAGTTATATTAAATATAAACTAGTTAATTTTAATCATCTATATATCTTATTTACAATTATATTTTGGTCTTAAAAATAAATTTTTCAATAAAACTATTTTTTGTGGCATTTTGCGAGATTATTTTTAAGTTAAATTTAAAAACTTATGGATTTATAATATTTAAAATAAATTTGATATTCTTCTTAAAAATGAAAAAATTTGTCAAATATGGCCCCTTTAATTCTGACCAATATTAATAGTAACCTTGTCAATTTTTGTTTCCTTGGTAAAGGGTAAATTTGGTAAATTAGGAAAAAAATAATGTTATAAGGATTAGAAAATAGACATAAAATTTTTAAAAATATTATTTGCTGATTTATATTCAACCCATAACACCTAAGGTTTGAATTGTATTTATTAAATGGACACTTCTCTTTAAAAATGACTTTGATATTTTTTAAATTAAAGAAACTCACAAAATGTCACTTTCTTCATCTTAAATAACTTTTATGTGTCCAAATGGGAACAATGGTGGGTTATAAATGAATATATGTATCCATTTTTAATTTAATAAACATTTTTTAATGATATAAATTTATTTATGACATTTGAGGGCCATTTGGATGAGGTTATAATATTTATAAAATTTTATTTAAGGAAAAGACAAATATGTCACATTCATATTTTAATAACTTTATTATTTTTGACATGGTATTATTTAAAAGATATCTTCGAATATAGATAATTTTTTGAAATCAAAAATATTTATCTAAATAGTGGTATTTTATTCTGAATGAATATATATTTACCTTAATTAATTATACAGTGATGATGTAGTAATTATCTGATTAATGAAATAATCAAATAAATGATGTTAAAAATATTAAAATAAATATAATTTTAATTAATTAAGGTTCTCCACAAATTTTCAAGCTGAATAGAACATATTAGGGATGTTTTAAAGATTTTTTTCATGGTCAGCTTGCTGTCTTGTTTTCATTAAGTTCAAAGTAATGAATAATTTTAAAATCGACAGCAATGATATTTTATCAAAATAATATTTTATTAAATTATTTTAAAATAATAAAAATATTTTAAAATAAAAAGTTATTATTATTTTTTGGAAATTTCATAAATTATTAATATATGGTCCAATTGATATGTTTTATGTAAAAATTACCACCTTTTAATATTTAATAAATTATTACCATAATTAATATTAAAATATGTTATCTAAAGTTAATCAAAATGATATGGTTTAATGTAAAACCGAAAAAGTAAAAATTATATTGGATGATGAGATTACAACATTATCTCATCTTATATTCTAATAATTTTCCATTTTTTGTATTTGGATAAAAATGAATTTATTATAATTTAATGTTTTGATGATTTCCAAGTGTGCCTGTAACCTATATTATAAAACGACACTCCATTATTAATTTTAATCCACCACCTTTAGCCTTCTAGATCAACCAAAACCTATCCATTTATCTCCCCAACATCATTATCCATGTTTTTGTGGTTTTTTTGTTCCAAAATACCAACCCTATACCCCTTAAGAAGATATCTAAAGAAAGTTCTCCAAAGAATAGGTCATCACCCATACTCCCTCTTTTAACATGATTTCTTATTCTACTTCATATTCACGAGTTGTTTTCATGATAATTTAATAAATCAATTTTCATATATATACTGAGATTTCATTATGATTATTTGAAAACCATATTCCACCTTTTATCCATCACATGAAAATTGAAAGCACTGTGCGTGCGTAACTATGGATTACCGTCTCCACACTGTGGTGTAATATTTTTCGTCACCACTTTACTTGGATGAGTATAATGAATGAAATAATAAATATATATTATTATTATTATGACATGGTTTTTATTAGTAAAACTTAACATACCATCCACTTCCTTACCCTTTCACTATTAAGGGAATGATATTGTCGCCCTTGTGTACCTATGACCTACCACCTCCATAATACGATGTAATTAATTTTTCATAATCACCATTCAATAATGATTATAAAAATATATATAATAAATTAATATGATATCTATTACATTAGTATAATTTTGTATATGATTTTATTATATCCTATGCATAAGAACTAAGACTTAAATGACAAAACATGCATAAAAATGAAGCAGTTAACACCCACAACAAAGATAAAAATGATATATTATTAACAAAAGTGTAATAAAATGATATAATAGGATCATATATGATATCATGAATTTGAATATGGTTATTTTATAAATTAATTTTATTATTTAAATCATTATACAGGAGTTTAAAGCACACTCAACTAAAGGGATGCATAAGGCAATGGACTTCCTCTCAAATTTTACTTCATTGAGACTTACATTGTATTGTGAACCTATTCATTTTTATGGTATATAAAATAGCCCTTGAGATAATTTTTAAATTTAAATTATATTTCTATTAAATATGTTTCTCCTAGATATGATTAATTCCTAAACCGTATACATTTTTTATATACAGTGATTAAATTGAATGTTATTTGATTAATTGGGGAAATATTGATAATTTTTTATCCTCTACTCAATATGGATATTTTCGTAAGGAATACTGTAAATACATTAAATCTAAGTATGAATAATTCTTGGGAATTTTAATGGTGGGTGGGGTCTATAATTATATAGACCCTCGATGCATTGACAGGTCCCATGAGACAAAATAATTGGTGACAAATCCTTCATGTTAGACGAGTTTCTACCCACAAACTTAAACCATCTAGTGAAAGGTTTTTACAATAGTGGTTCATGTTCCAAATAAATGACATCTGATAATTAATCATTTCCCTCATTTATAAATTATTTATTATTATCTTAATTATTTTTCACTATGAAAAAAATCAATGGATTCATTTTCATTCTATGTTTTTTGATTGTCTTGTGTTTTTTTGTTATTTGCCTTTATATAATGATTATACTTATTAATTTAATTTATCTTCTATTTTACCTAACCCTTAATCTGTATTTTAGATAAACCTTTTATTCTTTCTCTTCCCTAGGTTATATAGATGAAATATTTGAATAAGTATCAAGGATAAATTTTATTTTCTATTGTTATGTTCTTTGTTTTATTACCAATATAATAAGAGAACCATGTATGTATCCATTTATTCAATAATAATAAAATGATCAATCTTTGGTAATTTTATCTCTTATATATATGCCATTGTTTGAAAATAACCACCGAATCTGGGATACTGGGGTCGAGGTTGTTACAGTTGGTATTAGAGAAGGTTGTGTAAAAAATTTGGGAACTAGATTTATAAAATCATAGATATGGGAATATAACCCTAAGATAGACTCTGAGAAGAACCATAGAAGAACACCCCAAAAAACCTTGTTTATGAGATTATATACACACCAATTTTCAAATTTATGTTAATTATTACACTAGTTTTTTGATTATACATAATGATATGATCTAATCTAGTGTACGTTGTCATTTAGAAATGGAAAACTATAGAAGGAAAGGGAACCAAACCAATGAACATGATCCAAATAGTAATACGGATCAAATCTTTTACGGTCTTATGCTAATATTTCTACAGAAAAAAGTATACCAAACATTCTAATCCTATGAGGACATAGTATCATGTCCTAACAGGAAAAAGAAAGATTCTCTATGTATTATGGCTTCATAAGGATACATGAGAACTAGATTACTTCTAGGATGAATTTGGATAATGGAATAAAGATAAAGAATTATTTACCCACATGTGATAATTGTTGAAATAAATACCATGATACTTGCTTAAATGGAATGGGAGTTTTCTACCAGTGTGGAGAGAAACATCACCATGATAGTGATTAAAAGGGTAAGAAAAAGGATTCTAATATACTGTGAATAAACTACAAGGAGATGAGACACTATTAAAATCAATGTCTCAATAATCAAAGTAATATACTACAAGAGAGAATAATGGATGATGGTTAATATTATTCTATGACCACATACAAAGAGGACGTATTAATATATCTGTGTTTAGATTCAATAATTTTTTTATTTGATTATTTATCAATAATTCTATGGTTATAATAAACGTGAGATATAAAATTATTTTACTATTGTACTTATTCTTTAAGGAATTAGAAGTATGTGATGAATAGAACTGTAACCAAGAGAAGCGATTCCGTTGTAAGTTGAACATTTAGAAAACACATTTTTGGGGAAAGATAACCCTAAATATGTGCTTGATATTCTGATAATAATAAAAAGATGTTACATGATAATATTGGTTACCACGAAGGTGGTTAGTGATTTGATGGTTTATGTTATGTTTGAGTTAATTGTTATATGTTTTCATTTAAGGAAGAAATTCAACAACCTGAGATTCTACTCATGGAAGCATGCATGTTTCATAAAGGATTAAAGGAGATTAATGTTTTCATATATTTTGTATATGACAATAAGAGGCACATTATTTGGTTAAATATTATGTTAAGTTTATTTTATAAATTTAGTGACCTTCATTCTAATTTTTTAGACTTTGAATTTGGATAAATTTATTTTAAATGAGTCTCAAGTCAACTACATATGAAATGGATTATATATAACTTTGGATATTATTCTTTTAGGTTAAAGTATGATTTCTCATATTGGATAAAATGTTCTAACCATTTTACTTTTTGTAAATATTTAAATGCTAAAGTAATGACTTATGGATCATTTGATAAAAGTGATTTAGGCATAAAAATTCATCTTGAATATCCCTCTGTTTGTTTAAGAAATGATGTGATGATGAATTGAAGCACATCAAAATGACGAAATTATGATTATGAAATGGAAATAAATATAATATGTTTCTTTCTTAAGTTACTATCTGTATAGTAAAAAAATCCATCAAATATTGTAAAAGGACTTTGGAACAAAAAATATTATATGTTTACTTTTCTTACTAGGAAATGAAGGGTATTTTAATCGATCCAAAATTTACTATTTTGTGATGGTTAACTTTATAATGAACATGTTCTATATCAAGATCCATAAAAACATTATAGATATATTTATTTTCATTCCCATGTTTCAATTTACCACTAATGTTCTCCTATAGGGAAACCTAGATTTTTGGTGACTATCACATTGTCGTTTCCCTCCATTTAAGATGTTGTTTAATTAACCCAATTGAATATGTGGGATTTCCACAAGGGTATTTTATGATGTAAACTACATGATTTCCAATAATAAGTATAAATTATGAGGACAAAATTTATTTATGGAGGGGATAATCTAACACCCCATGATTTTACCGTATGTATCTTTTTTAAATTTAACTTCTTCAATAGATTATATTACATGTAACACGAAGTTTAAAAAATGATTAAATATTATTATTCAGTTGTGATCGTTATCACCTAGCCATTAGAGTGGTAGGAATTATTGAGTTTAAGTAAATTATGAAAATATAGTTCACACATTTTTATAAAATTAATTACTTGGTTACTAAATAATTATTAATGAAAATAAAAACCAATTGAACATAATGGTTGTGTTTTCATAAAAAAACTATTTTTCTGCCCAAAATGACATTTTATATTAATAAATTAAATTAATCAGTACTAGGGAAATATATTAATGAAATTTATATGTTATATATTAAATAAAATGTTTCTAAATTCATCCAAAATGTTTTATAGAAAAAAGATAAAAACAAATCTAATTTTACAGATAAAAGCTATATTTTTACAAATAATGTTTTGACGCCTTTTAATGGAGAAATTGTTTTAAATATAAATTTTCAAACCTTTATAAATTATATTTGGAAAAATAAAATTCATTTTTAAAATATTAATGTCAAAATTATCTTAAGGTGAATTTTTGGTATTTTTTAAAAAATATTTTTACCAGTGAATAGTGAAAATACTGATTTTTATAAAATTTGTCAATTTCATTATATTAAAGCCTATTTATAATTTAAAATTTATTTTAAATGGTAAATAATAAATATTTATTTATATATAATATAATCCATTTAACTTTAATAATACTTATATATTATTTTCATATAAGTACATTTTTTGGCTTAAAAATAGATTTTTCTGTAATACAATTTTTCTTTGCATTTTTCTGGATTAATTTTAAATTATATTATGAAACTTATGTATTTTTAATATTTAAATATGGATGTAATATTTATATTTATATGTCCAAAATTTTTTATATAGACCCCTTTTACTTTTGACTAATATGAATAGTAACCTTAGTAATTTTTGTTACTATGGTAAAGGGTAAATTATGTAAATTAGGATAAATATAATATGATAATGATTATAAAATTACCTTAAAACTTTATCAAATATTATTGGATGATTTATATTTGACCTTTAACCCCTAAGTTTTTAATTTGATTAATTTAATGGACACTTGTCCATGAAAATGACTTTTCTATTTCTCAAATTAAGAGAAAATCTCAACAATGTCGCTTTTTTTGTCTTAAATATATTTTATGTGTTCACATGGGAAAAAATGTGGTTTATAAATAAATATATATATCCACTTTTAACTTAATAAAATTATTTTTATGATATAAATTTATTTTCTACACTTGAGTGCAACTTGGATGAGGTTATGATATTTATAATATTTTGTTAAAGAAAAGACAAAGATTCCCCATTCATATTTTAATAACTATATTATTTTAAACATGGTATTATTCAGAAGATATATTCTACTATAGATATTTTTTTTAAATGTTTATCTGAATAATAATATTTTATTTTTATTGAATAAATATTTACCTTAAATAATTATACAATGATTATGTAGTAATTATGTTATTAATGAAAAAATCAAATAAAGGATATTAAAGATATTAAAACAAATATAACATGAATTAATTAAGGTACTACATTATTTTTTTTGGATTATTATGAAATATTATAGTTTATTAAATGTTTTGGTTCAAAGTTATCTTGTTGTGTTGTTTTCATTAAGGCCAAAGTAATAAATAGTGTCAAAATTGACACTAATGATATTTTATCAAAATAATATTTTAATAAATTGTTTAAAAATCATAAAAAAACATTTAAAAATAAAAAGTGATTATTATTGGTAAAAAATATCATAAATTATTCATTTATAGTCTAATCTACATTTTATAAGTAATAATTACAACATTTTAATATTAAATAAATTGTTACCATAATTAAAATTAAAATATATTAACTAAATTCAATAAAATTATAAGGTCTAAAGTGAAACCAAAACATGTTTAATTTTTTATGGTGATATTAAAACATTATCTCATATTATATTAAAATAATTTGTTATTTGGTTGTATTTGGACTGAAAATTAATTTATTATAATTTAATATTTTTTGGATTTCTAAGGCTGCCCCTCACCTCAATTATAAAATGGAACTGTTTCTTTCATTTCATTTCACCACATAGAGATTTCTATCTCAAAACAAAATCTATCCATATCTCTTACCAAAATATTTATGCAAGTTACTATGGTTATTTTATTTTTAAAACACCAACCCTAGATCCCTTAGAATATATCTAAATAATGTTTTTTTGAAGAAGAGGTAATCATCCTTACTCATTCTTTCAAGTTTATTTCATATTATACAACCTATTAATGAATGTTTTCCATTATTAAGTAATAAATTTATTATAATCAATATAATTAGATGTTATTATGACTATGAGACAACCATTTTCCAGCTTTTATACATCCTATAAAAAATGAAAGCACCGTGTGTGTATACATACGACTTATCATCTCCAAGTCGTGGTGTAATTTGTTTTTCATCACCACTTAGAAATAATTAATAAATATATATATATATGATAATTATGAAATTATATTTATTCTATAAAAATAAATTTACCATCCACTTACTTACCCTTTCACCATTATGGGAATGATAACGTTGCTCGTACGTAAGGACGACCTACCGTCTCCACGATGCGATGCAATTCAATTTCCATATTCATTATTAAATAGTGGTTAATAATATATATATAATGAGTAAATATTATAAATATGATATTAATATCATTGTGGATATGATTTAACTATATCCTTTGCACAAGAAGTCGAACTTACATGACAAAACATGCATTGAAAAATGAAGTAGTAGTCACCAGAAACAAGTGTAATAACAAAATATTATTTACAAAAAAAGTAATAAAATTATATAACATGACCATATACGATATAATAGATACTAATATATTTATTTTATAAATTAATTAAATTATTTAAATTATTATATGAGATATTAAAGAACGTTCAACTATAGTAAAGTCTATGGTAAGGGACTTCGTCTCAATTTTCACTTCATTGAGACTTACTTTGTATTGTGCGCCTAATAATTTTTAGGTATTATATATACTACCCCTTAAGATCATTTTTCTATTAATATTATATTTATATTTTATATCCATATCATGGATATGAATAATTTCTAAACTATATACCATTTTTACATATGGTGTTTACTTTGATATTATTTGATTAATTGGGGAAATATTGATAAATTTATATCCTTTAATAAATATATATATTTTGATAACACATATTGTTCATAAATTAAATATATTTTTGAGTAATTCTTGGGAATTTTAGTAATGATTGGGGCCTGACATTATATATCCCCTCGATCCAATGACATGTCTCATGAGACAAAACACTTGGTGATAAACCCTTCATGTTTGTTTCGAAGAAGAATTAAACATGTTTCTACCCACAGAAATAAATTGTACTATTAAATGTCTTAACAGTAGTGGTTCATTTTCAAGATACATGAAATATGATAATTATGAATTTCCTTTTTTTAGAATTCAGTTATTATTATCCAAATTATTTTCAATATGAAAAAAATATATGGATGGATTTTTATTCTCATTTTATTGATTGGCATGTGTTTTTTAGTTATTTACCATACCATAATTATTATACACATTGATTCATGTTAGATTCCATTGTACCTTACCCTTACTAATCATTTGAGATCACCCTTTTATTTTATTTCCTTCCCCAGGTTATGAAGATGAAATATTTGAATATGTGTCAAGGATTCTGTTTATTTTCCTTTGTTATGTTCTATGTTTAATTACCAATGTAATGTATATATATAGTTATTCAAGACCACTAAACAGATCAATACCTATTTATGAAATCTCTTATATCTATTCTATTATAGTAAAACAACCACTGAATATGGGATACTATGGCCATGGTTGTTACAGGTTTTCTCATTTTTAATTCATAAATTAATTCTATCATCAGGGGTCTAAAAACAAAATTATAATTTAGGATGTTAGAGAGCTCAACATCTAATAGAATTTGAGAAAAATGTCTCTCTTTTATTTTTTCATTATCATGATAAATATGAGAACCAACCAATGAGTTAATGGACAAAAGAATCTTTGCGTGATAGTAAAACCAATTGAGTCCATATACACAAATCCATATTTTCTCGTTGGAGTTCTTCACATTAAAGGGATAAAATTTGATTCCCCATTATTAAATTTTTATTATAGTCAATTTAATCATAAAAATATCACAACCCTAAAACCTCATATTAAATTCATTATTGGTAAATATGATGTGAAAGTAACCCCTAAAAATAGAGATCATTTTCCAATATGAGAATCCCTATAATTATGAAATATGTGTCTTTAAATCATTTAATTAACACTGATATTATCCTTTTGTTAGAATGAGTCATATGATAATGGAGAATTGGTATTCTTTTATTCTCTCCTTTATTATAGTTGGATCAACATAAAAATGCATCATAGATTTTTTGTGAGTAATTATTGTATAATACTAATTGAAATTAAGAATGGTGTTCCTAAGATCAAGGTAAGAATTCACCTTATTGATTTACTTTGACAGTGATGACTTGAGATTAAATGGATCATTAAGCCTAGAATCACAACCTCAGAAGAGATTCTCAGACTTATACACTACATGAGGCCCAAAATAGCCATTAATAATTTTAAAATAGAGATTAAACCTTCTATCATAATCAATAACAACATGATCATTGATATGATGACAATGATGATGATGATTATTATTGTTATAATGATGATGATGATAATGATAATGTCTATGACAATGATAATGAAGGTGTTGGTTATAATGGAAGTGATGACTATAGTGATGATGATGGAAGCAATGGAAACAATGAAAACTATAACAGTGACAATGACAGTGATGATGACAATGATGATACTGGAGATGACAGAGAAGACTATGATGATAAGCATAAGGATGAGGAGGATGATGATGATGATTTACATGATAAATATAATGATGAAAATGATTATGAAGAAGATGATTTTTTCATGATGATGATGTCCATGATAATGATAATGATGAAAATTATTATGATGAAGATGATTATATTGAAAAAAATGTGGATGATGATGATGTCAATGATAATGATGATGATGATGATGATGATGAGGATGGCGACAAGAGTGAGGATGAAGATGATGACAATGATGACTATAATGATAAAGAGATGGAATGACATGAAAAAACATGAAATAAAATGAAATGACATGACTAAGAAAATTACCAAAACAACTATGAAGATGATGATAATGAAAATTATGGAAATGATGACAGTGATGATGAGGATGAGGGAAAAGAATAAGTTGATGAGCATGACACTAGTACAAAAGTAGTTTTTTATGTCGGCTATTTTATCGTTTTCACGTCGGCTTTGAACCGACGTGTTTGTGAGAGACGTTAAAAATATTTTTTTTAATGTCGTTTATTTATTAACCAATGTTATAAATATTTTTTTTCATGATTTTTCACATCGGTTATTTAAAAACCGATGTGAAAGACCATCCGATTTTCAAAAAAAAATGATGTTGAAACTCTATTTTTCATGTCGGTTTTTAAATAACTGATGTGAAAATCCTAAAAAAACCATTTCATGTCGATTATTAAATAACCTACGCTAAAAATGTTTTTTTTTCTGTTTTTCAGTTTGGTTATTTAAAAACCTACATGAAAGACCATTTTTTTTAAAAATGGTGATTAAACTCTATTTTTCACATCAATTTTTAAAAAACATTAATTAAAAATGAATTTTTAAGTCGTTTTTAAAAAATGACGTGCAAAAATGTTAACCATATTGTAGATAATTTCGTGAGCTTCTATTTGATAGGTCGTAGAGCAAAAACGGAGTTACGGTTCAAAAGTGATGACTATCAGAAGATTGATATATGTTTTAGAGGAAACATTGAATGAGCCAACGGAAGCTTCATCTTAAAAGGTTTTTTTGAATCCGAAGGAGAATTTGTAGTTTAATCCTGATAAGAAACATTATTATTCATTATAATAAAATAATAATCATTAAATTCTATATTATTTAAGAAAAATAATCATAAAAAACATAAATCATGGAAAAATAATAACGAATGCCTTGATGAGATCGCAGAATGAAGAACTTCGTCTTAAAAGAATTTTTTGAATTCGAAGGATGAATTGTAGTTTTACCATGATATGAAACATTATTATTCATTATAATAATATAATAATCATTAATTGGTATAATAATTAAAAAAAATAACCATAAAAAACATAAATCATGGAATATTAATAACAAATACCTTGATAAGATCACAAAAAGAAGAAATAATGGATTCATATTGAAGATCAAACGAGTCGACTATATAAGGACCCGCACTTTTTCATACATAATCTTGAATTTATTTAAGAAAACACTTCATTATACATTGAGGATCTTTTCAAGTTTAGAGCTTTAGAGAATTAAGACAAAACATTCATAACATTACACATTGTTACATAGTGGATACCATAAAATCAGTTTCCATTATCCTCAGAATATAAAACATTAAAACACAGAACAAGACTCCTTGACAATTCTTCAACATTTAACATGTCTTTCTTCCTTGTATTACTCATCATTAACCTGTGAAAAATCATTTAAAAACTTGGGATGAGCACAAAATCTCAGTAAGGTATGAAAAAGAAGGAAAAATCACATTAGTCCATGAATACGCATGACGTATGAAAACATTTTCAAAAGACTTGATTTCCACCCATAAAATCTTACCTAGCGTAACATGAGATTTACACAAGATCCACACAAACATAATTATAATCATAGAGGTATATTGGGGCATTACTTACATAATCTCGTAACCATCTTGGCTACCTTAAAATTTGTAACCCTCACGGCTACCTTACTTTGTGTAACCATCACAGTTACACTTGGAGTAACCATACGGCCGACCTCCAACTTACTAATACCCAATGAATTGGAGGGAAATATAGGTCCCACCCTTCATCATAAACAATTCCCAATAACCAAAACATATTCATACAACATAAACAATAGCATAAACACATTGCCTTTGAATCTTATAAAACCGAATTTTAAAAGAGGATTTTAGAAGAAAAGTCCCTTATAAACATCATATACTTGAATTGAGGCTTAATAGAGTGGATGTAATATGTATATACTCTATAAATACACATAATGAAACATAATATAAACAAAACCCATAACACAAACAATTTAAATAGCACATAAATTATAAAGTAGAATGTTAACCCAAAGAATGGAAATCGGGTTAAGAATTCCCTTACCTTGGGATTTCCTTACTTCAAAATTGTTTAAACCTCCTGTATAATGGTTAAAAGAGTGTTATTAGTATTTTATAGAAAAATTTTCATGTTTATAACATCTTATATGGTCATTTCATAACCTCATTTCACCCCTTAATTGTTAGTATTTTGTTCATTGCATTATTTTGGGTGAGTTCTTTTGTGATTTTCACAATCGGTTCATGATGAATCGTTCTTGTTGATTGGAAGTGAAACTCCAGAATTGGAATGGAGTAGTATTTACATAATTCCAGTACCATAAATTATACCATTTATCACTTTGGTGCTTAATATGATGATGATTTATAAGTTAAAACATTAATTATGTTCGTTTAGATAATTTAAGTGGTTCTTTGATAATTACAACTTCATTTAGTCTTATAAATTTGAATCATGAGTACAAAAGAATTCCAGAACCTTATATGATTCATAAAACATATATTATAACCTGGTTCAACCATATAAATGGTTTCATGACCAGAGTTGAAAGAATTAATGGAGATTGAAAATACATCGTCCACGATATCGATAATTCGACACAAATGGACAATGTTTTTTGATTCTTTAAATAAGTGAGAGAGGAGAGGAATAATGATTTGTAATTTTCCATAAACATGAAAACATTTAGAATATACATGATTCTGGAGATTTCATGCCTCTTGGATAAGAGGGGTGAAGAACGAAGAGAAGGGAATCTTGAAATGAAGAAAACATGAGAAATTTCTTACAAAAATTTGGCAGCCTAACGGCGTCTCTTAAAATTTCATAAAAATAAGATTGATGAGAGGAATGGAATATCTCATCATTCATACAAAATTTGGACAGTAAGGGGAAATATTAAATGAAATATCCCAACAAAAGACAACGGGAAAGGAAGAGAATAACATAAAATGGAAGGAAAGAATGAAAATGAAAGAGGATGTTTACCTCTTGATCTCTTCTCCTTGAGATCCTTCTTAAGGGATTTGATTTTGGTCTTTTGGTGAGACCAACAGATCTAGGACGTGGGGAAGAAGATTGGGGAGGGAATTTGGCAGAAATTAGACAATGATCAAGGCTTGAGAGGTGTGAGAGGAAGAGGGGAGTGAGGGTGGTATTTATAGTGGAGGAGGGGAGGTGTTTTAGATTATTTTCATTATTATTATAATATTTTTATCAAGACTATGAATAATCTCAAATAAAGTGTCCCTAAATAGTGATAATATCATGTGATTTCGAATCAAGTGGCCTTTCATCACTTATGATGTCATAAATAGTGCATTTTTACTGATAAATTGATTATGCGGTATTTTACCGTATTTCACTATTCACCGAAAATTCATGAGTTTCAGAAAAATACCAAAAATTTACCCCAACCATTTTTCGATGTGTAGAATTCAAAAATGAACTCCATTTTTCAAAAATAATTTTCTAAATATTATTAATTTAATTTTTAAATAAGGTCACAGTTAATTCGAAAAATAACAATATTGAAGTGCAATTAGTTTTATGTGACATTGGAAAATTAATTAAGATCCCATTATCCTATTGCCATGGGAAAATAAAATAATAATATTATTTACCCTTCATGAGGTCATATTACTATTCATATTACTATTCATAAGGGCATGTTACTATTCACCAAAAAAACAAGTTTGTTCCATCAGACTCTAAATAACATACTGAACACAATTATAGATGACAGTTTCTTGAAATTCAAAACATAGAAGAAATAAAATTATGTTTAAAGGATATTTATAAATATATACCTTAAACAAAATTTCAAGCATTTTCAATTTATTTTTAGAAAACCTTGGGATGTTACATTATCCCCACCTTCTTGAAATTGCGTCCTCGCAATTTTATTTACTTGTTAAACAACTGAGGGTATTTTCCCCTCATAGCATTTTCAGACTCCCATGTTGCTTCTTCAACCATGTGGTTTCTCCACAAAACCTTTACCTGGTGGATTACCTTATTCCGCAATACTTGTTCTCTTCGATCAAGAATCCGAACTGGTTTTTCTTCATAAGAAAGGTTCTCTGCTAGCTGAACTTCTTCCGGCCTCAAGAAATGTGATGAATCTGGAACATACTTTCTCAACCTCGAAACATGAAAAACATTGTGTACCTGAAACAATCTCGGAGGAAAAGCTACGCGGTACGCAACTGTTCCAACTTTATCCAAGATTTCAAAAGGACCGATGAACCATGGACTTAGTTTCCCTTTCTTACCGAAACGCATCACACTTTTCCAGGGAGATATTTTAAGGAAAACATGGTCACCTACCTTGAAAGAGAAGTCTTTCCTTCTGTTATCTGCATAACTTTTCTGCCTGCTCTGAGCTGTCCTCATGTGTTGCTGGATCATCCTCACTTTCTCAGCCACTTATTCTACTAATTTTGGCCCCATCAACTTTCTTTCACCGACTTCATCCCAAAACGCAGGAGTCCGACACCGCTTTCCATACAAGGCCTCAAAAGGTGCCATCTGAATACTGGAATGGAAACTGTTATTATAAGAAAACTCAAATAGTGAAAGATGCTGATCCCAACTTCCCTGATAGTCCATTGAACAAGCTCAAAGCATATCCTCCAAAGTTTGAATCGTTCGTTCTGACTGCCCATCTGATTGAGGATGAAAAGCTGTACTGAAATTCAACTCTGTTCCCAAAGACTTCTGAAGTCCCTTCCAAAATTTAGAAGTGAACCTGGGATCTCGGTCAGACACAATGGAAAGAGGAACTCCATGTAACCTGACAATCTCTTTGAGGTACAATCGAGAAAGCTGATCTAATGTCATTGTATCTCGAATAGAAAGAAAATGAGCAGACTTTGTTAGCCGATCAACAATAACCCATATCACATTGTTACCTCGAGAAGTCTTTGGTAGTCCCACCACAAAATCCATGGATATATTCTCCCATTTCCATTTTGGCACTGGCAAAGGCTGAAGCATCCCCTTCGGTAACTGTCGCTCTACTTTAACCTGCTGACATGTCAAACATTTCATTGTAAAATCAGCAATATCTCTTTTCATCCCATTCCACCAGTAATACCCCCGAAGGTCTCTGTACATCTTAGTACTTCCAGGATGAACAGAAAATGGAGAACTATGAGCTTCACACAACAATTCTTTCTTCAGCTGGGAATCACAAGGCACACACAACCTTTTTCCAAACCTTAAAACACAATCTTTATCAAGATTAAATTCTGGAAACTTACCCATTTTAACCAATTCTACCTTTTTCTGTAGCTCACGGTCTTCCCTTTGCGCTTTCATAATTCTGTCTGACAACGAAGACTGCACTGAAACCTGAAACAAAACAAATATATTCCCTGCACCAACAACTTCTAAGCCAAAAATTATCAAATCATTAATCAAGGGATCACGTTCCAAACGTAGCATGGTTAATGATGCATTATTTTTCCGACTTAAGGCATCCGCTACTTTGTTTGATTTTCCAGGATGGTAATTAATCGTGCAATCATAATCCTTTATCAGTTCTAGCCATCTTCTCTGCCTCATGTTTAATTCCTTCTGAGTGAATATATACTTAAGACTTTTATGGTCAGTATATATTTGGCATTTGGTTCCGTATAGATGATACCTCCATATTTTCAAAGCAAAAACCACAGCTGCCAATTCCAAATCATGTGTGGGATAATTCAGCTCATGAGGTTTAAGTTTTCTCGAAGCATAGGCAATTACCTAATCATCTTGTATCAAAACACAACCAAGTCCCTTCAAAGAAGCATCACTATAGATGACAAACTCACCATTCCGGGAAGGTAAGGCCAAAACTGGAGCATTCACCAATCTCTTCTTTAGTTCCTAAAAACAAACATCACATTCCTCTGTCCAAACAAATTTAACCCCTTTCCGTGTTAACTTCGTTATTGGGCTAGATAACCGTGCAAAGTTCTTAATAAAGCGTCAGTAATAACTTGATAAGCCTAGAAAACTACGAATCTCTGTAACATTTGTGGGTCTTGGCCATTCATCAACTACTTTTGTTTTGGCAGGATCAACTGTTATTCCATCCTTATTTACAATGTTCCCAAGAAAAGAAATCTGTTGCAACCAAAAATCACACTTGCTGAATTTTCCATACAGTTTCTTTTCTTTTAAAGTTTGTAAAACAACCCTTAGATGTTTTTCATGCTCCTCTTTATTTTTAGAAAAAACCAGAATGTCATCAATAAATACAACCACAAACTTATCCAAGAACTCATGAAATACTCTATTCATAAGATTCATGAATACAGCAGGTGCATTAGTTAACCCAAATGGAATAACAACAAATTCATAATGCCCATATCTAGTACGAAAGGCTGTTTTCGGGATGTCATCCTCTTTCACCTTCAGCTGATGGTATCCGGATCTCAAGTCAATCTTGGAAAAGTACTGAGCTCCCTGGAGCTGATCAAACAAGTCATCAATATGAGGCAAAGGATACTTGTTTTTAATAGTGATGTTATTAAAAGCTCTATAATCAATGCAAAGTCTCATGGAACCATCTTTCTTTTTAACAAAAAAAACAGGGGCTCACCATGGTGAAGTACTGAGACGAATGAAGCCTTTGACAAGCAAATCCTGCAACTGATTTTTCAATTCAAGAAGTTCTATTGGAGCCATACGATATGGGGGTTTTGAAATTGGATTAGCATCATGAACTAAGTCAATTGTGAATTCGACTTCTCGTTTAGGTATGACACTGGGTAACTCCTCAGAAAAAACTTCAAGGTATTCATTTACCACTGGCACATAATTAATTTGAATAGTTCCCTTGTTTTCAACAATATGAGCCAGATAACTTTCATTTCTATATTTCAGTAGTTTCTCAGCTTCTTGATATGTTATCAATTGTATGGGTTCATTCTTGTATACAAACTGAAACTCTTTCTGAAAAACAACTTCTTTAGCTCTACAGTCAATCTTAGCATGATAATCAGAAAGCCAGTCCATCCCCAGAATTACTTCAAACTCGACTAAGGGTAAAACAACAAGGTTTGCAGGTAAAGTCTTTCCACATACCACAATAGAAATATTCTTATAATTCCTCTTTGCTATAACATTTCCCCCTGGTGTTTTAACAACAAGTTCAGGTATCATTTGTTGAGGTGATATTTCCAATTCACTAGAAAATTCCTCAGAGATGAAGGAATGTGTAGACCCCGTATCAAACAAAACTTTAGCAAAATCTGAGTGAACAGAAAAAGTACCTGATACAACTTCACTGGATGGCCCAACATCTGTTGACGTAGTCTCAAAGGATCTCACTACACCTTTCTGCTTGTAGTCTGGATTCTTTGCATCATTTGGATCCCTCTTTGGACAGGCATTTGCATAGTGACCCATCTCACCACATTTAAAACACTTTACAGTTTGCTTATCAGGATTAGCCTTTGGATCATTTTCATTGCAATCTCGGGCCATGTGTCTAAACTTACCACATTTAAAACACTTCCCAGTTTTGATAAGACATTCCCCAGGGTGCTTCTTGCCACACTTTTCACAAAATGGAAACTGTATTTTCTTACCATCAGATTTCATTGGTTGATTCTTACCCATTGCTTTCCAATTGGACCTCTTCCTCTCTTTGTTTCCAAATTGCATGTGATCGTCAGCAAACTCCATCTCTACCCTATCAGCACATCGGACAAGTTTCTCGTAACTTTTGAATTCACGGGAGGCCAACGCCCTTCGATACCTTGGCTTCAATCCTGAGTAAAAGCGGTTGATTTTGCTATCAAGATCCAGAATAAGATTTGGAGCATACCTCGCCAGTCGGGTGAAGTTCGCCTCATACATAGCCACTAAATCTTCCTACTTTTGTTTCAGTTCAAGGAATTGTTTATCCATTCTAAGTCGCACCACCTTAGGAAAATATTTTTCAAGAAAAAGACTTTTAAATTCATCCCACACTAAGGCATCAAAATCCTCTCTACCCCTGATATTCCTTACCATTGACCACCACTGATCAGCTTCCCCTTCAAAATGATAAATGGAAAGACTTACCTTTTGATTGTCTGAACATCGCATAACATCAAATATCTTTTCAAGGGCTTTAATCCATCCTTCTGCTGCCACTGGGTCAGAAGATCCATTGAATGCAGGAGGATGTTGTCTCATAAAATGTTCCACCACTGTCATGTTCTGTTGGGGTACGTCTATTTGTCCTCTTGCATGGATGCCACCACCATTTATTGCCTGTGTTAGCTGAGCCATTACTGTCACAAACTGCTCGGTTCCAATCCCTACCATTCCGGGCTGTTGATCAGGAAGGATGTCATTCTGTCGGTGCCTATCCTCTTCAGCATCCATGTTCCTTCTGCAGACAAACATTCTGAACAAACATTTCTTAGATGAAGCAACATGGTAATCTTTAAATGCTATAACAAATTAAACATAGGGTGAGAATTATTTATGGTATTCTATTAACATCACCTTAACCCCTAAAGTTATCTAAACCATCCTTTGATACCAACTATAAGGACCCACACTTTTTCATACATAATCTTGAATTTATTTAAGAAAACACTTCATTATACATTGAGGATCTTTTCAAGTTTAGAGCTTTAGATAATTAAGACAAAACATTCATAACATTACACATTGTTACATAGTGGATACCATAAAATCAGTTTCCATTATCCTCAGAATATAAAACATTAAAACACAAAACAAGACTCCTTGACAATTCTTCAACATTTAACATGTCTTCCTTCCTTGTATTACTCATCATTAACCTGTGAAAAATCATTTAAAAACGTGGGATGAGCACAAAAGCTCAGTAAGGTATGAAAAAGAAGGAAAAATCACATTAGTCCATGAATATGCATGACGTATGAAAACATTTTCAAAAGACATGCTTTCCACCCATAAAATCTTACTTAGCGTAACATGATATTTACACAAGATCCACACAAACATAATTATAATCATAGAGGTATATTGGGGAATTACTTACATATTCTCGTAACCATCTTGGCTACCTTAAAATTTGTAACCCTCACGGCTACCTTACTTTGTGTAACCATCACAGTTACACTTGGAGTAACCATACGACCGACCTCCAACTTACTCATACCCAATGCATTGGAGGGAAATATAGGTCCCACCCTTCATCATAAACAATGCACAATAACCAAAACATATTCATACAACATAAACAATAGCATAAACACATTGCCTTTGAATCTTATAAAACCGAATTTTAAAAGAGGATTTTAGAAGAAAAGTCCCTTATAAACATCATATACTTGAAGTGAGGCTTAATAGAGTGGATGTAATATGTATATACTCTGTAAATACACATAATGAAACATAATATAAACAAAACCCATCACACAAACAATTTAAATAGCACATAAATTATAAAGTAGAATGTTAACCCAAAGAATGGAAATCGGGTTAAGAATTACCTTACCTTGGGCTTTCCTTACTTCAAAATTGTTTAAACCTCCTGTATAATGGTTAAAAGAGTGTTATTAGTATTTTATAGAAAAATTTTCATGTTTATAACATCTTATATGGTCATTTAATAACCTCATTTCACCCCTTAATTGTTAGTATTTTGTTCCTTGCATTATTTTGGGTGAGTTCTTTTGTGATTTTCACAATCGGTTCATGGTGAATCGTTCTTGTTGATTGGAAGTGAAACTCCAGAATTGGAATGGAGTAGTATTTACATAATTCCAGTACCATAAATTATACCATTTATCACTTTGGTTCTTAATATGATGATGATTTATAAGTTAAAACATTAATTATGTTCGTTTAGATAATTTAAGTGGTTCTTTGATAATTACAACTTCATTTAGTCTTATAAATTTGAATCATGAGTACAAAAGAATTCCAGAACCTTATATGATTCATAAAACATATATTATAACCTGGTTCAACCATATAAATGGTTTCATGACCAGACTTGAAAGAATTAATGGAGATTGAAAATACATTGTCCACGATATCGGTAATTCGACACAAATGGACAATGTTTTTTGATTCTTTAAATAAGTGAGAGAGGAGAGGAATAATGATTTGTAATTTTCCATAAACATGACAACATCCAGAATATACATGATTCTGTAGATTTCATGCCTCTTGGATAAGAGGGGGTGAAGAACGAAGAGAAGGGAATCTTGAAATGAAGAAAACATGAGAAATTTCTTACAAAAATTCGGCAGCCTAACGGCGTCTCTTAAAATTTCATAAAAATAAGATTGATGAGAGTAATGGAATATCTCATCATTCATACAAAATTTGGACAGTAAGGGGGAATATTAAATGAAATATCCCAAAAAAATACAAAGGGAAAGGAAGAGAATAACATAAAATGGAAGGAAAGAATGAAAATGAAAGAGGATATTTACCTCTTGATCTCTTCTCCTTGAGATCCTTCTTAAGGGATTTGATTTTGGTCTTTTGGTGAGACCAGCAGCTCTAGGACGTGGGGAAGAAGATTGGGGAGGAAATTTGGTAGAAATTAGACAATGCTCAAGGCTTGAGAGGTGTGAGAGGAAGAGGGGAGTGAGGGTGGTATTTATAGTGGAGGAGGGGAGGTGTTTTAGATTATTTTAATTATTATTATAATATTTTTATCAAGACTATGAATAATCTCAAATAAAGTGGCCCTAAATAGTGATAATATCATTTGATTTAGAAGCAAGTGGCCATGCATCACTTATGATGTCATAAATAGTGCATTTTTACTGATAAATTGATTATGCGGTATTTTACCGTATTTCATTATTCACCGAAAATTCAAGAGTTTCAGAAAAATACCAAAAATTTACCCCAACCATTTTTCGATGTGTAGAATTAAAAAATGAACTCCATTTTTCAAAAATAATTTTCTAAATATTATTAATTTAATTTTTATATAAGGTCACAGTTAATTCGAAAAATAACAATATTGAAGTACAATTAGTTTTATGTGACATTGGAAAATTAATTAAGATCCCATTATCCTATTCCCATGGGAAAATAAAATAATAATATTATTTACTATTCATGAGGTCATATTACTATTCATATTACTATTCATAAGGGCATGTTACTATTCACCAAAAAACAAGTTTGTTCCATCAGACTCTAAATAACATACTGAACACAATTATAGATGACAGTTTCTTGAAATTCAAAACATAGAAGAAATAAAATTATGTTTAAAGGATACTTATAAATATATACCTTAAACAAAATTTCAAGCATTTTCAATTTAGTTTTAGAAAACCTTGGGATGTTACAGACTAGGTTAGATGGTGATGGTTGAAAGAAATGATCATAATTTTTTTTAACCATATGTATATAATGAAAAAATAAAAATCATATGGTAAAATAAAATGTGGTATTAAAAGTTTTAGGCGGAAATCAAAAATTTGGATGTCGCGCTGTAAAAAATTGAAATTCTACGTTGGCGGGATATAAAAATTATCATTCACGTTGGTTTTATGATAACCATCGTAAAAAGATATTAAAATTACCATGTTTTTTGGATATAAAAAACAATTTTGAATCGATTTTTCACATCAGTTATTAAATAACTGACATGAAACCTGAATTTTAAAGCCAGTTATTTAATAACTGACGTGAATGGAAAATTGATTTTTCACGTCGGTTATTAAATACCCAACATGAAAAATCAATAAAAAACATGTATTTAATTTCCTAATCTTCTAGTTAACTGGTCTCAAAGCTCAAATTTAATTACGGATAAAAAGTTATATCCATTGAAATTTGATCACCTCTAAACGAAGTCTTAAAGAATGTCAACTTCCGATGGCCATAACCTTTGATCCATAACTCCGTTTGAGCTCCGAGACCAGTCAAAAAGATTATTGGAAAATTATATACATGTTTGTAAACAGTTTTGACTTCGGTTATTAAATAACCTATGTGAATTTTTTTTAAAACATGTAGATAATTTTCCAAGATTTTTTTGACTGGTCGTAGAGCTCAAACGGAGTTACGGATCAAAAGTTATGGCCATCAGAAGTTGACATTAATTAAGACTTTGTTTAGAGGTGATCAACTTTATATAGACATAACATTTGATCTGTAACTACATTTGAGCATTGGTACCAGTAAAATAGAATATTAGGAAATTAATTACATGTTTATTATCGAGTTTTCACATCTTTTATTTAATAACTGATGTGAAAAAGTCATAAAAAGGTATTTTTCAAGTCAGTTCTTATATAAACAACGTGAGAAATCAATTGTTTCATGTCAGTTACTTGGAACCGATGTAAACAAGTTATATGAATTTATTTTTCATGTTTTTTATTATATAATCGATATGAAAAATCAGAAAAAATCACTTTGAAAATAAATTCGAAGTATTGGAAATATTATGCGGTAATTGAAAATTTCAATGCCGCGTTGTAAAAAAATTGATCTCATTTTTGGAGCGATCCGAAATTTTAAATTTCACGTCAGTTTTTTTAAAACTGACATGATAAAATCATTTATTACGTTGGATATTATACAATCGACGTAAAAAATTGGCTTTATCACGTCAGTTATTTTATAACCGATGTGATAAAGCACGATAGTGTATTTATCACATTGGTTATTTTATAACTGAGGTGATAAAGTGATATATTTGATTCACATCAGTTATAAAATAACAGACGTGATAAATCATCATAATGCATTTTTAACATTGGTTATAATATAATAGATGTGATAAATCAATTATACAGCTTTTCACGTCGGTTATTTATAACCGACGTAAAAAAGGACGATGTAAAAAATGTTTTTTGTACTCGTGGGAGCATGATGATGATGAAAAGTAGGAGTATGAAAAAAATTATTACTATGAAGATGATGATAAGGATGAGAAGGATGATGATGATGAAGACAGTGATGAAGAGGATGAAGAGGTTGAAGAGGACATGGAAGAGGATGATGATTAGGATGATGACAATGATGATGATGGTAATGGTAACAATGATGATGATAATGAAGATGAAGAAGAATAAGATGATGATGATGATGTTGTCGATGTTGAAAATGATGATGATGGGGATGATAATGATGATGAAGATGATGATGATTATTATGACTACAATGATGGTGACGATGACGATGATGGTGATGATGGTGATGACGATTATGAAATTGATGATGATGATGATGAATATGAAATTGATGATGATGATGATGATAATGACGAATATGATGATCATGATGATGATATATGAAATGGTTGAAACTGTGATCCTAAAATAACCTGACCAAGGTCCTTTTATTAAAAAAATTAAAATGAAATAATGGGTTACAATGTCAAATAAAGTCTCTGATAAAATTACAAATTACAAGAGACAAAAAAGGCCATGACAAACCATAATGGGAAACTCTCTAAGTGGCATCAAATATTGGGTGACCTATAAAGCTAGTTTACCCATTACCCATATTGAATGGTCCACCCCTATTTGGATTTTATCCTCACTTCTAACATTATGTTTTTCTATTGGTTGGTTGGGTCATCTATATCAAACAATTCCAGATCCTCCTCTATAGAGGTTATCTCTGATGACTTGGTGGGATCACCATTTTTTCCCATTCATTATGGAAACAATATTTCCATGAATGTTCAGGAATTACTATGTCTAGATTGGACCAGATATTATCATCAATATTGAAGGAAATAACCTCCATGACTTCAAGGTAATCCTTAAAGATGTGTAGTCCAAACTACATTTTACATATAAATACTCAACTTTGGAATGAAAATAGTATGTGATATCATTGTTGATTCCTTGAAGTATCCTTTCATACTAAAGATAATCTAGGGGAACTCTTTGGTTTTTGTTTTTATCCTTATACACCTCACATTCCTCGTTCAATGAATTTCCCAATTATTCATCAATATATTTCATTGGTACAAAAAAATAAGGGTGATAAGAGATAGTACTTCAGACCTCCAAAAAAATTACTATATCACATGCTAGCTGAACACTCATCTAACATTATCCAATTAAAATATTTAATCCTTCTATACATCAATGTATTTGGTATTATTTTCATATGACCAATATACATGGTCCCACGAGTCTTGGAATTATTTTGACAAGAACTCATTACTTAATGAGGCATGAAATCATTAAGGGATGTCTCCTAGTACTTCATAAGTTTCATACGAGTCCTATAAAAAATCACTTTATCAATAGTTTTAGTGGAATTATTGTTTAGAGTAACCTGATATGAGTCTCCCAATATTTTTTAAATAATTTCATGTTGGGTGGTTTTGAAATAGCACCATATTAAGTATATATTTTATCTACATTATTCATGATACCTAGTTTAGAACTTATTGATATCAGTTAATATAGAATTCTTGAGGTAATGATAGGTATGATATGATCATCCTCAATAGAATCCCCTATCGAAGGCTGCATTAATCTAGAGGCCTGACTATATGCTTGGACAGTGCTAGGATACAAACTAGTCTTCTTAAAAATAGTATGATTTGAAAAAAGATCTAATTTTTAGACCCAACATCCTAATAAATTTATAATCTATTATTTTCCTATTTAGTAGTATCTGTGTTAGATCTTAATCAAGTGGGATACACAAAAAAAATCCCTACTTGATTACAAGGATCAAAAGCATTTATAGAACCATATCCAGAAGAACAATCATAGTTATGAGCTTCAAAAATAGTAAATGTGGTATTATTCCCAATAGAATTCCATGCCTGATCCATGGAATTTAATGATTTATCACATTTAGTAGCCAAACATTGACTAAGGTTCCCATGTCTACTATCCTGATTTCCTAACCCTTTATGAATCTAACAGGAATCCAAGTCTTGAATACATTTTCCCAAATCGTATCAGTGGTTGGTAGTAGAATCATTAATATAAAAATTTAATTTTCAAATTTCAATAAAGTGAACCATATTTCTATAATTTAAACACTTAAATATCTTCTGGTATTGATCACTCAGATTCCAAATGTAATTTTATTTACAAAATAAATCATTAAGTTATTCAAAATAAATATAGAGTTACAATCTATATTTATCAAAAACAATTAAAACAATCTCAATATGAGGTGAAATCAATTATACCTCATTAAATACTCCTGGAAAATGATCAGAGAAGGCATTACTATCCACATAATAAATTTTCATTTGAATTCCCATACTCTAAGAAAAATATTAGAGAATATGTGACTTCAAAACAAAATTCACCCCTAAAATGTGAATCAATGTCTACATAATTGAATTTTTAACTAAGGATTGATAAAATAAGTGATCCAAATTTGTAATCTCAAAATTCTAGGATTGAGAGATACTACATCGAATCCTTAGGATCTTGATTTGATCTCCTATGTTGGGAATACAAAGTGAAAAAATCCCTTACTAATAGATATCAAATTCCAACCACAAAATCCCATGATCCACTCATTCATTTTTTTGAAGGATTTTAAGAATTGACATATTATTCTTCAACTTCATATGCAGATGCCCAAGAATAAAATTCTTACACTCATCAATGTGATCATATATAAACATAGGGTTGAAATCAATAAATCTAATTCACCCATTCCTCATGATTTTATTATTCAATGGCAATGGTTTGGAATTGAGGTCAAAGAAAAACCTTTGATTGGAACCCTTATCAACATTAGTAAGATGGATTTTCATCAATGCACCTTGATCGACCTCTATAGGACCATCAACATTTCACTTCACTGGAATTACATCATCCAAATTTGAAATTCCATTATTCACACCATCTCCCTTGTAAAACCTTCATCAAGTGCCGAAATACATCCTCAATAAAAGAGGAATGATTTTTCATCAAATCATCTTGAATATTTTAATCAATAATAAAATTCTCTTCAAGAATCATTGTATCAACCAAATTTTCATGATTAAAACAATCACATGTATTTGATTTCTTAGGAGTTGTGGTGAAAACATAATTTGAATTGAAATAACAGTCGATTGAATACCCCATTGATCATCAAAACCAGAATTTCTATTGAATCTCCTAGATGAGATCACATAACATTACAACCCCCATATCAATGATAATGATGATGATGACCATAATAATAATAATAATAGTAATAATAATAATAAGTTGGGAAAGTGTCAATGGGTTAAAACCCCACTCATCCTGCATCAGATACCTGAGTTCAAATCTAAGTGGGGGATTATTTCAAATGTTATTATCGCATTACTATAGAGGGTACTGTAGTGGTAATATAGTCATAAAACTATTGAACAAAATTGGACTTTTAATCCATGTATTTTGTCATATGGGCCATCAATGGCCTTTGGGACACCATTTTACCTTTAGTATATATGGACATTGGTCCTCCATTTTTGGGAAATAGGTGAAATTTTGAGACAAAAAAGGATAGACATAATAGACAGGCAGTGCCGTATAGAAACACCTATGAACCACTAGGTGGGTGGTCTCAAAAGAGGGATGAGTGTGGTGGAACCTATAAAAACCACCCATCACATGGATTTATGATTTGGTATGGATGGGTTTCCTTCTATTGACCAAAAAGTTGTAGGACCAATCAAATGATGTGTAATGATAGGTTGGTGATGCAGTAGAGCGTCACACAAGGCATCACTGGGTGGGATGCTCAAAATAGAGACGGGTGTGCTGAAGCCTATCAACCATCCTTATTCCTCCACTATTGTTGTAGTTAGAGGGGTTCCCTATCATGTTTCATCATAGGGAATCATAATGAATCAATTATTCTCAATGGGTGATACTAAATTCAGACTAGTGACATGGATTGATGACTATTAAAATGGGGTAATAAGGTGTTTTGATGGTGAAAAGGGATATTTTAGGCTTCTTAATCGAGACTTTGGACCACATGTTGTGCCTTTAGGCCACTGTCCCTTTGGTAAATGTAATTCCAATCAGGTTAATGGGCCTTTTGGCCACCATATGTAATAAAATAAGTCTGGTGGGATCTTAAAATTCCTCACGGGGAGGGATAAAACTTGACCCAATAGGGTTCCTAGATGTGTGTATTGTTATGTTTCTTATAATAACCTATACATTTAATAAAAAAGCTAATAATAAAAATACTAACAATAATAATAGGATATGATGACAATAATAACGATGATAATGATAATGATGATGATGATGATAATAATAATGATACTGACTATGATGATGATGATTATTGGAACAATATGAGGCTCAAAATACCATTTATTGAAGAAAATTATAGTAGGAGGAAAGGATTGGGTTAGTCATGTCAAACACCCTCAACTTGAAATAGAAAACAAAGTCAGAGAGGCAACACTATTTATGGATACCAAGACGATTGATGAATTTAAACAATATGCATTCGATTATATTATGATGAGGCCCCATATTAATCCGAGCATGAGGGTTACCTCTTCCATGCCGATACTAGCCTCTCCACCAGATATTGTGTTGTTTAGAAGGTTATACATCTAATAACTCAAACGTACTTTACAAATAGGTAGAACTTTGAGAGGTATGAGGAGTGAAAATCTAATACTGTGTAACATTGGAATTTTTTATAATTGATAATTCATTACACATAACCTACTAGATTTGTTCCTTGGGATACATAGAGTTATTCTAAAAAAACTAATAAATAATCAGACCAAAACATATCTATATCCAAAACTAGGCATTCATCTATATTCTCATGAAGTGAGGCAAGCATGTTAATGTTATAAGATATTTGACCCTGATCCTCGCTCACATGAGTACTTGTTTTGGACGCACCCAGATTTCCCAGAGTGGGTATAGTTAAAGACGATCCACTTACAAGATTTTGTTCATCTAAATTAAAAAACTCATTTATTTCATCTAATTTCTTAGTTGGATCACTCAAAGGAGTTGTAAACACTATAAATTACAGCCTGTAAGCCCTTGAGGCGGATCAATCCTTTTATTGATTTACACAAACTGGTGTAGGCTGAAAGAGCTATTAGAAAACATCCCAAATATCTAAAGATATTGTAATAGAAATAATGAAATATTCTTGATTAGAATACCCTAGTGCTAAAAATAATGTTCTTGTACTATAAAGATTCATAACCTTTTGAGAATAATCTTCAAACAAATCATTGTCCACTAGCTTGTGCATCCATAGGGTACCTCTTGAATGTTGACTTTTTTGAAGAAGTATCAAACATTTTCATTTTATTTCTGCCTTTAATAGTGGTGAGTGGTTTTTATTTCCAAAAATAAATGTCCAAATCAACGTACATAGATATTTCAAAATCATATTGACAATCAAGATATTCGAACTGCTCAACCTCTATATCCCTACAAAGTGCATCCCTAAAGGAATTGGTTGACTACTCCTCCCATTATTGGTCAGTTATACCATCCCAAGATAGTATCAAAGGGGTTACATGATCAATTAATTCATCCACATCTTGATATAATGATCCATACAAAAATAGTGAGAGATGATGGGCACAAAATTAGTTGCGATATTTCCCCCTTTCACTACATGGCTTGAAACATCAACACCTTCCTTGATATAATCTACCTGTAAGGTGTTCTATTCAGTATTTCTAGACTTCTATTTATACCTATCAGTTTCATTCAATATATCTTCATTGGAAGCGCCAATTAATATATTTTATTAATTAGATATTTTCTTATAATTAGTATGATCATACCCTTTTAATGAGTAAAAAGAACAAGTGATACACCTTCAATAATTCTCTCTAGAGTGACCAATAACATTTTAGTTTACTTAGAAGGATAGTAGTTTCACATAAAAAATACTAAGATCCAATTAATCATATTTAATATAATTTTTTTTATCAAATAGAGTCAAAATTAAATCCTCATATATAAGAAATTTGATAAAATAACCTTATATAGACTAATCAATCCCCACATCCATTTTTATGTGAAATTTCAATGAAGAAGAAGTGTCAAAAAAGTAGTTTGGATGCCATAAAATCATAATTAATTGAAAAATAATTGACCAAGGCTTGTTCAAAGGAGTTTCTAACTTCAAATAGAAAAAATTGAAATTCTATTCCTTGATATTCAGAGATATGAGTTTTTGGGAAACCATATTAAATCCTAATTCCGTTATTTTCATATCGTCCTTCAGGAATAAGATATGAAAAAATATAATACCAATAGGGAGGAATTTAAAATTTTAAAAACCCAAATTGGAGATAGATAAAATAAAGGATAATTATTCTTCCATGATATTTCACCCTTAATAAGAACAATTCAATAAATAATAGAATGATTACATAAATATAGCCTCTATGAAATAACATCTTTCATCATAATGGCATGGATATTGATATCTTTTTTTGGATATTTTCATAGATTCATTATGTTGAATAGAAGAAAATAATATATTCTTTAAGTGATCGAGACCATTTCCTTAATGCCAATTATACTTTAAATTCTTCAAATATTCACAATTTTATAGGTTCTTAAAGGATGTATCTTCATGAGTGACTGAAACAACATTATTCACATCATCTAAATCAAACACACATGGATTTGAGTTTGAAGTGGATAGAGCATAGTGAGGTATCATACCTTTATAGATGATCCAATCAAGAGAAACACCTTTTAGTGAATCAAACTGATTTTTATCAAAATATTCCTCCAATTAAATCCCTTCACATAGAGGATTTATAATTAATGAATCTTCCTTTGTCCAAGTAGACATCTAGGAAAGATCTCGAGACAACTGATGAAACCACAAGAAGTGTGTAAGATACATGATAATGATCAAATCATAATCTCTTACTAAGTCACCATGAAGAAGCTACTAAATCACAATAATTTCAATAAATGATGATAATAATAATAATAATTTTTATTACAGTAGAGGGTATTTCACGAAACCAAAAAACACATACACATAAGTGTACTAGTGGGTCAAGACTCATCTCCCTCCATAAGAAAGGGAAAGCACCAAACACACCTATTTTGTTACTTATGATGGATCTAAGGTCCATTAACCCAAATTCCATTACATGGACCAATTTCCTAGTGGCCCAATATATAGCCCAATGTTCTAATGGACAATCCTAAATTATGATGTTTCACTAATCAATTTCCTAAACACCCTTTAAAATAGTTATTAAACAATTTCATTAGTCTAAATTCCACATCACCCCTGCCAGGAATCAAAGCATCCTCATACCCTTCAACACACCATACATGGTAATCCATTCAAATACAACAATCAAGTATCCAGATGGATGTATGATATATTCTAGAACACTCATCTCTACTTCATTACACTAATATAAAAATTCTTATATAGATCCCCACTGCATCTCCCTATTATTTTTCGACATCATATGACTAGTCCCATTGCATGGTAATCATTGGTTGGGAACCCATATTTCTCATATTAAAGATATAAGGGAACATGTTTTTTTGATACATGACCAATTTCTCATTCCTATTTCAAGTCCACTCGATTGATGATTTCTATATGTCTTCATGATTCACTACTAAAGTATCTCTATAGTACCTTCTATATTAATGATACAGTAACTTCAAAAATAATTCCCCACCTAGGTTTGAATCACGGTCATTGATGCACGATAAAAGGGTGTTTACCACTCAAGAGACACCCCAAATATATTATAATAAATAATGTAATCCAATATGGGTCAAACAATATATTTTTTAACCCTAAACCCATGATCCTAAAACTTTTATTTAATATAAAAGACACACACATGCACAAATACACGGGGTGAAACAAAAAAAATGTAGTAAAGATAATGCCACCTAAAAAAAGAAGAAAAATACAACCACTCCCATCATTATTATTCTTTTATATCGACCCATCCCACCCTAATAGTCACCTCAATTTTTAGGTTGATGACCTCCAATCCATTGAAGAGGATTATATGAAGTGTTTTTATTATCACATGACTCCTACTATTGACCTAGAGTTTTTTCCACACTATCCTATGAAATAACAAGAAGGCCTGGAAATTCATATGGAATAGGTATTTGTTTATCAACAATAAATTTATGCATCATTGTGAGATTATTAAGTGATACATGATCACTTGACGTAGGATCCACATACATAGAATATTTTATGACCTATTTTGAATCATGTAAATTGGTTTTAGTATGGTATGCAAATCCCTCCATTAGTGAGTGTGGATCACTCACTACATCAGCTAGCTCTTCCTTATCACATAAAATTTCTCCAGATTGCTTATAATTGTAAGGATCTTTAACTAAAACCTTTGCATTAGTTGGTTTATAAAATAAAGTATTCAAATATTCTGTATGGAGTGTATAATTGATTATATAGGCTCTTTGATGATAGATTGGGAAGAACCTTTAGTTCATGATATTTCTCGATCCTTCCAAACTACATGAATTTGATTTTTCCTATTATAATTTGCAGATAAAATTGTTATAATAAAAATTTTCCCATTAAAAAAACAACAAAAGTTTGATTATCCTTAATAGATGAGGAGATAATATTTTGATCCTCCTTAAGAATGTCATCATCAGACTTAATAGTATAATTATCAATGGTGTCAACCCCTATATTTTCTACATCCTTCCATGAAAGTGAAAGCTTCTCATAAAAAATTGTTCTCATCAATGTCTCTCAAATTTTTATAGAATCAACCACCAGTTTCATTTGGATAACATATTTCTTTCTCTATCTTATTCACATTGGGGATCATGGGATTGTTAGTAAACATGGATAAAATTACAATCGAGTACTTCACCCATACTAATTCAAAACCCTTATCCAATCTTTATAAGTTTAAGGTTTTCCCTATTAAATAATCATTAATATCACATTCCTATAGTGAGAAATCCTTCCAAGATAAGGTGTCACACCATTCCTACACTTTCATACCACAAGAATGAAAATGTGAGTTAGGACTGACATAAACCAAATAAGATATTGAAACTATCCATTCACAACATCTAGAATGGTGAGAGAGAATTATATGTAATTTTTATAGACATTTTTTATTATTAAAATAAATTAATTTTATTATTTAAATGATTAATTATTTCCCAAATATATAATGTGTTTTTTCATCAATGAAAGGATACATTTATTTTAATAAAAATAATAAAAATGAACTAAACAAAAATGATTCCAAAAAAAAGAGGGCCCTCCATGACGAAGGATGATCATAAGATGCTTCTAGGGGTCTAAACTGAAGAAAAAAAATGAAAAATAAGTTTTAGGGATGAAACATCATCATTAAAAACTTAAATATACTACTAAATGCATTTAAATGAAGGAACAAAGGACGTAAAACCAAGTAATGAATAGAAAAATCTCATGGGATACGAAGTCTATCTGTTATAGTGTGACACATATATGTCCTGCTATGATGAACCATGAATGCTTCATAACACCAAGTCAGGCTGTAAATTCACTCATGGGGGGCTGGGCCACAAATATATATGATTTAAAATAACAATTCATTATATATAACGTTGTGATATGACAAAACTAATCTTTATTAAACATTAATTCATCATTTATTACATAATAGTACATATAATAAAACCCAAAAAATTAAGAAGTATAGTGTTTTTGGGGAATATGTACATTTCATAACAGATTAAAATCGGTAATACATCATATATTTTAAACACTTCCTTGAAATTCTCATATTATTCCTTTGTACTTTAAACTATATGGGATAACCTCATGATATACATGAGAAAGGGGTGAGATATAAAGTCCAGTAAAAGAATAAACATGGAATAACATGAATAAAGTAATAAATGTTATAAATAAGCATATAAATGGGGGAATAAAATTAGTGATAATCCTAAAAATAAAAAATTAGGCATGCTATAGAGTGATAATCATAAAGGAAAAATGGGAAACGTGAAAACAACTTAAAACATTGCTTCATAAACATAAGTCAAGGATAACTGTCATGACATCATGATGAAAAAAGTACCATGATAGACTAGTTTAACTCCCTAATCCCTTACATGACATCTCATGAGACTAAAACATTAACCAATTCATTGGTTTACTATATAATTCCAGGCGAACCCATCACAATCATTTAATTATCATGATTAAGTGATCCATATAGATCATGAAACATTGAATCATTTATCATCACATTTTATTCCAAAATAAAGGAGTGTCGAATACATACAAGTATGTACCAAATAAGTTAATTATAATTTCATGAATCTGAACACCATTGATAAGAACCAGGTATGGGTATTCACTACACAATTGTTTTGCATGAAAATTCACAGTATGATTTCGACAACATAGCAGGGGTGTATAAATGTTCATTGATGGGATTAGTGAAATTAAAAGGGGTATCTCATAATTTAGACATAAAATTTATAGTAAGGGGGATATGTAAGAACGTATTACATCATTATAGATTGGATATAAATGATATAAGACTATGAAGAAACTTGAATAAAGAGAAGAATGAGAGGATCCTTTAATAAATTTTGACATGGTAATAGGTGTACATAATAGTTAATGGGAGGGATTAATGAGGTGAAAGGTGTATATTATCATTTATATGTCAAATATAAAGTAAAATGGATATGGATGAATATATCCCAACATGAAAAAATTGAATTAAGAGGCATAACATAAAAGAGGCTCTTGAATAGAAATGAGAGTTGGAGATCCATTACATTGAGATAGATATTACAAATGCATGGGAGGGGGTTCATTAGAGTTTTGTGGAACCTTGATAGGACTATAGAGAGGGTATGTTAGAGTAAGGATGTTATCTAAGGTTTTTAGTCAAGAGAAATGGGATAATGTGTGGGTTTATATAGGTAATGAGTGGGGGATTCTTTATTTTTTATCAAATGTAGGATTTGGACTCTATAAATAAATATACAAAACCACACACCATACCATGGTTTTGACCATGGTTTCTGCCAAATATAGGTGGTTGTAATTATTTTATAAGTTAAATTGATGAAATTAATAAAATAATACCCTTTTTGATGTGGAAGTGGGTCATGTCCTTAATGAAATGATTTTAAAACCACAAAATATATTATAGGTTTTGGAGGAATAATAAAGTCCTTATAAAATTAATCAAATACAATAATATCACATTATTTTAAATTAAAAATATATATTTGTTATTTTATACCCTTTATAGTATTTTTAAATCATTTTTGGTTAATTATGTGTCATAATACCCAAAGTATATTTATATCGTATTCAATTTTTACCTGAAAAGATGAACATCTTAGAAGATTTTAAAAAATTCCACCATAGGAAAATTTATACATCATGATTCAAAAAATAAAATTCATTTTATAAAAAGAATTTTTAAAATATTTGAATTTTACTTTTAAAATATGAATGGACATTTATCAAGAATTTTTGGGTTTTTGATGATAAAAATTCTTGAACCCTTATAGAAATTACATTTGAATTAATAAAAATTATATGGTGATTTAATTAGAATAAAAATTATATAATAATAATAATTTCACTAAATATAATTTATTTAAAAAACACCAATAATTCATAAATTCCTAAATTTAATTTCAATTTTAATGAAAAATATAATTTTTGTTTTATTGTATCAAAATCAAAGTCATTTATAAAGAAACCATAACTAGATGAAAATGTATTCATTTTTCTGTATAATATACATATTTATATTATTCATGTCTTGATACATAGCCCTTAATTACACCAGAAAATTCTCTAAGGGTAAGGTGTGCAATGATTAGACTTTTATTTGGTGGTTTGACGTACATGGTTTGGGTTGTGATCTTGATGATCTTGAACATCTCATACAAACCGTTTTTATCATGCTTAAGTTGTAGGATCTGAGCATAATCTTGGTCAAGAAGAAGGACCAATGATTAAATCACCCTTGGAATCTCGAATAAATGGTCTTCATTGGGTATGGTCATATTGGTTTAGGCCATCACTTTATCTCTGTCAATTATATTTGTTAAAATACTATATTTGCTTTAATAATATTATCACTATTCATATAGTATATTATCCATAATAATAATGATTAATGGTATTTTAAATATTATAGGATACAATAAAATCAAATAATTTCATGTGTTTTCTATAACCATGACACATAATAAGACATTTAATTCAAATATAAGGGGATTTTTTTATAATAGTTTGAGTCAATAAAATCTCCCCCCTTAAGAAAATTCGCACTTAAAATTTTCATTTCTCACATGAAAAAAGAAGTGGTTAACTCTATTTCATCACCTATTCTAGTTCCTAGGTTTCTTAGTAATACTTTTGGTTTCTCCACAACATATTGACCAGGTGCATTATCTTATTTCGTAGAACTTAGTGTATATGATCTAATATCTTCACTGGATTCTTCATATATGAGAGATCATTATCCAATGGTACCACCTCTAGATTGAGTACATGTGATGGGTCTGGTATGTACTTCTTTAAGAGGGATACATGGAATAAATCATGTACTTGATCTAGGGTAAATGGGAGTTCTATTTGATTAGACACCACTCCAATATGATCAAAGTTCTCAAAGGGACCGATGTATCTTGGACTATGATTTACCTTCTCCTAAAATCTCAATATTTTCTTCTAAGGTGATATAAAAAGGAATATCTTATCTCCAACTTCAAACTCTCAGTCCCATCAATAATTTTGAGTATAGAACTTTTATCAACTTTGAGTTTCCTTGATGTGCTTCTTAAGGGTCTTGAACTTTTCCAATACTTCCTCAACTATTTCAGGACCTAAAAATTTTATTCCCCAACTTCATACCAATGTAAATGTGTTCTACACCTCTTACCAAAAAGGGATTCATAGGTATCCATATTAATTTTTGAGTGGAAATTGTTATTGTATGAGAACTTGACTAGAATAATATTTTGATCCCATACCCCTTTTAAGAAAATTGAGAATTATCTCAACATTTCCTCAAGTGTCTAGATAGTCCACTTAGATTGGCCATCCATTTGAGGGTGATAATCCATGCTGATGTTCAACTCAGTATTTAGAGTATGTTAGATACTCTTTTAGAACATCGAGGTAAATCTTAGGTCTCGATCATATAAAATCGATAGTGGTGTTCCATGCTGCCTCAACACTTATCTAAATTATATCCTTACTAGTTGATTGAGTGAGAATTCATATCGAATTGAAATGAATTGATAAGTATTTGTATGGTGATCCACCACAACCCATATAGAATTATTTCCTCTTGATGTATTTTGATGTCTAGTGGAAAATTCCATTGTGATGTTTTCACATTTCCATGTAGTTATGGGTAATGGTTTCATCATCACCTTGTATTTTTTTCTTTCTTCCTTCACTTAATAACATTCAATAAATCTTGATGTATATTATACGATATCCTTTTTCATATTGTCCCACCAATAGTTCTCAAGGAGATCTCAATACATATTTATGATTTCTAGATGGATGGAGAAGGTTGAGATATGTGCATCATCCAACAACTCATTCTTAAACTTATGATTTTATGGTACACATAGTCATGACCCAAATCTTAAAACTCCATCGTTAACATTGAACTCTATGGATTTCCTTTTTCTTATAGATTCTACTTTCATTTGAATTCCCACATCATCTATTTGGGTGTACTTTATCTTTTCCAGAAGGGATATATGAGAAGTAATTTGTGAGAGGGTATATGGTGTTCCTTAAATTATTATTTCCATCTTTAAACTTTTTAAATATAAGAATATTGGATCCTTATCATTTCTCATAAATGAAATTTTTTTTGGATCCTTTCTACTTAGAGAATATTATACCTTATTTTATTTCCCATGATGGTTTTGGATTGAGTAGTAATAGTCCTTTATCTTCTCATAACATATTCAACGGTGAATATTCTACTCTTTAAATGTGAGTTTATACTTGATGCTTTTTTGATATGTATATATTTCACACTTCTCCCTAAAAGAGATAATGTCTCTAGATTTCCCTCATGAAGATCATTGTATCTAATTATGGATCATGAGTTGGGTAGTTCTATTCATGAACCTTCAATTTTCATTAAGCATATTATGTCACCTTTGTATTTTTCATTAACACATAACCTAATCCCTTCATTAAAGCATCATTAGATACTATGAAAAGATCTCCACTGAAGGGTTGTGTGAGTACTAGTCAGTGATATGCCTATTTTTCTAACTCCTTAATTCTATCTTCAAATTCATCAATAAAAAATATATTTAAATACCTTCCGAGATAGCTTGGTTAGAGGGTTTAAAAATTTTAATAAATTTCTCAAAAATCAATGATAGTACCCAACTAATCTAATAAAACTAAATATATCTGTCACATATGTTTTCCTCATTCATCCTTCAATTGCTTCAATAATTGAAGGGTCCATGTATATCTAGTTTCTTATGATAATATTTCCCAATAATGAGACATCCTTCAACAGGAAATCACATTTTCTATACATTTCATAAATATTATCCTCTTGTTTGGTTTTTAGCATAGTTATAAGATACTCCTCATGCTCCTCCTTGATTTGGGAGTATATTAGAATATCATCTATAAATAATACCAAACATTTAATGAGTTAATCTATATATAATGTATTTATAAATTCCAAAATGATTGTCGTATCATTAGTGATTCATAATGGAATTACTATGAAGTCATAGTGCATGTAAATTATTCAGAAAGTGGTCTTGGGGATATCCTCCTTCTTCACCCTTACTTGATAATATCCTGACCAAAGATATACCTCAGATAATCACCATTCTCCACATAGATGATTGATCAATTCATGAATCCATGGATGATAATACTTGTTCCTTATCATGATATTTTGATCTAAAAATAACAATTACAATGGTTCATTGACCCATCCTTCTTGATGAAGAGGAATGGTACACCACAAGGTGAAGCACTTGGGAATATGAACCCTTTATCTAAATTTTCCAATATTTTTTTCTTTATATCCCCATGTTCCAAAAAAAACCATTATATACCTAGTCTTGGATAATTCTAATGAATAAGGTATATGATCAATTGAAAATTCAACCTTGAGGCTAGGAGGAACACAAGGAAATTATTAGGAAAACAAATCAACATATTCCCTCACAATGGGAATTTATTCAAGGATGATCCTTAACTTAGACTCAATCATTTGACCTAGATATGCCTACTTGTATGGAAATAATATTAATTATTTATATTTTGGTGATAATGAAGATTCATTATTCTCATTGTATTTATAATGAACCAGAGTATGATTTGTGATATAAAGAGTGATTTCCTTCTTGTGGAAATTTATATTGGCTCTATATAAGGAAATATAATCCAATCCCAAAATTACATCAAATTTCACTAAAGTGAGTATAAAAATGTTTTTTGGAATGTTTAGACCATAAATTTTGATAGGGGATGAGTTATATACTTGGGATGTAATAATTTCCGCATTTTTCATTTTTACCGATAACTTTACTTTCATGAATTGTGGTGGTGTTTGAATAGTTCAACTAATGTTTCATTATATGAAGGAGTACGTATAACTATAGATGATAACCCTTCCTTTGAATGTTTGATTATGGTTATAACCAATTATTTAATCCTAAGTGGATTTAGGGATTATAAATTTCAACCAATTAAACACATAAATGGGAATAAAATAACATTAAAGGGATAACATAAAAATGGCATGTATTTCCTTAATGTATGAATTTATAGGATTCAATCTATGTTATCCATGGTCTATTTTCTAACATACACTCTTATAGGAATTTTTTATTCCCTTAATAATTTTTCATAATTTTCATGTAAATATGATAAATAATATCCCTAGGATTTTCAAACCAGGTGTGTAGAAAGTCCCATTGTCATGGACCAGATCTTAGTCGAGTCTAGCTCAATACGGTATTTTTGGGTTTTACCCCTATATACATCTATTCCAGAGACACATCCACCTGTAGTATCCAAAAAGAGATGTATTTTATTGATAAACCACTTAATCTAAAATTTACCAAAATTATGGGATGTTATATTATACTTATTTTAATCCCTAATGATTTTAATAGACTTTTTTAATCTTAATATCAAAATAACTAAACTTTTACTTTGGTACCAACTATGGAAACCATGATTTTTATTACACATTAATTCACTATTTATTACATAATATTACACATAATGAAACATAGAAGATCAATAAGTCTAGTTTATTTTATATTTAGTTATATTATAGATCAAATTTAAATAGATAATACATTATCTTTATTGAAAACATCAATAACATGTTTATATTATTCCTCCATACTTAAAACTAGTTAGGATAACCTAGGGACATACCTGAGAAAGGGGAGAGATATGAACCACAGTAATGGAATAAACATGAAATTAAATGGTGAAATTAATAAAAGATAGATAATACTAATATAAGTGGGAAATAAAAGGATTTAGGATAGAAAATATGAACAATGAGGCATGATATAATGTGATAATTATAAAGGAAACATGGGAATTGTGGAAACAAATTAAATCAATACATCATAAACATTTTTAAAGGATATATTCAAAGACATCATGATGTAAACATTCCCTTAATGGACTAGTTTCAATACCTAATTCCTTTCATGATGTCTCATGAGACTAAAACATTACCTAATGCATTAGAGTGCTATATAATTTTGGGTTCACCCATCACTTTCATTTCATTCTCATTATTAAGTGTTCCATATAGATCTTAAAAAATGGAATCACTTATCATCACATTTTATTACACAATAATTTCATGTGAAAAAAATACATGTAATCCCTAAATCAATGAAGTATATTTCATGAATCTGAAAACCCTTGATATGAAATGGTTATGGTTATTTACTATACAATTGTTTGGTATGGAAAATCGTGGTAAAATTTCGGCAGTATAACGGGGGCATATAAGTATTAATAGAAAAGGATTAATGAGATTTAAAGGGGTCTATAATCATTTAGAAATAAAATTTACATTAAGGGGGATATGCAAGAAAATTTCCAATATTTTAAAATTTGAAAACAGATATAATATACTGAAGAAACTTAAATAAAGAGCAGAAGGATATGATCCCTTCCTAAATTCTGACATGGTAATGGGTGTACATAAAGGTTCATGGGAGTTATTAATGAGAGTGAAATTGGTATCTCATATTTTATAAATATAATGGAATGTAATTGGGATTTTTAATAAAATATCGCAATATGAAAAATGGAAATTAATAGGCATAACATAAAAGATATTATTGAGTAAAAATGAGAGTGATTGATCCCTTACATTGATAGAGGGATTAGAAAATCTTATAAGGTGCTTATTGAGATACTAGGGGAAAAATGGGAGGACTATAGATCGTGTAGAGAAGAGTACGTATGTGATAAAAAAAATTAGTGAAGAGAAATGGAAGCATGGGTGGGTTTACGTAGGAAATGAGTGGAGAATTCTTTATTATTTCTCAAACATAAGTTTTGGAATCTATATAATAAAACAACCAAAAGAACAATCCTTTACAAGTTGTATTACCATGGTTTCTACCATAGAGAGGTTACTTTCATCATTTTATAAGTATAAGAGCCTAAATTATTAAAATAATCCCCCTCCTATTGTAGAAGTGAGTCATGTCTTTAAAGAGATGATTTTAAAACCTTAGAATATATTATAGGTTTTGAAGGATTCCTAAAGGATTTTTAAAATTACTAAAATCAAATTAAAATAACATTATTTTAAAGTTAAAACATATATTTCATCTTTTATATCCTTTACAGTATTTATTAAATCATTTTGTGTCATTATTATTTCATAATACACACTGTACATTTATACAGTATTTAATTTTTACCTGAAAATTAGAATGTCTCAAAAAATTATAAAAAATTAACCATAGGACAATTTCAATATGATGATTGAAAAAATAATATTAATTTTATCAAAATAATTTTCTAAATATATGATTTTTTTATTTTAAAATATTAATCAATATTTATTGAGAAATGATGGGTTTTTGAAAATAACATTTTTCATACCCCTATAAAATTTACATTTGACATACTCTATATTATATGATAATTTAAATTTAATAAAAATTATTTAATAATAAAATTTTGATAAACTCTTATTAATTTAAAAAATCCTTCAATTTATAAATTCATTAAGTGAATTTGAATATTACCCAAAGATACAATTTTTATTTTATTGTATCAAAATCCAAATAATTTATAAAGTAACAATAATAAGATGAAAATGTATTCATTATTATATAAAATATATGTATTCATATTATTAAGGTCCTGATAAATAGAACTTTATTATACAAGAAAACACCCTAAGGTCATGTTTCACAATGATTAGACTTTCATGGGGTGGTTTGACAAACATGGTTTGGGCTAGGACCTCGATAAGAACAATCTTATCCCATACATGGTTTCACTCGAGATTAAGTTATTGGAACTCACCTTGGTTTTGGTCAAGGGAAAAGCCTAGTTTTTCTATCTCCCTTGGAAGCTCTGATAAATGGGATTTATAATAAACAATCCTACTAGATGAAGCAATTACTTTCTTTGTCTTTTTTAATTGGATTTGTTAAAAACCTATATTTATACGAATCATACAATCACTGTTCAATGACTATATTATCAACAATAATGATTCTAAATGGTCTTTTAAAAATGATATAATATAATAAAACCAATTAAGTGAAGGTTTTTTCTATAACCATTAAACCTAACATGACATTTCATTCAACAACAAATGGTTTTTTATAACAGTTTTGGTCGTTGCATGTGATGGGGATAGAAACAAAAATATTTGATGAGATTTATGACCCAAACCACATTTTAATGACTTTGATGAGCTGTGACACTTTAGGAAAACATTTATAGGAAAATTAAATTCAACCAGATCAATATGACAATCTATAAATATAGGACCAAGCTGCTACTACAGGGGATCAGATCTAGAGACCAAAGCTAGGGGTAAAGTGTTATGCTACTGTAGATTCTTCCACAATTATCTCTACTTTATTTCATGTTTTATTTCATTTTTATCCTTCCATATTACTATTTAATTACTATATTTATGGGTAATTACCACATTTTTCTAGGGTAATGTAGAAAAAAGAGTAAGGTGCATATGTATTTCATTTTATTTATCTTAGTCTTGTAGGGTTTTTATAATTTATAATTCCAAATTCCAATATTTTTTTATTTTAATCATGACCATTAATTAATGGTTATTGAGAGGGACCATTAAAATTTCACTAATGATTTCACAAAACTATTTTAGGACCATTGATTGGTCTAGGGTAATTAGGTTTAAATATTGTATTAGGATAACCATAATACATTTAAACCCTAAATTACTTGATGATGGAAAATATGTTATTTTTGTACTAATAAGTGTATTCCATGACTATTGAATCATCATCATCCAAACTATGAAATGAAACATGAATTATCTAATTTAATTTCTAAATTGAATTTTATCTGAACCCTAAATTTAGAAAACATTCACATGACTTTCACAATTGATTTTCAAATCCCAAATTAGTTTCTTCATTCTGGTTTTCCAAAATAGAATATAATTTTCCTTTCTCTATTCCCTCAAATCAATTCAAATAAATCATATTAAATCCACAAAATAACTAAATAAACCATTATTTGGTTTCAACCTCAAATCACTAAAATCTACATTTTAATTATTTAGTATCACCTTCTTGGGTTTTATAAATTATTAAATTTGGTTAGCCCCATAGGGGAATAATGATGACCCATGAGTGGTAAAATTTATAGCAATGTTATCTTTGATGGTTTCCAATTAGTTTATAGGTTTTTTTATTTCTATTTTTTTATTTAATTTTCCTTTTTATATCATGTTTGTTCATTCTAAGGATTTTAGGTTTTTAGATTCTATACACATTCATTGTACTTGAGAAAAAAGAAAGGAAATTCTCTCTTTTGACCTTGATCCTGAAAAATAACTAAGAATGATCAAAGTTACGACCAAAGAGGTAAAATATATAAATCAAGATGATGGTTTACCATTAATAGATATTGGACTTTAAGTTTTTGTGAACTTATATAAACCTTCTGAAATTAGAATGCAACCAAAAATACTCATACTACTAGTCGTCGTTACATGATTTTAGATCAATATATCAATTATCCATATGATCTTCAATATGGTAAATTTTTTTGGACTCCCTCAGGAAGATCCAATCCTACACCTAGGGAGTTTACTTAATATCGATAAGAGCTTCTAGTTTTCCAACATTTTAAAAAATATGATCAAGCTTCACCTATTTTGATTTTAATTATGAGAGAGTTATTAAGAATGAATTCAATGCCTTCCAATACATTTCATCACTATATGAAATGAGCTGGGAAGACATTTTCTCACCCGATTCATACCTCCCTCCAAGTAAATGGATATTCAAGTAAAAATTATGAAAGTAATAATTTTGAATATGATTCATTACATAGTGCATATGAGTTATTTAAGGATTTAATCATGGAATTCCCACATAATGGAATAGATACCTTAATATTAATCCAAACCTTCTATAAGGGTCATAAACATGAAAAAATGTCAATTATAGACACTATAACTGGAGGATCTTTAATTAAGAAATCATGAGAGGAAATATACAATCTTTTAGATGAGATAGTGAGTGAAAATATTAAATTGTATACTAAAGGTACACCATGAAGAAGAATTCACATAGTTGGAAATAATATATGGATGGTGACATAAATGGAATGTTGACCCAGAAAACAGAAATGTTGATGGACTAATAACAAACCCAAGGTATGTATACATAAGAATTAAACTATACTTATCATAACTATTAATACAATTTTTTTGTGTTGGTGGACAAAACAAAATATGGGAAATGAGATCATTAGAGGGTACTAGGTTTTCAAACACATTATGGACCATCACTGCAGAGCCAAGTCCACACGTTGGAGGGTACTTTTCCTTTATTCATGCCTTCAATCAGAGATACTATAAATAAACTAATTTACTATAAAAAATATCAAGGAGTGTAAATGAAATATTTGAAAGATGACTTAAGGGATCCAAATTCCACACTCTGAAACCTCTAATTATAAGTAGGGAATGTTTCACAACAACAAAGATAGAGGCCAAGAGGAGTACTAGTAGGAGTCATATAAATACACCTATGTATAGATTTTAAATTAATTACTCTGAGAAATGGAAAATTCACTGATGATCATCCTAAATCAGGAAAGTGAAAATAATAACAATAATATAAAAAGGTTTTTTAATAACTATAAAAGAATAAAAAAGTAGTGTCTTATAAAGAAGATGAGGAAGAACATCTAAATATTAAACTCAGAAAACCTTTTCCAAAGTGACTAGAATAAGGAAAAATTTATTCCTAGAAAGGTAAATTTCTATTTTTTTAATGTTTACATATTAACATACCTTTTTAAAGCTTTTTACTTACATGATAATGTATTCCAAATTCATGAATGAACTAGAAAGCAAGAAATGAATTCTAGAGGAAATTAAAACCATACCAATAACTAGGGATTATTTAGTAGTATTGTTGAAATACTTACCAATGAAACTATGGTACCCAAGTAGTTTTTTAATTCTTATTAATATTGGGTCTAGAAAAAATGTGAAAATGCTCTATGATTTAGGTGTGTGGGTGAAAATCATGCCACATAACATGTTCAAAAGAATAGTAATTGAGAAGATAAAGAACACTATATTTTCACTCCATATGGAAGATTTAGTAGTAACATATTCTAGGGTAATGGTTGAAGTCGTCATAGTAAAAGTAGATAAATTTTACTTCCTAATATTTTTCCTAGTATTGGACGTGGAGTAAGAGAGGAATCCTATCGTTTTGGGAAGATCGTTTTTAGCTATGGGGCATGAAGTGATATACGTACATGGTAGAGGAAAAAATACCAAAAGTCGAGGATATTACTGAGGATAAATAAGTATATGGGGTAGTAGCTGCTGTAAAATAATAAATTAAAAGTAAAAACACTAAAATTAAGAAAGGGAAGATGAGGGATTGTATAATTAATACTATGAAAGAGAATGAGTCTACTATGTTTTAAAAGTTCTAGTTGGTATGGATGGTACCTGACAATCTATTCAATTCTTTATGATTATGGAAATATTGGTTGATCGGTCCAATGTAAATTGACAAATTACTGCTAGTGGGAAGAGTTAATCTATTTCATGTGGAAGTACATTAACTGAACTACAAATAAAAGTGAGATATGTGACCATTCATGGACCTAGACTAAGTAAAAAAATATGAATCTTTTTTCACTTGATCAAAAGATGAAATAGGTAAGGTTGAGCTAATGATGTTAAATAAAAACACTTCTGGGAGGCAACCTGAGTTTTTTTATTTTTATTTTTCTAATTAAAAGATCATAAACTCTCCCAAAATAATTAAAATTTCATTAAAAATTTCCCAGAAATTAACTTTCACGTTTTAATTTTGTTAGGACCATCAAGATACTAGTAGGAATAATGATAAAAAGCTACACGACCAACTTTACCCATGAAAACAATTCATGTTGTGAATTTGAACAATACATACCATGAGAATAATTCACATCATGAACCTCATATAGGATGAACCTGAACAATCCCGTTCTGAAGTGTCAATTAAATATGAGTATGAGTTTCAATTTTGTTTTTATATTTCACCACCATAATTCTATATTTATTATTAGATCTTGGAACTACCAATTGGATTCCTTCCTTGATTCTCTATTTAATCAATAGAACTAGGAGAAAAAAAATAATAAAATACTTGTAATTCCATATTTTTTTTTAAAATTTCCTAGTCAACAAATTTGAATAAGAGAAATGGGTGAAATAATTTATAGAGGTGAAATAAGGTTTTTTATTTTAAAAATCATGTTTTAGGGAGACATATTGATTTTTGTAAATAAAATTCTTCTAATAACTTTCCTTCCTTGAATTTTTTATACTTTTCGTAATTGGTTTTCTTATTCATATGAATTTTAATGTGTGATTAACCTAATAATTTATCTCATTCATGAGATAATTTCTAAACCAATATTTCCCATTTTATTCTCCATCATATTTCCTGAGAGACTTGGGCATTTTGTTTTCTAGAAATTTCTTGGAATCATATTAGAGTCATGACTGAATAGTATCAAATTTAATATTATTGACGAATCTTTTTGTTTAAAAGTTTATCCCTAGAACCACCTAACATTAATCTAGATGAAGCATATAGAATCCATGAACAACCTTTTTATTAAAAGTGTCGCGTTATGATCCTATTTTATTTATTCCTAAATTCCACTAAATATTATTCATGTTTTCCAAAAAAAAGTATGTGGTCATTGGTGTTGTGGTGGAAGGGATAAATATATATAAATGGATTAGTGTTGGGGAGATTTCTTATGATATTTTTGGAGTTGTTCATGATTACAATACATTTTATTCACTACACACCCTCTTGATTGTTTTTGTTATGTTGTTTCTTGGGAGGATAGAAAATAACCATATATATATCATTGATCATTTTATTTTATGTGTTTAGGAGGTGGATTAGAGTTTTTTTAAATAAAAAATTATAAAAAATGAAAAATAAATGAAAAAATATAAAATAATAATAAAATATTCTAAAAAGTGGGTGTTTCATTAATTATGTTTCCATACATCATGATATTTCATTGAGTTTTGGGAAGGGAAGATTAATTCTATAAAGTGAGAAATTTTCTATTAAGATATTTTTAATTATCATTAAAATAGATTTATATTCAAACCTTTTTTTAGAAATATTTTATTCATTTACCCATATACCCTAATTCATCAGAGACAGTTTAACCATAATGAAAAGTCCTTATAGTTTAATTTGATCTCTATTTTTACATAGTAGAGATGCTTTATGCCTTGAAAACATATGGTAGGTTACATGTTTTGAAGGTATCTATATACTAATTTACAACTGTAACTTCATGATGATGGGAAAAATAAAATTAATGCAAATTAAAAATGGACTGGATATTTATAATGAATGGAAAAATAAAAATGGAAAAATGAAAAGGCTTGGGTATTTCAAAAGAAGAAAAGTAAAATACATGGTAGATTTGTTTATTTAAAAATTAAAGAATTGATGAGTTTTATTGTGTGATAATTGAACATTTAATTCCCCATTTGATCAATTTCATTTATTATCATTGGTTTTCAAGCTTGGAAGGGTGAGTGTCCTTTGTAGTCTATTAAGATTTCATCCTTAATGACTAGTCTAAATTCCAATTCAATGGATTTGATAGATACAATTCATGCATAATTTTTATTATTAAAATAAATTATATTAATTATTTAAATGTTTAATTATTTCCTAGATATTTAATTTATTTTTCTATCTTTGTAAGGAAAAAATGATTTATGGAAAATGAGGAAAAGGATCCAAAAAAAAAAATGATTTCCATCAAAAGTGGTGCTTACACAATGAAGGATTATCATACGAATATTTTCGAGAGTAATAACTAAATAAATAAGGTGAAAACGGTTTTGGGGATGGAAAATAATTATTCATATCTTAAATATACAACTTATGATGGAAAAATAAATGAAAATAGGACATAAATCCAAGTTATGAAGATATAAATAACATGGGAAAAGGCCATGTGTCAACACATGACTTATATGAATCATATTATGACACACCCCAAATGTTTCAGAACATCATTTCACACCATAAATTCACACAAGTGAAGTTGGTCCATGGAAATGTATGATGTAAAATCACTATTTATGGAGTAAAATGCTATAATGGAGCTGTAAAAGGACATATTCGATGAGATTTATGACTCAGAAAACCGTTGAACACCACTCACAGCCTGATACAATTTATGAAGATATTTATGGGTGAATTAAATCATAAACTATAATAATAAATATCTATAAATATAATACCAAACTTGTAACACCCTAATATTTTATGTAATATATATTTTTTGAATAAATTAAATTTCTTAGATAGCTTGTGTTACGCGAAACACTAATTTTTATTAAAATAAGGAAAACTATTAATATTATTAATTAAACAAGACTTTTATTACCCAACTATTAAAATTCGAGGCACAAATGGGAATAAATACATTTTAAATATTAAGTATAATAATTTTATATAAATAAAACATATTGATAAAAAATACACAATTTTTGGTAAATCGTTTATATGTTTCAAAAATACTATTTTTCTTAAAAAAATTATTTATTTTTGTGAAAAATTATAAAATTAAGTTTTTAGTGTTTTATAAAACAAATTTGATAAAATAAACCCCATTTTTTAATTCAAAATGTCAAAATTATCTTAGTAATGTAAGGAAATATTTTTAAAATACCCCTTATAATAGCATCGACCAAATTTTCAAGGGATTGAAATCCCTAAATACAATGTCACCCATTGGGGGAGTGTAGGTAAATCCAGTAGTTGGGAGTTTAATCCCAAACATAATAAAGATATAGTAACACCCATCCCATTAGTGTGGATGCTTAGCTTCCTAATAATAAAAAAAACAATAATATCATTAATAATATTTTTAATGGTAATGATAATGATGATGATAATGATCATAATAATAATAGTAATAATAATAATGATGATAATAATAATAATAATAATCCAAGATGGTCTAATATATGGGTCAATAACCCATTCCCAAAAAACATTATAAAAAAGAGATAGAATTGGTAAGGTTTTACAAAAGGGTTTACAAATCACCCCTCAAATTTGAAAAATGGAAATCAAGAAATGAAAAATCAAGAAAAAAGGGACTAAAATGAGTTCCCATATTCCACTGTTCACTTTTACAAATCATTAAAAAATTATGCTCACTGCCGTATAAATTTATTTTTCCTCAAATTGAATTATTTACAAATAATATAGACAAGACATCCATTCAGAGTATATTTACTAAGGAACCATATATTATTATATGTTTTGAATATTTACTACCAACATTGAGTCCCTCTCAGTCCATAGATTACCACATCAAAAATTATTATCAGAATTAACATCATGAATGAATCATCATAGATCAGCTTTAAGGGGTGTAAATTCACAAAGTAAATGCTTGAAATAACACTTTATAAGTTATATAATGGTTCTAAATTTGAATGTACATCATATAAGTTTGGGTACACCATGTTCTACATCATCCACATTAACCTTGATCTATGAAGGGATTGGAGGATTCCATCTGATAGACATGGGAATAATAGTATTCTAAGGGAAACCGGTTGCACCCAATAGTTTAATAATAACAAACTATTCCATGGAATTTTCATTTAACCATATTGTGTCATAGATTCCATTTGAATGTATTTGAATATTCTCACAAATATTTCCTTTATTTTAAGATTTTATCCTTCTAAATGAATAGAATCATGTTCCATCTATTTTTTATGAAAAAAACCACAAATAAACAAAACAGAGTATTCCCTTGTGCACTATATTTCATGTTGAGAAGGGAATTCATAATGTCATCAAGGGTTCTATGAGGTTTAAGTGATTAGTTGAAGTTTTCTCCCCGTGTTTCAATTTATTCCTAGAAATTTTGAATTCAAAATATATATGGTGACTTAATTGTTTACCATCCATACAAAAGGAGTAGCATTACGTAGATTTCAAATTGCCACCTGTAGTATGACATCTATATATAATTTATTTAACCAATGATTCTAGATAAAAAATTTATTAAAGAGGATCTTATAAATAACTTCATCCATCTTGGTGCCTCCTCATTTTCACCACCGAGATACTGATAAGTCATCCTGGTATTAATAGAACCCAAATGAGTTGGGTTCTAGTATAGAATGTCATGGCCCCTGTAATTGAAGTAAGTAATGAACTTCTTGATCTCCAATGATTGATATAATTCAATCTAGTCCAAATGAGAAGGATAATTATAGATATACTTGTTAATCAAAGATACATGGGCCTATAAAGTATCATTAATAAGAATACTAATCCAAGAAGAAGCTTAAATGTTTATATTTGAATATTTAGAAGGAAGAAATTAAGAATTCATCATAATTTCATTATAATGATATATAATGGTATACCACACAAAATATCTACGTAAAAATTTATTTCCTAGATGAAAATAATAAATAATCCTTGTATTGATAAAATTAGAAGAGTCATGTTTAGAATTAAAAAAATTCAAAGCACAACTAACCACCAAATACTAATTGAAGAGATTGATGTTTTTGATGTCTATTCCACTCGTATCAATCAGTTTATCACATTTACTATATGATACAATGACAAGTTTTCTATAATTATTGAAATATGAGATAAGGCATTTTTTGATTTGAATTTAAATCCCCTTGATTAGCTCTTTTGGCCATTGATAATCCTAAAATATGTACATAAGCCTAGAAGTGGTAACATTGTTTACAAGTAATATACATACCGCCTGAGAGAGGGTCTTCCCTTTCAAACTAAATATTTGTGAGGTGATCATACTTGAAATCCATTCTAAATATATGAGGCTATATTTTATCAATAAAATAGTAATTAATAGTTAAATAAAGAGTAGCTTTCCTTTTTTTAAAATGAAAATAGGTCCAGATAAATATTATTCTAGTTTCATAGTTTCCCTTTATAAAAATAGCCATAGGCTTCCTTCATGAAATCACATGTCTATACATTATTAATAGAGGGAAAATATACTCCTAATATATTTTAAGGAGTCATTGATAGCTTTACTAAATAGAAGGATTTCATCTATATAGAACATATTAGAAAGAACAATAATATTTCTAACAACCTTCATGGGAATGAATTATTTCCTTTCAAAAATATAGATACATAATATATATAGGTATTACTCAACTAGACCAAATAGAAGGTATAATAAAGGATCACCCTTACTCACCCCTCTAGAATAACTTAAATTTATTTTAGGTGATCGATTATATATAATTGATTACCCATATCTCATGAGAAATGTTTGAAAGAAACATATAATCTTGTGAGAGAATCCATATTTCCAGAGAAATTTCTGAATAAAATTCAAATTAAATGTGTCAATGGACATTGAGATATCTAACTTGAGAGAAAAAAATTACATTCTTAGATTTCTACTGAATTATATTGACACCCTCTGAAGTAGTGTAGAAATATTTGTGATTTTCTTTCCAGAAATAAAGTCAAACTGATCAGGTGTGAAAACCTTATTATCTATGTGCCCTAGTTAGGAAATAAGGATTTCCCAAAAATTTTGGTCGGGTATTCCGAATAAAAATGGTTCAGATTTCCTTAAACTCTATCCTATGGTATGAGACTGATAAACTATGAATTGGGACAAGGATAGAGATACCCCATTCTGAAAACCTCTCTAACAACCTATGTGAATCTAAGTGAAATACGTTCAAATGTTATATAAATAACTTATTGGTAAAACTATTATGTCTGGATGTGTTCTACATATAAACATAGAACAAATATTCATTGATTTTATCATTCATTGGGGTGGTTTTGAGAAAATGTTTAGTATTTCAATCACTGATAAAGGGATGAAATCAAACAAATGAGAAGTAATGAGGTTGATATTATCCTCATCAAAGAGATTTTTGAAATAAGATTCCAAATAATCACTTATAAAATAAATTTAGAAAATAGTTTCCCATCAATAATTATGGGTTATATTATATTTTTCAAGTTAATATCCTTGTGAACCTGGTGAAGGAATTCTAAATTTATGTCCCCTTCTTTTAGCCAGTGGATTTTGAGTTTTTTCATTTTTAATTCTATCATTCCTCTTTATAAGGATATATATTATGTGAGAACACCTAATCTACTCATCGGAGGTGGTATCCATATATTTAATATTTTATTTTATATCAATAATTTCATTTTCAGACTTGGATATTTCAAAATCTAGATTTGATAATTTATATTTAATCAATTATGATAGGAATATTTAATCCTATTAAGCTTCTTGGTAAACATTTGAAAGACATTCATAGTCTCGTAAGAGGACTATTTAGGGGAAATAAATTCACTAATATCATCATAAAAAATACATACATTATAAAATTTTAAATTCGAGATATACTTCCTATCATTGAAAATATGAGAAAGAAGAATACAGGAATGATAAAAATTGATTCGAGGGGGAGATCCATGAGAAAAAGAGGGAATGGAGTGTCCATAAGTGAGAGAAATGAAATCCCCATCCGTTTTTCTATAATTTAATCCATTAATAGAGAACCATGACTAGGTTTAATCTTATCTAACTAGTCAAATATTCGATAGTAAAAAGAGGTCAATAAACCATCAAAATTACAAAGAGGTAAACCTGAGGAAATTAGTTCCAATTTTCTGATCTATATTTAAGATATAATTAAAATCACCCAAACGTTTCCTCTAACATGACTAATGATTATTGAAAGGTCCTCCTAAATATATCTCTTTTTAATGTAATGGTTTGAGGATTAATAAATTGAAATATTATAAGACAATATATAAATATCAACCTTGATTTTTAAATATTGTTTCCCAATCTGAAAGAGGGAGGCCTGTAAGCCCTTCCTCTCGAAGACCCATAATGTTTCAACAAATTCTATTTTGATATTGTGAGTTATACATTCATAGATAATATTACTAGAGTCAAATATTTTGAAGGAATAAATCTTTACCTTGGGTCCTCTAATGCTAATAACGACCAGTTCATGTTATGAGATAAAGTGCCTAAGGTCTAAATAAGTGTTAACATTATTTATCCCCTAGAAGTTTCAATAGAAATAATTCATTTGGAAGACAATTTAACAATTTTATGGGGCCCATTATTTTGATCCACATCCATTGAAATCTTATTCCCTTTATCTTTAACTATATTTTGAGGTGTGTTAAGGCCATCAACCATATCAGATATATGAGAATCACTATAAAACTTTATAATCCTCATCTCAAGAACATGAGATTCCTTTTCCTAAGTAGACCATAGTTTACCACTAATGGGTGGGAATTTATTGTTGATGAGATATTTACCTGAACAAAAAATATCAAAATAATTCCTCTTATCAATATTATCTAAGGGTACTTTAATGAAAAAATCTCATCATTTATAGGAAAAAGAGCTCATTCTATAGAAAGGAAATTCTCAAAGACAATAAATAGATATGAAATATACCTAGTATCCACCACCATGACTTCCAAGGGACATATAAAGGAAAAGTTGAAGTTTTTAACACTTATTATACTATATTATAAGAAATAAGGAATTCATGAACGAATATTGAATGTGATCATTTTATTTATCCATGGATAGATAAAACATATTATCAACCACAATTCCTTGATAATAAATAATCTGCATGGTCATGAATAATGTGGTCTACTCCATCTACCCACCTAAAAAGATAACATTAATAGGTGACCCCATATATTCTTTAAAAGGGTTCCCATTTTCATCATGATAAGAAGACAATTACTACTAGGAAACTATATTTTCAGTGAACAGAAGGGAAAGTTATTTTTCCACCCTAGAATATCTAAAAATCAGAATAAAATCTCTATCCTTTGTGGGGGATAATTATTTCCCTTTTCCATTTAGTACGAAATTTAATTTAATATAATCAATCTTATCATGATGAATAATATTATAAAAGTTGTAAGTGACCTTGGTCCTCCTATATTCATTTTCCACATTTCCTATAAACTTATAATTGACATAGAATGTGGGTGACCTGTCAAAGATAATTGTAAAATTTATATTATCCTATAGTGTTTTGATGATGAACTCATCAATCATAGTTTCATACATATCCACCTCTATAATCTTGTATGAATAATGAGAATATTTTCCCCTTATTTCCGCACAATTAATCTTAATCAAAGTACCCAATAAAGCGGCAATATCCCAAAAAATCATCAGATTTTAATAAAACCTTTTAAGGCCATATACTCATACCCAAATTTCTGTATGAGTATTTCTCACATCAAAATTGATGCCCCTATCTTAGATCTTTATAATAAAATCTTTCAAAATGAGAATTCCAAATCTACATTCACGCATCTTCAGATCATCAAAATGAAATATAACATGATAATACACAATCCCTATAGAAATAATTCTCTAATTAGAGAACCCCCATATCTTTGTGATTCAATTGACTAAATCTAGAAGATTACATGGATACACACCTTTATCCTGAATTAAGAGAGAACAAATTTGAGAGCTTTTAGATTTCCAACTATTCTTTAATAGAATTTAGATATAAATCAACATATTCCACTGAGCCTTTCCAAAAAATCCTTCCATTTGTTGGAAATGGGTTTATAAATGTTTCATAGGGATTTAGAATCAACCAAGAATGAGATGACCTATTCTGATTTTCATGCCCTGTTTTTTCATAAAATCATTACTTGATGGATTTCAAGGGATTTAAAAATGATTTTTCCTTCATGAGAGTACAAATTAAAGGTATGCGGATTTAGGTTTTGAGGGTAATGATCACTGAAGGGATTACCATCAACCATGGAATTTCCAAAGATCATTCCACCTCCAATCTTCACACCATCACACATAATGATGATGATGATGATGACAGTGATGATGATAATGATGATTATGATTATGATGACGATGAAAATGATAATAATAATAATAATAATGATCATGATCATGATGATGATTATGATGATAATGATATAAATAATAACAAACAAAATACTTAGTTATTTAAGGTATTGGAGGTTACAAGAAAAGTATACAACATAGATACACCTGATTATATAAGAACATAACACACCATCCTCCATGGGTTGATCCTCTTTATAGAAATATGATAACATTGATTGTCTCAAAGGCACAATGACCAGAAGGACATTACATGAGTGAGAACACATGCCTTTTTCACTCCACAATCACCACCTACCTATATCACCACCTACATAACAAATCCCCCCAATGGGGTTGTCAGGATTTGAACCATGGTATCTTAGATAATGATTATGATGATTATTATTATTATTATTATTATTATTATTATGATAATAATAATCAGAAATGGAATTGAACCATGATATTTAAAATCCAAACACTTGGTTCCTTTATTGAAAGAGAGTACAATTAGTAGTAAATAGGCCGATGGAAGGGGAAAAAAGAGACAATAGATTACAAAAAACCTCCATGTAGACAACTATCAAATAATAAAGGGAAAAAATATTGATGAAAAAAATATATACTTTGAAAAAATAAGAAAAAACCACATAAAAAATAAAATAATCAAAAAATTGCACACTAGGTATATACCAAGAATGTTCATATGTGATATCTACCACTAGTTCCCTAAACTATTATATGAGAATCCATCCTCTAGGTATTTTGTTTTTTTTCAATGAATTTTCATCATCAATTTGATGTTGTTCACTAGATAATTATGAATCCATTGATACCCCCTTCAGATCAGAGCTAATATTTAGAATCAAGCCTATCTCTTTCCCTCTATATAACTTGAAAATATCAGTTCTTGAGGTATTTCATTTACTCTAAATAATTATATGATATATTTCATCTTTATCCAGTAATAATTCCATACTTCTAGATATATTATTATTTTTAGTAATATTGAAGATACTCTTTCTTCTGGTTCCAGTGTATGGAGCTGGAGTAGTTTCCCTAATAAATACTGTAGCATCACTATCCTTAATTGTGAATGACCGGGGTTCTATTGTATCTTATGGAGCATAAAAATCAATTAAAGGGATATAATAATAATAATATCCAAAACATTTCAATAGTTAATCGTTACCCATCATAAAATTTATTAGATAATAGTTTAAAAAATGTTAAAAGGGGGAGATATAACAATAAATATATATTTCACCACTAGAATCTGATTCCACCAAATAATTAAAATTGTATGTTTTCAAGAATAACCAAATTGAACTTACCTCTACAATTTATATCATTGATATGAAAACTTGATTAGATTCTTTATAGGCATCTATCACTTCCCGGTGAATTTCCTCATTAGAATGAAGACATTCTACCTAGTATGGTAGGAGTTTCTATGTTATATTACTAGATATAATTCTATGATAATAAATAAAAGAAGTATATTTAGATTCAACTATAACATATTCCATCCAAAATTAGTTGAATATTTTATTCCATGTATCATTTCCCATAACATAGCCTCGAATTCACTTCAGCTACATATATAATGGCAGAAACATCCTTCGAAAAAAGTCATAGTTCGTTTAGAAAAATACCTCCACCAGTAAAGGGGACCGATGCTACTCATGATGCACCATCAACATTTACCTTCGTAAAATTTTTATAGGTGGGATCGAGTGAATACATTTTTTCACAATCGACTTCCTTGGCCTTCCAATGGCACCGATCATATGAAAATTTTTCAAAATAGGCAAAACAATATTCATTAAAAATGTTTGTATATTGGATACAGTTTGAACATCCCTATGAATTGTGATTATTTAATTATAAAAATAATTGGGTGTGATGTAAAATATCCATCCATTTTTTTCTCTCTAAAAAAATATAAGCATAGCAGTAGTAGCCACTAGTAATAGGTTATGCAGTTCCACACTCATTGGTGCTTCCAAAATAGATTTCACGAGATCATAAAACTCACTGATCAATAAAATATAATTATTATAAAACCATTATATTTAAGTCCATAACATCATAATAAATCATCAATTAATAAAATAAATATTTCATATTCTCATATTATATCAAATAGAGATCACATTACGATGCAATATGCCTTCCTCATCTCTTATGATGACCATCTATAACACCCCAATCGTCCACGATACGTTTCCTTTCGAATAATGCAATGGCGTTCATTGTACGCAATTTCGAGATTTTAACACACCATAACCAATCGAACTAGCCGTTATGAATAGTAATACCTACTTTTTGAAATTTAGTAAATTCTATCTCTCAAAATGGACTTCATTTTTGGATTCATAATATCTAAATTAGCCTAGGGTGAAATTTTGGTACTTTTCGGATAACTTTCATATTTTGATGAATAGTGAAAATAACTAAATTTTAATTAAAAATAACTTTTTTAATCAAAATAATTAATAATGATAAAGTATTAATTTGAGTGGTTTTAAAGTATATTTAGAATATATTTTTACCATGTAATACAATGTGGGTCATTTAACATAATTTCACATTTAAACCAGACATAAACAAGTGCCAATCTTTTGATAGTTATTATCTCTTAAAAACACACTTTTTGTTTTAACAACGGGAATTAATTTTAAATTAATTTCTGCCACTTCTGTGTTTTGAATTTGGAAAAATGGATTCCATATTTGGAATCAGGATGTTCAAATTGTGTAAATAGGTAACTTTTATTTTTAGACATTTTGGATAATTACTTCGGTAAATATTTTATTTACCATGGTTAAAGGGTAAATCCGGTAAACAAGGGTTATAAAATAATATTATAATAATACTAAATTACCCTAAAACGTGTCTTAAACCTATTGGTTGATAGATGGTCGACCATGGGCATCTTTGGGTCGATTTTGGGACCCCATGGATCTACTTGTAAGTGATAATGACACTTTATTTTAATTAAGTTAAAATAAATACAAAAATGACACAAGCATATATCTTTTAGCAAAAAAATTGTTACATAGGGTTCTATATGTTGGATTTTAGACTATAAATATTAATTAGAAATATAAAAAGATTTCCTACATAATGATATTTTATTTATAATTTTTAGAAATTAAATGAGTTAATTTATTTATGACACAATGGTGATGCGGTAATTACCATAATAGTAAAAAATTAGAATAATTTATATTATAAATACCCAAATAAATATAATTTGAGACTTTTATTGAATTACACTAATTTTCTAGGTTAATATGAAATATTAGGATTGATTTAATTAACTTTTTTTGAAGTAATCATTCTGTTATGTGTTTCACAAAAATCAACTATTGAATAGTGTCAAAATTGACATAAAAGAGTTTTTAAAACATATATTATATTCCTAAAAATATAAGGTTCGGCAAAGAGACTTATATAATGATAGGTATATCATTAATGGACCACTTGGGGGTCTCTTGGATGTATATAGTAAGTTTATTAACCATATAATATAAAAATACAAAGAGACATTGTAAAAGTGAAACAAATTAACTAAGAGTTAATACTTAAAGATAAGGTTAATATAATGACCCAAACCTATCTAAATTATATTGGTTGAGTTGTTTTTGACCCATCCCCACCTTAAAATTTAAATAATAAACTTTGGATCCATTAGAAACCGAATATCAATTTATTATAAATTAATATTTCTAGCTTTTCCAAAGGTGCCCCTCACCCCTCTTATAAAAGGGAACTCCTCCTTCTCATTTCTTAACACCTTAAAAGCCTTTTGGTTCGGCCAAAATCTGCCCCAATACTCTCCCAAATTCCATCACTACAACCTAGATTCCTTATTTTGATCAGAAATCCAACCTAAGGAGCCCTTTTGATCAAATCAGAAGGAAGAACCCGAGGAAGAGGTAATGATTTCACCACCCTTTTCCATGTTCCTTTATTCTTCCACTTCTTCTTCCTTTGTTATTACCATTATAAAATAATAACTCCAGTATAATGATGTTATTATAAATATGGTACAACCATATTCAGTATTCTATCCACCCCTTGAATAACATGTCACCATACGTGCGTACGTACGACTTACCGTCTCCACGTCGTGGTGTAATTGTTGTGCAATATATTATTATTTGGATGGGTATAATAATGATGTGTAACTCATATAAATAATAAATATAACATGTTAATGATTCTGTTTATATGATATAACATCCATTTATATATTATTTTAATATCAAAAGAATGATATTTTCGCTCGTGCGTACGTACGTACTACCGTCTCCACGAACGCGATGAGGTTCATTCTCCATCGTATCCATTCAAGTATAATTTTCATTTGATGATTAATAATAGTATCTAAAGACTTGATATCATTATGGATATGAATAATATACATCCCATTAATAATTAATATGGATCATATAACAAATAATATAAAGTAAAATGAACCCGTTAACACCCGAAATGACGATAATTCTAAGATATTATTAACAAATCAATGTTAAAAGATCATATATGATATCATATTAAAGTAAATGATTCTTGTATAATTCAATAACAATTATTTTACCATTATACAGGAGGTAAACCTACCATCGACCCAGGAAAAAGTACAAAGTAAAGGGTTTCTTATCTCACTTTTAATTTCGTGAGATTTCCATTATTCACCACTTAATTATTGCATGTGGTGTATGTGTACTGCCCATGATTGTATTCATTGTGTAATATAATTTAATTTATGGGTATTTACATCATCATGGTATGATAATTTTTTCATGGGTGTATGTTTCGTAAGTTACCTAATCGATAAGGGAATTTGAGATTTCAATTTCCACTCATTTGGCTTTACGCATATTTCATTGATTATATTACCCCAAGATTATGTGTGGAATCACTATTCATTTGATTATGTCATAATTTCCACTCCCCTTCCGGTGTATATACTTTTGATACACATAATCACTCCATTGATAATTCTCAAGTCATTGATATGAATTTGATAAGAGTAATTTTAACTCATTCACCATTTGTTGAGTTAAACATCCAATTTGTTGGTGTTGTTTTTACAAGAATATGTGTGAATATCCTTTGATTGTTTTACACTGAATATCCAATCATATTAAGTTTATTTATATTTGTCACACATAATTATGTCGTTGATTTATCCTTAACCTAAGGATACAACCTTTATGATAGATTTCATCTCAATTTACATTCCATTGAGACTTCTTTGTTGATATACACCAAATCACTTTTATGTGGTGTATATAATGTCCTTTGACATAGTATATCATGAATCCATTTATTCTCATGATATTAAAAAGTTTTTATTACCTCAATTATTTGTATTCAAGTGTCTCTCTTTTGGTTAGAATCTCTAACTAAAATACCATTTGTAAATGTTTTAAAGACTTATTCATCTAAATCTTTCTCATTAATGTCCATGTTTTAAAAATGGTTTTAAGTATTTATTTATATGGACATTAATGATTATAAATTAAAACTCCTTTTAAAATGTTTCAAAGTGGTATGGGACACTTTTATTCAAAAATCGATTTTTAAATGGCTTCTTGACAAATAGTGTGACTTTTAAATGATTTCAAGAAAAACGAGGATATTTCTCTCAAATAGTTTTGCTGATTATTTTAATCTATATCAACATCCTTCATTATTCTTGATTGAGGTTAATGTGATACAATACAATCTTCCATATTTTATCGAATGAGTTATGTTTGACTGTGGATGTGCTATTTTTATACCATTCATGGTTTGTGGTTAAAGTATTGACATTTCGTATGCTAGTTTTAATACGAATGTTTATGTTATGTTTAAACCTGTTCATATGAGGAATGTATTGGACTTAATAAGTGACGGGTGGAGCCCGCTATAGCTCCTCGATGCATCGGTAGGTCTCATGAGACAAACTAGTGTCTTGGCATAAGGCCTTGGAAAAATCTTATTTGTAGTCTTGGAACGAGGCCTTGGATATGTGGTTATGATAGTATGGAATTATGCATTCCATCATTATGAAAGTGGTTATTGATATTGCATGTGATCATTCGACTAGTAGAATATTCATGTGAGTAATTAAATGGCAGTATTTTATTTTATCTTTGCCATTTTATGCTGAAGTTCAAGTATAAAAGGCTTTTGTTTTAGTTATAAACTGCCTTAAGTGTTTATGCTTATCTATGAAAGCTTCTTCTATAATGTTATCCTTATTAAGAATCTGATCTCACCCCTTTCAATGTTTTATTTTTCCCAGGATTATGAAGAAGTAATTTATGAATGAACTGCAGTGATAGTATGAGGGGATATGAAGAGAAGATGTTTTTTATGATGCAATGTAAAACTTTATGGATGTATCTAGTTATTCCAAGGCTACTAAACTAATCGGTCTTTATAGACTTGATCTTTATTGTGATCATGCCAATGTTATGTAATAATGCACTGACTCTGGGTAACTGGTGTTGGGGAGTTACAGTTGGTATCATAGGAAGTTTAGTAAAAACCTTGGAATCTAGATTTAGATAAACTCTGATTAGAGCACGTAGACCTAAGATGAACATTGAGGATTAGTATAGAAGAACTTCCTAGAATTTTGGTATTGTAGAGATTTTGTGAGTTTTCCGAGCAATACATCCCTGTATCGATACGAGAAGGTAGAGGTGGCTCTGGCACAAATGTACGTAGGGGTAAAACCCGAAAACACCGATTTGAGCTAGACTCGAACGGGAATTGGTGCACGACAACGGGCCTTGCTGCACTCTTGGTTACGACACTCCCGGGGGATATGCTTAGGATAATTTACATTTTCTTTACAAACCGATTTAAGTAATATATATATATAAGATGAGAGTAAATGACCTTGGTTAATCCTAATATGTTTCAAATTGAGAATATGGTGACATTTTAATCTCTAAATGATTTTACGACTACTGTTACTCACACAATGCTTTCTGGTTTTAGTCAACGGCTGGATTCCAAGGAAGTGATAGTGACTTTGAGAATGATGTACAAGGTGGGAACAGTGGTGTCAATGAGCAACAAAATGGAATGTTGATAAGCGTAAAAGATATCGTCTTTATGCCAAATCAGTTTTCCAAAAATATGATCAACAATATATATATTAACCAACTCCCAGACTCAATAAGGAAGAGAAAGGTGATAAATGATAAGAGCTCCAGCAATGGAGACCATGGAGAAAATAACCCTTAATTTTCTTCATGTAGGAAATGTGGAAGGAGACACCCAGGAAAGTGTCTCAATGGGACAATGAAATGCTTTACGTGTGGGAAGGAAGGACATAAAGTGAAGAATTGTCGAAGAAAAATGAAGAGTACTATGGAAGAAGATAAAAATGGTCCCAAGAGTCCATTTACAGTCATTTGCCGTAAATGTAGGGGACCTGGCCATTACCCGAGTGAATGTCCTATTCTATAGGATATTTTCTTTGTCAAAGAAGAAGCTATGTAGAAATAAATGGTTGGAGAAATGTTTAAAAAGTATTAGCGCTCCTTGTTGATGGGTTTACTTTGGAATAATTTTCTCTTGTATTTGTAACCCCGTAGTTTTCCATGTGAGAATGATATTTGAGGAAGAATTGTCTCTTCTCTTGTGGATATAGGTATAAATAACCATTTGGTTTTATATGATCATTGGGGTTTGAGAAAATTATAAGTTATTATGATTAGGGATGAAAATGAAAGGTATGATATAACATTTGTGGTTAAATTATGTTATTTTGAGGAATTTATCTCATTTTGGTAATATTATAAAATATAGTTTTTGAAAATGGACAACACGTAGACCGTGTGACAACCCGTCGCGTCGGACAAAGCTGTGGGAATCAAACCCACAACCAAAGTGCGATTGGGATTTATCGCCTACCACTGGACTAAGTGAAGTCCCTGGTTAGTGTGACTATTTTCTTTAGTTAAATGATATTATTGATCAATAATATGTTGATTTGGGTTCTTATGTCTTATCAAATGAATACCCTTAGTATAGGAAAATGATTTGGTGATTAAGTGAAAAATGTTATTTTGGAAGATGTTCACTTTGTTGGGAACACTATATGTCCAAGGAAAATAGAATAATATGGGATGTCATTAGAGTAGTAATGGTGGATTTTTATCTATGTTTTTATTGTGGATCTATAGTGATTTGGGTTATTTATGGAAATGAATAACCTATAATAAAGAATATGTGATTAGGTTAATTACTTTTAAGTATGTGACTTTAAGAGTAGATGATGTCATTTGGAGATAAAATTTAACGTGGAAGACTACATTCTTATAAGTTTTGGGTTTAAATATTAGTTTGGATTATATTGAAGTATTTTAAGGAGAATTTATTATTGAATGGTATTTATTTAACTTTGGGGTATTGTTGGTTTAATTTTAGAAATTAAGATTAGTATTTTTTTATCTAATGGAATATACATTTGGGGGATCATCAGATCTTATACTAACCATTTTGGTTTTGATTAATCTCTAAAGAAAAGTTAAATATATAGTTTATCCTACATGGATCATGTATTTCTATAGAATTTTATTCTAGCTCTTTAATTGTGACCAACTCTTCTTGAATACTCATCGTTTAAAAAAAATGAGTTAGTGGTGGAAATTTATTAAAGAATGAAACTATACTTAAAATGTAAGTATATATCTTTATATTCTTACTCAATATCATAAATTAATTCCTCATCCTTATGTAATGTAACTTAAAACAAAAAATGTTGTCCGTTTACTTTCCTGCTAGGAGACTAATGACCGTTTGTCCCAACACAAGTTTGTGGTTTTCTTATTGTTAAATTTCTCCTGATCATGATTTCTATACCTCTCCATTAGAACTTGACACTTAGTTTATCATCCATATCCATGTTTTCCTACATGGAATCCGAGTATGAGTTATCTTGGATGACCTTTATACCTCTCTTTCTTTCTTTTAAAGTGATAGTTTTATTGACTCTTTTTCTGATGTGGGACTTTCCATTATATTCCCAAGAAAAATTTTAAAAATTGCGAGGACGCAATTTATTGAAGGAGGAGAGAATGTAACACCCCAAGCTTCCACGGTACGTTTCCTTTCGAATAATGCAATGACGTGCATTGTACGCAACTTCGAGATTTTAACACACCATAACCAATCAAACTAGCCGTTATGAATAATAATAACTACTTTTTGAAATTTTATAAATTCTATCTCTCAAAATGGACTTCATTTTTGGATTCAGAATATCGAAATTATCCTAGGGTGAAATTTTGTTACTTTTCGGATAACTTTCAAATTTTGATGAATAGTGAAAATTACTAAATTTTAATTAAAAACAACTTTTTTAATCAAAATAATTAATAGTGATAAATTATGGATTTGAGTGGTTTTAAAGTATATTTAGAATATATTTTTACCATGTAATACAATGTGGGTCATTGAGCATAATTTCACATTTAAACCAGACATAAACAAGTGTCAATCTTTTGATAGTTATTATCTCTTAAATACACGCTTTTTTGTTTTAACAACGGGAATTAATTTTAAATTAATTTCTGCCACTTCTGTGTTTTGAATTTGGAAAAATGGATTCCATATTTTGAATCAATATGTTCAAATTGTGTAAATAGGTAACTTTTAATTTTAGACATTTTGGATAATTACTTCGGTAAATATTTTATTTACCATGGTTAAAGGGTAAATCCGGTAAACAAGGGTTATAAAATAATATTATAATAATACTAAATTACCCTAAAACGTGTCTTAACCCTATTGGTTGATACATGGTCGACCATGGGCATCTTTGGGTAAATTTTGGGACCCCATGGATCCACTTGTAAGTGATAATGACACTTTATTTTAATTAAGTTAAAATAAATACAAAAATGACACAAGCATATATCTTTTAGAAAAAAAATTGTTACATAGGGTTATATATGTTGGATTTTAGACTATAAATATTCATTAGAAATATAAAATGATTTCCTACATAATTATAGTTTATTTATAATTTTTAGACATTAAATAAGTTAATTTATTTATGACACAATGTTGATGCAATAATTACCATAATAGTGAAAAATTAGAATAATTGATATTATAAATACCCAAATAAATATAATTTGAGACTTTTATTGAATTAAAATAATTTTATAGGTTAATATGACATATTAGTATTGATTTAATTAACTTTTTTAGAAGTAATCATTCTGTTATGTGTTTCACAAAATTCAACTATTGAATAGTGTCAAAATTGACATAAAAGAGTTTTTAAAACAAATATTATATTATTAATTGATATTAAATTCCTAAAAATTTAATGTTCGGCCACGAGACATATATCATGATAGTGATATCATTAATGGACCACTTGGGGGTCTCTTGGATGTATATAGTAAGTTTATTAACCATATAATATAAAAATACAAAGAGACATTGTAAAAGTGAAACTAATTAACTAAGAGTTAATACTTAAAGATAAGGTTAATATAATGACCCAAACCTGTCTAAATTATATTGGTTAAGTTGTTTTCGACCCATAACCACCTTAAAAGTTAAATAATAAACTTTTTAGCCATTAGAAACCGAATATGAATTTATTATAAATTAATATTTCTAGATTTTCCAAGGGTTCCCCTCACCCATCTTATAAAAGGGCACTCCTCCTTCTCATTTCTTCACACCTTAAAAGCCTTTTAGTTCGGCCAAAATCTGCCCAAATACTCTCCCAACTTCCATAAATACAACCTAGAGGCCTTAGTTTTATCAGAAAGCCAACCTAAGGAGCCCTTTTGATCAAATCAAAAGGAAGAACCCGAGGAAGAGGTAATGATTTCACCACCCTTTTCCGAGTTCCTTTCTTCTTCCACTTCTTATTCCTTTGTTATTACCATTATAAAATAATAACTCCAGTATCATGATGTTATTATAAATATGGTACAACCATATTCAGTATTCTATCCACCCCTTGAATAACATGTCACCATACGTGCGTACGTACGACTTACCGTCTCCACGTCGTGGTGTAATTGTTATTCAATATATTATTATTTGGATGGGTATAATAATGATTTTTAACTCATATAAATAATAAATATAAAATGTTAATGATTCTGTATATATTATATAACATCCATTTATATATTATTTTAATTTCAAAAGAATGATATTTTCGCTCGTGCGTACGTACAGACTACCGTCTCCACGAACGCGATGAGATTCATTCTCCATCGTATCCATTCAAGTATAATTCTCATTTGATGATTAATAATAGTATCTAAGGACTTGATATCATTCTGTATATGAATAATATACATCCCATTAATAACGAATATGGCTCACAAAACAAAGAATATAAAGTAAAATGAACCCGTTAACACCCGAAATGAAGATAATTCTAAGATATTATTAACAAATCAATGTTAAAAGATCATATATGATATCATATTAAAGTAAATGATTTTTGTATAATTAAATAAAAATTATTTCACCATTATACAAGATGTAAACCTACCTTCTACCAAGGAAAAAGTACAAAGTAAGGGGTTTCTTATCTCACTTTTAATTTCGCGAGATTTCCATTATTCACCACTTAATTATTGCATGTGGTGTATGTGTACTGCCCATGATTGTATTTATTGTGTAATATAATATAATTTATCGGTATTTACATCATCATGGTATGATACTTCTTTCATGGGTGTATGTTTCGTAAGTTACCTAATCGATAAGGGAATTTGAGATTTCAATTTCCACTCATTTGGCTTTACGCATATTTCATTGATTATATTACCCCAAGATTATGTGTGGAATCACTATTCATTTTATTATGTCATAATTTACACTCCCCTTCCTGTGGATATACTTTTGATACACATAATCACTCCATTGATAATTCTCAAGTCATTGATATGAATTTGATAAGAGTAATTTTAACTCATTCACCATTTGTTGAGCTAAACATCCAATTTGTTGGTGTTGTTTTTACAAGAATATGTGTGAATATCCTTTTATTGTTTTACACTGAATATCCAATCATATTTAGTGTATTTATATTTTTCACACATAATTATGTCGTTGATTTATCCTTAACCTAAGGATACAACCTTTATGATAGATTTCATCTCAATTTACATTCCATTGAGACTTCTTTGTTGATATACACCAAATCACTTTTATGTGGTGTATATAATGTACTTTGACATAGTATATCATGAATCCATTTATTATCATGATATTAAAAAGTTTTTATTACCTCAATTATTTGTATTCAAGTGTCTCTCTTTTGGTTAGAATCTCTAACTAAAATACCATTTTTAAATGTTTTAAAGACTTATTCATCTAAATCATTCTCATTAATGTCCATGTTTTAAAAATGGTTTTAAGGATTTATTTATATGGACAATAAATTTTAGAAATTAAAACTCCTTTTAAAATGTTTCAAAGTGGTATGGGACAATTTGATTCAAAAATCTATTTTTAAATGGCTTCTTGAAAAATAGTGTGACTTTTAAATGATTTCAAGAAAAAGGGGGATATTTCTCTCAAATAGTTTTGATGATTATTTTAATCTATGTCAACATCCTTCATTATTCTTGATTGAGGTTAATTTGATACAATAAAATCTTCCATATTTTATCGAATGAGTTATGTTTGACTATGGATGTGCTATTTTTATACCATTCATGGTTTGTGGTTAAAGTATTGACATTTCGTATGCTAGTTTTAATACGAATGTTTATGTTATGTTTAAACCTGTTCATATGAGGAATGCATTGGACTTAATAAGTGACGAGTGGAGACCTCTATAGCTCCTCGATGCATCGGTAGGTCTCATGAGACAAACTAGTGTCTTGGCACAAGGCCTTGGAAAAATCTTATTTGTAGTCTTGGCACGAGGCCTTGGCTATATGGTTATGATAGTCTGGCATTATGCATTCCATCATTATGAAAGTGGTTATTGATATTGAATGTGATCATTCGACTAGTATAATATCCATGTGAGTAATTAAATGGAATTATTTTATTTTATCTTTGCCATTTTATGCTGAAGTTCAAGTTTAAAAGGCTTTTGTTTTAGTTATAAACTGCCTTAAGTGTTTATGCTTATCTATGAAAGCTTCTGCTATAATGTTATCCTTACTGAGCATCTGAGCTCACCCCTTTCAATGTTTTATTTTTCCCAGGATAATGAAGAAGTAATTTATGAATGACATCTAGGTATAGTATGAGGGGATATGAAGACAATATGTTTTTTTATGATGCGATGTAAAACTTTATGGATGTATCTAGTTATTACAAGGCTACTAAACTAATCGGTCTTTCGAGACTTGATCTTTATTGTGATCATGCCAATGTTATGTAATAATGCACCGACTCAGGGTAACTAGGGTCGGGGCGTTACACCATCTATAGGTAACCTTTTAAGAAAAAGTATCCACAAAAAGAGATAAAACAAGGGATGAATGAAGGGATTACTAAACTAAGGAATCCATTTAGGCATGTTTTTTATAGTCACAAGTAAATGTATAAAATTATTTAATATTAAATCATCCAATTATATTCGGATTCCATATCACAATATCCCAATCCACCTACATATAAATTTATATTTTCATTCCATAGTAAGATGGTAAAAATTCACCATTTTCATCAATGTTATGATGTCCCTTAGTGGTTGTAAGTTATTGTTATTTTTAGGTATAATGATTATTTAATTCAAGGTTCTATTATGAAAATGAGTACTCCATGAATTCAATCTAGACTACTTGCAAAAAAATCCATTTAAAACAACCAATCAATACATGATATGATAATTTAATACCTATAAAACGTTTAGAGGATATGTATAAGGGATATAAATTTTTTAGATTTAAATTGGAATTCTTTTTTATAAGATCCAATGCAGGACTATCAGATATGACAAGGCTCTACATAAATTTGTTGAGAAGATAATTATTGAATCTTATGAGATATTTTATGTTGATCACACCCATATATTTTTTCATAGTACATTATTTAATGGTAACAATTATTAGTTTATTCTCATTGATACTCCTAGTATATAAAAAATTCTTGATCATATCTTTCACCCACTTACTCAGGATATATGACCAAATTTATAGATAAAAATAATAAAAAAATGTTAAAGTAACTAGTGAGTTGATTAATAAGATCCTTCATGCTTGGTACATAGATTTTTCATTCAAACTATCCATTTGGGATATGATCAATGAGAAAATGGTATTTAGGTGAAATATCTTAACTTTTTCCCAGATTAAGGGTACACCATGATATTAAAAAGGTAGAGTCCCTATATTGACACCAAGGAGTTTTAAAATTATAGTTTAATTTTAAATAGAAACACCTTTCCCATACATGATGTAATATTTATCCTAACTGATATCTTTTTAATAAATTTCATCATAGTGGATAAAATCACATTGATAAGATTCAATGGATTTTTGTTTCCTCCTAGGATAGAAGGATATAATTAACATAAAAGTGGTTTTATACAGTAAGAAGATTCCTTCTAGAATTCATTGGATTTTAATATCTGATCTATGAAAGACTAGTCATAAATCTTTTCATATAGTTCTCAATAGTGAAAATATGATAAATAAGAGGGAGTCTTCATTCCTAACACCTCTTGATCACTCAAAATAGCCTCTTAATGATTCATTCGCAAGGATATATAGCTTAATACTATTAATAATATAAATAATTAATTTCTAAAAATGTAAGAGAATCTATATTTATAAAGGAAAGCATGAATAAATGTATATTTCAGTGTATCAAGATAATTATAATGTAAATTTCTAATCCAAAATTTCTATCTCTAGTTTTTATTTTTTATAACATTAATATATTTTGATACATTGAAAATAAATGGTTGGATATTCCATCAAAATACAAATCCAAATTGATTAGATGTTATAAATTCACCAACAACTCCCCCAATTCTCAAATATATAATTTTTCTAATGATCACAGAGAAGTTGTTCTCAATTGTAATATACCTGAAGTTATTTATGTAAACTACATTGTCTTTATAGGTAATGAATGAAATAATATGTGAGTTGAGACCATGTGAAACAGTTGAATGAGTAAAATATTCTCCCACATTACTATTTATCTCAAAATATAAAAAATTCTATTGAAACATGAAAAATTTACTATTAAATCCATCAGTCCCAACATCACTGTCAATATTTATTGAGAAAAAAGTAACTTTCATATCTTCTTCATTGGGTGCCTTAGTGAGCATTCTGTTATTTTTAAATTAAATTTATTTACCAATATGGTCCTTTAATTGTGGGAATCCACTCCTAACATCACTATAAATACTATTAATGTGTTCTATACCATCCCTGAAAATTTATTCCTTAGAAAGCACTTTCTAAGAACTACCTATGCACTTAGTGTTCAACCATTCAAGAAAAAATTCCCTACATCCATGAATGGTAAACTAGTAATTATTAAATTTAATGAGAGAGGGATTTGACCTAGATGTAGTCACATAGATATCATCAACAATAATTTTGTGATCAGATTTTTATATTGGGAGTGTCAATCTAGAAATATCAATAAGAGGGATGTTATCATCAATATGAAAAACACCTATAAGGTTTCTGATCTAGATTTACATTGATGTTGAACCTTAACTAATTAAAATCAACAAAAAAATGCGTAATTCATTGATATTTAATTAATTAATCAAAGAGAAAAATTTATTAGAGGTAGTCTTGATGAATTTGGATCCAATAATTTTTTTAGTATTGAGGATAGTGTTAGAGTCACCAATAAGGAACCTACTTTGGTTTATATTTCTAGAAATCACTATCATATCTCTCCATAAATCCTTTATTTATATGTAATATTTAGTATCATACAAAAAATAATAGGTCAAATAAGTACCATCCAAAATGAATTATACTGATACATGTTGGAGTCTCTTTGTGCATGTGATAATCTATACACTTTTTATATACCCATACTGTTTCCACTTCATTACTATATATTTTTTGAGAGACAAAGGAATAACCCATTGAGGACCATCTAATTTATTTCTAGTTATCAATATTATTCTTTAGTTCCAAAATAGCAAAAAAAGAGGCTTGTTGTTGTCAATGAAATGTCTCGGTTTTTTGGTAGTGGAGATGCTTCCAAACCATGGGTAATTATAAAACAAGATATTCATTTTGAGATGGTAGTGGTAGTTCCTCTTGTTTGGGGCGTGTTATCCTAATCTATATCTTTGTATTATTTTTTTAACTTTTACATTAACCTTATTATTTTTTAATTATATATTTAGAAGCTTCAAACTATCTATCTGAAGGTTCTTGAGACTCCTCAACCTCAGTTTTATAGCTATGTTTTCCAGGATGGGTTTCCTCAGCATCATATTCCAAACATTGAACATCTTTAGGGGTTAAATTTATTGGAAGATTACACCATAAATGGTAATGTGGTTTCAAGAGATACCCTTATAGTTAACTTCTCATAGGATAAAAGGATGAAGGGATCCTCCTAATTACATTTTTATTGGGTTTTTCTAGGCCCCTGATGTTTTCTTGTGAGATAAATGTGGATTATTGAATTTTATTTAAATTAACATTATCATGCGGATTTGAGGATGTTCAATTTGTCACCTTCCCTCTAATCAGAGATTATATTTATATATTTTCATTGGGAGTAGTCTATATGGATAACCTAGTGACTAAAAATTTCTTTTTATTAGGGGATGAAGTACCCTTACCTATGGCCCTACTATCTCCAGAACCAACAAGGGGCCTAGGAATAATAGTAGGAGTTGTGTCCATTATTACTTGAATAGGATCAACCAAAATTTCTACAATATATTTAGAAATGGCCTCCCTGTAACCATAATCATACCTATTATCTGCATCACCATTCTTGATAACATTAGGAGAAACCTATTTCACTAACCCATAGAATCTAAAAATATTAGAGGTCCCATATTTAGAGGTTATCTGAACCATTTCTTTACCCTTGTTATTATCATTAAACTTTCTATAATCAGCATTTCTATAAAACTTAAGGTCACATAAACTACATGTCACTTTGGTCCTCCTTCACTAATTAGCTATATGGAAAATGAATTTTCAATCAACACATTATGGTGTGATACATTCATAAAAAATCATGAGGTTTATTATTTATTCTAATGTTTTTAAAATAAATTAATTATTAAAAGTGATCAAGTAATAAAAATATACTAGAACATTCACATAGTGAGCATATCTAGCTCTATTAGTATCATTATCAAGTTTGACATGGGTTCCGATAGAATAATTAATGTCTGTCAAGATCATAAGATTCTAATAAAACAAGTTAAGACCATTACCATGTATCCAAACTTGTGCATGAGTGTTTCTCACATTAATTAGGTCAAAGTTGATATCCTATTCTTGGATCATCATGATTAAAAGATTTAGGGAGATCATTATGAATACTGAGATATCCTCTTGAATTGAATCAAGGGAAAACTATGTGATTGTATCCATATCCTAATAAAATCATCCTCCAATAAAAAAATCAAAAAATCTCAAAAATACTATTGAGAATATTCAAAAGATTCTATGGATACAATACCCTTGGTAAGATTAGACAAGTGATGATGGAAAATTAAAAAAAACCCAATCCTTCCTTGATTGAATCTAATTAGAATCAACATGTGGAATCATACTTTTTCTAATTATCCTTCCAGGTGAAGTAATGATAAATGTAATTGAATCCCTAAAATTAGGTATAGAAAAAGAACATAATATTCTATTATGATTCACCTACACCAATTGTTCAATAATCCAATATTTGGATAAATCTATAGAAATAGGAATCACTTTCCACTTTCCCTAAGTACTTGTACTAAAGAGTGAAGATTAACGCGCATTGGATACCATTCTCTAAAGAAATAATTAGTGACTGCATATCTCCCTTCCATAATATATTAAAATAATAATAATAATAATATAATAGTAGTAGTAGTAGTAGTAGTAATAATAATAATAATAATAATAATAATTTATGGTCTTGGAGTTCATAAGAAATGAAAAAACATACACACACCTTGGCCCATAAAGAAATACCACACCCCCACCAAGGGTAGACCCACTCTATAGTAATCCCATTAATTTGATCTGTATAAAGGCCTAGTGGCATTAAGAATATTGTATGGGTCTCTACCCCATATTACATCACTCTTTTTTCATGGCGTGATTGCGTTATAAATCCTCGTAAGGGGGCATGATTTAAACCTTGGTCTCTTATATGTGTAGAATCACTGCCCTTAATTGGGTCCATATGAGGTTCCTTTACATCTTGTGGAGCATCAAAATCCCTTGATGGTCTATAGAAGTGGTAGTAATAAAAATTATAATAATATGAAACAACCCCCTCACTGAGTTAACCCACTCCATAAAAATTCAATCACATTAATTATCTTGAAGGCCTAGATCAATGACCCAATATTTTCATACATAAATATTAAATATTTTTAGATGAACATTCATTACATTACAAAAACACACACTTGAGGGTCTTAAAGGTATAATTCCTTTGAAACATGGATATGTAAACAACTAGTTCACAAGATTTATACACTATCTCACACTTCGTTCATCATAACTAGAACCCTTTTTAGACATATCACACATAATACAAATCATCATAACCTAAGAAAAAGAATTTTAAGAAAGGGAGAGCTTAGATGATCAATAAGGTTAAAATAGGGAGATATGTAAACATAACATGATAATAAGGGTATTAAACCATTATAATAACATATGAAAACCATTCCATGCATATCATAGATAATAAACTTGAGTTGTGGAATAAACCATGGTAGTTCATAAAAAATGAATCATAAACTAATAAAATATCATTAGACACAATATTATAAAATTAGTATTAGACGTAGATTTGTGGAAAACACATAATCATAGAAGATCTTTTGTTGATTCTATAAACCAAGACATTTTTAACATGATAGGCTTGGGATAAAAAATGGTGTACCTGCTTTGGACATGTAATGACATTATACATAACTTCTTTTAGGATTGGGATAACCATTTGTGTACCCTTTATTAGGTTTGGGATAATCTCCTATTTATTATTTAAGCTCATATTCCATTAATCATCACCTAATTCAATGAAGAGAGTTACAGTTCCCACCTTTAATTTTTTATAATGTAACCACCCTCCATGGTTTTAATGTAAACAACTTCAAATAATGAAAATAAAACATAATCATGCCACATGATCATAAAAAATTCACCATATCAGAACCTAAGAAAGGAAATGGGATTTATAACACATTTATCATTTGAGAAAAAATGAAAATAAATAGTCATAATAAATCATTGACCATATCAAAATACATTAAAATAAATGGGATTCATAAAACATTTCATCGTAGTATAACTCTTTGAAGACAAATGGGTTTCAAAAAACATCTCTTCACTATAAACATAAACCATATATGGAAAAATAAGAATGGTATTATTGGATCATATCCATAGTCAAGAATAAGTGACGTCATTGTTTTTCATATTTGATGGAAAGTTATTTTGAAATATCACATGGAATATTTTTTGAGGAAAATAGTCTTTACACTTTGAAAAATTTAGTTTAAAACATAAAATATCTACAAAATCCTTTTATTTGAAACTATCCTTGGAAACATATGAAGGAAGCATTAAAAATCATTTAAAATATTTATTGAATAAAATATTCTTTCATATTTTAAAAACCCTTTTAAAATATAAAAAATTTCCAAAATCATTTTTTGAAGATAACCTTGGAAACATATAATGTATTATGTAAAAATCATTTAGAAAATTTATTATAGGAAATATCCTTTCCACTTTGATAAAGACATTTTAAAAAATAAACCATTTTTAAAAACGTTTTCTTTAAAAATATACTTGGAAACATATAAATGAATATTTAAAAAAATTATTTTTCATGATGTTGAAAAATACCATTAACTCTGTACACTTTAAAATAAATATTATGTCATATTTTAATTAAAAATAAAACATGAATTAGTTTTTTTAAATGATATTTTTTGTAAAAACTAAAACATCAGTAAAAATTCCATTAATAAATATTTTGGATAATTTTTAAATATTTTTGGAAACATTTTTAAAAAATATGGATATGAATGAAAAATGGTTTTCAAGAGAAGGTAAAAAATAAATTCGAGTTTCTTTAAAAACATTATTTTGGTCTCTTGAGTATGTGGAGGAAAATTATTTTAAAAAAAATGTATTATCCTAAAAAAACTATAGGATAAGAAAAGTAATGAATTTATTGAAATATAGATCATATGATTTCATCATCTAAATCATAATCATAATCAAACCTGATAAAAAACAAGATTGTATCATCATACCTTTTCAACTTAAGTGTCTTTTAAATTATAGGACTCAGTAAAGAATAATAACAAATGAAAAGTTTCATAAACCAAAAACAATAAGATTAATGAAATAACATGTAAATGCAGTAGTATATAAAACTCATATAAAAATATAGGATTATACCATAATGTTTTGTCCCAAATAAGTTAATTTGAGACAAAACAAATCCATTACTGCTAGGGAATATTTGAAATCTTAAACCCCATGAAAGAGAGATCCTCATATAGTTATGTAAATCCCCATTATTTTCAGGATAGTAATCATGAAACAAATTAATTGGAAGAATATACACCACATTAAAGAAATAATTGATTAATATTTAAATCCAACATTATATTAATCCTTGAGAGGTGGTGGTGGAAAATGAATAACATCAGTTCGCAAAGCATCACTCCTCCATACACATGAATGATGATTTCATATCCCATTTCATGGAAGTGGAGACAGATATAGGTTATTACAAAACCATAATACATATTATTATATATTATATATTTTTTTTGATTTTATAATATTTTTAATATTTTTAATGAAGTTAAAAAAACTAAACAAAAATGCATAGTTAAAAACAATACATCTTATTTGGACAACCTATTTAAGATTAACATAAAAACATCTTAAATTAGCTTTATGATCTAAAAAAGGAATATAAGTTAGGATAGGTTTTTAAGGAATACATTTGAGTAGATATTGGCAATAAAAAACTATTTTGGAAGTGTGTATGAGAGTGGAGAGAAGGTAGCCTTCTATAAGTGAGGTGAGTGGCACACTTGTAATCTTTAAAAATAAAATGGTGTACCGATGTTTTTGACATGAAAAAAGGATCCACAATGGGACATTATAGAACCTTATAGGTGATAAGGTCTATATATATCCATAAAATGCATTTTGGACAATTTTATAGGTTATTTTACCCATTATTTTGTAAGTTTAACACTGAAAAAACATGTTTTAACCATAATCACAATAATTAATTTTAATAGTTTTACTATTCATTATAGTAAAAAATTTAGTTGAGATTATTAGATATTATAAATTATGATGATTAAAAATATGGAATCCAATTTTCCAAATTCCATTAATATAAGTGGAAAATTGTAATTTAAAATTAATTCCATAGATGAGATGAAAAAGTTGTTTCCCAAAGAGAAAAGTTTCAAAAGTTTCAATAGTTTTTATATCAAAATTAAAAATGAAACTGAATAAAATGAACTAAATTAGATTAATAGATATATAAATGAACTAATGTTTCTTTTAAAACTACATTAATATAAAACTTATACTATAATTTATTTAAATGAAATGGTAGTGGTTTTGTAATAAAAAAAATTATTTTTGACAATACTCAGAAAAAAAATTATATTTTCAAAAAAATCTATAAAACTCACCTGAAGATAATTTTGAAATTATTATTTTAAAAAGGAATATAATTATATCAAATAAATTTTATAAAATAATAAAAACTAATTTTAAGATAATTGCCTAAAATACGACAAAACTACTTTTTAGATTGATACAATTTTAAGCATAAAATTGTATTTATTATTATTAACTATATAAAAAACACAGAAGATGAATTTTAAACATATTATAGATTATATAATATAATTTTTTTATTAAAATAAATCACCAAAAGTTAATTTATTAATTTATTTGGGAAATACACGTTTGTGAACAAGAAAATAGATATTCAAAAAATGATTTTCTTTATTTTTAAATAGTTCCTATTTTCATTTATAATTATTTAGTCACCATAGAATTAATTTTTTATACATGTGTAAACCATAAATTTTTATAATTTATTTAATTATATTCATACCCTCCATTTCAAGGACTAGATGATAACTATCATATTAAATATTAATATATTAATTGTACGTCCCGTTTTATTAAAAATAAATGATGTATGTAGAAAATATCAAAGAAATTAATTTTTATTGAAAAATAATATTTCATAAAATCTCATTATGTTACATTATTCCCCCTTAAATTAATTACATCTTCAAAATTTGAATGTTTTATCATTAAACAAGTGTTTAAAATTTTAAATTACAATTATGGGAATCCCACATCATAAAATGGGTTAATAAAACTTCTTCTTGAAAAGAGATAAAGGGGAGTGTGAAGGTAACATAGAAAAAAACATAAAATGGTTTCCATATAGGAGAAAATTGGAGGGAAGTAAATACAAAGACATAAAAAAGAATAATAACACCTAAATACTAATGGAGAGTGATAGAAAACATGGTCAATATAAATTTAATGACTAGATAGTTAAACATTTGTGATTGGTGAAAAAAACATTCATTCATAAAAAATATAGGTAAATGGTTAACATTTTATTTAAAAATGATTTTCATAAAGTTTAATAATTTTCACAAGAATATATAATTACTTAATTTAATTCTATTTCGTAATCATAATATAATCCTTTGTTTGTGAATTGATCAAAACTTCATCTCTTACTCTAAGAGATTAATTTTAATTTCCAAATCACTAATAGATAATAAAATCCATAAAATAATGATAATTAATTCTTTATATCCCAAGTTGTTATAAAAAATAAAATTGTTTTCACAGGTTATCCGATATGAATAAATCCTAATATGGTGAAATAATACAATAATCACTAAAATTTCATGAAAAGTTAAACATAAACCATTCCATAAATGGTTAACCTTATAACCCTTCCAAAATTCTAAAATTAATAAATATGGTAACTAAATTTCCCAAAATCAGTTTTGAATTAATCCCCTGTAAATCATTAAGTAGCTCTTAATTTTTACATACCAAATATGTGAATAGATTAGTAATTTATTTTCCTAAAACATAGTAATAACCATAATTACCATAAATCCATAATAAAAACATCCATTCTTCCTCATTCCTTGAATAAAACCATATATCATTGAATATATTACACAAATCCAATAATGTTGTAAATTCCATCAATGATAACATAAATCAATTTTTCAACAAATCATTAATCTGTTCCAAGTTCATTAATACTATCAATCTTACATTTTTTATATCCATTATATCTTTAACCCAATATCATTATCTCAACCCTAGAAACAAATTAAGGGTTATATTCTCTTAATCATGTGTTTTCTGTAAAATATCACCTTTCCATCAAATCATTCTTCGGGGTCATCGATACTATTCAATATATTATTTCAAATCCTTAAAGAAAAACTTATATTGAAAAATCATTATATAACTCATTACTTATATAACATAATTCTTGAATTCAAATAAATAATCACACCAATAATCCCACTTCATTATCAAACTGTTAACTAGGCTTTATCATCTTTTTACTAAATATCTTTTTCCAACAATATGAAATGCGAATCATGCCTTAATATTCATCACCATTAATTTAGTCATGCTAATTTTGTTTAACATTAATAATAATGTTATAATAACCCATTTATTTTATATTTCATTCATAGTCCCTTTATTATCATTAGTATGATGATTACACATACAAACATGTGAATTTTATTCATGAGCTTTCCCCTTATGACATCAATTTGTATAATGCATATATTTTTCACAATTGAAATATTCAAACATCGATGATACCTCAGGTAGAACATTATTATCAAACATTTAATTAACTAAATTTTTCATTTTTCATTGGAAATTAATTTCTTTGTTTCCTTTTACACACTCAAAACTCCATCTCGTTCCTATATGACAACCACTTGGGTGCTTCTGGCCACATTCTTGACACATAAAAAACTGAATCTATTGTTGGAGACAGAATGTAATAGGACTCAAGGGGGGGGGGGTGAGTTTTTTAAATATATCTTCACTTATAAAAGTATCCCTCTCTTCTTTATGAATTATTTTTGTTCTATTATTTAATGATGAATGCAGAGGAAATACTTGTTTAAAGAGAAATAAACATTGATATATTTATAGTGGTTCAGTTAATGTAATTCCCCTACTCTTCTCCACCAACTATATTCTCTATGAGTTCGATGATTTTCACTAGACAAATTCTTTTTTCGGGGACTTCCAGTCTATTTTATATGGACTACATAACTATGCGCAAGTAGTTAAAACATGGTATAAGTACATGAGATTTCAACCGGGATCCAGAGAAGATTTATATGGAATAGAATTAAATGGAATTTTTTTTGGGAACCATTAAAATTAAAGACAAAATGAAAATTATTTTATATATTTAATTTCATATCTGAAAGAAACTACTAACAAAAAAAGAAGGATCTCCAAGAGAAATGATCTAAAAAGTATGATGCTCAATGAGAGACTTATGAACATAGAAGAGACTGTCTATAAGCATAAATTAAATGTTGAGACTTCTTATTCCATGTTTACATAGAAATATAGTGTCACTATTGAAGCTTCGATAAAATATTTATTTTTTTCCCTATAATATATTGTTCACATCACTTATGATGCATAACTACATGACCATAAACCAATTCCTCAAAATTCATGCACTCCATCTTATTTAAAACACATGGAACATGATCTGTAGAAAAATATGGACCAATGAAACAGATTTCGATTTTAAATTCCACCACAATATTAGGGACAAATAAAAAATGACATCCCTGTATTTTGTATTGGTACTTGGATATTATTATATTAGATCTTATCTTAAAGGTTAAATATACAATTTAATGATTATAAATTATCAATAAAAACATCAACCAAGTGTTCATCGGCAATAAGTACCATACTGGTATCAATACATATCCAATTTGAATATCAGAATCATCGTAGCTGATTTTTATAGTTAAAACTACATATGTAATTTTTATTAACATATCCAATTTGATATACATAGTATTTTCATTTAGAATGACAAATCTAAATTAACCAATTGAAACAACCTAGCCATTTTCTTCACGCAGGTGGTTTAATGAAATCGATGTTGTGTATTTGATGTTACATAGATGATTCCACTTCATAGACTATTTAAATTTATGATTTATACATATAAAAGATTTACATATTCGATTTATTAGGTAGGTTATTACTCATATATCCAATTACTCAAAAAAAACTATTTTATGTAGATGATTAATCACATAGGATATGTTGTCCATGTAGGAAATTTCCATGTAGAGAACTCTTCTACGTATCTGATTGACGTATCTGTTTCCTTCACATAGGTGTTTGATAAACGTAGTTATTTTAACCAGATATCCAAAAATCATATAGAATGTATACTTAGAGAAATTAATGATCGAAAACATAAAAATAAAAAAACCTGATAAACCCATATAGAAATTAATATCCTTAGAAAATTCTGAAGGGTGATTGAGATCATCAAAACATGGTATATGTTAGATAAACATTATTAGTCCAAACATATCCTTTTTTAAGATCAAGAAACCCATAGAACTCATTAGATATTCTAGTAAAAAAAATACATAATTTTATAAAGTTTTAACATAAATTTAATGTAGAAGATAATATAATGTTTAAAATTTAGTGATCTAACACATAATTAGTTACTTATTTACTTTCTGAAAGGTAGAAACTTCTTCATTTTAAAAGGCCTTTTACTTTTCTAAAGAGATGAAAAACTTCTCCCCTATTATAATAAATGATAAAAACAAGAAAACCAATACCTCATTTTGTTTACTTAAATATGAATGGTAAGAGATATAAAACACATTTTAATGTATCACATTATAGTTATGGACTATTTATTTTTAGTGTGAAAACTGAATATGAAACTAAGGAAATATTGGGTTTCATTGAATAAAATAAATAGGTTAATAACATAAAAAGAAAATAATAATTATTAAATATATTTGAAATAAAGAAATAATGAAGTATTCCTTTAATTTATTATAAAAAATATACACTTAGTCAATAAAGTTAAAAAAATATCATCCAAGGAACCCATTTTGGTTTGAGTGAAGGATGTTTTAAGGTTTGAGAGGTTCTATGAATATAGTGTTGTTACTGATGGAACTGAAGCATTAAAAACACCTTCTATTATTAGCCTAGTGTTTTTAGAAGTAGAAGTAGGATCAAGACTAATAGGTATTCTTCTTATCATCTGAATTAGATCTTCAACACACTTGTTGATATGCAGAATGACATATGACATGAAAAAAACTAGAATCAAGAAATATATTTTATTATCCATTTGAGAAACTAATGTTATACCAATCCAAACAAACATCATAATATTTTCTCCTATCCTCTAATAGAAAAATTATGTAGAAATAATTTTATGAGATAGAATAAAATGGGAAGTTTCTATAACTGAAATACTAGTGGAAATATCAATAATAACCTTTTTCATTGTCATATATACAGAAGATTGTACATCTATTGCCCTACTAATCAGTTACTATCTTTATGATCTTTGTTATTCACATGAACTATAAAATTACTAACAAATTCATTATTATTATTGAGAGAAGATTTAAAAAATTATGCACTAATAGTTAGTTGGGGTTCAAATGATCTTGAAACTATTGGAGGTTTTCACACATCCTAATCACTATCTGTAACTATAATAGAATATTCTAAAGATTCATATGATGATTCTTCTAAATATTCTATTGGATATAAATATGTTATAGCCATGGTATACATATCCATAACATTTTAATATATTTTATTATACTTGTTGAAAAATATTGTTTTTATCATATGATTTAATATTGTCTTTAACTATATTTCTTAATTCCTTTGAAACACTAAAATTTTATTCTGCCATAATTCCAACAGACTTCTAAAGATGACCAATGAAGTCATTCATGCACATATCTAAACCAATACTAGGATTCTTAATAGATTCACGGGTTTCGTGAAAATGCATATAAATATTCTTTTCTATTTCATCCAACAACATTGGAGAAGGCATATCAACTCAGAGACATTGAATCTGAGAAGAAATTAAACTCAACTCTAACCTTATATGACTAACTCCATTCTTGAAAATTGAAAAAATTAGAGACTCTAAGGTAGTATCATTAGAGGGTTAAAACATATTTATAAACTTGAAATAACTTAACACATCACCTTTTAAAGTGTTTAAGGTCTCTTTAAATTCATCTCTAAAAGCATTGATTTCATCGAGCACTTCGTAAGATAAACCGGATTTCACGGGTGAAGGATTATGAAACAAAACCAATAGAGATGAAACCATAGAAAAAACCTCCATAAAACCTACCATTTTATGGAAAAAATCATTTAAAATAATTATCAAGGCTTTCAATTCTTCAAGATCCATATAACATACATTAAAACTAACTTGTGGAATATGTTGATCTATTTGAAGACTATTGATCATTTCTGATTGAGAATACACTATTCTAGATAGCTTATTAAAGTATGATTGGGAGAAATAGAACTTTTTAATTTCTCTAATATCATCTTTACATGAACCTAAATACATTTTTAAACACTAAAAATCTACTATTGGACTGTCAATCTCAATCAATACTTTATTAGAAAACACATCATTTTCCAAGATTTTTGAACTCTTAAAACAAAAGGAGATACTTTGTGAGTAGTTTAGGGTGAAGATGGAACTGATGGTGTATGAGAACATTTTTCAGATTCCTTAACCACATCATCATCCCTCCATCTATCAATTGGTGATCCTAGTATAATTGGACCATCTCATTCATTCAGCTACACTAACTATGGAGTTATCTAAACATCATAATTCACAGCCCAGTTTCAGTTGTCCAATCTTTAGAAAAATTTGTAGTTCTATAAAAATAATTATCTACATAAATATCTCTCTCAAAAGAAAAAACAAATTCTCCATCATCTTAGAACTGAGAAGCCACATCCTCTTGATAGGTTCACTAGATATAGGGAAGATGGTTAGAACTAAAAACTCAGTCCTTACTGAAGCTGTCTCAACTACACCCCATGATGACACTATTTCAACTAGTGTTGCATCACTATGTAGTGAGATCTGAGTTGAACCCCCTAAGTCACACTTTCCTAACAAAAAGTCATCAATGAGTTTGAATTGTAATACCAAAAATATCCAATCATCTTAAATAGAACTAGAAATTGGGTATTACATTTATGAAACAACACCAAATCACATTCATTTAAATATACATCTTTCTTCTTTAAAACTAAATAAATTAATATTGCATAACCATATTTGTTTAAAATCCCATTTTATTCATAATAATGATGCAAGAATCTTACCATGCATTTTTGAAAACTCTAAATTATAATATTATTCACGATATAAATTAAATAAATATCTTGAAAGAGAAAATTATTTATCTCTCCATCACTTAGTGGTATACCTATCTCCACAAAATTACATAAAACATTCCATTTTGTAGGTATCTCATTCACAAGATTCTTTTTAAACCCAAATGTTCCAAGAAATGAATAGTTCATTTGGACTTACTGAGATTTCCCCAAAAAGATTCTAACTAAATGAATACTCCCCCTTATAAGGAAAACAAAAGATTTCACTCATTTCAATATAAGAAACAACCACTATCACTCCATTAACATTTTATGAGATTTTTTCTTCTGTTCGTTTGAACTGAAACTCAATATTCATAAAAAAATCATTAGATTCTTCATCAAAAATAAAACCAATTTTTTTCTCATTAAACAAAAAATCCCATCATTAAAACTCAATAAATTTCATTAATATAATTTCATTTATATTCATTCATTTGATATCTATGGAATGTCGTATATGTCTCTTATTCCACTTCTATTGTATTTCTATAGAAAACCTGAGCTTCCTTCATCTTCACAATTTAACGTTCTAATTTAGAACAAGTCAGTTTAAGGTTCAACATGGACCAAGAGTATAGAGATGATGGTTAATCTTCAAAGGGAGTTTATGTATGAGATTGAAAAAATGGTTGAGATATGATTTTTTATTTATTTACATAAATGATTACCAATGTGGTTACAAACTCAGTTTTGATTTAGCGTTACTTTTGACTAATAAATAAATAAAAAAATGAAAGAGGAATGATATCTATATTTTTTAATTTTAAATAAATAGATAATATTAATAAGAGTAATTTAAATATAAAATTAAACTAATTAATTGAAAAATAAAATTTAAATTTCAACAACAATAGAGATAATAAACTCATTTATATAAGAATAAATTAAAATAAATTAAACTTCTTTTAGAAAAAATGAATCTAGGATTTTAATAAAATAAAAATACTCATAGTCAATAGATTTAGTAAAAATATCACCTAACATATTCTATTTAGAGATAAATTCAAGAGAAATATCACATTTATGAGTGTGATCTCATAGAAAATGATTCCCTATGTCCCTATGCTTTGTTATCTAATTATTTATTAGATTCGTCGAAATGTTGATAGAAGTAGTGTTATCAAACTTAATTGAGACTTGATTATAATTGAATACAAATTCCATTCAGGTTTGTTTCATCTAAAAAACTTGTGTAAAATAATTAAAAATAATAATATATTATTCTATTGTAGTAGATAATGAAATAGAGTTTTGCTTTATATTAGACAAGTATACAAAAGATTTACCTACAAAATAGCAGGTTCTTAATGTAATTTTTCTATAAAGTCTAAAACCACCAGGGTTAGTACTTGAATATGATATTAAAATAAAATCATATATTTTTTGAAGAAGAAATGAAAATATAAGTTTTTCAATTAAAATATATTAAAATTATTCTGGTAGCATTTTAATCTAATTTTTAAGGATTATATTGTAATTGGTAACAAAATCATATTGAAAACATAATGGTTAGTCTACTTGTAGTCAAGTATAATAAACACCCAATTATTACTCTATAAATATTGTTGCCAATTACTTTCTTAGCATCATCTAAGACATTTTTTTCATCATAACTCATAAAATAAGTATGTACTTTTACTACTTTTAAGTTAAAATATTTTAAGAAAGTATAGTATGAATTTTCATTGATTTAGCACATTTACAATGTATTTTAGATAAATTTGAAAACATAGAATATACTTTAGCTCACTCATCATGGCCATTTAAAATTATTTGTTCATGTGTTTTGAAAATTCATTATATAATTTTTTATCTGTAGAACCAAAAAATTACATCATCAACAAATATTTACACCAACTATATTTATGAGGATTATTTTTTATTAAATAATTTAGGATCCACCTTACCTATTGAAATACCATTTGATAAAATAGAATAACTTAAATCCTCATACCAAGCTCTAGGTGCTTGTTTAAGACCATAAAGTGCTTTAGTATGTTTAAAAACATAATTTGGAAAATAGATATTTCGAAAACCCGGAGGTTGTTCAACATCAACTTACTCTAATAAGACTTTATTTATAAAAGAATGTTTACATCCATCTGATATAATTTAAAATTCATCTATAACTATTAGGATAATATAATCCTAATGGAATCTAATCTAGAAACTCGAAAAATGGTCTCCTCATACTCTTTACATAATTCTTAATTTTACCCTTTTTCTATAAGTCTATATTTATTCCTATTTATCACACTATTATCTTCTTACTTATTCGAAAAAACAAATCTTGTTACTCTGATAGAATAGTCATAGGGTTTATCAACTAGTTCACATACCTTGTTTCTCTTGAACTAGTTTAATCCCTCTTGTATAGATGAAAAACAAATTTCATCAACAAATGCTTATTTAAAAGACTTAGGTTCTAAATAAGATAAAAAAATAATACTCTATATAGTTTATTACACTTGTAGTTATAATTATTTCATCTAAACATCCTATGATGGTTTATAAATGACAGTTCTTATGGTTTCCAGGCTATCGAGGAAGCACAATTTATAGTTCACTATCATCTAACCTTTCAGGATTTGGTTTTGGAAAATCAATTTCCAATTATTCATAATTTTTGTTTTCATAAAGGGGTTCAAATCTTATGTTTTCAAAAGAATATCTTATTTAACAAATCTAAGTTTCTTTTTGATCAAATGGACTAATATCATCAAATTTTGGACAATTTGATTCTCTGAAAATATTTTATCATTTGTTGAAAACTCTATATCCTTTTGAAGTAGTATAATAGACCAGGATTATTCCTTCATTTTATTTTAGATCAAACTTAACAAAATTATCCTTGGTGTTTAGATTATAACCCTTACATTATAAAACATTAATGTATCCAAATGTTTTCATTATTTTATTCCATAGCTCATTGGGTGTATTCTTTAAAAAATGTCTAATTAGAACTCCATTTATGACATAACATACTATATTCAATGATTCAACCCAAAAAATGAGTATGCAGGTTATATTCACATAATATTGTCATAAACGTTTTCTTTAAAGTCATATTCATCCTTTCAAAAACACCATTATGTTAAGGTTTCTTGGGTGAAGAAAATGTATTCTTGATTCCTTGTTTTGAGAAATAGGCATTAAACTCATGGTTTTCAAATTATCCTCCATGTTCACTTTATGAAGAAATAATTTCCATATATTTCTCTTTTTAAACTAGTTTTAAGGAACTTCTAAAATAGAATGTGAATCAATATTAATACTAAAAAAATAAAACCTAGAAAAATCTATAATAATCATTGACTAAAACACACACAAAAATATTTTCCTCTTAAGATTTCTACTCAATATTTCTAAAAAAATCTATATAAATAAGTTCTAGGGGTATAGAAGTAGAAACCGTGTTAATTTTTTTAAAAGATGACTTGTGTTCCTTTCCCATTGTTTAGGAATCACATATCTTCCTTTTATTCAATTTAAGAAGATACAAATCAATAATTAAATTTCTTTTGGATATTTTTCTCAAATAATACACATTTCAATGTCCCAATATTCTATTCCATATCCAATACTCATTTTTTCAACATTCAAATAGTTCATCTTTTTTCTATTCAAATAATTATGATATAGAGTATAGGCATGATCTATTCATAGTGCCTTAAATTTATGAATTTTATCATTAAAAATAGAATATTCATTATTTAAAAAATTGATAAAAAACATCAATATAATGATGATAGATACTTATCAAATTTTGATTTAAATCTTCATTACAGAGAAAATTTTTGATAAGGAAAAAAGTTTATATTACCAAAAGGTCTAGCTATTATAATATTTCCTTTATCATTATCACTAAAAGTGAGATAAAATCTATCTAACTTTTATAAAGAGGGGAAATTTGGGAAATATACACCCATATTACTTGATCATCCACTTTCGATATACCATTTTTCATTGGTGATCTTGAACCTTTTATTCTACAAAAACAAGTTAAACTGGAATTTTTTTTAGTACGCATATATATTTTTGGGTCTAGCAATGTTATCAATTAAGGATTTAGGAACCCAAATCTGTTTTGGATCTTAAAACCATCAGTACTAAATTTTTTTTTAAAAAATACTGAATAAATAATTTTTAACTCCAAAAAACTATGGTTTTTTCAAATTGAAATAATTTTCATAGTGTCCTAGCTCACAAAAATGAAAAATGTTCTTTTTAAAGGATTTTGTTTCTAGAAATATGTAAAAAATAGTTTTTTGTAAAACATTGTTTTTCACCTTGACTTTCTATTAGAAGTATTTTTTTTCAGTTTTATTTTTACCAATATTTTTATTTAAATAATTTTCCCCTTATGTAAATACTCTAGAAACATCTTTAAATTATTGAACTTATTTTTTAAATTTTTCAATTTTATTTCAGTGTTTAATACAAGATGCAGTAGAATTTTATAGCTTGGTTTTTAAAGTTATCATATAGTCAGTTAAGTCCACATTTTCATTAACAATTGCTTCATATGTTTTTAAGAGTTTAATTTTTCATTTCATAAAGATGAATATTGAGATTCTAACATCAAAAAATATTCATCAAGTTCCTTAAATGAAATATTTCCATTTGCTGGTTCAATTTGATGGTTAAAAGAACAACATGAATGTACCTCATCATTATATTCCATTAAACATATTGTATTTTTTTTAGAATTTCCAATTACTGATTATGAAGATGAAACATCACTAGAATACTTTGAATCACTCCATGTTTCCTTCATGTATTTCTTATCCTTCTTCTTATAAAAAACATTATTGAAGTATTACTTGTATAAAATTTTATCATCTTGAAGCTGCGTAGAATCAAGCATGATGTGGCCAATATTCTTACACTCATAACATATTAATTCCTTATAGTTTCTATCAATCTTCTTTTATTGAGTGAAAGGTTTATTAAAACCTCTTCTATGTTTATATAACTTCTTCAATTGTTTGGAAAAGTGAGAAACCTACCTATTTTAATTATAATTACCTATAGAATTTACACTAAATTACATTGATTTTTGAGATTATTTACACTTATTACCATCATTTGATGTTTATACCTTTAAAGTAGAAGTATCCTTCTTATATAAACTATGTTTTACTTGTTTAGATTCCATATCTACCTCATAAATCATAAATGTACCAATAATATATTTTATTTTAATTCTTATGACTTCTGTTGATTGTCTCATTAAAGCCAAAATACCACTCCACCTTAGTGGTAGTATCCTGATAACTTTTTTAGACTAATATGATTTATTAATTAGTTTCCCTAAAGCAGAAACATTATTTATAATTTCTTTAAGTCTTTTATTCAACTATGTGATACTCTCACCATCCATACTTCTAAATATTCAAACTCTAGTTTGGAAGTATTATATCCGAGAGTCCGGATGTTATCTTTTCCTTCATAAGTAATAGATATTATAGTCCACATTTCATGGTCTTTTTTACATTGAGAAACTCTATTGAAATCATTTGAACCTAATCCACAAATTATAGCATTCATGTATTTATAATTCATTTCATAGTTTTTTTCATTTTCAACATCCAAGTTTCTGGTTCTGTCTTTGGAATTTTCTAATGATTCATAACATTAAGATAAACCTTCATAAAATATTTAATTAAATATATAATCATTTATTCCTTCCAAAATCTATAATTATCAACAATTAAATAATTTTATCAAGCCATAGAAATTAAATATCCATTGTCATTCATAGTGTAAATTGTTTAATATATATTTAGATTTAAACTTTTTACTATTTAGAACTCAAGAATCACTATATATGATCCCAAATGTCATAGATAATGATCATAATAAGACTTAATAGAGGGGGGGTGGGTGAATAGAGTTATTAAAATATTTCTTCACAAAAAAATCTCCCTCTCTTATTTTTGACTGATTTCTATTTTGATATTTAACAAAGCATGTAGTAGAAATAGAAGAATAAAAATAAATAAACCTAGATATATTTATTGTTTTTTGGGGAATATAATTATTCTAGTTCACTCCACCACCACTATTATTCACGAGTGTGTTGATTTTCTATAGACTAGTCCTTTTTCCGGGAATTCTAGTTTATTTTCCAAGGAATGAATGGGTGAGTAAATGTAGTCAACACTTGGTACCTGAAATGGATATTTCTACTAGGGTATATAAAGAATTTATATGAAATAACCTTCAAAGGTTATTTTTTGATAACCATTACAATTGAAGATAAAAACATAAATAGTTTATATATTTCAACTCACATTTTAAATAAACAGTTGATAGAAAAAAGGGATCTCCAAGATAAATGATTTGAAGTATAAGAAGCTCAAGGAGAGACTTATGAACACATTAAATACTATCAATAATCATAGATGATAAGTTGAAACTTATTTTTAATTGTTTATATAAAAACCGTGTTTCATTTTTGAAACTTTGAGAAACTAATTCTCTCTATTCTCTCTATTCTCTTATACAATTGACTTATCATGTATAATTCATCTCTTTCATAGAACTTCTTGAAACTTTATTAAATCCTTCATATTTAAAATTCATGAACCATGATCCATTGAAAAATAGAGGTCAATGACATGTATTTATCCTTTAATTTTTTTGAAAATGGTAGAGAAAAATAAAATATACCTTAGTTGACTTTTGTCTCAGTATATGGATATTATTATATTTGATTTTATCTTAAAGAGGAAATTGAGAATTTTATGGTTGTAAAACAGCATTAAAACCCTCACTCAAGTGATTGAACAATAATAAATACGAACTAGAAACATGATATATGCAATTTGAAGAACATAATCCACATAAGCAAGTTGGAGATATGAAAACCAATTTGAATTATGTAGGAGTGTCATTCACCTATCTGAATCTGACATAACTGATTTAAGTGATGTAGATATTTTGTCCACATAGGTGATTCATTGAAACTATAATATCTGATTTGAGGTGATGTAGTTGATTCCACTATGTATATGATTTATGTAATTAGTTTACTCATGTAACAGATGTATATATTCAATTTCTCATGTAGAAGATTGATCATGTATTTGATTACTCCATATAACCATTTTATGAAGATAAATAATCAATTAGGTGATTACTCACTTAGGGGATCTTGTCAATATTTGTAATTTCTATGTAGGAAACACCAAAATGTTTACAATTTATGTATTTGTTTCCTTCATGTGGGCCTTTGATCGATATATCCATTTTCACTATATAGCCAAAAACCATCCATAATGCATTCCTAGAGAAATTGATGGCCAAAAATACGAAAATAGAAAAAAACATGATAAACACACTTAAAAAATAAGATCATTAGTAAAGTATTTAGAGAGTTTGAAATCATATAATCTTGAAGTACATGGGATATGCTAGATCAACATTAGTATTCCAACTAAAAATCCTTTTCTCTATGGTCTCCACCACCCGATCACTCAATGAATTGTTTTATTATCATAATTGGTGATTTTGAGAGATGGTTAAGGATTAGGATTTTAATCATATATCATGATAATTGATTAGCCTTAATCATAATATCCTTCAATCGAGTCATCATCCAATTTGGTTTCTCATCAACACACTTTCTATCACATTCAATGTTATCCTATTTCTTTATCATTCCTTTTACTGACTGTTGACACCACTTGAGAAAACAAAGAGACTATAAAGAGATCCCTAGATATTTCAAAATCCCAAGGCAAGGTTCGAAGAGTTTAAATGAAAGTCAAATAACCCAAAAGACCTGCGTGACAGACCTGTGTGGCCAAGCTACGCAACAGACCTTGGCTGCTGAGCTACGTGCCTAAATAATTTTTGTACCCCTATGCAGATTACCTGCGCATAGAACCTATGTGGGCAATGTCCCTTCAACTAGGCCCCATCCATGCCTATAAATAGGAACCTTGGGCTCCTCATTTCATGGACTGAAAAAGTTGAATGATTCTCAGAAGCTCCCTTTGCGTAGCTATTTCACCAAGATCCCTCAAATTGTCCCATGTAGCTCTCTAAAGTATGAGAGAAGAGATAATTAAATGGGCTAAGCATTTTTTTAAAATGTTTTCACAATTTTTACATAGGTTTCGTTCTCCTATGTGAAATACATTTTTAAGTCATCATACACACTTAAGCAGAATACCTACGTGCCGCACCAGCGTGACATAATTGCATGGTACAACTGCATGGTACATCAATACAAGGTACCTATCCGGTCCACTTGCACGAGGAAACTACACGGTATAGTTTGGTATAAATATTACATACCAACTCAATTACCCTCTTTAAATCCATTCATGAAATTTTATCTCTTTCCTTTGTTCCCTTATCCGAAAGGGACTAAGTTGAAGCCTCCACCAAAACCTATTGACTTATCAAACCTTTGGGAAAGGCACATTATCATGTCTCTTATTTGGGTTTGTATATCTACAATCATAGGTCTCCCAAATTTGTTTCACAATGGGGTTATGATTCATGAAATGTCTGTGGGTTTTTATATCGACAGTCACATGGACCTTTCACCCAAGAATAGTGTTAGGAAGTTCCTGGTTTGGAGGAGGGTTTGGGTCCTGACCTCTCCCTTCTCAAAGAGATGACCCGGAACCTCAGGTAGCTGGTAGGGAAGGTATGGTTCACACTCGCTTTTCCATGTAAGCATAGAATAAGTATCCCTTCCCTACTAGGATCAATTTTAGGGCAACCATCCTGGAATAGGCCCTTATATTTTCTTGCAAGAGGTAGCATCATTAATCCTCCTCTCTTCTTCAGTGCCAAAGACCAGAGGATAAATGGGCACAAGGACTTTCTTTACCCTTTCCCTCTCCCATTGATATTTGTCACCATAGGAATCCATCCTGGTGTAAGCCCCTAACCTTCATCCCTTCATCCGTTCATTGGAACCTTCTCCAACGTAAAGTGAATAGAGGGAAGGATCATCACCTCACCCTCTTCCATGGTCGACACGCCCTCTTCCACTTGCGGAGGTGGAAATGAGTGAAGTGTCATTGTTGAATATTTCACATACACTTTTTTATTACACTGATCATAACTCATGTGGGCTTAGATATTCGTGATGATTGTAAAATTCACACAAACACTCCTTTGAATGAAATACGAGAATTCTGATTCGCAGAATAATCGAGATATGTAGGAAGCCTTCTTAGGTCTTGAGATCACTAGATATACTCTCTAAGAATCCAACCCTAATTCTCTTAATTTTGGTATCCTTATTATTAATAATCCCCAAATTAAATCAACAAATCACCAAGGAATCCTTTTTAGGAAGTAAGCCTGAATTCATTTCTCTAAAAGGACTATACTCTCTTATGAGACTTTTCAAACTACACGAGCTTTGATTCCCATCCACATGGGATACATAGGAAGCATCCTTGAGGTTCAAACCCAACACTTCAAATCAACCCTGTTATCCTTGGGCCATATTCCCAACATGGTATGATCCTACTTGGAAACCCATATCCTTTCCAAGTTCCCTAGGATGCTTTTGTATAAGTCCCACACTATGTTTTGACTAAGAACCTTCCACTTAAATGTCCATACCACATGACATTAAACTATATGGCTAGGTCCTTATCACATGGCCTTAAAAGTTATGATGTGTCCCATTCAGTGGCACCGAACTATGAGGGTTATGATTCCTTTCATAGTGATACATAGGTAGCCCATTTTATGGGCACAATCCCAAGATCAAACCAAACCATCGTCTCCCAAGATGACAATAAATTCTAGAGTGCCCCACTGAGTGGATTAAAAACTAGTATCATCATAACAATGATTAAAAGAATCTCTATGTAGTGTATGAAAGGATACCATTGATGGGGAACCTCAAATACATACAGATATCTCCATTAATGAAGAACCTCGAATACAAATGGATAATTTAAACTTTTCACATACTAAATAAGTGATTGAAAATTCCAAGGGATAATTAATATATATACTTGGATAATTAATAAGGATTCAAAAATATATATTAACTTATAAAGAGAGTCCCGGAGTAGACAATAATTCCCCCCAAAAGGTTGTGATGAGTCCGACCTCCCATCCCCTCGACCAATGCACGTTCTTAAGTATCATGAAGTTCAAACATAATGAACGCATGCCTTTGTAAAGCATGCCCCCTTTGGATAAAGAACTGTTGAAAGTTTTTGGTTCCATAAAAAAATCCAATGGAAACTGCCGGGAAGCATAAATTCTTAAAACTAGAATAGATGTTTCAAGGAACTACAAAACAAAATGGTGAACCCGACATGAATCCTTAACCAAGTTAATAACATTACCGACCTATTATTCCCCTATCAATTGATAAAGGAAAGCCAAAAAAAGGAATCAATCACACTTGTATACCTCTAAAAGGATGATTCTTTAATGTAGTTTGTTGTTGTTTCTCATTTTTTCTCAGAATTCCCTTCACTCCAAAATGTCTTTCTTCAAGACACCATCTATGAACTTCCTGACTGCTAATCAAGATAGATCCCCATCCATGGGAAGGAAATCATCACCAACCCATCATCTTCAACGCTGGGTCTCTATGTACTTGTAATGTAATATCGCCAGCATGGTACAATCCCAACTTTGGAGGCTGCTCGGTAGGCCCTCCAGGTCAATAACAATCATCAATCATCCGGCCAACGATGATCGATGATCAAGAAGTAGAAAGTTCCAACCACAGTATTCAACCATTTAGGTTCCTTATCCCCAGAACTCAATAATCAATCCCTCCCGTACTATATGGAGGTGGATAAAGAGTCCACTCAAGGCCTCAATTCAATAATGCAAGAGTACTTCCTGAGGACTCCCACCAGTAATCGTTGCCAGCATAATCGTGTGGTAGTGAACCCCCAAAATGATGGGGGTGTTTCCTCTGGACGTTTATCCATGGTCTCTCAGACCCGGGCATGCAAGATGAATTGATGAGGACAACCTCCGGTCAACAGGGAGAAAGTTCTTACTTCTACCACTTTTGGAGAAGCCCATCAACCTAACGTGATGGAAAATAATGAACGAGCACATACAACTGCCCGTCCTAATTTTGATACTTAGCAGACTCGTCTGGTATAAACCCACCAATCCCACCAGATAAATCTAGTGGAGTACCATGAAAATTTACATACACCTGATTACAAGTTATCAACCAGTTAGCAGGCTCATCTGACTATATTTAAAGAATCCCGCTAATATAATGTGGTGGAAACTGGTAAACATGAACATACATCTATTTACAATCACCAATTCTGTTAGTAGTCTCGTCTTCTAGTTTTGAAGGATGTCTGTCATCCATACTTGATAGGAAATATCTATCAGACATATACAAATACCAATGTTCATCAAGTCTACCAACAGTCTCATTTGGTAGCACTCAGAAAAGTCAATCGAATGCTTCGATGAAAAATTTGGTGAAGACCCAACTCTCTGCCCCCATACATGAGTACTATCAATACCCATTGATAGGAAAAGGAGGACATAGGCGGAAACATAAACCTACTCCATATATGTAATGGACGTATATTCCCATTCTGGCAGATGAAGTCACTAAAAAAAATATTATCAATGGTGAAAGGGAAAACCCAAATCCCTTCCCATATTATAGAAGCATGCAAGGATATTATAACAACCACTTCAGCAGTACCAGGGAAATAGACACATAAATCTTTCCCCACACATGGGATGACAGGTCGGCATGCCATTCTGGAATAGATACAAACCTATGTTCCACTCCAAGAGGGTCATGGGAAATATTACCCCTTATCATACAGACAACAAGATCGGGAGCATACACCCTTTCCAATTGAAGGTGATCAGTTCGTTCAGGTAACCAATTCAAGCCAAGTACATACACCAACCCATGATAACCACTTTTCCCAATAAGTGGCCCTAACTAAGTATAATAGAACATCCAAGAAAATTTCTCTACAATCACTGTTATAAAATCAAGAGTCAAGTTGTGATTATGATACTCTTAATGCTGGATTTCTTGAAGCCCTTAGAAATTTATCTATTGCATCTCAAGATCCTATCCTCATATAACCAAATTATGGGAGTGGTAGTAGTAATTCTGAAGTTTCTCATCAGAAAATTCATCATGAAGGATATATTCATGAACATTTGGTCAATCCAGAGTTCCTATATCTGGATGAGAGCCACAAAAACCCTCTATATGGTCAGAAGACCAAGGAGAAAGAATATTTATCCCTTTATATAATCCACCATGGTGATCCTCCCCATGATGGCATTTGCTGCGAAAGTCATCTCCGCAGTATTATTTCGCATTGTCAAGATAATTATATAATTGAAAATGTCATGATGATAAAGCCCTCCTATCTCGAGGAACTCGAAAACAAAAGGCCAGTCATGTTTGATGCTTTTTCCTTGATAGGTGAAACACTATCAACCAGAAGACATCTTAAGGGAACAATCATTCTCCGAACCTCCCTTGTGTCATTTGTCTTCTAATACATAGCATCCACTTTGGTCAGACCAAGTAGAAGGAACTTTAGTGAAAGACGATGAAGATGTGTTAAACATGAGGAAATAATTGGCTAAGGGAGAAGTACCAGTCATGTTCTTGTAAAGACCTATAAATTTCAAGGAATTGTTTTTCTTAATTTTCTTTGGAATTTTACAAGAAAGCAGTTTCTCACGGCGCCTGAATCCGAGGCCCGGTGTGCCCGGAATCTTTTTCCGAAGTTTGGCTCGGGTACGTTCATTGAACGAACGAGCGGGAATTGATAACTTCTGAACCGGTGCTCGGAATCAAATTCTGAGGGCACCGATGGAACTGCAGTGCCGGTATTTTTTTAGGAATACCTATTCCGCAGTTGCGTTTTATCAAGTTTGGAAGTTAGTTTTCGGGGGTTTTTAATTAAACTGAATAAAAATATGTGTTTGCCATATTTTTATTTGAGGTGGTAGTTAGAACCTCCAAGGGGAGGTTAGTGGAGGGGCCCACCCGCACATAATCTCCCTTGGGTGGATGTTATAAAGTGGGGCCCACATGAGTATCAAACCCCCTTAACCCCCCTTAGCTCTTGAACTCTCCATTTATGTGGATGAAACTCTCTCTCATTAAATGAGTCTCCCCACCTCCCTCTCATTAAATTTGACAACTTGAGATATTTAATTATGTGAGTTAATTAAATTTCAAACTCTTGAAATTCATAAGCTTTGTTGTGTTAATAAAACAAGTTAGGAACTTATTTTATTTGGGTTGGAGTTTAGTTGATTGGGAGCCTTTGGAGAAAAACTTAGGAAGTCTTGAGTTTCTTCTTTCTCTACGACGAATAACACGAAGAACGTCTCTTCCGCCACTGAAGCATGAAGACGCCATCTTCTTCATCGTTCTTCAACTGAGGCAAGGAAAGGGAAGCGGCACCCACGACATCTCCAACGACCTTCATCCGCGTCAAAGGAGAAGACGTCGCCCGCGAAGAACATCGTCAATGACGACGTCACCTCCGAACGCTCGTCCACTAATGAAGAGTACCGTTATTCTTTTCCGATGCATGAGCATGAGAATTGGGAGTGTGTAACGAACATGACAATCGAGGAATCGATATCTGCCCTTTTTTTCCGAGATCGTCAATGAACGACAATTACGAGGTAGGGAATTTAAATTGTGATTGTTTGTGAACCCTCATTTACTCCCCTCTAAATCTAAGAACACGGTTCAACTAAATATTAAGTTGATTCACAAAGATTATTTTGCGGGTTGGGATTATTGTTATGATTATTTTTATTTAAGAGGTTGAAGGGGATTGTCTTTACTTTATTTTGTTCGAGATTACTCCCTTGATTTTTATTCTTCGTGAATATGTCCAACTGCTATCGTTTAATGAGAGGGGGCCGGACCGCACAAACACGGCCGACCCACCTCCTTTTTCCATGTTGGATTTCTTTGTGGTTTGGTACGAGAAGGCGTGGTGCCATCGCACCACGTGGAATAATGCGACAAGGAAATGCGCGGCGCCGTCACGCCGCGTCGTGAAAAACAAACAAGGGTGCGACAACATTACGCAGCATCGAAGAAACCCAAAGACATCCGCAGACGGATTCGGGCCACGGCGAAGGGGCGCGGCGCCAACGCAACGCGCCGGAGAACCACGAAGATGGCACATTTTGTTAATTGATGTTCGAATTGACGAGGGACGAAAAAATGGGGCCGCAAAGTATTTTTGAAGCTTGCGCAGTACAGTACGATACCCGAGATGATCACCGGCTCAGACGGTTTTGAAAACGGACCACCGGAGCAACTCCGGTGGCCCGCGGAAACGCCCGAAGGCGCGGGTCGCCGGCGCGGCGTCGCCGGCGACCAGAGGCGGCGGTGGCGCCCGAGCGCGCCGCTGGAAGAATTGGAGGCGGCGGTTGTGCTGCCTCCCTCAATTAACGGCGAGGGGCGGGCCACGCGCACTCGACAAGAGTAGTACCTCAGCAGTCTTAGGTTAGTGAGCAGTACCTCGGAGTCGTGACAGGACCACTACACACTGTAGAGACGGAGCTCTTCAGCAGTTACGGTTTCGATAATGAAAATCCTGGTTTGAGGTGAGTCCATGACCTTTGTGTTTCCTCATGATTGAGATGGGTTACTTGATAACTTAGGTATATGTATGGGCATATACCTGGGTAGTGGTTATCCATTGATTTCATAATCCTTGTGGTTCCTCATGATTGAGATGGGTTACCTGATAACATAGGTATATGTATGGGCATATACCTAAGTAGAGGTTATCTGTGGTGATCTTATTTGTGGTTATCCTTGTTGGTTTTAGTGAGACCTTGAGGGTCTCGGGGTCCCTACTGAGTATCGTTATACTCACCCATGCACGGGCTATGCCCGCACCTCGTTGTGTTGGTTGCAGATGACAGACAATGCTGACGGAGGCCGAGTGTTCGAGGACTGGATGGTACCCGGAGGTGGACTACATGACGAGTCAGTACCCAGAGGTGGACTTCACGGTGAGACGACACTCGGAGGAGGTTGATGGGCGAGAGCGTTGTGGAGGCTATCAGTACCTACCCTTCTGGTAGGATCCGTGGTGGATGATCCAGGAGCTGCGCCATCTGTACCTACCCTTCAGGTAGGATCCAAGGAAAATGACCTAGGAGCCGTTTTCATTCTTCCAGCTGTTGTACTTGTTCAGTTGTAGTTTTACTTTCATTTGGATTTGTATTCTGGCCCACTTACTTTTCAGCACTTCTCATTGTACTTAGTGTTTTGCTTCCGCTTGTACTCTATGGTGTTTTGTTTACTTTTATAAAGGCAATGCCTTCCCAGTTATCGAGATTTACACCTTTGGTTCTAGTCGCCGGCCCCTGGCCTATGGAAGGCGGGCTTGGGGTAGTCACGAAACGGGCCCCGAGGACGGGTCATGACAGTTTTAGCCTTTGGAAAATTCTCAGTATAATAGTACAAAATTGATTGCATTCATGATATTCGCCTCACCCTATGAAAGACTCTTTGTAATTTGAAAACCAAAGTATTACCATATGATTAATATCAAAATCATTTAAAGGTAATAGAAGGGTTGCAATTCCAAATTGACTTGAAATCACTCTCAGTTTCCAAACATCCAAAGGTTGAAAAACTGTAGATAATCCTCAAGCGTGAATGCCTTAATGCTATAAAGAGGATACACCTGTAAATTTATGATTCCCCATCTAGTGTTTGTATCAGATGATGAAGTTCACATGGAGCATTGCATTTAACTGCACTCTAAAATCAGAAAAGTCTGTCAAAAGGGGTCTCAGGAAATGTTATTGCCCACATTCAGCCACAATCAATAGATTTTGTATGTAATCGAATGTACACTCAATAACATGCATCAACCAGATCTCATCAGAGTCATACCTAAAGAAAAGAATTTGTTGAGTTACTTTTACATCAAGAATATAAGAATCTTGATCAGGAGTCTCACTTAGAGGATGTTAGTCATTATAGAATGAAAATGTCTAAAATAGAAAAGTGATCTTCCAAAACAGGTGATTTGAGTGGCTGTCGAATAATACATCCAGATAATGTACGAACCAAAATTCGAAAAATCCGAAGATTAGTTGAACGAATTTCAATAATAACAGTTCAAGAATCACCCTATCTTACAGGGTTGTGGTCTCATTTAATTCAACCTTCAAATTCAATAAACAAAGTTCAAATATTTGAAGAAGAAGAATATGAACAACACCATCTTGCAGGGTTGGGGGCTTTTTACACATCGGCAATCCCCTCCTCAATAGAAGTCAGTTTTCTCCTGATTAGGGAAGAATCCACACGGAGAGCGTACAAATAAACTATCTGAGGATTACCTTTGGGTTATTTTCTACCAAACAATTCTCGAGAATTCATCATATAATAGAAAAAAGTGTCATGGAAGATACTGAGGGGGAAGATCTTACAAAAATAGTGACTGAATGACATCGATGCATTATGAGTCAGTGAATTTCATTAAAACCATTGCAGAAGATCCTCCAGAAATGTGTCCAGTTCAAGGGAATCATAAGATGAAGTTCTTGTCCATAATACGGTATAAACTGTGGAAAATGAAGAAGGTGTGAGTACCCAAAATCAAGGGCTTACCTAGAATCTAGGTATGACATCAAATAATCAACTCCCACCCCTCTGAGAGGAATATAACAAGGGGAAAGGAAAAAAGTTAGATTTCATATCACTTTTACACTATATAATGACAATTTTTTTTCTTGAATAAATATTTTCATAGAAAGAAGAGGAAATGAAGGAGTTGAAAAGACTCAACACAGAGTTACTTTGAAGCAGAATTTATTCTCAACGTACTCCCCATGTAGTTACTCAACTTGAAAATCCTGTAGGAGCTCCACAACAAATCAAATATTTAGTAACTACAGATATGGATTATAAATTCCCTCCACTGGGTAAATAATCCAGGAAGGACCATACACATCCTAATAGGCCTGTTCCTATGGGTTATCTAAGGAAAATATCAGTACCGCCATCAATGGTTTTTCGAGTCATTGCACTAGCTCAAGCTCCAGTTGCTATACTTGCATAGGTTCTAGCTTAGCTAGATGTTCCCCAAATTCTTATGAACACAATTGAGGCATTAAAGACTCTATTAGAAGCTATAGAGGAACAACGTGCACCGGTTTAGCTGGAAAAGATGGCTTACCCTGAATGAGTGGATCCAATTTCTCCCCAACCAAATTTTGTGAGTAACACATTCCCAAACATTAATGGTTTGGAATATCAAGAACAACACTTAACCCATTTTTTTTCCTGTTGTGATCCCATGATGGGAACTCCTCAAAATCAAGAAGCAGTAACTATTAGGTGTTTTTTGCAGTCATTACATGGACCAACTTTTGTCTGGTATACAAGTTTACAATCTCGATCAATTAATAGATGGGAAGATCTATATCATAAATTCCTTCTTCAATTTAGCTCAATGCTAGTAAAGACAATAGTTTTTTATTTTACCAATTGTAAAAAAAGGGAGAATGAAAGAGTTTCATATTTCATTGTGTGATGGAAGTGATTAACATACTCCTTAAGTATAGCACTCCCTCAAGAATAATTGCAACCATTTTTTGTAGAAAATATACGCGATGATTTACTCATTCCATTGATCCCTATGAAATACATAGGAGGGTTTAAAGACCTTACTTCAATCACTCAATAAATATAAGACTCTATTATAGAAACTAAGGCTAAAACTCATGTAATTCCACCAGATCTGGGGAGGAGGATAGGAACAGAAGTAGTTTCTATAGTTACAATCAAGCAGGAACCTATACCTACTTTTACTTCAAGACCTTCATAATACGGAAAGGCTCCACCTCCTAGGCATCAGAAGCAACGACATCCTCATCAAGATGATCAAAGATATCAAAGGTGTAAATAGTTTGAGGAATTAAAGAAAAAAGTTTATTCTTTCCATAATGAACAAGTTCATGGTTACTTCATCTCAACTTGGGAAAATAATTTGGTTCAGTTGCCATGGAAGATGAAGCCAAATAAAGAAGGGGATGAAGATCTTCAGAATTATTGTCTCTTTCAATAGATGTTAGTTTATCCCATCCAGAAATGTTATTTTTTCAAGGACCTCTTGTAAAAGATGGTAGATTCTAGACAAGTGAAACTGAAAAGTTCGTCATCTCAAGTAGCATGTGTTACTGCTACTAATCAAGAGGAAGAAAGTGAATGGAATGAATTAAAAAGTAAAAATGTGTAAAATATGATGATTGGATGATCAGGAAAATTATCAACCAGACTCATGCCATTTTACAAAAATAGTTGAAACAACTAATTGTGTCTTATGCCACTCCTGAAACAACAAAACCACCTTCATCAAAAGGTTGTTCCTAAAAGGAAAAAAGTGATCATAAGGACAAAGAACAATCAGAAGAAGATGAGATCACATTAAGGACAAAGTTTTCCTAGAACCTGGAAGATTTCATTCCATCTGTTTCAAAAGCACGGGCACCGCCCCGCCAAATGGTACAATTATAATTAACCCATCAGGCAGAATCACTATCAGATGAAGAATTTATTTTTGGTTCCATCAACATTATCCATTTAACAGATCTTTATGTCTATTGTGATTCTGATTATAATGAGTCGTAATTCCTTATACCTAATTGGGGAACCAGAGGAGGGGGGAAGGGTCGAGGATATAGGGGAACACATGGGAATTATATAAACTACCATTTTAACTCTACCCATGCTCAAACCATATATGTAGAAGAAACTCGTGGAAGATCCCTTCTGTGGGAAAAATATGAACTAGGAGTTTCTTCCATTCAAGACAGGTTCGGTTCGGACACGATTATTTTGGAGGACTGATTTGAAGTCACACCATCTTCCTCTCAGTAAGTGAATAAACCTAGACAGTTTAATTTACCAAAGCCAGGAGTATTTTCAGCTTCTGCTCGAACATAGGGTACGTCTACATCAGAAGCATCAACTTCCAAAACACCTGCAAAACCGCATATTCATGCAGAAAAATTAAGTCCTTTGGACCAAAAGTATGACGTCTTGAAACATTTTCCCCAAGTATCGTCCAAGTAATAAATTATGGATTCTTAGAATTTATCTATAGATCTTCGATAAACACTCATCGAGGCTTTTTCAAGTCTGCAAGAGTTTGAAACTGAAGTTGCTACTGTTGAGGTTTATCGTAAAGATAATGATCCTGCAGAATGTCATGAATTCATATCTTTTACAGATGAAGATGAAGATGATGTTGTGCATGGACATATTAGACCATTGTATTTGTCTGGAAAATTCAATGATGTAGATATCCGACGGGCCTTCATTGATAATGGCTCCAAAGTCAACCTCATTCCTGTTCGTACACTTCGTCGATTAGGCCTAAATGAATCTAATTTATCTCCTTCCACTTTAATTTTCCATGCTTATGATAATAATGAGCAAGAACCTATGGGTGAGATTACACTCAGAACCCAGTTTGGAGATCCTTTTTCTAATTCATATTTCATGGTTGTTCGTCAGGACACAACCTTTAATATTCTTCTTAGAAGTCCTTGGTTGCATCAACATGCAGTTATATCTTCATTATACCACAAATGTCTTAAGTACTGTTTCAATGGTAAAATCGGGACATTGTATAGTGAAAAGGCTCCATTCAAAACGTGTGAATCTAAATACATTAAGGTAGAGTTTTATCACATAAAAAGAACGAAGTCCATGAAAAAATAAATAACTAGAGTTAATGCTCTGAATGGATTGGAAAAGATCCCAAAAAATCCATTCATACATTTGAGTACATATTATGTGCTACCCATTAATCAAATTGAAAGGGTAAAACCAAATCCAAGCACTCGTCCAATAACTTCCATAATGTCAATTGTGTCAACTGATCTTGATAGTATGTGAGAGATTAGTGATTCACCAAGTAGTGATGGAAGCCTAAATGGAGATGTTTTAATTTCATCTGCTAAAATACAAAGAGCCTCTAATTCGTCAATTAGAGTAGAAAAAACTGTATTAATGCTAGAGGAAGATAAATATGTTGATTCTCAATCCATTATCTCCTCTTTATTACCGTAGGATGACCCTTTATCATCAGTAGGGTCAGATATGGTGGCCTTTTCTCTAGGATGTTAAAATACTAACTCCCACTCTAATTCTAGGAGTTTTTCCTCTTCATATACTATACAAGTGGAAACACAAGAGGTAACACATAATGAAGAAGAATAGGAATATCTTTAGGATTCTCCTCCAGATTTTGAGGAAGGTGTATCTGCCACCATGGATAAGCTCAGAGAAATAAATATGGGTACAGAAGAAGATCCACGCCCACTCTAATTAGTGTGAACACGACCTTTAAAGAGAAAGAGGTGTATAATTCATTTCTAAATCAACAACGAGATATATTTTCTTGACATTATATAGAAATTCCAGGTCTTAATCCTTATATATCCACCCATCATTTGGGTTTTCCAAAAGAACATAATCGATTCAAGCAAGCAGCAAGAAGAACACACCCAACTCATGCCTGTAAAATTGAAGCTGAAGTTGATAAGCTTATAAAGGCTAACTTTGTCAGGGAATTTCAATATCCCAAATGGTTGGCCAACACTATCCCAGTGAAAAATAAGAATATGCAAATTATAGTTTGCATTGATTTTAAAGATCATAATTGAAATTGTCTTAAAGATGATTTTCCAGTTCCGATTACAGAGCTTTTAATTAATGAAATGACTGGATATGAAGGTATTGTCTTTCATGGATAGATACTATGGGTATAATAAAATCTGTATGGATATAGAGGATGAAGAATCTACAGCCTTTGGAGCCCCTCAAGGTGTGTTTTTTTATTAGGTAATTCCCTTTTGGTTTAAAGAATGTAGGCACAACATACCAACTTTCCATGCACCATATATTCAAACCCTTCTTAGAAAAATTTGTTGAATGTTATGTGGATGATTTAGTGGTCAAATATAAACAATGTTCCAATCACTTGGATGATTTGGATACCAAATTACATATACTTCGGCAACAAAGTTTGAGTATGAACCCCTTGAAATGTGCTTTCAGGGTAACCTTAGGAAAGTTTATTAGCTTCGTTGTATGCCATCATGGTATTGAAGTTGATCATGAGAAAAGAAAATAAATCCTTAGTATGTCACCTCAACGAAATTTTAAAGAATTAAGAGGACTCCAAGGACATTGGGCCTATATTCAGCCCTTTATCGCCAATTTTGCAGGCCAGTGTTTACCCTTCTCCAGATTAATGAAGAAGGGAGTCACCTACCAATGGATAGAAGACTACCAAGAATAATTTTATACCCTTAAGAAATATCTCTTGAGTCCACCAGATGAAGGAAGTCTGATTATTCTTTATGTGACAGCTTTAGAGCGATCACTGGGTGCCTTCCTTGCCCAAAAGAATGATGTTGGGAATGAAAATATCTTTACCATCTTAGTCAAACTACGATTGATGCAGAAACTAGATATTCAAGTATTGAAAAGTGCTTCCTAGAATTAATATTTATTGTTCAGAAATTGAGGCACTACCTACAACATCATGAGGTCCAATTGGTATCTCGCAATAACCTGCTCAAATTTATCTTTAGTTATCCTATGCTTACAGGGTGTCTGGAATGGTGGATAGTTATTTTTCAACAGTTTGATATCCAATTTTTTCCTCAAAAGGCAATAAAAGGCCAAGCTCTGGCCAAATTCCTTGTTGAGAATCCATCTGCAAAAGATACATCATTAAATACTAAGATTCCTAATGAAGAGTTATTATATATTCAATATAATACCCAAACATGGGAAATTTCCATAATTCCAACAGGGAATAGAATGGAAAACCCTAAACTCAACAAAGTTGGTCTAGGAATTGTCCTTATCTCCCCAAAAAAGGTAGAATTTATTTATTGCTTCTTATTATCAGAAGGTAGAACTAATAATGAGGTGGAGTATAAATCTCTCATTGCAGGTTTGGAATTGGAACTTTAGGTGAAAATGAATCACTTTAAGGTAAAAGGTGATTCAAAATAGGCAATCAAGAATAGAAATGGAGAATATTCTATCAGAAAAGATGAGTTAATCTATTTGTGGGATTACTTCAGATGGTTAATGGATGAATTTCCCTTAGATCCGACATTATCTTATGTACAGTGATCAAAAAATGCCCAAGAAGATGCATTGTCTAATGCAGCAACAGCCTTCGCAGATCCAAATCGCTATGAGACAGTCATTAATATAGCCCATAATCATTTGGTCTCACCTTTTGTTCAAACCAGAATGGAGGAAATTAAAAAAAGTATCCTTATTTATGAGCCATATGGCCATACCAGGAGATGGAGAACATCCATCATGAAATATCTTCAAAATGGAGTACTTCCACCGAATAGGGATGAAAAAGAACAGATACGGTGATGAGAAGCCAATTTTACTCTTTAAGATAATCCAGAACACCAAAAGATCCTCTACAAGTGAGACTTTTATGGAATCATTTTCAGATGTATAGATAGAGAAGAGACTACATTTTTCATAAAAGATGTACATTCAGAAGCTTTTGGTGCCCACCAATTTGGGCATAGACTCTCTGATCAGATCTGAAGTCTTGGATACTTTTGGCCTTCAATGATTCATGATTTCACAGATTTCACTATGAAATGTAATCCCTCCCAAGTGTATTCCAACTTCACTCATCAGCCCCCAGAGTCGCTTCATACAGGTAAATACTCCTAGCCACTATACACATGGGGAATGGATGTAGTAGGGCCTTATCCTCTAGCTATAGCTAAGCAGTTCAAGTATATCCTTACTGCTACTAAATTCTTTTCTAAATGGTTTGAGGCAATACCTATCAAAGAAGTCGGAGCCAAAAGCATTGTTAGTTTTGTAAAAACTAACATCATCACCATATTTGGTGTCCCTCATACTATATTGATGGAAAATGGAACCAATTTTTGATAAATTGAGGTAAAGAATTTATATCGGGAGCATAATATCAAATAGAACCATTCATCTCACTATCATGCAGGGGCCAATGGAAATATAGAGGCCTCCATCAAGACCCAATCAAATATACTCAAGAATATGGTGGATTAAGATAAGAAATCATATCCTGATAAACTTTCGAATACTTTATGGGATTGTCGGAAAACTACTAGTACTTCCACCCAAGAAACTCTTTATTTCTAGGTATATGTAACCGAAGTAGTTTTGCGAATAGAAATACAACTTCATTCACTTATATTTGCAATCTTTGATCAGTTTTTTATAGATGAGTGGTCTTAGGAACGGTTCAATGAGCTGGAATGATTAGAAGATAAAATATTGAAAACCTTGCATCATTTGGAAGTCTATCAGAACAGAATAGCTTGAGATTTTAACAAGAAAGTTTTCCTATGTTAATTTCTTCAGGGAGAATTGGTATTGGTCCTTAGGACTCCAATGATACTATGGAGGAAACCTCCAAATCATGAGCCAAACGGGAAAGGACCTTATTCCATACATAATGTTTATTTAAATAGAGAATATGACTTAATCTCATTGGATGAAGAGATTATTACAAATCTAACAAATGTGATATTCTTAAAGAAATACTTTGTGTAGTTTTACATATCATCCTCACTACAAGACTTAAAACTGCATAGTACCATGTCCTTGTTGCATGTCTAAAAACTACACAACCCCCATTTCCTCACTGTACGACTAAAAACTACATAGTACAACGTCCTAGTTACAGGGCATTAAACTGCATAACCACCATAAGCGTCCATGCTGCATGAAGTTAAAATTCATAGCATCTTCACCCTTGTTACATGATGTTAAACTATATGACATCATTTTTTCTCATCGCACGACATTAAACTATACGAATTATGTTTTCTCTATTTGACGTTAGAGGATTCCATAAGAAAACATCATTAACATCATATCCACTCCTTAGTAGTACATGAGTCCCTCTCTTTACTATGTCTAAGTAAGATCTACATAGAGACCTTATTTCAAGAACTAAGTATGGCTTGAGTCTCATTTTCAATGAGATACGTAGAGAAGACTAAATCTCCAATTTTGGGCCCAGTGGCAATAAAAAAATCCTCTTATTTTCTTTTCTCCACCTGTATATGAATCAGATCTTTATAAAGTGTTTCCTTAAGATATATGATTTAGTCCTTATAGCATTGTATATGTCTTATGATTTACCGTTCTCTTAGAACGTGTCAAAATCCCCCATTCTTGATGTCAAACTTGATTGGCATGATCAATGATTGTTTCAATAACTATGTATGGCTTGATGTCATTCTTAATGATATACGTAGAGATGCCTAGATCTCCAATCTTGGGCCCAACCTTGAAAACAAATCCTTTATTCATTATATAAGAATCAAACCTATATAGGTAATGTTGTAATAACTCTTTATGACTTGATTCTTGCCCCAAACAAGACGCATAATGACACTTTGGTTTTATTCCTTAATCCAATTACAATATGTCTTTATTTTCACATCAGTTCATCATTTTCATTACCGCATGATGTTAAACTACATGGAAATCTAACACTCATATTCTTCACTTGTGTCACCTTTGTGTTATATAAGAAACCCTTACTAATCCTTGTTTCTCACACTGAGAATATCTTACGTGGGATTTGGAATTGGATAAAAGGATTGTTTATATAAATAAGGTGTCTGGATTTCTAATGGGGATATTAATGTCCTCATTGCATGACTTAAAACTGCACATCGTAATATGAATTCATAGGAAACAAAGAATGTCACCATTTTACATATAAGTCAGATCTATTTAAAGGATGTCAAAATCATGACCAATATTGGTTCAAATATTTCTCATATACATTGGGCATAACCCCCTACCATATTTTACACTCTTAATATTGAATGTTTCCAGATCTTGATAATCTTTCTTACGATTTCTGGTGACATAATTTCTATTACTTGAGAACTCTTTTGCCTAACTATGCAGCATGTGCCTTTATATGGCCTTGTATAAGTAGCCTGCATAACGAGTCTGTCAGTCATAGGATACCATTATTTGTCTACGTAGCATATGCCCTAGTTGGCCCTGTATAATATAGCCCCCATAATAGGTTTATAAAATAATGGTAATTTCATTATTGGTTATAGTGTCTTTGTTCCCTTTAAACATTGATGACAATATACAAGAATCTGTATTTTAAAATAGTCATTCAGGTATAATTTTCCCCTAATCTTTCTTTCGTTTCGAAAGTCTTCAAGACCATGGTTTACACATTTCCCTCTCCATTTTTTCAATGTAGTATGATGTAACCTTGGAATCACTTGGCCACATATCATATAATGTTCCCTTTCTGGTCTTAGTTGTATGACCTAAAACTACAGACACCATACCTCCTACATTTGGGTCATACATTCATATAAGTACTATTCATTTAATTCTCTAGAAATCTTGTTTGGAAATACCCTTTCCATATTCAGGTACCGTTTTCCATAATACAAACTCTCTGTGTTAGAAAATATGAATCTCCATAAGATTTTTTTAGCTTTTAGCAATAGAATGTCAAATATCAAAGATCTCTTTTGCATGACTATGAAGTATGTGACCTTAGGTGGCTTTGTGTAAGTTTCCTACATAATAGGATGGTTAGCCAAAAGATACAACTATTTGTCTATACAGAAAATTCCCCAGTTGGCCCTGCATAAAACAGCCCCCATAACAGGTTTGTTAAATAATGGTAACTTCGTTCTTGGAAAATACTTCCTCTAATGATTTTAGCCCTTTTCCCACATCATCCTTTAGATTCAGAAATTCTTAAATTATAGTTTACGATTTTCCATTCCATACCTGGATATGGTAGTATATTTCTAAAAAAAAATTCAAGAAATTGGGAGAGTCTTATACCTTTGGTCAGAGCTAAAGACCTTAAATTAGATCCACATAATGTCCTCACTGCATGACTTAAAACTGCACAATATGATATCATAAATTCCTCTTTCTGATAATTTTTTACCATTCCTCATATAATATTTTTTTTATAGAAATTGTTTTCCTATTCATGACACATGTCGGCATAAAGTATCCCTTTCATTCTTAAAATTCCTTTCCTTGGAAAACCACCCGCTTTGGTCATGAGCCACCCTAATCTAATTTTCCCCTATCTATCAACAGTAGAATGTCAAAATTCAAAGAGGTATTTTGATTGACTATGTATTAAATTCCATTAGGTGGCCTTGTATAAGTTTCCTACATAACGAGTCTGTTATCCAAAAGATGCCACTAATTGTCTATGCAGCATATGACCCAGTTGTCCCTACATAACAGAATCCCCATAACAGGTCTTTCAAATAATGGTAACTTCATTCTTGGAAGATACTCCCCTTATATTGATACAGGTTTTAAATTTGGTGGCCATAAAAATCATGGCTCAAGATTCCCCTTGGAAATATTTAAATAATATTAAAGCAATTCTTAGCTGTAGATTCTTATTTAGGAACTAACTTCAAAATTAATGTTCAAAGTTATTTGACCCTAAATGTTATCCCTTTATTGTCCAACATGAATGAATCTAAACTACCAACAAAAAAAGACTTGGTACTCACTAGATTGAGAACCCACAATGGGTAATGTGAACAAAATTCGAGTCCCAACTCAGTAAACATAAATTTTGGCATGATTTAGGTAATATTGAGCAATAAAAAGTCAAAAGATACGAAATTTGTGCGGTTGTCCATATAACCCTAGAAAAAATCAAATTATGCTCATCAGGTCCATCGTCTTAATAATAAAATTCCGAGGACTCTATTCTTGTCATTGTAATAATGATTGTCTAGCATGAAGATTTGATGTTTAAAAAAAGAGGTTCATTAACATCATTACCTTTAATATTGGAATCATAGAAAATAGGAATGAAGACATATCTGATTGAAGAAAAAATTATTTAATTCAAATGAAATCAGAGGGCCATCCAAAAAATAGAGCCACTCTATCATGTTTCAAAATAAAATCTCAACATGACTTTTCATTTTTTGAACTACTTTATAAGCCCTATCAGCTGCCTGTTGAAGTTGAGATAGCTGAGTGACTCTAGTCTCCTCATCCTAACAAAGTGCATCCTTAGTAGTCGAAATGGTAGTTATCCCATCTAAATGGGTTTCTCATAATGTCTGGTTCAATTGATTAAGTTTTTTATGAACAACATCTAGTTGTTGTTAAAGATATAATGACTCCTTTGTGGCTTCTTTGATTTTTTGGCTAATTTTGATCGATTTCATGTTATGATCTGTATCTGCCTCATCTAATGAAACTTGAAATCCAACAATATTGATAAGACATTTATCCTTTCCAAAATCTTATTTTAGCTTATTCTCCTACTCCTGTTGGCGAATGATCTCTTTCATAGCATCATAGACTGGTCGATAATTAAATCCACTAAATCCCAATATGCAGAATAATGCAGGGAGTTTGTAAAAATGGGACAAAAGTTCATCTAAAGGATTATCCGCAATTATACTATAGATATTACACCATGTCTTCTTACGTTCCATTCCAAGAGAATATTTCATATCTTAGTCTAAATCTGAGTCACTACCGTGAGGTAAAATGTACTCTTGAAACATATCACTTAAAGAGATTCCGCATTCTACTTCTCTCAGAATAGTAGAAGAATCACGTTCTGTTATGGGAGATGATAAACCTAAAAGATAAATCAAGGTCATTGTTAGTTTCAAATGGAAGAAACATATATGATTAAGATAGCTGATTATATTTACCCTATAATAATTCAACTACTTGATTGGATTCATCCCCTGTATTCTCAACATCAGCGATTTGAGTAGATGTTTCTTGAGAAGGGTAACTCCCCTGAGTTTGCTCAGTTATCATATTTGAAGGATATGAAGAATCTCTTGATGGAGGATCCTCTATAGGTATTTCTCCAGCTCCAACAGAAGGATATAGTTGAATACCCCATTCCCGAAGATCCTTTTAAACATTTTTTGTAGATAAAGATGCATATGGTGAACATTGATGCAATGAATCAAGTAAAAAAGCGAAATTGTGTATGGAAAATGCAAGAATAAGGACTTAAAGCCTTGAAATTCGTCATGAAAATTCCCAAACTCCTTGATAGAACCTGGAATATCAATATTTGGATTAAGGACTTCCATCATTTCAGTGTATGAATCTTAGAATGTTATAGCATTCTCACCATTTAAGGTATCCAAAAAATGTTGGTTAATGCCCAAATTGGCTCCGCCAACATTCTGTTCCATGGGATCTTCAATTGGTATGACAACATTAGGTTTTTCCAAGATTGGGCCAATAATAGTATTTATCTCACATTGCCCAGGATTCTCATTCCTTTCTTATGGACCAATAGAAATATCATCATTGATTATTTCAGGATCTTCTGATGAAAGAAACAAAGGAATGTATTTAATCTTACCATGGATTTTCTCTCTCTCAGTAGATCCAGGAGTAGGTATAGCTAAATTATTTGATGATTTATCTACTAAGATATCATATTCATCGACATAAACCTGGGTTTCTTCTGGGTTTTCTTTCTCTGGTCTCGATGAATCAGCTCTTAACCCCTTGAGATAGGAGAGATACATGGATCCGGCAAGAAGATAAATGTGATTACCAGAGTATATTGAGCAAATTATATTCCCTAAGGATAGTATAAATACTTACTCCTTTGGCTAAAACATTGGATGAATCTCATTGCTCTCTTAAATTTCTTTTCAAAATCTTGGGGAGAAATTGAAACATTCCTCTTGGCAGGAGAAACATGAGGTAATGGTTGAGGATTATCCATTTCCATTACCCCAGCCATGACTCTTTCTCTAGGGGAATCTTCTGGAGACATTGGAGGATCATTCATTACATCAATGGGAGAACCTTCCGGCCCATACCTTGGGGACTCGAGAACCTTTCCAGAATTTTTTTCCCTATATTCAAGTTGCACAAATTCATTTTTCATCAAGATTTATGATGATGAATGGTAAAACAGATTTGAGAAAAAATAAATGGAAAATACATTCTCATTATGAACATAAATATCCCATTCCTCCTCGGGGTTGTTAATTACCCCTTTGTGTATTCCTAATTCCATCATGTGGGATACTCATTTAGAGACTAGAATTTGTTAATCAGTTGCATATATGAAGGCCTCAAGCTCCGTAATATACTCCTATACTTCATCTAGGTTATTATATGGATTTCAATCCGAAGATTCTTTAATGTACCCCACATCTGGTATTTGAAGGCCTTGTTAAAGAAATATCCATGCATCCCAAAGTTCATTGGTCAGGATATCCCAAAAGTGAATGGCTGATGGTCACATATCTTTCAATCCCAGTGTGGGTTGTCTTGGACGAAATTCAAAACCTTTGAATTGATGAGCCTCTTCAGGCCTCTCTTATTCTTCAAAAATGTCAGCATATGTAATAGGTATGTATCTCTAATGGCGGCGGCTGGATCGCCATCGTGCTAGAGATATTACTTCTTTAGCCCTGGTCTTCCTGGTATACAACTTTTGAAGATGTTTTGAGGGCTCTGAAATATCTAAAACATCTTCATCATCTTTGGCCTTGGACTTATTACCATAATTTCCATGTGCAACATTCTTTGTAGCTGCCACTCCATATATTCATTTTGTCAAGGACCCTTGAGGATATAAAGAATCCCAAGATTTGGCATATCCAGCCTCCAATCCGATTGATGCATTTGGTGGAGGTAATGTAATTTACAATTTGGATATCTCTACGGCCGTTATAATCCATAATTGTCTCTCTATCATTGGGTGTCTCTCAAGTATAACATACGTGGGTGGAAAAGTGTTTGATTGTTGAAGACATCTGAGATGAAGAGAAAACCTATAAGGGATGTAAGACTCACAGATAATTTCAGCATCAATCCTGGTCGATAATACACCATCCCTGAAGGTCATCATATAATATCTTAGCTCATAATTTCTTTCTTTACCAGCATCAATAAATGTTCCATTTGGTGGGTTACCAAAAGAAAAGAAGTTGAATTATTTTGAGACATTCAATGCACTGAGCACTACATCAGGTCTGAAATTCTGAGGCTGAACAGTATTATTTTTTGTAAAAATGGGGTGAATCGACCATTGGGGACTTTAAATAAATTCAAAACTAAGTATAAAGAAAAGTGTGCAGCAATCTAGCCCCACAACACTTGAAACGACCCTGAAATTATGAATGGAGCCTTTCCATTGTATAGATTTAGTAGATAATTGTAAATTATTGCTAATACAGGGGTTGCTAACCCAATATACTTCCCTTCTACCAATTTAGCCACAATGAAAAAAGTCCCTGATCCTACACCACCTCTGGATTCACAGACTAGAAGAAATTAAATTCTTAGCAACATAGAAAAGAAGGTAGCTAAGCAAGCCTTTTCATCTATATCAGGTTTAACTTTATAGCCCCAATGCTTATAGTTACCTATTTCCAGTGTAGAACAACATGTGAATGAACTTCCCCGATTATCTATAGAAGGAGAAATAGTAGGACGTCCACATGTTGAATATTTCTCTGTTGTTGGTTCTAAAAAGGCTTCCACCCACACTTTGGAATGAATATTTTTCTTATATTTGGGTAAATTCTTTTCTATTTTAAATAATTAATGGGCCAGTGGTGGTGTTCTAGTTGCATCACCCCATGTCATAATGGGTGGAATAAATTCATCATTCATTTCCCCAAGAATGGGAATTTCAGCTATTTGGTAAATATCCCAAAGACTAATACCAACTTCACCATGCATAAAATGGAAGTAATTCATATGAAAACTCCATCAGCTCAGTAATTCAGAAATAAAATCATTCTTATAAACATAAGTTTCCCCATCCAGACAGATTCATATACATGAATGTCTGATAACTCTTTCCTAAATTTTGCACAAGTTCGACACACCCAGAATTCGCACATCCACTCTGGTTTAACACCTCCTCTAGAACGAAGATCCCAGTATTCCTTCCAACCATTTGGTTTATATGTTTGAGAAGCCTGAAAAGTGAAATCATAGCAATGAGGTATTGGCTCTACAATGTGATCCTTCCTATCAGGAGTGGAACCACTATGATGAAGGATGCAACCAATAGGGACTATTCCTTCTTGTACTAGAACACCCTTTCACTAATATTCATGCGGTTATAGTTGGAGTATTGAATAAACCAATTCTTTGTAAATTACTTCTTAACAGATGGAACATGGGCATCTTGAAAAGGATCATGCCTGTATAGGGGAAAGTAAGGACTTTTTGGATAGTCACGTTGGTATGAAATTAAACGCTTCCATAACCTAGGAGGAGTACATTAAAAAACTTCATAATAGTCTGGTCTGACGATCTTCATCATTTCATTTTGACAAGAATTAGCTTCTTTAGTATGGGTCATCAAGTGAGCCATTTTTCCAAAAAAATAATTAGAAAACATCCCCTATTAGGTTATAATTTTAACTTAAATTTCAACTTAAAGAAAAAAAGGGAAATAAAAATTTGGCAAAGGACAATGTTCATGTAGGTCTCTCAACAAGGTCTATCACGTAGGTCCTTTGACAAGGATCATAACACAACTCCTTCGATGAATTCATATGGCGTAACTCCATCTCTTAAATAATTTTACCTTGAATAAATTTCAAGGGAATTAAAAAAGATTATAATGCGTCGAGGCTGAGAGAATGAGCTACGCAATGAGAGCCGTAAATTATGAAAAGAACAGGTGAAGAAAATCGCAAAGGATATGACCTATTCATAGACAACCAAAGACCGACGTGCCAGGACTGCGCACACCATCTTCATGGAACACCTATGCTAAGTATTTGCACAAGAAACCTGTATTGTCCAGCAATTAACCCATAGTATTTTACTCATAATTATACCTCATGACTCGAACCTCTTTATATTTTCAGACCCAATCCCGTTGGGGGTCTTTGTTGACACCACATAAGAAAACAAAGAGACTATGAAGAGAGACCTGGATATTTTAAAATCCCAAGGAAAGGTTCAAAGAGTTCAAAGGAAAGTCAAATAATCCAAAAGACCTGTGTGATAGACCTGCATGGTAGAGCTACAGGATAGACCTGCATAGCCGAGATACACGCCAGAATAATTTTTGTACCCCTATGCGGAGTACTTTTGTAGAGGGGATGCACAAAGGACCTGCATGGGAAATGTCCCTTAAAACATGACCCATCCATGCCTATGAATAGGACCCTTGGGCTCCTCATTTTAGGGACTGAAAAAGTTGAAAGATTCTTAGAATCTCCCATTGCATAGCTATTTCTCTAAGTTCCCACAAATTATCTCAGGTAGCTCTCTAAAGTATGATAGAAGAGATAATTAAATGGGATAAGCATGTTTTGAAAGTATTTTCACAATTTTTACATAGTTTTGGTTCTCCTATGTGAAATAAATTCTTCATTAATCATAAAAACCTACGCGGCATACCTGCGCACTGCACCCATGCAACATACCTACGTGGTATAGCTGTATGGTACATCAACGCTGGGTACCTATGTAGAACACTTGCGCAAGGCACCTACACAGTAGAGCTTGGTATAAAGCATAATTACGAACTCAAGTACCCTCTTTAAATCCAATCATCACAGGGTATCTCTTTCCTTGGTTCCCTTATCTGAAAGGGACTAAGTTGAAGCCTCCACCAAAACCTCTTGACTTATCAAACCTTTGGGAAAGGAACATTAGCGTGTCTCCTATTTGGGATTGTATATCCATAGGCATAGGTTTTCCACATTTGTTTCAAAATGGGGTTAGGATTCATAGAATATCTGTGAGTTTGTATATCATCATTCACATAGAGATTTCACCTAGGAACAATGTTGGGATGTTCCCGGTTTTGAAGAGGGTTTGGCTAATGGACTCTCCTTTCTCAAAGAGATGACCTGGAACCTCAGGTCTCTGATAGGGAAGGTACAGTTCACACTTTCTTTTCTACTCAAGCATAGGAGAAGTATCCTTCCCCTACCAGTATCAATTTTAGAGAAACCATCCTAGCATAATCCCCTAGATTTTTTTTGTAGGAGGTAGCATCATTGCTCCTCCTCTCTTCTTCAGTGCCAAAGACCAGAGGAGATATGTGAACATGGTCTTTCATTACCCTTTCCCTCTCCCATTGAGATTTGTCACCATGGGCAGCCATCCTGGTGTAATCCCCTAACCTTCATCCCTTCATCATTTCATTGGAACCTTTTCCAATCTAATGTGAATAGAGGGAAAGCTAGTCGCCTCACCCTCTTCCACAGTCGACGCACCCTCTTCCACTAGTGGAGGTGGAAAAGTGTGAATTGTCATTATTAAATCTTTCACATATTCTTGTTTCTCACACCGAGCATGACTCACGTGGGATTAGAGATTATTGATGATTACAACATTTACACAAACACTCCTTTGAATGAACTATGAGAACTCTGATTCCCACCATAATTGGGATATATAGAAAGCCTTATTTTGACCCAAACTCACTGGACGTACTCTTTATGAATCCAACCCTAATTCCCCTAATTTGGGAATCCTCTTTAGGAATAATCCCCAAATTAAATCCTCAAATCACCAAGACATCCTTTTCAAGAAGTAATCCCAAAATCATTTCTCTCAAAAGACTATACTCTCCTATGATACTTATCAAACTACGTGGGATTTGATTCTCATCTACATGGGATACATAGGAAGCCTCCTTGAGGTTCAAACCCAACACTTCAAATCAACCATTTTCTTCTTAGGCCATATTCCCAATAGGGTCTTATCCTACTTGGAAACCCATATCCTTTCCATGTTCCTTGGACTGATTCAGTATAAGTCTCACACTATGTTTTGACTAAGAACCTTTCTCTTAGATGTCCATACCACATGAAATTAAACTATATGACTAGGTCCTTATCACATGAATGTAAAAGGTATGATGTGCCCTATTTAGTGGCACTGAACTATGAGGGTTATGATTTATTTAACAAGGATACGTAGGTATCCCATTTTATGGGCACAATCCCAAGATCAAACCAAACCTTCATCTCCCTGGATGATAATAAATTACATAGTGCCCCACTGAGTGGCTTAAAAATAGTATCATCATAATGATGATTAAAATAATCTCTATGTAGTGTATGAAATGATACCATTGATGGAGAACCTCAAATACATATACATATCTCCATTATTGAAGAACCTCGAATACATATAGATAATTTTAAAATTTTCACATGCTAAATAAGCGATCAAAAATTCCAAAGGATACTTTTGATATACTTGGAGAATTAATAAGGATTTAGAAAAATATCTTAAATTATAAAGAGAGTCCCGAAGTAGACAATAATTCCCCCCAAAAGGGTGTGATGTGTCTGGCCTCCCATCCCCTCAACTAATTCACATTCTTAAGTATCATGAAGTTCAAACATAACAAATACCTTCCATTGGAAAGAAGGTCCCCTTTGGACAAATAATTGTTGGAAGTTTCCGGTTCTATAAATAAATCTAATGGAAACCGGCTGGAAGTAGTAATTCTTAATACTAGAATACACATTTCAAGGAACTACGAAACACTAAAAAAAACCAAAAATAATATTTTAAGTAAAAATATTCATAGTTAAATGAAACATAATCATGAAAGATCACTTATATAATTTCTAAATCACGACACATTCTTTTCAATCATTGGCACATTATGTTTAATATAGGTCATCCATGTTTATCATCTATTCAAATCCTTCATGATGGTTCATAAAGAGTTTGTGAATTCTGAAAGAATATCCCCTAGGAGTCTCAAACTAGGTTCACAGTATGGTCAGTTGTCATGTACCGGGTAATACTCAAGTCGATCCTAACACACATTTTTCAGAGTTACTAACCTTGGGTACATATATGTTAGAACCATTACCACTTGTAACATCCAGACATGGATTTATTTCTAGGGAACCACCCACTCTATTCTTTACTAATATTCTAGGGTATTTTACTATACATAGAATTATCCATATACCTATCCTTAGAAATATACAAAAGGATTTCACTAATTTTTTCTCATATTACTTTAAAAAGTTTTATTAAAATATCCTCTAATACCAACTATGAAAAAAATAGAATTTTCATATATAGATATTACATATTTTTAAATGAACATTTATTAGATCGCACAAACAAACTCATGAGGATCCTAAAGGTATAGTGCCTTAGGAAACATAGATACATAAAAAACTAGTTTATAAGAGTTATACATCATCTCCATCATAGTTTTTCATAACTACAACCGTTGTTAAAATTATCAGATTTCATACACATCATCATTAAATGTGGAAAATAAATATAAGAAAGGGTGAGATAATATGCTCAGTAATTGTAAAAAAGAAGATATATAAACATAACATGACCATAATTGTATGAGAACATGATAATAACATGGTAAAAACCATAACCTTCCTACCATATATAATAAATTGAGTGATGTTATAAATAATACCACTTTATAAGATCTGAATCATAAAAGAATCAAAGAATATGATAAATGAGTTTATAAAAATAGAGTAAGGCATATATCTATGGAAAAAAATAATCATAGAAAATATTACATCAAGTATATCCACCAAAACATTTGTAACATGTTAAGATCAGGATAACCACCCGTATATATTCTTCAGTATTGGGAAAACCTCCAGTGTATCCTCTTTTTGTGTTGGGATAAACACCCAAGTCTATCTTTTGGGATTGGGATAACCTATCATGTACCCTTTGAGAACATATAACATTAATAATTTCCTATTATATCAGAGAGAGATATAGGTCCCACTTATATTTTTTAATAAAATAACCACCATCTTTGGTTATAACATAACATCCACCACATAATGAAAATAATACATATGTGTGCCACAAGATCATAAAAATTCAACTTATCAGAAACAATGAAAAGAAGTGTGATTCATAACACATTTATCAAATCAAAACCCATTAAAAGAAATGGGTGTCATAAATCATTCATTATATAAAATCCCATGAAAATAAATGTGATTTATAATATATTTCACTATAGAATAACATTTGGAAGAGAAAAAGGTTTCATAATCATCTCTTAATTATAAACATAAATCATATAGAGAAAGGATTAGAATGTTATTCTTGGACAAAATCCCTAGTAAAGCATAAATAACATCAAAGGATGTAATTTTAGAAGGAAAGTGATTTTGGAATATTAATTAGAACATTCTGTGAGGAAATTATCCTTTCCACTTGGAAAAAATATTTTAAAATAGAAAAAATATTTGAAATCCTTTTCTTTGAAAATATTCTTGGAAACATAATACAGAATAATTAAAAATAATTTAAAACATTTCATGAGGAAAATATCCTTTCCACATTGAAACACTCATTTTAAAACATGGAACAATTTCAAAATCAATTTCATTGAAAATAAAATTGTAAACAAATAAAGGAAGATTTAAGAATCATTTAAAACATTTCTTTAGGAAAATATCCTTTCCCTTTATTTTTCAAAACATAAAACATTTAAAAAATAATTATCTTTGAAAATAAATTTGGATAATTAGATATGAATATTTAAAATAATTATTTGGTCTTCAGGGTGTAAAATACTGCTCATTCTATACACTATAAAATAATGATTCCTTTCACATTGTTTTGTAATATACAAACAATCCTTGTTTTTGAAAATGACATGAATATTTCTTTTAATTTTTTTAAAAAGTAAAATAGGGGTGAACATTTATTTATTAAATGTGTGTTATAACTTTAAAACTTTTTTATAAAATATATATGGAAGAAAATGTGTTTTAGACTGAAGAGAGAAATAATGTTAGGTTTCCTTACAAACCTTATTTTGGTCTCTTGATAAATAAAGAGTTATAAATGAATGGAAACCATTAATTTTAATGAAATAAAGAGAGGATAATAAAATTAATGAATTTTTTGAGAAATACATCATAATATTTCATCATTTAAAGCATAATTATAAAAATACAGATAATCAATGAGGTTATAATGTTAAACCTATACCACGTTGGCCTCTTTTGAATCATAGGACCCATTAAAAAATAAAATTAAGTGAAACTTTTAATGTCATGAAAATAAAAATATTCATGATATTCAAAATCAAAAGGGTATTATATACACCACATATAATAATATTGGTTCATAACATAACATATTCCCAAAAGAAGGCAATTTGAGAAAAAACAATTCCCTTTTCGATTTGGTAACTTTGAAACCGTAAAACCACTTAATGTGAAATACTAAAACAGGTATGTAAATCCCCATAACTTTTATGATAAATTTACTAAAATAAATTCATGGGAATTATATATGTAACATAAAATAACCATGTAGTGAATATGGCATCTGTCTCATAGAAAGTAAAAGGGAGACAAAAATCCCTTAACTTAAGTCTCAAATTGCATCATACACATTAAAACAAACTTTATAGTAAATAAAATATTAATATTAATATATAATATATCCATAATTATATTTATCACAACATATATGATTTTAAAATGAATTTTATTACTAGTTTATTAATGATTCCATGTAAAAATCACATTTCAGGTAATAACTGCTTTGTTTTTTCTATATGTTTTGATTTTTTATTTCAGTCCTCTCAGTTTGATCATAGTTAAATAATATCCCAAATGTTATACATGATTTAAAAATCATATATACTCATTATATATGTATTTATAGTAATACATAAATTTTAGAGATATAAAATTAAAACACACTATTCATGGAGATGGTAGGTCGTACATGCACATAAACATTGTTTTAATTTTCTCGATGAATGGAATGAAAGTAAAATAAATAATAAGTCACATTTATAGATTAATTATTATGTATTGTATCACATATATTCATTAAATTTATCCTTATTACTTTCAATGAAAAGCGTTAGTGAAAAATGAATCACATCGCTTCATGAGGTGATAGCCAGTCGTACACATTAATGATGCTATCATATACCCCACAAAATGGAACTTTATAAGGTATATGTGATAAAATAATTCCTTAATTAAATATAAAATATATTTATTTAATACATCCTTATTACCATCTATATAAATGTGAAATTAAACACACATCACATTGGTTCACGAGGCGATAGTCTATTGTACACATGAGTAACTATTATTTCCAAATAAGTTGAGAGGAAAAATGGAAGATGATGTATTTTAATTCCATAGGTATAAATATATTTTAAATATCACATAAAAACATTTAATCTATAAGTATATCATCTTTTATAGGTGGTGATGGAAAAAAATAACATCGGTTTGCAAGGCGGTAGTCTTATGTACACATGAATGATGATTTCATATTACATATGATTGATGTGGAGATGGATATAAGTAATTAAATTAACATAAAACATCTCAGTATATATTAGATAATGGTTTTATTATTTTATAATAGTTTTAAAATATTTTAATGAGTTATAAGAAGAACTTGACTGAAAATATATAATTAAAAACAATGCCTCTTCAGTAGAAAACCTCTTTATGTGTAACATAAAGCCTTCCAAGATTGGATTTATGAACTCAACAATGCCTCTATTAATTTTAGAGGGGATTTAGTAATACATTATGGTTTTTATTTTTTGAACCAAATGGGTTTGGAACTGTGAAGAGGAGTGGATTGGGGGTGGCCTTTTATAAGTGAGTTGAGAGGAACACTTGAAAATTTTGAAAAGAAAACTATGCACTCAAGTTTCTCACATAAAAAATACCTGAAATGGGGAAATTAACCATATTTATATGTTATAAGGTCAAATTATGTCCATAAAATTGTTCTTGGACAATTTTATAGGCCATTTTACACAATTATTGTTTTATATTAACCTTTTGTAAACTCATTTTTACATTAAACATAGTAATTAATTTTTACTATACAATATGGTAAAGAATTATGTTGAAATAATTAGATAATATAAATTACTCTTATTCTAATTATTTAATACATTTTTTTTTTCAAATTCCAAGAACATAAGTGGAAGATTATAATTTAATATTAACCACACAGACACGATGAAATAATTGTTTTCTAAGGGGAAATGTCTCAAAAGGTTTAAAAGTTGTTATATAAAAATTAATTTTGAAATTGATTACAATAAAATAAATTTTATTAATTCATATATAATTTTTTAAATTTCATTTTCAAATCATATTGAAATAAAATTTATCTGGAAAATTCTTTGAATGAAAAGGCAGTTTTTTTAATACAAACCAATGTTTTTCATTATTCACCAAAACATTTCACTTTTCCAAAAATTATCCAAAAATAAACCCATGATAATTATAACATGATGATTTAAAAAATTATCCACAATATTTTAAATAAATTTTATAAAATTGGAACAAATAAAATTTAAAATAAGTGTGAAAATGTGATAAAACATCCTTTAAAAATACAGGTTTTAATAAAATTGAATAAATTATTATCTCTTATCTAGAAAACATATAAGTTGAGTATTAAAATTTTTATTGAATATATAGTATACAAATTTCGTTGATATAATTTCCCAAATTTTATTTGGTTAATCAATTGAGGAAAAATTCCTTTTTTCACAAAAAAATTGTTTTTAAAAAAATATCTTCCTTATAGTAAAATTGTTATTATTTTCATTTCTAATTTAATTGGTCAAAAAAGGATTAATTTTATATAATTTTTTAAACCATATTGTTTTATAATTTAGTCAATCCTATTCATACTCACTATTCTACTGGCATGGTGATAACCATCGTAGTAAATAATAATATTTTAATAGTATGTTATGTTTCTTTAAAACATTGTTTTTTGTGTAGCGTAAGATATCAACAAAATTAATATTATTTATTTTATTTTTATAAAAATTATATGCGTTACACCCATTGGATCGAAATCATTACATGGGTATACACCTCATCCTATTTCACTTTTACATCATCACCTTACGTCATTTCCTACATTAGTACATGTATATGACATCACCTATGTTATAAATTCCCCTAAAGAGGTAACTAGGATTTGAACCCTGATCTCATGGATGTGGAGGCCAGTAGTGAGTAACACTTGAATCAAGATAAGAATTTATAGGCCCTTTATTAATGAAATTTAAAATGGTATAAGTTGGATAACTGACTTTAACAAATGACACATCACTAACAAGATAAAAAATCCAAAAAACACAGAAAAATGATCCCTGTTAGAGAGAGAAAATCAATAATTATCACATCCTAGAATTCCTCCTATTACCTTCATTTTGACTACCATAGAGATATCAAAATCTCCTATATATCTTGGGTTATTTTCAAGGATCATTATGACCATATGATTATATATATGTTCCACTATCACACACCTCTTTAATATCATCCATCACCCCCTTATCAGTTCTATGTTGATAACTCATAATAAAAAAATCCGAGATCTCTTTAAATCCTCATTAAGTTATCCCTACAAAAAACAAGAATGGTGAACCTCATACTAATATTGATTAGGTGAATATATACCCATTTTGGAGCCATGGACATGATGAATAACAACACAATCAATGAGACCTATATCTTTTACAACTTCATCCTTACCGTTATCTTCATTAGATACAACATGTCATGCTTGCTTCTCAATAGGGAGATGTGTTTTTGTTTTATTAACTACTAAAAAATTAGTCCCTCATCATCTTTCACTAGGTCTTAATCCTGTTTTTTCTTCAAAATATGGGTGGAGTTCTATTCTGTTTTCTTGGTATAACCAATGGGTTTCTCATACTTTCTGTTCTGGGGGACTGGTGAGCGACCCTCTTGACTAATAAAGTGAGTAGTATCACCATATGGAGAAGATGCATCATATAATCGATAATTCCCTGACCCTAGAATCCCAGTACTGGTGAATTATTTTAATACATTGGTAGGATTACAAGGAATCAAGTCCCGAAATACCGTTCAGTTTAGCAATCTCAGAAAATAGATTACATACATGAACATTACACTACACATTCAAACATAAAACACAACATAAATAATCCATTGAGAGCGCCATTATTCCACTAGATTAACCCTACATATCAAACATAAGACACTACTTGGAATCCCGGGAAAACAAAACATAAGAAAGGGGTGAGCTCAAATGCTCAGTAAGGGTAAATAATTTAATAGAAGCTATAAAATTTTAAGGAAAGACATGTAATAAATATAACATCATTTTAAACATAAACTTGAACATAATATGGAGAAAATAAATCCAACATTACCATATAAACATGTACATGGATATTCTACTACTCGAATAATCACATGTAATAATTAATTTCATAATGAGGGAATGCCTAACGCCCGACATCATTAACACCTAGTCAAGGACTCATGAAAAAACTACAAATAAAATATTTGTAAAGTCCTTGTTCCAAGACACTAATTTGTCTAATGAGACATAAAGATGCATCGAGGAGCTACAACAGGCTCCAATCGTGACTTACTAAGTCCACTACATCCCTCATATGAAAATGTTGAGACCTAACATAAAAATTCATATTAAAAATAGCATACGAAATGTCAATACTTCAACCATATACCATGAAGGGTATAAAATTATCACATCCACTGTCAAAAATATCATAAATCAATCAATAAAATATCAAATATTGTATTATAATAAATCATCCTTAATCAAGAATAATATCCAGTAAAGGATTTTGACTTAGTTAAAAATGATCAGAAAAACTTTTTGAGAGAAATATCCATTTTTGTTAAATCATTTAAAAGTAACACATTTATAAATTAATTCATTTAAAATATATTTTTAAATAAAATTTTCCCATACCACTTTGAAACTTTTTAAAAGTAATTAAAATTTTAAAACAATCATGTCCATATAAATAAATCCTTAAAACCATTTTGAAAACACGAACATTAATGAGAAAGATTTAGAAGAATATATATTTAAAACATTTAAAATGATTTTTTAGTTAAAGAGTACCTTAAAATAATCATTTTGAAATTTATTTTATGAAACATGAACATGGATAATAAATATTTCCCAAAAAATACATACACATAAACAATCATGGATAATAATGAGATTGAGGAATTAACACTTACCTTGCACTTTCCTTTGGTCGAAGGTACGTTTAGAATCCTATATAATGACCATAGTATGATATTAATCATCCCATAACCATATTCATATTTATTATATCATACATTAATAATTAATGACATTATAATACCCATTTAATAACGATTTCCATGTTAAATTAACATTTCAGGTAATAATCGCTTTCTTTATCGTACGTGTTTTAACTTATTATTCTTGATCGTATCATTTAGATCATGATTTAAATATTTCTAGAATATAAAACATGATTTGTATATCATATATATTTAGAATATAAATATTTATAATAGATAGATATATGAAATGTAAAACACCGTTTATGGAGACTGTAGGTCGTACGAACGCATAAACGCTGTTTTCGTTTTCATATTGTATTGAACAGAAGTAAGTGAATAAGATATATATATATATAAGTAAATATATATATATAAGTACATACATAAATAAATATATATATATATATCCATAGTATAATTATAATGTCATATATTATATACTTATGAATAATATATATTTTTATAATCATTTTTGAATGGTGAACCTGGAAATGAATCTCATCGTGTCGTGGAGACGGTAAGCCGTACGTACACAAAAGTGACGATATCATTTATTTAATGATTAAAAGGCATGGAATTGTATGGTATATTAATTGAACATATATATTATCATGTTATTTTCATTATTTATATACATATTACTCATCATTATATCTATCCAAATAACATAGTGTTGAATAACAAATTACACCACGACGTGGAGACGGTAAGCCGTACGCACGCACGCACAGTGACATTATCATTCATAGGATGGATAGAATAATGAGTATGGTTGTACCATATTTATAATAACATCACAGTATTCATATGTTACTGTAGTTATTATTTTTTTATGGAAATAACAATGAAATAGAAAGTTGAAGAAGAGAAGAACTTTGAAAGAGGTGATAAAATAATTACCTCTTCTTTGGGAGTTTTCTTTTTATTTGAACAAAAGGGAACCTTATTTTGGATTTATACTCAAGGTAATGACTCTAGGTTAAAGTTAGGGATGTTTGGAGGATATTTTCTAGGGTTTGGACGAGCCAAATGGCTTTGGAGGTGTGTTGTTGAGAGAAGGAGAAGTACACTTTTATAAGATAGGTGAGGTTCACTTTAGGAAATGTTTGAAATATTATTTTATTATAAAATAAATTTCGGTTTATAATGGAAAAAATTGATTTATTTAGGAGATAAGGTGATTATGGGTCTAAATCCACTCATACAATAGGTTTTATACAAGTTTAGGTCACCATATTAACCATATTTTTAGATTTAAGTTTTAGTTAAATATTTTAACTTTTACCATGTCCTCTTGTATTATTATAATTAATACTTAACAAACATACTATAAAAATCCAAGAGAACCCCATGTGGTTCATTATTGATATATCTAACCTTATCTAAGTCCTTTTTCCGAACCTTATATTTTTAGAAATATTATATCAATTAATAATATGGTATTTGTTTTAAAAACTCATTGAGTTAAATTCTGACACTATTTGGTATTTTGGTTTTGTTGAAGTCATAAAAAATTTATCACTTAAATAATTTTTTTTAATAAACCCTAACATGTCATATTAACCAATAAAATTCATCGATGGCATCAAAAGACTCAATAAACATTTTTTATATTTATAATATCAATTATTTTAATCATTCATTGATAAAGTAATTACTATATCATTATTGTGTCATAAATAAATTTTATTATTTAATATATAAAAATTATAAATAAAATACTATTATGTAGGATATATTTTTACCTTTTCTAATGAATATTTATAGTCGAATTTATCTTTTGTATAACCCTATATTAAAAATTGTTTAGTTATTAAGCATTGAATATAACACTTTTAACTCTTCTTTATATAAAATAATAATAAATGTCCTAATATAATCCAAGTGGGCCAAAAGGATCATTTTTTATTCCTAATTTTGGTTTTGGTCTAAATAAACTTATCCAATAGAATTAAGACATGTTTTAGGGTAATTATACTATCATTTTTACCTTTAATTACCGTATCTACTTTTAACCGTGGTAAATAAAAGTTAAAAGTTACTATTCAAAAAAATTATTTTAGTCTTATTGAACCACATATTATTTACTGATGTCAACTATGTCTCTTGTATTTTTTAAATTCAATTCACAGATGTGGTAAAATTACATTTTATGCAAATTTTAAAATGTGCCTAGAAGGTGGGTAAAAGACGTTAAAAAGTTCAATAAACTTTTATACATCTAATTTTATTATAAAATAACTACAAATAATTATATTGAAACTATATAGTTATTATATATACATTTTTACATAAAATAAATTTAAATAAAATTAATAATTATTTAAAAAAAGTTGGTTTTAAACAATAACACAATGTTTTTCACTATTCATCAAAAATTGAAATTTTTCAGAAAAATACCAAAACTTTACCCTAAGATAATTTTGATATTCCGAATTCAAAAATTAAATAAATTTTACCAAATTAAAAACATTGAAGTTTCATTAATTAATTTAAAATTAATTCCCATTGTCAAAACCAAAAAGCGGGTTTTAAAAAAATAAAAACTATAAAAATATTGACTTGAGTTTATGTCAAATTTAAATGTGAAATTACCTATAATGACCTAATTTGTATTAAATTATAAAAATATAATCTAACTATACTTCTAAACCATTAAAATTCATAATTTAACACTATAAATTTTTTCGATTATAAAAGTTGTTTTCCATTAAAATTTAGTATTTTTCACTATTCATCAAAATATGAAAGTTATAAAAAATGTTACGAAAATTTATCCAAACTAAATTTTTATGCCCTTATTCTAAAGAAGAATTTAATTTCATTAAATTGAATATATAAAAGTTTCAAATATTGGATTTAAAAAGGGCTCACCATTGAAAGGAAAAAAAATTGTATTTTTTAAAAAATACTTCTTTTATTTGAAAAAAAAATGAATTTGTTCTTATATTATATCTAAGAAACACATAATATAGATTTTGAAATTATATAAAGTATATAAAATTCAAAATGTAGTTAATAATATTAATAACCTCTTTTTTAATAGCTAGTTTGGCAAGTCATGGTGCGCTCGAAATTGGTGTTGCATGTAATGAAAGTTGTTGAATAACATATTATGAAACCTTGGGGTGTAACATTATCTCCTACTTCAGTAAATTGAATCCTCGCAATTTGAAATAGTTCTTCCAAAATAAAAGGTTAAAAATAGAAAAATACCTTTTTGGAAAACCCACATCAGAGATTGGGTTAATAAAATTTAGTCATAATGAGAGGGAAAGGGAAATAAAAAATTCCCCACCAAATTAAGATCTCGATTAAGAGAACATAGGTGGAAATTATAGACACATAATTGGAGGAAAAACGTAAATATTTATAGGGAGTTATTGAGGGAATCAATCACAAAAAAGTGTAAAATCGAGGGCCTCAAAGCCATCAATCTATGATGATTTAAAATATCACCGGTTCAACAAGACAAAAGTTATTAGGATAACACATTTTTGTGTTTAAGATCCTTTACCTAAAGATTAATAATTAATTTATTCATAGAATAATAGGGAAAAAATATATTTGACAAGTAGAGTTTTATCCTTCAACTAATTCTTACCACAAACTCATATTTCCATTGAAAAGATAATAGAATTCAAAAGTATTCTATTTATCCTAATAATATAGAGTTCAAAAAATAATAAATTTATAATTCATTTGTCATACAATTAAAAAAACTACATTATAAAAACCAGGAAATCACGTAGGACAATGGTAGGTGATGAAATCTTGTAACCCTTCGGTTGGGGGTTCAAGTCTCATGGCCTTGCCGGACGTGACAAGTTGTCGCCAGACCTCCAGGTTGTACTTTTTATAACAATCCAAAAATAATCTTAAGAAATGCTTTAACCTTAACAATAGTATCCAATGTCAAACTTAATACATTCTAACCTTTAGACTTATCCAAAATACTCTGTCCAAACTCACAGTCCAAAATTTATAAGGAAGGTAAATACAATGAAGATCTTTTTTTCCATGTAATAACATGTGAATAACTTCATCATATACTCTTTTAAAACATAGTAACACCCTGAATTACCATAAAAATATATTGATTACATTCATGCTCCCTTATTCCTTTTAGAATACTGGATATACTCTTTATATCCAAAAATGTTGTAAACTCCAACAATAATGGAATAAACAAACAATTAATTAGTTTCAAAGTAGTCAATAATATCGAATATAATTTATCCAAATAAACTATATCTTATTCCAAAATCACTACCTTAGTATCAAAACCATATTAAGGTTTATCATTCCTTCAACCATGTATTTTCCAAATGGTTTGACTTTCTATTGAATCACTTTTTAATGAACCATATAATCTCAAATCCTTTATGAAATAGTACTGTAGTACAATCCTTATTTATTTCCATAATTCATATAACCAGTACATCGTTGATACAACACTGAAATTAAATAATTATTTAATAACAACATAAGAAAACTAGTTATTACTCTTCATCGGTGGTAGCATCATAATTTGATTATTATCTAATAGCATCATTTGGGGAATACTCTAATGATTTGGAAATTGATTTGCGTAGTGTCCCAACTCATTGCAAATGAAGCATTGTACATTTGAAACCTTTTTTATACCCTTGAAATCACATACATGGTGTCCTTTTTCTCCACACTTATAAAAAATTCCCATTCCCTTCAATCATTTACCAAGGTGATTATTTCCACAGTTATCACATATGGGAAAATCATTCTTTCCCCTCTTCCCTTTATCCATATTTCTCTCTACCATCATTTTTTTCTCTTGCTTCCCTTCAAAGCCATAGGACTCAGCCCGAATGGACCAAATTCCATATTTTTATATTATTATGGGTAATACCCCCTTTAAGCGATGAAGGGGAACCCGTACATGACATGTAGGCCCAAGGCTCAATGCCCGACATGACCCGAAGGCCCAGATGCATACCATGCCCATTACATGACCTGTAGGCCTAACCCATTAGAACTAAGCCTCCCCAGATTTTGCCTCATTGATCACCTAGATCCCCACCTTTCATTGTTGATCAGATAGCATTTCCCCATACAAAGCTGCACAATGCCTGGTTCCGACGGCAGTTGCCATACACTCTCATTCTTTCAATCCGGTTTTCTCTTATTCTGGTGGATACTACTCTTGTTGCTCTGATCCTCTTTTGGGGCCTGATATGTGTGAACTGGGCTACTCCATGGTCTTTGTGGCCTGGAGGGATTTGATGACTTGAAGGCCCTTGAGACAAATAGGCCCAAACCAGTGGCCTGAAGGCCCAAACCAGGTGAATAGTTATGGATGCTATAGTACCGAACAATACCTACTACAGTACTACCATAGTACCCCATAAATTCACCTCCACCCGATTTTGAACCTGGGTCTCTTAGATGCCAAGTATAAGCCCTTACCACTCAGGTACGTTCTCGTTGGATCCAGAAGACTCAGAGAATTCTTTAATTATCTTATTAACACATGATACTATTTCTTCATAAGACGAGAATACGTGGGAGACTATTTCCCCTCTAATTGTTGGCTTAATACCATGAAAGATATGATCCTTCTTACTCATTGGATCATGCGTATTACTGGATTTCTCATTCCATCTATGTGGTTCCATTTCTAAACAATGGCATACACTAGGTTAGTTTATGAATCACAATGCATAATTCCAAACTTGTAAAATACCTAACGTAAATTGAAAAGATTATTCATATAATTTATAATAAAAAAATGTTTTCTTTGATGAAGTATTTACTTCTAAATCCTTTATAATGTCTTCTAAATAAAATTTGAATTATCCAAAGCATATCGCCTAGTAGTGTCATAACCAAGAGTGAAGTAAGACCTATTGTCATGTACCACGATACCCCGGGTAAAGCCCAAAAATCCTTATCATAATTTTCACTCCTAGGTACATCTGTTCTAGAGCTGCCTCTACCTGATCGTATCCAAACATGGATGTATTTCTTGGAAAATACAAAAAATCTCTACATTACCAAAATTCTAGGAAGTTCTTCTATACTAATCCTCAAATTCTATCTTAGGGTAATGTTCTCTAATAAGAGTTTTTATACATCTAGTTTCCAAGGTTTGTACTAAACTTACTCTGATACCAACTGTAATGACCTGACCCCAGAAGACCAGATCCGATACATTATTTTAATACATCGTCATGATTACAAGGAATCAAGTCCCAAAAGACCAATCAGTTTAGCAGTATCAGAAAATAGATTACATACATGAACATTACATTACACATTCAAACATAAAACACAACATAAATAATCCATTGAGAATTCCATTATTCCCCTATATTAACCCTACATATTGAACATGATACAATTCTTAGAATCTTGGGAAAACAAAACATAATAAAGGGATGAGCTCAGATGCTCATTAAGGGTAAATAATTTAGTGGAAGCTATAAACTATTAAGGAAAGATGTGTAATAAAAACCACAGCCTTTTAAACATAAACTTTAACATAATATAGAGAAAATAAATCAAACATTACCATATAAACATGCACATGGATATTCTACTAGTTGAATAATCACATGTAATAATTAATTTCATAATTAGGGAATGCCTAACATCGGGCATCATTACTAAATAGTCAAGGTCTCTTGAAAAGACTACAAATAATTTTTTTGTTAATTCCTTGTTCCAAGACACTAATTAGTCTCACAAGACCTACTGATGCATTGAGGATCTGTAGAGGGCTCCACCTATCACTTACCAAGTCCACTACATTCCTCATATGAAAATTTTGAAACATAACAAAAACATTCTTATTCGAACTAGCATATGAAATATCAATACTTCAACCATAAACCAAGAAAGCTATAAAATTAGCACATCCACAATCAAACTTATCATAACTCATTCAATACAATATAGAATATTGTATTATAATAAATCAACCTTAATAAATAATAATATCCTGTAAACGATGTTGACATAGTTGAAAATGATCAGTAAAACTGTTTGAGAGAAATATCCATTTTTGTGAAATTATTTAAAATTCACATATTTTTGAAGGAATTAATTTAAAATATATTTTTGAATCAAATTTTTCTATACCACTTTTGAAACTTTTGAAATTAATTAACATTTTAAAACAATCATGTCCATATAAATAAATCCTTAAAACAATTTTGAAAACATGGACATTAATGAGAAAGATTTAAAAGAATATAAATTTAAAACATTTAAAATGATGTTTTTGTTAAATATTACCTTAAAAGAATCATTTTTAAATGTCTTTTATGAATCATGGACATGTATAATAAATAATTCCCAGAAAATACTTACACATAAACAATCATGGATAATAATGGGATTGAGGAATTAACACTTACCTTGCACTTTCCTTTGTTTGAAGGTACATTTAACCCCTGTATAATGACTATAGTATGTTTTTAAATTATACCAGAAACATATTCATATTTATTATATCATACATTATTCATTTATGAGTTTATACTACCCATTTAATAATTATTTCAATGTTAAATTTACATTTCTGGTAATAATCGCTTTCTTTATCATACGTGTTTTAACTTTTTATTCTTGATTGTATCATTTAGATCCTGATTTAAAAATTTCAAGAATATAAAACATGATTTATATATCATATATATTTAGAATATAAATATGTATAATAGATAGATATAGGAAATGTAAAACAACATTTATCGAGATGGTAGGCCAGACATATGCATAAATACTGTTTCTGTTTTCATATCGTATTGAATGAAAGTAAGTGAATAAGATATATGTAAGTAAATAAATAAATATATATATATATCTAAAATAGAATTAATATATCATATTTTACATTCTTATTAATAATATATATATTTATAAGCACCGTTGAATGGTGAACCTGGAAATGAATCTCATCCCGTCGTGGAGACGGTAAGCCGTACGTACACACGAGCGATTATATCATTTCCTTAATGATTAAAAGGCGTGAAATTGTATGGTGTTTCAATTTTTAAATAGAAATTATCATGTTATTTTTATTAATTATATACATATTACTCATCATTATATCCATCCAAATAACATAGTGTTGAATAACAAATTACACCATGACGTGGAGATGGTAAGCCGTACATACTCACACATGGTGACATTATCATTAATAGAATGGAAATAATAATTAGTATGGTTGTACCATATTTATAATAACATCAAATTATGTATAATTTACTTGAGTTATTATTTTTTTATGGAAATAACAAAGAAATAGAAAGTGGAAGAAGAGAAGAACTTTGAAAGAGGTGATAAAATAATTACCTCTTCTTTTGGGTGTTTCCTTTTGATTTGAACAAAATGACACCTTACGTTGGCTTTATGCTCAAAATAAGGCCTATAGGTTAAATTGGGGGGAGTTGGGAGGATATTTGGGTGGGGTTGGGCCGAGACAAATGGTTTTGGAGGTGTGAGTTTGAGAGAAGGGGAAGAACCCTTTTATAAGAGAGGTGAGGGTCACTTTAGGAAAAGTTTAAAATATTATTATAGTATAAAATAATTTTCAGTCTATAATGGCTCCAAATTTATTTATTTCTAAGATAAGGTGTGGATGGGTCGAAATAATCTCAACCAATAGGTTGTAGACATGTTTAGGTCACCATATTAAGCCTATCTTTTATATTTAACTCTTAATTAAATAGTTTAACTTTTACCATGTCCTCTTGTATTATTATAATAAATGGTTAATAAACATACTATAAAAAACCAAGAGAACCCCAAGTGGTTAATTAATGATATATATATTCTTAAGTAAGTCCTTTGGCTGAACCATAGATTTTTAGAAATATTATATCAATTAATAATATAGTATTTTTTTTAAAAACTCATTTATGTAAATTTTGACACTATTTGGTATTTTGTTTTTGTTAAAGTCATATCAACTTTATCAATTGAATAAAAATTTATTTAATCAACCCTAACATGTCATATTTACCTAAAAAATTCTTTGATGGAATCAAGACCCTCAATTTACATTTATTTTTATATTTATGCTATCAATTATTTTAATCATTCATTGATAAAGTAACCACTACATCATCATTATGTCATAAATAAGTTTAATTATTTAATATTTAAAAATTATAAAAAAATACCATTATCTAGGAAATATTTTTATATTTATAATTGATATTTATAATCGATTTTATCATTTGTATAACACTATATTTAAAATGGTTTAGATATTAAACTTTGAATTTAACACTTTGAACTCTTTTTTAAATAAAATAATAATAAGTTTTCTAATCTAATCCAAGTGGACCAAAAGGATCATAGTTTATTCATAATGTTGGTTTTGGTCTAAATAAACTTATCCAATATAATTAATACATGTTTTATGGTAATTATAATATCATTTTTACCTTTAATTACCCTATTTACTTTTAACCGTGGTAAATAAAAGTCAAAAGTTACTATTCACCAAAAATTATTTTCATCTTATTGAACCACATTTTACTTACTGATTTAAACCATATCTCTCCTATTTTGAAATTCAATTAATAGAAGTGGTAAATTTACGTTTTATGCAAATTTGAAAATGTGCCTAGAAGGTGGGTAAAAGACGTTAAAGAGTTCAATAAAATATTTTACATCTAATTTTATTATAAAATGACTCCAATGAATTAAATTTAAATTATATAGGTATTATATATCTATATTTACTTAAAATAAATTTAAATAAAATAAATAATTATTGAAATAAAAAGTCAGTTTTAAACAATAAAGCAGTGTTTTTACCTATTCATCAAAAATTGAATGTTTTCAGAAAAATACCAAAAATTCACCCTAAAGTAATTTTGATATTCCAAAATAAAAAATTAATTCTATTTTACAAAATTCAAAATATTGAAGTTTTATTAATTAATTTAAAATTTATTCTCGTTGTCAAAACCAAAAAGCGGGTTTTTAAAAAGTAAAATTTATCAAAATATTGACATGTGTTTATGTCAAATTTAAATGACAAATTAACTATAATTACCTACACTATATTAAATGATAAAAATATAATCTAATTATACTTACAAACCATTCATATTCATAATTTAACACTATAAATTATTTCGATTAAACATGTTGTTTTCAATAAAAATTTTGTATTTTTCACTATTCATCAAAATTTTAAAGTTATCAGAAAAATTCCAAAAATTTATCCAAACTAAATTTTTATTTCCTCATTATAAATAATAATTTAATTTCATTTAATTGAATATATAAAAGTTTCAAATATTGTTTTTAAAAAGGGTTCTCCATTAAAAGGCGGTAAAATTTCATTTCTGAAAAATACTTTTTTTATCTGAAAAAATGAATTTGTTCTTATATTATGTCTAATAAACACATAATATGGATTATAAAATTATATCAGGTATATAAAATTCAATATTTAGTTAATACTATTCATAACCGCTTTTTTAACAGCTAGTTTGGTAAGTCATGGTGGGCTCGAACTTGGTTTTGCGTGTAGCGCAAGTTATTGAATAACGAATTATGAAATCATGGGGTGTTACATAATCTCCCAACAATAACATGTTAAATAGGTTCTTTTCCACTCAAACCACCAGTTCTAGGAGAGTAAAATCCTTTTCCATTTTTACATTACTCGCCATGATACGAATCTAGTAGTTCCATGTAGTTGTGAGTAAAAACAAAATAGCACACATATTGAATCCAAATCCTTGGAACCCAAATTATTATCAGTTGATGAAACAACTTGTTTTCTTACCAAAGGGGAAGCCTTTAAGGTATCATTGAGGATATGGGAACTATCTTCAATAAAATATCCTGATACCTCCTTCGAGGAGGTAGTATCCTTTGTGTTTTCAGTGATTCCTAAAAATAACAACTCAGTGTTAGATTTCCTTTACGACTGAGACTACTCTAGAATTTAATTACATCAAACCCTCATAACTTGGTCAGTACCAATGTGTGAATGACCCTTCATATACTTAAATATATTTTATGAAACATCTCATAGTTTATCTTTACATTTATGAATTAATGAAACAATATTATACTCTTGCTGGAGCTTATTTTCCAAAGCATGTCGGTTGGATTATTTTTAATTTGATTGTTCACTGAGAACATCACCACTGGAATAATCTACTATGATTATAGTGAGAAAATATTTAAATTTTGTTCTTACATAATTATTATTTTTTCATTATAAATTCCATCTTATGACCCAAAGGTCTTGACAATCTCCTTGATTTGATCTTGGTCCTGACCCCGAGGAGAAACCAACACACAATTATCTTTCCATGCACTATCAACTTGGCCTAAAATTGACTTGAAAGGGTCCAGATAATTTAGAGTATAAGAAGCTTCCTTCCATCCCCTAATAATTGTATAATCATAAATATATTCACAAGGTTCACTAAATTCCATTCCATCCTCATTAGAAAATCCAAAAAATATAGAATTCTCACCGACGCACTTCCCTTGATTAATGGTGGTATGTGCTTTCAGTGATACTAAGTGAAATTTAATTTTTTTAGAAATTTCCTGGTTTATTATTGAATTAATAGTTCAATTATCTCAAAAATTAAACTTGGATTTACCAATATTAAAAAAAATATCACATAAATAATGGATCTTCTCTAAAATAATCATAAATTTAATTTCTTTAATTAAATATAGTAATAATTATAATATTAATTGAAGGAGATAAGAGTTCAATCTCCTTAAGGACCCTAGATTTTATTCCACACCTTTCTTGTTAATTTTCCCTATTGAAAATGATGTAATTATAATAGTATATGAAAAATCCTTTCATATATGGTGGTTCTAGAAGAAGAAGATTAGCCTATGGACGTGGCTTCAAACATACATAATAGAATTATCCACCTTTTCTAGATTAAATATTGGATCCCATTATTGGATTCATAAGAATTTTGGATTGATATAAATGCGTATGAGGCCCCATGATTTACCCTTAAACTTAGAGGAAGGGTAAATAATGTGATGAAAACCCTTACACAGAAAATTCATTCACTAGTCATTGAATCCCCAAATCACATCCAATTTATTTTTTAGGTTGTAAAATATCTAGATCATATACCTATGTATAGAATTTAACCATGAAATTAAGGAATGTCTTACTTTATTTAGTTTTTCATTAATAAAATATTGATTCACCTCAACAATTGAAAAAAGATAAATTATTAGTGATCAGGTTGGAAAGACCCTTCCAATATTCCCCAAAATCAATGAAAGGCCTGATTATTGAGGTCCCCTCCATCGGAGAATGATGATCATAACCATCATGAAAATCATATAAGAATATTATATCTAAATCAACCTATTTTACAGCATAGAAAACATCATTCATATAAAAATAAGAGTCAAGAGAGTTAGCCATTACAAAGTGATGGTTGGGTTGGAAAAGAGTTGAATAGATAGAAGCCCTCAAAATAACACCATCATAAAACAAAAAAACGGAATAAAAGATGAAAAAACATAACAAGAACAATAAAAAAATTATAATAAAGGTATATTACAACTCACACATGAAAATATAATAAATTTTGGGTTTTAACCGAGGAAGAGAACCCTATCCCCACCCCACCCAAACCACTTGAAAAAGTGAAAGGTGTAACAACAACAATAATAATCTTATAAGGATAGTGGTGTGAGTGGTAAGACTAGATCACATGTCCTAGAATTTTATTAATGAAAATAGTAGAATATAAAGTTTAATATCTAGGTGTAACGTGCATGTACTAACATAATAATTGGTGGGTAAAAATGTCAATGAAGAACATGATATTTCAAATCATGAAACCATCTTAATAGTTTCATCATTATAGATCTTTAATTGGATAAATTCATTTATAGGGTAACCATTCATCACCATATTTTTTTTGTTATTTTAAAAGGTTTCTTGAATATGGGACTCATCATTTGATCTAGTTCCCTCAAACTAGAAAAAACTCAATCATGTTTGCATCATTGTTGTGTGTTACAAAGTAAAATTAATACCCCAAATTCATTCCCCAAGGTATTAAAAAATGTAAAACTCTTAAATATAATGATATAATACATCAAATATGTCTATATTATAGAAATTAGAAAAAACTATGACATGATCCACCTATTCGATCACAGTCCTCATTCAAGTCTGCTAAAAAGATACTACCATAATCAAATTCACATGTGATGATCCTTCATCAACTTCATGGTCATGACATCCATGTAATAGAGATTATTTTGTTAATTATAATTCATTCATAAACCTAGATAAAATATCAAGTACCACCAAACAAATATAATCTCACCACAACATATAACAAAATAAACCCACAGTTTCACAATATCCTACAAACCTTGGTCTATATATTAACAGAAGCTTGTAATCCAAGATGAGATCAAGGTAATGAAGAAACTAACCCCCAAAAAATTATCCTAGATATTTATAAATATATTAGTAGGTTTATCCATGTATGAGAAAATATATACAAGAGTGGGAAGTCACTTCAAACTTGAGTATAAGTTGTGGTGCCTATCAGAAAAGCAACTCAATCCACCATAACATTATTCAGTGAACTTCAAAAGTGTTAAAAATATTATTTTAAAAAAATTTAATGAAATTTTTGTAGAATTATTATTAAATTTGGTTTCAAGTTTAGCAAAATTATGTACCCTTAGATCAATTAAATCATCTATATACATTTTCACTTTTTATATCTCTAGTAAGGAATTTTTTTTTCAAAATCCCATGAATAAATTTCATCTGTGAGGCCCTCCTTAATAAAAATTTTTATTTCCAAAGCTTGATGAAATAATTAATACATTATTCATTAGAGAATGAATATGATCTATCACCATCATATGATATGGGGGACTCTCAATAACCAGTTTTGGAGGACTGTCCTTAATAAAAATTACATAGGATCTAATGACAATTGTTAATTCCAAATCAGATTAATCCCGATATTTACAAGAATTCATAGGGTGTGTGGTGATAAATCAATCCAAATCCACCATTTCTTTATTTACTTTTATATTACTCAAATATAAGAACTTTTCTTTAATACGTTCATGTTTTCCAACTAAATAATGCATATATTCAGAAGAATCACAATGAACTTCGTAAGAATCCTCATGATAGTTATGATCATCCCTTAAGGTAGGTATGAAAAGATCATTAATGGTAGGTTGAACATCAAAAACAACATTTAAAAATCTATATGGGTACCCAATCTAAGTTGAAATATTTTTTATAGGACATGAAAGGCCCCCAACCATAGGGGAAATTAATAATGAATCATTATACCTAAAAGGATCCTACCATTTAAATAGAACCCATAAGATTCTATTTTTCAACCTAGATATTTTTCTATCCAATTAGATGAAGTGAAGTGGGTTAATTTGAGGAAACTTCTCCATAATAAATTGATGTGTGGAAATAATTTATGTAGGAAAAATATTAATCTAAAATGTTTTCTTAAGTTATACTATTCCATAATCCCTTTACCCCATTATGAATCTAGATGAATTAGGTTAATGGTTTATAAAAATATATCTCAGAATAAATCCTTGTGATATAGGGCCTTGATATATTATATGTGGCTGAATCATACATAACTGGTGATATAATAAGGATTTAAATAATAATATGATCTTCTAGTTTGAATAGATGGACTGGTATACCGTTTAAACACTAGCCAAATGAGATCAATAGGGGGTTTAACATCCTTTTCAAAATATGGATAACATTTCATTGTCCTCATACAACACCAAAAAATGATTACTTACCATGGGACTAACATATATAGTAATACTTCCTCGAGGAAAAATGAACAAGAAAATGATGAGAATCAAGAAGTATCAAATAGAGATAATTGGATCAAATTTCCTCAAAATACCTCCAATTTGTTTTTATTGAAGGTTGGTTATTAGAAAATTTATCAATAAGAAAGTATTGTAGGTCTGAGGATAGAAAATCCTTATCCTCATTTGGGAAAAAACAACGGGATTCCCTAATGTTGAAATGAATAAGACAATATTAGAAAATAGGTATCGTCCATGATGTGCATAAAATATTTCTAGGAAACTACATCGGGGAAGGTGTGGTTAAGGTTCGCGATTGGATTGCCTCATCGAACTCCATCTGGTAGCACAAATTTGGCTCTCTACATATTGATATATAATTATGACGATGATGATGATGATGATGATGGTGATAATGAAATTAATGACGATGATTATGATGATGATCGTCATCATGGTGATGATGATAATCATTATGATAGTAATGATAACAACAATAATAACAATATAATATTTATTATGGATTAAAAACCACAAACAACACACAAACATAGGAACCCTTGGGGGTGAATCCTCATCCGTCCCCACAAGGAATGGAAATCTCCCAAATGACCAATTTTATTATATATAATGGCCTAAAGGCCTAGTGTCTAGAAGGACTGGTATACTGACCAAAATCTTAATGGATCATCTGAAATCATTCCATGAGGTATTCAAACCCCTTGTATCCCCATAAAGTAGTCATCAAACACTACCACCATTTTAAAGTTAGCATCAACCTTGTAAATGATTGAATCATTTTTCTCCTATTTGACACACCATGGAAGGGAAGCCATCCAATTATAGTAGTGAATTATGTGGGTATAGGGATAGATGATAGGTTCCAACACACCCATATCTCTTTCATTCTACCAACCTAGTGATTCCTTCGGTATCACACCACTACATCATCCTCAAATACTGCCACTTCATCTGGCTGGTACCACTACTTCAGAAATACATGGAAAGGCCTCCATACATCATAAATCATAAATCCAAAGAGATGGGTGGCTGGTTGACTGATTCTATAATGATCATACAACTTTTGAGGTTACCCACTTGGTAGCGCCTATCTGTCTCCACGATGCACCACCTTGTTGGTGTATAAAATTGGTTTTCCTATTCCCACCATGTCACCTGATATTCATAAGTGGTGCCCCAATGGTCTAATTTCTTGGAGGTGTATGATGGGCCATATGCATTATTCTTGTAGGTCCAATTACATGTACCAAAAGAAAATTTATGATGAATAATATTTTTAGTTAAGTTACCCTTGATACAATGCTACAATAATACTACAATGTCTATTACAGTCCCTACTAAAGTACCACTATAGTACCAATGCATTACCTACACCTTTAAATATTTCAAACATGGTCATTTGGATGTGGAGGTTGTAACTAAGTACCACCTAACAACAACCAAGCCCAAAATAATTTTAACAACAATAATAAAAAACAATAATAATAAAAGATAATTTGAACCATAGATTTGTTAACATAAACCCAGGACACTAGGGAGTTTTCTTGAAGAATCACACACACACAGACACATGAACACAAAGAAATATGGGGTTACAAGTTCCTAAAATGAGGAAAAAACAATGCCACAAAGAAAATGCATGCACAAAAATTCATCATATTTTAAGTCTACTTACCCAATTCTAGGATACACCCCAACGTGCTATGTTTTCACCTATCTTTAAATAATATAGATCCTACCAGGAAGTAGTTTTACCATCCACATCTAATGTCTCTTTATTATATCACTACTCTAAAATCATTCGGCGTAGTTTCATCATTACGGTGATGCTCCTTCCACCATTCTCCACCTAGTAACTATTTTAGATAATCATCCCCAATTGCATGCTTAAGATAATCCTGCATATTAAAAGTTTCAACATTATCTATAATTGCATCAAATCTATTCTTGTTTCTATATATGTACTTCTCAAATATCTGAAGGTATAGCTCATAAAACTCATGTGGGTCAAGTGATTCCAACATAAAGATAAAATTTAGAACCATCATTACATTTTCCTTATCCCAATAGTTATGGATCTTGGAATAAACACCAATTTATACAAATCTACATAAAACTTGTACATTCCCACTGTCTTGAATAGATTCATTCCTTCCCATCATAATAGTAGTGAAACCATAGTCCATTTCTCTGTCATGTCTGTCAACAACCTTGATTCTAGTAAAATATGGATCCTTAACCTTGCTGTATCAATTAGATTTGTAGAATCCAATGAAACAAGAGCCTGATAAATAAGTTCTACGTAGTTAACACTATTACCATCATGGCCCATGTGGTTTTTAAAATGGATAACAGAATCCCAAATCTTATTTTGAAATGGTGTGAGGCCTCTAGCTTGATATCTAGGCACTCGAGGATGGTTTAGAGTCTTGAAATACCAATCAAAACCCTTATTATCAAGCGGTGTTGTTGCATTAGTTATTGTAGTAATTCTCTTATTTGAAAGATAATTACTTTAAATGTTAGTGGAAACTTCATTTCCACAACCAAGATGTATAGATATAAGTATTTATTCATGTATTATAAAATTTAGGCCCAGTTGAGTGGTACCCTATACCTTCTCAAAGTTTTTATTATTTTTAGGGGTCCTTGTCTTTATAAAATTGGTATACCCCTTAGGAATACTTTTAAAGTAATTATATACAAAAATATTTCCTCCAATATTTTGATTCGAAGATAGAGCCTTATGAAGGCCCCTAGGTGATTATTGTTTCTATGGAATTTGATGGAAAATAGGTGATCCTTTCTTGAAATTAATATTTCCATATTTTATATAAGCATCACCAATAATATTAGGAGAATCACGATCATCCTCATTCTTATATGAGTCTTGTTAAGCCATACTATCCTCATAAAAATATTCACCAGATTGCATAGCAAGGTTATTATTTAGATCAATAGGAGAACCGAATTAGCCTATAGTAATTAAACTATCCTTCACTTCAATAAAGAATATTTACCTTCAATAATATACTTTGAAAGGTATTTCCTAATCATAGATATGGGTTTTACCATCCTTTCTTTTTATTATTTAGGTATTCATATCAACATGAAAAAAATAAAAAGTTGGTTCCATTGCTACTATATATAATTGAATGATATTGGAGTTATAGACCTATGAATAAACACTATGGCCTTTTTAAATGTTCAATTTATTTGAAGAGTCTTAGTTTGAATTTTCATTGAAAAATCAAGTTCCAAAATTTCTTATAATTAGAAAAAATCAATTGTTAATGAAATCTTTCTGAAAAATGTCTTACGTAGTTATATAACTTATAGAAGTCTAAATTTTATTAAAATTGATTCTTAATTAAAGCCTACTCACATTATCCATAAGTATAATTGCACCAATTAGAAGAGAACAAAAATTAATCTCCACCACAACTCGAGAAAAGTGACCATACCTTGCATGTTTAGTTTCCTTATTAAACATTTTTGGATCCCCCAACGATGAAGCAATATCCCATATAATTTGGGAGTTCCAAAAAACAAACTAAGGAATTAGATGTTAATCCACACATGGGTGACTGAGTTTCTCACTTTGGAATGAACAAAGTAGGGATCCCAGTCCATGAGTATAAGAATTACAGTTTTAAGGTATATGGTCCCAATCACCTTGCCTACATTTTATGTTCCCTTGATGGAAAAGAATGTAGAAATACCTCTTACCCATTGAATACAAAAACTAGTCATCAATGGAACTTACTTAAATTATACATGATTGAAGATCACTAACCTTATAGGGAGAGTCATTTTGTTTCATCATAACCTCTTTAATAATTGAAAGTTAACATTCATGAATCCTATTATCTAGTATTTTATTTTCAGCCTCGATAAAAGAAAGGTTACCATTCCTTGTGCTTCAATTGTTTTAGAGATTCAATTATTCCATAAAATTAGAGATGAATCTATCATCCCTATCCTCTAAAAACTATGAAACACTATTTAGAACATAAAATTTTCATTTTTGAGGTATCTGGGGTACCAATTCTTTGATTGATCTACTGTGAACCTTCAAATTATCTGGATATTTCATGGTATGACTCACCCGAACAAGAGCATCATCATCAAGAACATTATTTGGGGAACCAATGAAGACATCATTCTAGTTGAAATAAAAACTCAAGATTTACCTCCATGATAAAAAATCCTTATTCAATATAGAATTCTAATGAGAGAGTATCACAATCCCCTGCACTAATAATAGTAATAATAACTATAATAATAGTAATAATAGAAATAATAATAAAAAAATTAATTATTATAATAATAATATTAGTAGTAATAATAATAGTAACAAGGATAGTAATATTAATAATAATTGTAATAATAATAATAATAATAGAATAATTATAATAGTACTATCAGTAATAGTAATAGTAATAATAATAATAATATTAGTATTAATAATACTAAAAAATATGGGGAATTCTGATCATGGGCCTTGTATTGGGCCTTTTGGTTGGGATCTAAAGTGATCATTTAGTGGAACTAATCCACTAGTATTATGAGTCAAATAAATATAATAAATATGTCTACTATATTATTTTCAATCATAGGTGGGAGGGACGATGCTTTATCCAATGGGATTCCTTGGTTGCAGGTGTGATTCGCTGCCTATAATAATAGAAATAATAATAACAACAAAAAGTAGAAACAAAAAACAACAACAACAACAACAAAAACAAAAAATAAGAAAAATAAAAATCCAAGAGGGGATGGGTATAAATCTATAGGAAATTATCCCAACAAATTTATTAAATAAAATAGGAGGACATAAACAAGGAGAGTTTGAAGATTTGTGTATGAATCACCCATAACATTTGAAATTTTCAAGGGCGAGGGATTATCATTATGATAAAAGGGACAAGAGAAGGTGTGATACTCAACTACATGATTTTATAAGGAATCTACGACCATATTTTCCTCCTTGTAAATGTATGTAATATGGTAGTGAATCTATCCCAAGTATTCTAAGGATTTCATCCATTCACTAAAAAGCATATGAGCATTGATGATCAAATTTTAACCAAAGTGACTACTAGAGTGGAGTAACATTCAATCCATATGTTGTTCTATTGGAAGTGTCTATAATAAATGATGGAAAAAAATAAATTACTAAATCTCATCCTTACAGAAATTATAGGTGATTTGAAATCTATTAAAGAACCCTTAAATAAATCCCCTATAAGTTTTGAAAATATCACCATGTCTAGCCAATATAGTTTCACCAAGGGAATAACCATCCACTTTTATTTTTATCCATGGGGGTAAAAGATAAATCCATCTAAAAATCATGGTTTGAATAATATTCTAAAGAACACCCTTACCAACCAACATTTTGATGGTAACAAAGTACTCTATGGTGTTATGCATGATTCCATTCTAAATTTTAGAATCCATCTAGATAGTACAAATGTTTTCTAGAATGTATATACTTGAATTGAGGATTTATCCCATTAAATTTGATGGAATTTATATCCATCCATATTTGATAAAATTTAACAACAATGTTTGATCGCAAAAGATTCTTAACATGGGAACTATTAGATAGGGAGATAATATATCCTATAATATGAGAAACCGATCTATGAAATAGTATATTAACCTAAAAAAATCTTCCCACCATGTATCTATAAATTCACAATGATGGGAGACTCAAAGGATAGGTGCAGCAGGGACTCCCCACTTTCTATGCACATTGTGCTATAGGAGGGAGCTTCCTAGACTACGAGTCGGAGCCTGCCCACTATTGGAAATCATTTTAACCACACTTTTTAAATAAGGTCCTTCCTGGATGGTTGAATGAAAGAACACATGAAGAGATTGATCCATTTTAATGGGTCTTCTCCAGCTTCATAGGAGTAGCATTAATGCAGTATTGGGTTGATAATTCTAAGCCTATAATGTATCTAAAAGGCCACGTGCTTTGAATAAAATTCAAAAGAGGAAGTAGTATATTTTCAATTAGTGGGTATGAACTACCCAACCAATTAAATACATTGAAATGAATAAAAAATTAAAAGATTAATAAATCTATATAGGCGACGGAAGGACTCCATAATTATGTTTGAGAGCCATTTTGTACTCCAAAAATTCAATTTTTATGGTTTGGAATTAATCAACTAGTTATTCATCATGATTTCATCATAATCATAACTGATGAAAGGAAAAACAAATTAGACCTGAAATAAAAAATTTAACCTATGAATTCTATTAATAAATATAGCTCAATTAATGTTGTAGGAGGGTTCTCTGTGGTTGAGAAAATGCCAATTGTAGCTGTCTACAATTGATTTATTCAAAATTTGGTGATTTTTAATTCTATATACACCCTTGTAAATGTAATTCTCATGTCTACTCCAATAAACTATCATAGTTTTATTTTCATGTATATATCCTAGTTATAAAATATTTCTGATATTGTTGTCTAGATGAGTAATAAAGTCTATAGACTATTTTAGATGCCAAAAATGCATGAGTGTCGGAGAAAGTTCCATAACGGAAAAACAAAGTCACATTAGGACCTAGAGGCTCGGTCCAGAGGGCCTGGAGATGTTGCGTGAAAAAAAGGAGAAGCGTGTGAAAAAATTATGTCTCGCGCGGAAGTCCCCGGGATTCGTGAAAGGTCCGGGCGCTAGTGTTAAATCATTTCGTGCCCCCGCCCCACACGGTGGATATTTCTCACCACCACATCGGTCGTGCAATTATTTCGTGCAAACCTAGAATTCCGCACTGCCAGAGGCCTATAAATAGAAGAATACCCCCTTCCTTTTAGGGGATGAAGAATTCGAACCGCCTCTCGTGCACGTCATTGGAATTTCACGCGCGTGGAATATGGCCTTTAGGTAGGGTTATTTTTCATACCAAGTCGCCCCGGGATCCGCCTTCACACGAGATCCCCCTGGCTTAGACTAAACTCCAACCCCTCGGGGTATGCCCCCCTGCGTGAAATTCCTTCCATTGCACACATTCCCTTCAGTTGCGCGCAACCTTGGTGCTCCCCCTGTCCTTACGCTCGGCCCTCGCTACCTGCGCGTAATTCTGCCACCTTGCGCACAATCCATTCAAGTCTTGAAAAGGACCGACCACCCTTATTTCACGCAGCCCCAAGGGATTCGCCTAATCCTTCGGTGCTTTTCACCTCGGTGCTCCCCGGGTATTCCCTATGCACGAGTCTGATTCCCTCCATTTGGGTGCCATTTGCAGGTGTCCTGGGCACCCCGAGCATTCGTATCATGTATGGTTTTCCCGTACGACCTTCTTGGCCCGTACGAAGAAAATTCAAAGTCCCTTAGACAATCCTTCCCATTGAGTTTCTTCGTCTCATGTTTCTTTACATAGGCACACTAATGACTATTGCTTCTTATCATAGCTACGCTAACGTGGACCCCTCGAAGGTTTGCCCCATGACACCCCCTCGCTATGGCCTTTCCGATGACTTCCCTTCTACAAGGGGAAGAGGGAACTAGTTATGTAAGTCCTAGGGGTGTGGAGCCAACCCACCTCGTCCGAGCTACAGGATGTTAAACTGCTAAACACCTCATCCTCAATACATGACGTTAAATTGTGACCCGGCCCCGTGCCTCGCACATAGGGTCCCCCACCTTGGACATCCTCCTTGCCTGCTCGTCTCCACATGGATGGCGGGGTCATCCCTCATAGGGGGTGATTTATTGAAGTGGCATTTTTCCATGGGGAAGGGCAGTCGCCTTGGTGTAAGCCCCTAGCCCTTGTTGTGGAAGGTAGTACCCATGCACCTCCGTACTTCCCCGGCGCCAGGGCCAGCGGAGAGCATGATGGGAAGTGGGACTTTGCCTTTCTTCGGTCCCAAATCCCTCTCCCGCTGCACTTTTTTGCCCTCGGGCCTCCATCCTGGAGTAAGTCTTGGCACCATGGGCCACTCAACGTGTAAGCCCCTCTTCGCTCCCCACAGACGCACCCTTCGCGACGTGATCGTCAGGTCCTTGCAACCTATTATTTCTCACACTGAGCATGAATCCCGTGAGCTTAGAGTGAGCACCGACCCTGACCCCCATAGCAAACTATGAGGACATTGGTCCATGTCAAGGCATGGTACATAAGAAACCTTCACGAGGTTCATGCCCACCCATCAGACACCCGGTCCATCTTCACATCGATTCTCTGACACCACCATGGGCCTTCTTAGAGCGTAAGCCCCATACCACCCCGAACTACAAGGACTTTGATCCGTTCTAAGGCATGGAATGTAGGAAGCCCCCATGAGGTTCAAGCCCCACCACTATGGTCCGTCTCAGAGCGTAAGCCCCATACCATCCCGAACTACGGGGACTTTGATCCGTGCTAAGGCATGGTACTTAGGAAGCCTCCATAAGGTTAAAGCCCCATCACCATGGGCCGTCTCAGAGCGTAAGCCCCATACCATCCCGAACTATGGGGAATTTGATCTGTGCTAAGGCATGGTACATAGGAAGCCTCCACGAGGTTCAATCCCCACCACCATGGGCCGTCTCAGAGCGCAAGCCCCATACCATCCCGTACTACGGGGACTTTGATCCGTGCTAAGGCATGGTACGTAGGAAGACTCCACGAGGTTCAAGCCCCACCACCATGTGTAGTCTCATAGCATAAGCCCCATACCATCCCAAACTATGGGGAATTTGATCCGTGATAAGGCATGGTACTTAGGAAGCCTGCACGAGGTTCAAGCCCCACCACCATGGGCCGTCTCAGAGCATAAGCCCTATATCATCCCGAACTACGGGGAATATGATCCGTGCTAAGGAATGGTACGTAGGAAGCCTCCACGTGGTTCAAGTCCCACCACCATGGTCCGTCTCATAGCGTAAGCCCCATACCATCCAAAACTACAAGGACTTTGATATGTGCTAAGGAATGGTGTGTATGAAGCCTCCACGAGGTTCAAGACCACCACCCTGTCTTTCCGACCCCTTCACGTCGGTTCACCAACTCTATGGGCCATCTCAGAGCCTAATCCCCATACTCACCTTGGGCTACCTCAGAGCATAGATCCCAAATTCCCCGTCCCACCATTCCATCTAACTACGTAGACTTTGATTCCCCACCACAGGGATACATAGGAAGCCTCCACGAGGTTCAATCCCAACACCCACGTATCATACTGATCTCTCTCTCGAGCCCATGTGTCTCGGGAATCTCATTCCCTAACCAAGAGGTTTTAATCCCTCTGCGTCTCATCCATACATTCATTCTCATGGGTCACCTCTTTAGACATCCCACCATATCATCTAACTATGTGGATTTTGATTCCCTGCCACAAGGATATGTAGGAAGCCTCCACGAGGCCCAAGCCCAAAGCCATCATTCATCCTGACTCTTACCTTGGCTGACACATCACGGTGGGATTATTCCATTTCATTCCCCTCCACGGCATTCAGGAAGCTGCCCATGTGCTGGCCCCAACATCAGTGTTCCCTCTAGGGGGTTCTTTAAGATGATCCACTCCAACTACTATTCTGATCAGTCCGATCTGTCCCCACCAGACGTTAAACTTGCAGCATAACCTATGTTAAACTTGGGAAGATGAGTAAAATCTCAGATACATGCCTATGGAATCCAGTTCCACACATTCGATGTGGGATGCCTCGGGCTTCCACGCCCTTGAGAAGCCATACAACAAGGTACAAAATATAGACATGCCAATTCCCTAGCGTCAAGACATGCCAGTGATGCCCCAACACGACTATTCTACTAACCGAAGGTTGCTGCCCTGACCAGACTGCTTGGAAAGACCTGACAGAGGTGGCGTAATTAACTAGTTTCCATGAAGATATGGAGCCAGGAAGGGATTCACGAACCATGACCTAATCTATGAGGAAGACCCGGACTAGGCGACGAGCTCTAAGGAGGAATCCACGGAAGGAAGAACTGACATCCCATCATCTCGGTTTCAATAAAGGATCAAACGTCCCTGAATAAGGAATGGATGCCACCCACCTTTGGAAAGCGAGAATGCGAGGCCACAACAGCGCGTCCTCTACGTGACGGATGCACGCGCGTCCCCAGCGAAATCGTCGGAAACAGAAAAATGGGGAACCCGACATGAATCTCCTTTCCTTAGCTTGGGTACTAGTAGCGCTCAGTACATAAGGGGATAAACATGTCACCTAACCTTGTCATCCGGTTCTAGGTCCTACCGAGCAAGCTAGACGTGGAAATCGCCATAAGTTGGGACAGTTAGTATGTTGAGCATTCTGTTCTACGACGTTGTCAGCGTGGATCCCTCTTGCCAACCATGGAGGACGAAACGACGTAGGGGCACTGGTTGTCAATTATTTTTTCTAGCAGAATTAAGGAGTTCTTCTCTCGGCTTTAGGAATCAAGTAATTGCCTCCAGATCTCGATCACCTACCCACCGATGCAGGGGCTGGGGCAATATCTGGGCGGCTTCCTCATGCAGTTTTTCCTCTTACATAACGGCCGCGACCACTACGACTGCTGGGCACCCATGCCCCCTCTCCCCATTGGGAATTATCCAGCAAAGGGTAATCAATGACCTTGTACGCAGGCACGAGGAGGAGGGGTCATCCCGTCCAGGGATATGGCCCGCCTAGATCTTGAGGCGGTTGTGCCTCACCATCCACATCACCCCCCGAGGGCTATGGAGGGAGTTACTTCTCCCCACCCCAACATTAATTTGCTTCGATAGATTGTCCACGGAGCGCCTTGACAGCTCCCTCTCCTACACCGACAAAGTAGGAGGTATCTGGGCTGGCCCTATCGAAGTCCCACTTCAAAGGGTCCTAGAAAGGGCCCCCACCAAGCTATGTCAGTGCCGCCGCCCGGTTCCCCGAGCCGAGGATGAGGTAGTTCATGCGCCTGCACCACTCGCTCCAGTCCACCTGACCCGACGCAAGCATCAGACACGAGCAGAAGAAGACGCCTGTCATGGGGAATCAACATAAGTGAATGTTGTGGCCCGAGCCACTACTAGTTCACCCCTCCAAAACCCTGCATATGTCGAGCAGGGAAACCAGTACAACCGACCCATATCGAGGCCCCAACCACCCCACAGGCAGGTTTGGTCGACTCTCCCGGCACCAGCACAGGTGATGGTCATCGCAGACCAATCTGCAGCAGTGCCGCTCGGTACAAAGGATCACTCTGCACCACCACTATGGAAGGTGCATTCCCTCCATGCTTCTACTCTCAGCATGGAGGTCTTCCCTGTGCCACATTCAACCCAGGCAAGGGTCTTCCATCTGACGGAAACACTCCACATGGGGGTCTCTCCCATGCCCACTAAACTAGGTACGGGGTCACTCCCCCTTCCGCGAATAGAGAACATGGGGGAATTGCATGTCCAGTCACTCGCCAGCAAGGAGGTCCTCCCTATGCACCTTTCGACATTTTTCTCGGTGCCCCTCGCACGCCGGCCTCCTTGGGTGGGAACTTTCTCCACCCTAGCACTGTTACAGCCGGGGGAACCCATGTTGGAAATCAGCCATGCTCTAATGAATCATCCAGAAGCAGGAGGGTAGGCCGCCATCACTGCAAGAGAAATTCTGGGGAAGGCCGGGCAGGAATCAGGCCAGTCAATTTCTCAGACTCTGAGGCAGAGTACAATCCAGCGCAGGATCCCTCCCCTCAGTCCTCTGAGTTAGGGGATGGGGCAGGAACGAGGCGTATCAGCCTCGTGATTCCGGATTGTGAAACCCACAGAATCCCTACTTCCCTCCGAAGGTATGTCCAGGAGGACGAGACCCTGGCATGCTTTCAGGAGCTAACCGCGTAGTCACCACTGTCACCTCCGGAAGCACCATCTACCTCAGAGCTATTTTGGGGGTCAATGGGGGAAGAGCGAGGACGTAACCCACCTCCGGAAGACACTATTGCCGCATCAGGGGTTATGTTCACCGGTCCATCCTACTGTGACATGGTGGCCATGTCACTGCAATCCCCAGGGGATAACCCAAGATTCGGCGGCCAATCAGCCCTTTCACCATATTCTCCACTAGCTAACCTGCCGTCTCAGTGGTCTACCTTAGTGTCGTTGCTAGTTACTCAACCATCCTTAGTTGACGAGTATGGAAATCAAAGACCAGCCCCTGGATTTGAGCCGGGGAACTTCTGGGCCAATCATTATAGGGTCCCACTTTCCTGAGAAGTTTTGGCCGGTCGTAGGATCAAATTTTGGTATGCCAAAATCGCTCACCCCAGAGGAGTTTGAATGCTTCTTCCAGACCCTCTGGGTGACTCACCTCCGTCTTTTCCACCATTGGGTGACTTATCATGGGATCCAAGAGCACCTCCAAGACATCATCGAACAATTCCGCCTGGTGGACCTAGCCACACTCCCTACAGTCCGACACCCCAAGTCACCCGACCACCACAGGACCCTGTAACAACAGTGCGTTCAGAGTTTTCAAGTACATCACAGAGTGGTCGAGGAGGCTACCCCCCACGTGCAAGTCTGTGGATGGGAGCAGTATGCTACCCTCCTGTTCAGTGAAATTCGTCAGCAGCCGGATTCCCTTGGCAATAGTGAGGGCATGCCCCTAAGAAGAGTGGCTGTCAACATGACTGACCTGACAGAAGAGTTGAATGAGTTGGGACTTCTCAATGGGGACGTCTCCCCTGAGGGAGTGCTACCACTGGACCCATCAGGAAGAATTACTCTCCAGCAGAGGAACCTCCTAGGTCTCCTTTCACCCACTGAGTCACTAGTACTAAGCCAGAATGTTAGTAAAGGTAAAGAGTGTAGAGACCTGAAGCTTGACGTACATGGACATTACATTACTTTAGCGGAATACTTAATACATAACAAAAACAGACACACAAGGACCGTAATAGTTTAGTGTCTTTGGAAACTTGGAACGTAGTCTTCTAATCGTGGTGAAAGATCTTCAACATCTCCCATAAAGATCTTCCCATTTTTTGTTTCCTTACCTAAAATCTTTCTTTTAATCCTGGGGGAAAAGAAAACATAAAAAGGGTGAGCTCAAATTCTCAGTAAGGGTAAGCATGGATAAAATAAAACATACCATATACATTTGATCTTAAAAACATGAACATAATGTTTAAACATCAAAATATTGAGCAATGACTTAAAACCTGGAAGTACATAAGGCATAGATCATAATGAAACATAAATCATGATAACATATCATGGGAATAAAACATGTAATTGTGGCATCAATTAATCACATGTAATGATTTCCATAGTAGCCAAGGCATTGCTTCCAAGACCATCTTAGTGGACAAAGTCCCTTTCTGAATCGAGTTCACTCCTCGTTTCAGTCCTATTTTACTGAACCGGTTTAACCTGCCGTTCCAGCCATTTCTATCTCATGAGATATAAATCATTACCAAATTCATTGGAGGGATATATAGGTCCCACCCATCTCATAATGAAATCATTCTTACTTGTGCCATAAAAAAAACATACATCATTCATAATAACCCAATAAACAAAATGGGTTTCATAAACATCATTCCATCATCACATAATCCATATAAAACAAATGGATATCATTTCATAATAAGAAAAATCAAACCATGTAAATCATAGAGACATGATACTTGAAACATACACATATGAAATAATGTCATCTTAGATGAAAAATGGTTTTGATAAAAACACTTGAAATGAATTCTTGAGAAAAATATCCTTTCTTCTTCAAAATCATTTTCTTTTCACAAAATGTCATGAAATTTTAAAAGAAAAGGATTTTGTTGAAAATAGTCATGAAATATTTTTTAGGATGATTTATGAAAATAAGTCTTTATAAAACCGTAAAAATTCGTTCGTGCCGTATAAGTTAAAAAAACATTCTTCTCATACTTTTTCTGGAAAAGTCAAAAAGTACCCTGTAACGTAAAAAAAAGAAATATTCCTTACATACCATGTAGTAAAAGTAAAGAATGGGTAAAAAGGACTTTAAACATACATGAAAACACTTTTATAAAACATGGACATGTATGATAGAAATAACCCCAGTAAATACTTACGAATAAGCAATCTCAGATAAAAATGAGATTTGCAAAATTATCCCTTACCTTATGTCCGATATGCTTCGTATGTATCCGAACCTAGTGTATAATGATTTAAATAATGTCATTTAATTATTACAGAATCATATTCATTGTTATGATATCATATATGGTTCACTTATGACTTTATATTACCCGTTCTTTTGTAAATTCCATGTTAAAGCAGCGTTTTGGGTAAAATCATTTTATTTATCGTATGTGTTTCGACTTGTTGTTCTTGATATTATTACTTATATCTTGATTTACATAATTCCAGAATGGAAAACATGATTTATATATAATATATATTCATCATATACATATATATTATAGATCGATAAAAGGAATGAAATACACCGTTCATGGAGACGGTAGGTCGTACGTACGCATGAACGATGTTTTTGTTTCCCTTTTGAATTGAATGGAATTAAGTAAATGACATACATGTATACATATATATACATAAATACAGTATCATTATTAGGTCATATATTTCATTATTATTCATTATATATACTTTATAATCATTCATGAATGGTTAACATGGAGAGTGAATCTCATCGCGTCGTGGAGACGGTAGTCCGTACGAATGCACGAGCGATGATATCGTTCCCAAGATCATGGAATTGTATTGGAGTGTATGTATACTATTTCAGAATCAATATCAATTTACAATAATCATATATAGTTATTATTTACACCATTATACCCATCCAAGTAAGGTGGTGATGGAAAATAGATTACACCAAGGCGTGGAGACGGTATTCCGTACGTACGCACGCGTGATGATTTCATTTTCCGTAGGATGGATAGATGGTGAAATAGGGTTGTTTCATATTTATAATAACATATCAGTATATTAGTGATACTGATGTTATTACTTCATAATGAAACAATTTAAGAAGAAGAAGTGTAAGAAGAAATAAAGTTGAAAGAATCGGTAACGGACATTACCTCTTCTTTGAAGCGCCTCTATGAGTCCTCCTCTTAGGGCACTAAAATTGGTATTTGAAGAGGACCAGAACCTCTAAGATGTATCTAGGGAATAGGAGAAGAGAATGTGTCTGGGGTGGGCCGAGCTTGAAGGCTGAATGTGGTGTGAGGAAGAGAGGTAGGAGGTTCCCTTTTATAAGGGAGGAGAGGGGCACCTTTGGAAAACTAAAAATATTATTTTATTATAAATCCAAATTCGGTTTTAAATAGCTCAAAATTGATTTATATCAAAGCTAAGGTGGGGATGGGTCGAATTAATCTTATACAATAGAATTTAGACAAGTTTCGGTTACTATTTTAACCTTATCATTTAGTTTTAACTTTAAGGTAGATAATTTTACTTTTACCGTGTCTTTTTGTGTTCTTACACTATAAGGCTAATAAACTTACAATAACAAGCCAACCGAACCCCAAGTTGTTTATTATTAATATATATAACCTTATCTAAGTCATTTTTCATAACCTTATATTTTTAGGAAGAAAATAAAAATTAATAATATAATATTTGTTTTAAAAACTATTTTATGTAAATTTTGACACTATTTAGTAATTGATTTTTTTGAAACTCATAACAGAATGATTAATTCGAAAAAAGTTAATTAAATCAATACTAACATGTCATATTAACCTCTAAAATTAGTGGAATTCATAAAAAGTCTCAAATTACATTTATTTGGGTATTTATAACATCAATTATGTCAGTATTTCATTAATAAGATAATTACTGCATCATCGTTGTGTCATAAATAAATTAACTTATTTAATGTCTAAAAATTACAAATAAAATACCATTATGTAGAAACTTTCTTTATCTTTATAATGAATATTTATAGTCGAATTTATCTTATGTATAACCCCATATTAAAAATGATATACTTATTAAACATTGATTTTTATTATTTTAACCCTTCTTTAAATAAATTAATAATAAATGTCCTAATCTAATACAAGTGGGCCTAAATGGTCATATTTTATTCCTGAGTTTGTTTTTGGTCGAATTAAACTTATCCAATAGAATTAGGACATGTGTTAGGGTAATAATAATATATTTTTTACCCTTAATTACCCTATTTACTTTTAACCGTGGTAAAAAAAAGTAAAAAGTTACTATTCAACAAAAATTATTTTCATCTCATTAAACAACATTTTAGTCCTTGATATTAACCATGTCTCTCGGATTTTAGAAATTCCACTCACAGAAGCGGTAAAATTAAGTTTTATGAAAAATTCAGTTTTTTTAACTACCACTTAGTGGTTTCACTATTCATCAAAAAATGAAAGTTTCCAGAAAAATAACAAAAATTAGGCCTAAGATATATTTGATATTATGAATTCAAAAATAATGTATATTTTATAAAATTCAAAACATATCAGTTACATTAACTAATTTAAAAATTAATTCCCGTCGTCAAAACAAATAGCGTGTTTTTAAGAGATAATAACTATCAAAAGATTGACACTTGTTTATAACTGGTTTAAATGTGAAATTACATCCAATGACCAACATTGTATTAAATTGTAAAAATATATTCTAAATATACTTTTAAAACCACTCAAATTAATAATTTATCACTATTAATTATTTTGATTAAAAAAGTTGTTTTTAATTAAAATTTAGTAATTTTCACTATTTATCAGAATATGAAAGTTATCCGAAAAGTACCAAAATTTCACCCTAAGCTAATTTCGATATTCCGAATCCATAAATGAAGTCCATTTTGAAAAATAAAATTTAAGAAATATCAAAATGTGGTTATTACTATTCATAACAGCTAGTTTTAATAATATTTTAATAGCATATCATTGTTTAGTGAAACTCGGTATTGCGTACTACACACGCTATCGAGGAAGGTCGCAATTGTGTGTAATTCAAGGCAAGTCAAGGATGCATGTTGTGAAAGCTTATTTTGGGGTAGCATACAACACAAGACATTAATGAAATTAAAAAGAATATTTTTCATAAAATCTCGGGGTGTTACATTCTACCCCCCTTAAAATGAATTTCGCCCTCGAAATTCATCGGGGTTATAAATGGTTTACTACTCAAAAGTTTCTTTAATAGAAACCCACATTGTAAAAAGGAATACCAAAACAAATCTTTAAAAACAAAAGTATGAAACCTAACGGTTACCTAAATAAACTAATCACTGGGTTTCCACATAGGTGAAAATATGGATATGGAAGAGAAATCTAACCACCATGTTCTGATGGAGAGTGGTAGAGAACATGGATATGGAAAAGCCAACAATCACAAAGCCATAAATTTGTGACTATCTAAGGTACCATCTGATTCATCAGATATAAGAGCACTAGGAAAACATTTTTGGTTTTCAAGATCATTTCCCTAAAGTTGATGAAATTGGAATTAGAAGAAATACTTTCTTGATTTTGGTATAGTCTCACCGTTGGTCATTCTTTAGACAATTTCCACTTCATCTCTTAAAGAAATGAAGTTGAATTTGTCATTCGTGATGTGTTAGAAGATCATGTGATAGAATGATGGGTCATTCCATCTGTCTCAAACAAAAGGTTAGAAAAGTATCAAAAAATGCATAAGTCCATCTATAGTGAGATTAATCATATATGGTTCCTAAAATGGACTTATACTTCATATATCATACTGATTAATATAATAAAACTAGTTTCTACTAAACATGGACTTCTTGTAGGCCAGTGGTAGGCAATAAAGGCCAGTTGCACTTCGGTTGTGGGTTCGATTCCCACAACCTTGTCCGACGCGATGGGTTGTCGCCCATCCTGCAGGTTGTCCTTTTTCTAAAACTATATCATCCCATCAATAATATCGAAAAAAGGTTCTATCCTTAAACAATACTAACTTATTTCCAACATAATCCATTCCAATCTTTAGTCTTATCTATAATATTGCAGTCCATTGTCATATTATAGTGAAAATGATTACCAGAGATTTCATATAAGAAGCATGTTAATACCATCGTTGATCCCCATATATCATAAGATATGTCTTGTTGGTCACATTAAAAACATTCGAAGGCCTTAATCATGTATTCTCTTGAAAAATGAATACCCATTGAACCTTAGTGAAAACATGAATACAGTTAAAAGTTAGCACTTTCCACATACCAAAATCCTCAAAATTCTGTATACTCAAACCATGATATCACTTAGTCCTTATATCAATCATGAGCTCATGAATACAATCAAACATCTCATTATCTTCTTATTCCTTCATTATGCGCATATCATCTACTTTACAAAAATATCTGAATAACATTCCATGGTTACTGGTACCATTCAACATATACTTTCCAAACTCAAGGAAAGAGAACAGTGTAACAATCCTTAAATGTCTCTTTATTCCATAGTACCATGAGATTACTTATACAACATTACAATTGATAAACATGTAATCATTCCACTACATTCTTAAACCAATGACAAAGCTTCAACAATTATTTCATCTCACATATCATTTGTAGTCTCTTCATCATCATCAAAATAAATACTACCCATACGACCATACTGATTCTCTTCATGATACTTTCCCTTAGGGAATTGGTTTGCATAATGCCTGTACACTCCACATTTAAAACATTTAACCATTGTTGATGTCGTAGCAACACCATTATCCTCATCCCTGGTGTTAACTGAATCTTTTCCTTTGCACTTACTGGATTTGTGTCCTTCTTTTCCACACCCAAAGAATCTTCCAGTTCCCTTGAAACAATCTCCCCGATGCCTCTTCCCACATGATTTACATGAGGGAAATTGAACTTTCTTTCCTCTATGATCATCATGAAAATCCATCTTTCTCTTATAATATGAGTCGGGAAACTTACCAAAGTTGATATTATTGATCATATTATGAGATTGCTGATTAGCCATAATAACGATGTTTGGACTTACAAATCCCGTTTCATTTGGTTTCTCATGAAGAATATCATTCCATTTTCCGTCATATCCTCCACTATCGTGAATCTTCCGGTTTCCAGCCATTTTCTAAAACCCAAAAAGAATAGTGTGAGAGGAAAAAATCATTCTTGGGAAAACAACATAGTAAAGGGGGAGTTACCTAAATATCTAACATCTTAGGTTAAATTCTAAGATCATTACCATAGTTCTAGGACTATATCCTATACGTATACTTATCCTTAGGGACATCCCTAAACATACCTTAGAAATATCTCAAGGGATCTCACTAACGTTTTCGCATCCTAGTTTCCAAAGGTTGACTAAACCTTTCATCTGATACCAACTGTAGGGAACCCAAGCTTGACGTACATGGACATTACATTACTTTAGCGGAATACTTAATACATAACAAAAACAGACACACAAGGACCGTAATAGTTTAGTGTCTTTGGAAACTTGGAACGTAATCTTCTAATCGTGGTGAAAGATCTTCAACATCTCCCATAAAGATCTTCCCATTTTTTGTTTCCTTACCTAAAATCTTTCTTTTAATCCTGGGGGAAAAGAAAACATAAAAAGGTTGAGCTCAAATGCTCAGTAAGGGTAAGCATGGATAAAGTAAAACATACCATATACATTTGATCTTAAAAACATGAACGTAATGTTTAAACATCAAAATCTTGAGCAACGAATTAAAACATGGAAGTACATAAGGCATAGATCATAATGAAACATAAATCATGATAATGTAGCATGGGAATAAAACATGTAATTGTGGCATCCATTAAGCACATGTAATGATTTCCATAGTAGCCAAGGCATTGCTGCCAAGACCATCTTAGTGGACAAAGTCCCTTTCTGAATCGAGTTCACTCCTCGTTTCAGTCCTATTTTACTGAACCGGTTTAACCTGCGGTTCCAACCATGTATATCTCATGAGATATAAATCATTACCCAATGCATTGGATGGAGATATAGGTCCCACCCATGTCATAATGAAATCATTCTTACTTTTTCCATAAAAAAAACATACATCATTCATAATAACCCAATAAACAAAATGGGTTTCATAAACATCATTCCATCATCACATAATCCATATAAAATAAATGGATATCATTTCATAATAAGAAAAATGAATCCATTTAAATCATAGAGACATGATACTTGAAACATACACATATGAAATAATGTCATCTTAGATGAAAAATGGTTTTGATAAAACACTTGAAATGAATTCTTGAGGAAAATATCCTTTCTTCTTCAAAATCATTTTCTTTTCACAAAATGTCATGCAATTTTAAAAGAAAAGGATTTTTTTGAAAATAGTCATGAAATGTTTTGTAGCAAGCTTTATTAAAATAAGTCTTTATAAAACCATAAAAATTCGTTCGTGCCGTATAAGTTAAAAAAACATTCTTCTCGTACTTTTTCTGGAAAAGTCAAAAAGTACCTTGTAACGTAAAACAAAGAAAGATTCCTTACATACCATGTAGTAAAAGTCACGAATGGGTAAAAAGTACTTTAAACACACATGAAAAAACTTTTATAAAACATGTACTTGGATGATAGAAATAACCCCAATAAATACTTACGAATAAGCAATCTCGGATAAAAATGAGATTTGCAAAATTATCCCTTACCTTATGTCCGATATGCTTCGTATGTATCCGAACCTCCTGTATAATGATTTAAATAATGTCATTGAATTATTACAGAATCATATTCATTGTTATGATATCATATATGGTTCACTTATGACTTTATATTACCCATTCTTTTGTAAATTCCATGTTAAAGCATCATTTTGGGTAAAATCATTTTATTTATCGTATGTGTTTCGACTTGTCATTCTTGATATTATTACTTATATCATGATTTAAATAATTCCAAAATGTTAAAAATTATTTATATATAATATATATTCATCATATACATATATATTATAGATCGATAAAAGAAATGAAATACACCGTTCATGGAGACGGTAGGCCGTACGTATGCATGAACGATGTTTTCGTTTCCCTTTTAAATTGAATGGAATTAAGTAAATGAAATACATGTATACATATATATACATAAATCCAGTATCGTTATTAGTTCATATATTTCATTATTATTAATTATATATACTTTATAATCATTCATGAATGGTTAACACGGAGAGTGAATCTCATCGCGTTGTGGAGACGGTAGTCCGTACGTACGCACGAGCGATGACATCATTACCAAGATCATGTAATTATATTGGTGTGTATGTATAATATTTCAGAATAAATATCACTTTACAATAATCATATATAGTTATTATGTGCACCATTATACCCATCCAAGTAAGGTGGTGATGGAAAATAGATTACACCACGGCGTGGAGACGGTATTCCGTACGTACACACGTGTGGTGATTTCATTTTCCGTAGGATGGATAGATGGTGAAATAGGGTTGTTTCATATTTATAATAACATATCAGTATATGAGTGATAATGATGTTATTACTTCATAATGAAACAACCTAAGAAGAAGAAGTGGAAGAAGAAATAAAGTTGAAAGAATCGGTAACGGACATTACCTCTTCTTTGAAGTGCCTCTTTGAGTCCTCCTCTCAAGGCACTAAAATTGGTCTTTGAAGAAGACCAGAACCTCTAGGATTTTTCTAGGGAAGGGGATAAGAGAATTTGTCAGGGGTTGGCCAAGCTTGAAGGCTGAAAGTTGTGTGAGGAAGAGAGGGAGGAGGTGCCCTTTTATAAGGGAGGAGAGGGGCACCTTTGGAAAACTAAAAATGTTATTTTATTATAAATCCAAATTCGGTTTTAAATAGCTCCAAATTTATTTATTTAGAAGCTAAGGTGGGTATGGGTCTAAATACTCTCATCCAATAGAATTTAGACAAGTTTAGGTTACTATTTTAACCTTATCATTTAGTTTTAACTTTAAGATAGATAATTTTACTTTTACCGTGTATTTTTGTGTCCTTACACTATAAGGCTAATAAACTTACAATAACAAGCCCAAATAACCCCAAGTTGTTTATTATTAATATATATAACCTTATCTAAGTCATTTGGCCGAAACTTAGATTTTTAGGAATAAAATAACAATTAATAATATAATAATTGTTTTAAAAACTATTTTATGTCAATTTTGAAACTATTTAGTAATTGATTTTTGTGAAAATCATAACAGAATGATTAATTCGAAAAAAGTTAATTAAATAAATACTAAAATGTCATATTAACCTCTAAAATTAGTGTAATTCATAAAAAGTCTCAAATTACATTTATTTGGGTATTTATAACATCAATTATGTCAATATTTCATTAATAAGATAATTACTGCATCATCGTTGTGTCATAAATAAATTAAATTATTTAATGTCTAAAAATTACAAATAAAATACCATTATGTAGAAAATTTCTTTATATTTCTAATGAATATTTATAGTTTAATTTAACTTATTTATAACCCCATATTAAAAATGATTTACTTATTAAACATTGATTTTTACTATTTTAACCCTTCTTTAAATAAATTTATAATAAATGTCCTAATCTAATCCAAGTGGGCCTAAATGGTAATATTTTATTACTAAGGTTGTTTTTGGTAGAATTACACTTATCCAATATAATTAGGACATGTGTTAGGGTAATAATAATATCTTTTTACCCTTAATTACCCTATTTACTTTTAACCGTGGTAAAAAAAGTAAAAAGTTACTATTCACCAAAAATTATTTTCATCTCATTGAACAAAATTCTAGTCTTTGATATTAACCATGTCCCTCGGATTTTCGAAATTCCACTCACAGAAGCGGTAAAATTAAGTTTTATGAAAAATTCAGTTTTTTTAACTACCACTTAGTGGTTTCACTATTCATCAAAAAATGAAAGTTTCCAGAAAAATACCAAAAATTAGGCCTAAGCTATATTTGATATTATTAATTCAAAAATGATGTCTATTTTATCAAATTCAAAACATATCAGTTACATTAACTAATTTAAAAATTAATTCCCGTCGTCAAAACAAATAGCGTGTTTTTAAGAGATAATAACTATCAAAAGATTGACACTTGTTTATAACTGGTTTAAATGTGAAATTACATCCAATGACCAACATTGTATTAAATTGTAAAAATATATTCTAAATATACTTTAAAACCACTCAAATTAATAATTTATCACTATTAATTATTTTGATTAAAAAAGTTGTTTTTAATTAAAATTTAGTAATTTTCACTATTCATCAGAATATGAAAGTTATCCGAAATGTACCAAAATTTCACCCTAAGCTAATTTCGATATTCCGAATCCATAAATGAATTTCATTTTGAAAAATAAAATTTAAAAAATTTCAAAAAGTGGTTATTACTATTCATAACGGCTAGTTTTAATAATATTTTAATAGCATATCATTGTTTAGTGAAACTCGGTATTGCGTACTACACACGCTATCGAGGAAGGTCGCGATTGCGTGTAATGCAAGGCAAGTCAAGGATGCGTGTTGTGCAAGCTCCTTTTGGTGTAGCGTACAACACAAGACATTAATGAAATTAAAAAGAATATTTTTTCATAAATCTCGGGGTGTTACAAAGAGCATGTTGGAGCTGCCAAGCACTCCGACCCATCAGCCTCAGTGCCAAAGACGGAGGAGGAATCCGAGAAGACCACATTGTGTCATAAACCTACTGAGAAAAAGAAGTTGGTCGATGGGCTTCTGGCCAAGCGCATTGCAGAGCGGCGTCCTGACTATGGAAATCCTAGGTCGGGGTAGCAGGGGCAGGAACAACTACCCCTTAGTGAGATTCTTCTAGGAAACCCTGATCCTGCTATATTCGCTGATAGGGAAGAAGCTGGAGACCATGGCAAGAGGGCACGATATGTCTCGTTGAACCCTACTGAATGACGGGACAACCCAAGGAACACAGTCCGGGCTCCTCCAGCCGCCCCAAGGGTCGCTCCACCAGCCGCTCCAAGATCCGCTGAGCTCGTCTACCGCATTGAAGAGCTCGGAAACGCACTCGTAGGTAGGGATCCCTGTCAAGACAGGGAACCGTGCCCAGAAGATCTGATGGTGGCACTCATTATCTTCCTAAAAGCTTTGGAAATGCGAAAAGTGGCTATCCCACCCGATGGCAAGCCGTACCCGGCATGGGTGGATGACATGCCGACACCCCTAGGATTCGGAAATGCCACTTTCTCCCAATTTAATGGGATGGGGGACCTGCCAAAGCACCTGGACCACTTCAACTCATGGTGTGGGCCTCTGTTGGGGACTCCAGCACAACAGGAGGCTGCCAAGCTCCATTTCTTTGTTCAGACACTGGAAGGGCCGACATTAGTTTGGTACAACCAACTCCCCATTGGATCTATGACTAGCTGGGAGGACCTTCACAGGCAGTTCCTTTACCAGTTCTGCTCTACCACCTAGTAGACGAACATCTCAAACCTTTTCAGGTGCAATAAAATTCCCGACGAGCGAGTCGCAGACTTTGTCGCCCGGTGGAAGGGGATCACATACTCGCTTGACATGCCATTGAATCAGGAGAAATTACTGAAAATGTGAGTGGGGAATTTCAAGATGGAGCTGGTTCCATCCCTGATCACCCAGAATTATCCCGGAGGGTTCCGAGACTTCTCGGATAAGGCCCAGCGCCTCGAGGAAGCTCTACAACGGACTGGCCAGACACGCCTGCTGCCCCCTACAATTCCAGTAAGGAGAGATGCCAGAGCCGAGCCCACCATTGTGGCCCAGATAGAGGCCCCCAAGAAGCTAGAGTTGCTACCGGTGGAGCCCGATCTGCAGCCTCACAGAGGCCCTCCACCGAGGTCATAGTTTCCAACCCAGTAGCGCTCGCCCCAGAATCGGCAGGCGGCTCCGCGTAACGCGTAGCCGCCGTCTAGGTGAGATAATCAAGTTCTGCCCCCTCGGTAGGCTCCTCCGGACCCTCGTCAGGGTCAGGCTCTTAGATACCCTTTTCCAAACAGAAAGAATTAGACCTAATCGTTCGCTGAATCTTAGGTACTCAGCTACTTTGGTAGCGCCTTGGAGTAGATAATCATGCGACTGCCCGAGTGTCGGAAGCCGGAAGAGGCACATCTCACTGATCACCCCAACTAATGCCCTTATCATCGGATCTTGAGACTAACCATAATGCAATGATATGTGTTCAAGGACTGGATCCAAGACCAGATTAACAACAACATAGTCAGGTTGGGCCAATCCCCAACACAAGTGGCAGATGTCTTTATAATATCAGATAGCAACAACGATGAAAAAGGCGCGTGGCAGCAGGTCCCTGACCGCGGGTCCCAGAAGTATAGCGAATGGATGGCTCACAGGACGATCGCCCGCGCCCATGGAATTATCCCTACACACATGAATCAGCCGAAGCCTTCAGAAGCTGTAGCCACCACTTCAGAGTCATCGTCTCAGCCGACCTCTTCCCAGAAGAGAAAGCATCAGTGGCACAAGAAGAAGCAGTTCCCCCAGCCAATGTCGTCGTCGTCCCGCACCCTCGGTGACTTCATTCCCCCAGAGATGGGCATCCTTCCCAGAATCTACCCTGTGGTGGATGATTAGTCAAGGGAAAGTTAGGGGTACGCTTCGGTTAACACCATCGTGCTGGTAAATGTAACACCCCAAGCTTCTATGGTACACTTCTCTTTGAATAATTCAATAGTGTGTGTTGTACGCAACATTGAGTTCTAACACTCACCACAACCAATCAAACTAGCCGTTATGAATAGTAATAACTACTTTTTAAAATTTTATAAATTTTATCTCTCAAAATGGACTTCATTTTTAGATTCAGAGTATCGAATTTAGCCTAAGGTGAAATTTTGGTACTTTTCAGATAACTTTAATATTTTGATGAATAGTGAAAATTAAAAAAATTTAATTAAAAACAACTTTTTTTAATCAAAATAATTAATAGTGATAAATTATAAATTTGAGTGGTTTTAAAGTATATTTAGAATTTATTTTTACTATTTAATACAATTTTGGTCATTGGACATAATTTCACAATTAAACCGGACATAAACAAGTATCAATCTTTTGATAGTTATTATATCTTAAAAACACGCTTTTTGTTTTGACAACGGGAATTAATTTTAGATTAATTTCTGCCACTTTTGTGTTTTGAATTTGGAAAAATGGATTCCATATTTGGAATTAGGATGTCCAGATTGTGTAAATAAGTATCTTTTATTTTTAGACATTTTGAATAATTATTTCGGTAAATATTTTATTTACAATGGTTAAAGGGTAAATCTGGTAAATAAGGGTTAAAAAATAATATTATAATAATATTAAATTACCCTAAAACGTATCCTAACCTTATTGGTGGATACATATCCGACCATGGGAATCTTTGGGTCGATTTTGGGACCCCATGGAGCCACTTGTAGGTGATAGGGACACTTTATTTTAATTAAGTTAAAATAAATACAAAAATGAAATAAGCTTATATCGTTTAGAAAATCAATTTTTACATAGGGTTATATATGTTGGATTTTTGACTATAAATATTAATTATAAATATAAAAAGAATTACTACATAATGTTAGTTTATTTATAATTTTTATACATTATATAATATAATTTATTTACGACACAATGGTGATGCATTAATTACCTAATTAATGAAAAATTAGAATAATTGATATTATACATACCAAAATAAATGTAATATGAGACTTTTCATAAATAAAAATAATTTTATAAGATAATATGACATGTTAGTATTGATTTAATTAACTATTTTTGAAGTAATAATTCTGTAATGATTTTTACAAAAATCAATTATTGAATAGTGTCAAAATTGACAAAAAATTGTTTTTAAGAAAAATATTATATTATTAATTGATGTTAAATTCATAAAGATCTAAGATTCGTCCAAGAGACTTATATTATGATAGGTGTATCATTAATGGACCACTTTGGGGTCGCTTGGATGTATATAGTATGTTTATTAACCATATAATATAAAAATACAAAGAGACATTGTAAAAATGAAACTAATTAACTAAGAGTTAATACTTAAAGATAAGGTTAATATAGTAACCCAAACCTGTCTAAATCCTATTGGTTGAGTGGATTTCGACCAATCCCCACCCTAAAATTTAAATAATCCACTTTGGAGCAATTAGAAACCGAATATGAATTTATTATAAAAAATATTTCTAGCTTTTCCAAAGGTTCCCCTCACCCCTCTTATAAAAGGGCACTCCCCCTTCTCATTATTTCACACCTTCATAGCCTTTTGGTTCGGCCAACCCCTGCCCAAATACTCTCTCAACTTCCCTAACTTCATCCTAGAGGCATTAATTTAGTCATAAAGCTAACCTAAGGAGCTCTTTTGATCAAATCAAAAGGAAGAACCCGAAGAAGAGGTAATGATTTCACCACCCCTTTTCAAGTTCCTTTCTTCTTCCACTTCTTCTATATTTGTTATTACCATTCTAAAATAATAAATCCAGTATATTATATATACTGTGATGTTATTATAAATATTTTACAACCATATTCAGTATTCTATCCATCCTTTTAATAGCATGTCACCATAGGTGCGTACGTACGGCTTACCGTCTCCACGTCGTGGTGTAATTATTATTCAATAAATTATTATTTGGATGAGTATAATAATGATGTGTAATTAATGTAAATAATAAATATAACATGATAATGATTCTGTATATATGATTTACCATCCAATTAAATATTATTTTAATATCAAAAGAATGGTATTGTCGCTCATGCGTACGTACAGACAACCGTCTCCACAAACGCGATAAGATTCATTCTCCATCGTATCCATTCAAGTATAATTATCATTTGATGATTTAAAAATAATTTTTAAGGACTTGATATCATTTTGGATATGAATATGATAAAACCTATCCATAAAAAACATGGCTTATGTAACAAAACATATAAAAGAAAACGAGTAAGTTAACACCCGAAACGACGATAATACTAAGATATTATTAACAAAGCAATGTTAAACGATTCTATATGATATCATATTAAAGTATATGATTCTCGTATAATTTAATAACAATTATTTCACCATTATAAAGGAGTTTAATCTACCCCCAACCAAGGAAAAGTACAAGGTAAGAGTTATTTCACAATCTCTTCATTATCCGAGGTTGTTTATACATGATTATCTACTGGGACTTCTTTATCATCCACATTCATGTTTCTTAAAAATGTATTTCAAAAATTTTGTAATATTTACAAGAATATGGGTCAAAGTCATTTATACCCTTGTTTGACTTTTTATAAGAGGTTTATAAAGGAATCTTTTCATCATTTTTAAAACAAGGTGCTTTTTAACATTTTCAACAGAATTAAGGTAAGAATGTTTTTTTAACTTATATGGAGGGTGCGGCTATTTTCGACCATTATAAAATCTTCGAAGCTTCCCTTACAAGCTTATAAGAATATTTTCAAATAAAATGTTTTATTTTGTAAATATATGACTCTTAAATGATTTTAAAATAGAAAGAGATATTTATCTAAAAAGAGTTTTGATTTCATCTATGTCAACATCCTTTGATGGATTTTATGATTATTTGAAGTTGATTTAATATGATACAAAACTTTTATATTTTATTGAAGGTTTTGTGATATGTTTGACTGTGGATGTGTTATTTTTATACCATTGATGGTTTATAGATGAAGTATTTACATTTCTCATTATAGTTTTAATACGAATGTTTATGTTATGGTTAAACGCTTTCATATGGGAATGCATTGAACTTAATATATGACGGGTGGAGCCCGTTATAGCTCCTAGATGCATCGGTAGGTATCATGAGACAAATTAGTATCTTGGAACAAGGCCTTGAAAAAATATTATTTGTAGTCTTGGCACAAGGCCTTGACTATATGGTTATGATAGTCTGGCATTATGCATTCCCTCATTATGAAAGTGGTTATTGATATTGTATGTGATTATTTGATTAGTAGAATATCCATGTGAGTAAGTAAATGGAATTATTTCATTTTATTTTTTCTATACTATATTGAAGTTCAAGTTTAAAAGGTTTTTGTTTTAGAAATACACTGCCGTAAATATTTATCCTTATTTATGAATGTTTCCGCTATATTGTTATCCTTACTGGGCATTTGAGCTCACCCCTTTTCTATGTTTTATTTTTTCCCAGGATGTGAAGAAGTAAATTATGAATGACCTACAGGGATAGTATGAGGGGATATGAGTGTGCACTATGGAGACTATGTTGTTGTAGTTTTCATTTTATGATGTAATGTAAAACTTTATGAATATATCTAGTGTTTCCAAGGCTACTAAACTAATCTGTCTTTAGAGATTTGATATTTCTTGTGGTCATACCAATGTTATGTAATAATGCAGCGACTTTGGGTTTTTTGGGGTCGGGGCGTTACAGTTGGTATCAGAGGAAGTTTAGTACAAACCTTGGAAGCTAGATTTAGATAAACTCCGATTAGAGCACATAGATTTAAGATGGACTTTGAGGATTAGTATAGAAGAACTTCCTAGAATTTTGGTATTGTAAAGATTTTGTGAATTTTCTGAGCAATACATCCCTGTCTGGATATGAGCAGGTAGAGGCAGCTCTGGCACAGATGTAACTAGGGGTAAAACCCGAAAGCACCGCTTTGAGCTAGACCCGAACGGGAACTGGTGCACGACAACGAGCCTTGATGTACTCTTAGTTACGACACTCCCGGGGGATATGCTTAGGATGACTCTCATTTTCTTTAAAAATCATTATGAAGGGTTTATGAGTATATACCTTCTTAAAGAAAACATTTTTATGATTATGGATTATATCCATAAATAGTTCAATTTATGTTAATGTTTTATAAGTATGGAATTATGTATTTTTATTCATAAACTGATCTTGTTTATGCCATTGTTTAGAAATGGCGCCTAGTAGAAGAAATAGAAATTGTATCAATGCACGCACTCCATGTAGGTATTTCCCTCCTGCTCAAGATAATTATAGTGGAGCTGGTGATGAAAATGGTGCCGATCAGTTAATCACCATACTGGGACAACTCACTCTAGTTATGAATAATAACCTTACCCATATGGATCACCCTGATCCACAGCGTGGAGGATCAATGTTAGATCACTTCCTGAGGCAACAACCACCAACATTAAATGGGAGTACAAATCCCTTAGTAGCTGAGTAATGGATAAGTTCCCTAGAGAAAATATTTCAGGCTTTAGGAAGTAGTGAAATGGAAAACGTTATCATGGCAGTTTACCGCCTCACTGGAGATGATGATCAATGGTGGTAATTGATTCAAAACATTAAGGAAGATGATGAAGTATCAAATATGGAATGGAGGGAGTTCAAAGATCTGTTTTTAGAAAAATACTTTCCTCGTGACCATCAAGCAGATATGAAAAGGCAATTTTTGAGTCTGAGACAAAAGGAGGATGAGAATGTCGCAAAGTATGAGGCTAACTTTACAAGGATAACAAGGTATGCTGGAGATTATATACGTAATCCAAGAAGTAATATTGATCGTTTATTTGATGGGTTAAAACAATTTATCCGTCGAGGATTAGTCTCACAATCCTTCTCATTGTACGAAGACATTGTCTCTTGTGCTATCAAGATAGAAAATGAATTCTCTAAGTCATCTGACTTTAAAGCAAAGCAAGAGAAGAAGAGATCTGCTGATCAATCTGGGAATGGAAATAAAGGTAACAAGGGAAAAGTTGAATATCCATCCTGTGGTAAATGTGGGAAGAAACACCCCGGTACTTTCTTAAAAGGAACGAGAGTCTGTTACAAGTGTGGTGAAAAAGGCCACCACGCTCGTGAATGCAAGGGGAAGAAGGAAGCTACCGATGTCCAATGCTACAATTGCAGGGAGATGGTACATTATGCAAATGAATTTCCTAAGCGTCAGGGGAACTTACCTCAGAAAAGGCCAAGGGATCAAGGCCAAGCTTATGCCATCACTACTGCTGAGGTAGAAGTTCTGAAAGACATGGTGGCAGGTAATTTAATGGTTTCCGCAAGTATAGAAAATGCATTATTTGATTCAGGATCATCACATTGTTTCATATCTTCCCAGTTTACTTAGAAAATTAGATATTTCCAATTTTATTTAACAAGGGAGTTGTCAGTTAAAACTCCTAAGGGAAGTATCATTGCAACAAAGTTTTGTGAATCAGTCCCCATTAGAGCACATAATTGTTCTTTATTCGCTGATCTCATCGTCATACCTATGATTGAGTTTGATATAATCCTCATTATGGATTGGATTTCAGACCATGATTCAATGATTTATTATAAGAAGAAGGAGGTTACTATTTTTGATGACGATGATAAAGAACACAGTATCTTTAGAGCAGAATCGCCACCACCTAATTCTTATCTATATCCACCCCCAATAGCTCAGCTAAATTCAATTATTGGAGAGGAAGAGAATGAAATGACTATGGGTGAGGAAAGGAATGTTCAAATAGAGGATGCACCTGTTGTGAAATAATATGTAGATGTGTTTCCGGAAGATTTACCTGGACATCCTCCAGAACGAGAAGTTGAGTTTTCCATTGATTTAATTCTTGGGTCAAGGCCTATATCAAAGACCCCTTATAGAATGGCCACTTTAGAATTAGTTGAACTAAAAAAAACAACTAGATGAATTGAGTAATAAGGGATTTATTCTCCCTAGTGTTTCTCCATGGGAAGCCCCTGTTCTCTTTGTCAAAAAGAAAGATGGATCTATGAGGTTATGTATCGACTACAGGGAGATCAATGCTATAACAATAAAGAACAAGTATCCTCTACCTCGCATTGATGATTTATTTGACCAACTGCATGGAGCTCCATACTTTTCATTGTGTGTGAAGAAGGAAGACATTCCGAAGACAACATTTCGAACCAGGTATGGGCATTACGAGTTTATGGTAATGCCTTTTGGATTGACTAATGCACCCTCTATATTCATGGATCTGATGAATAGAGTTTTCAAGGAATATCTCGATGAATTTTAGGTGGTATTTATTGATGATATCTTGGTATACTACAAAATCTACGAAGATCATGAAAATCACTTGTGCATTATCCTGAAGACTCTGAGAAGAAATGAATTATATGGGAAGTTTAGAAACTGTGAATTCTGGATTCAAGAGATTTCTTTTCTTGGCCATATTGTCTCTAAAGATGGAATCTCTGTTGATCCTTCTAAGACCAAGGCAATCCAAGAATGGCTAGCACCTACGATTATAACTAAGGTATACAGTTTTATTGGTTTGGCAGGTTATTATCGACGTTTCATCCAGAATTTTGACAGGTTTTCTATCCCATTAACAATGCTCACATGTAAAGGGGTGAAATTTGTTTGAAAAAAAGAGTGTGAAGAATGTTTCAAATAACTAAAGAAAATATTAGTCAATGCTCCTATATTGACTCTCCCATCGGGGAATGATGGGTTCGTTATTTATAGTGATGCATCGAAGAAAGGACTGGGTTATGTCCTTATGTCGAACGATAAGGTTATTGCCTATGCATCACGACAGTTGAAAATTCATGAACAAAAATATCCTACTAGTGATCTCGAGTTAGCAGCTGTGATCGTTTCTTTGAAGATATGGAGGAACTACCTCTATGGTGAAAAATGTGAGATTTATACTGATCACAAGAGTTTGGAGTATATTTTCTCACAAAAAGAACTCAACATGAGGCAAAAGAGATGGCTTGAATTACTCAAAGACTATGATTGTACGATACACTACCACCTGGGGAAAGCAAACAAGGTGGCAGATGCTTTGAGCAGAAAAGATCATGGAATTTTGAACAATATGAGAATTGAAAGGGATCCAATTTTCATGGATCTAGTGAAGATGGACATGGGAATAACTAGGGAAGGTGAAACATCAATGATTTTTCAAATGGTTTCCAAACCATCTTTACTAGAAAGGGTTAAGAGTTCTCAGACCGATGATGAAGAATTTCGAAATAAGATTAAAGCTATGAATGATGGGAGATTGAGAGACTTTGTGTATGAAGATGGAATTTTGAAATTTGGGAAGAGACTTTATATTCCTGATATACCTGATCTAAAAAGGGAATTGATGGATGATGCTCATAGTTCCAATTTCTCTATACACCCCGGGAGAACCAAAATGAATAGAGATTTGATGGAATATTTTTGGTGGGACAACATGATGAGGGAGATTGCTGATTTTGTGTCAAGATGTATGGTTTGTCAACAAGTGAAAGCTGGAAGGAAACAGCCTAGAGGAGTCATGCAACCTCTTCCCATAACAGAGTGTAAATGAGACAATATCATGATGGACTTTGTCATGGGACTACCAAAGACTCCTAGAAGAAACAATGCAATATGGGTTATTGTTGATCGTCTTACCAAGTCAGCACATTTTCCTGCTATAAGAGAAGATCTACCACTGAAACTTCTAGCAAGACTATATATTAATGATGTTGTGAGACTTCATGGAGTACCCCTATCGATTGTTTCTGATCGTGATCCTCGTTTTATGTCAAGATTATGGAAAAGTCTTCAGAAAGCCTTGGATACTGAACTTCATTTGAGCACTGCCTACCACCCTCAAACAGATGGACAATCAGAAACAACTATTCAAACCTTAGATGACATGTTGAGATCCTACTCACTTGACTTTCAGGGTATGTGGGATCAATATTTACCTCTGGTAGAATTTTCCTACAATAATAGCTTCCATTCGAGTATTCAGATGATAACATATGAAGCGTTAGACGGAAAGAGATGTCACACACCAACCTGTTGGGATGACGTTGGTGAAAGAAAACTTGTAGGCCCAGAAATGGTGGAAGAAACGAGGGAAAAGGTTAAGGTAATCCAAAACCATATCAAAGCAGCTCAAATTAGTCAGAAGAGCTATGCCGATAATCGAAGGAAGGATTAGGAATTTCAAGTCGGTGATCATGTTTTCCTGAAGGTATCTCCATGGAAGGGAGTAATACGTTTTGGAAAGAAAGGTAAATTGAGTCCCAGGTACATCAGACCTTTAGAAATTCTAGAACTAATTGGGGCTGTAGCTTACCGATTGGCAATGCCACCAAGTCTCTCCAAAGTTCATGATGTGTTCCACGTATCTCTGTTGAGGAAATACATGCCTGAACCAACGCATGTACTCACCTATGAGGAATTAGAACTGGAACCTGGTCTGTCTTATTGTGAAGATCCCATCAGGATTCTTGATATGAGAGAACAAGTACTGAGAAACTGGATGACGCGTCTGGTAAAAGTCTTGTGGAGAAACCATAAGATGGAAGAGGCAACGTAGGAACCTGAGGAACTTATGATGAAGAACCACCCGAGTCTTTTCATGTGGTAGTATTCTAGAAATTTCAAGGACGGAATTATTTGAAGGAGGGGAGAATGCAACACCTCAAGCTTCTATGGTACACTTCTCTTTGAATAATGTAATAGCGTGTGTTGTACGCAACATTGAGTTCTAACACACACCACAACCAATCAAACTAGCCATTATGAATAGTAATACCTAATTTTTAAAATTTTATAAATTTTATCTTTCAAAATGGACTTCATTTTTGGATTCATAGTATCGAATTTAGCGTAAGATGAAATTTTGGTACTTTTCGGATAACTTTAATATTTTGATGAATAGTGAAAATTACTAAATTTTAATTAAAAACAACTTTTTTTAATCAAAATAATTAATAGTGATAAATTATGAATTTGAGTGGTTTTAAAGTATATTTAGAATATATTTTTACTATTTAATACAATTTTGTTCATTGTACATAGTTTCACTATTAAACCAGACATAAACAAGTATCAATCTTTTGATAGTTATTATATCTTAAAAACACGTTTTTTGTTTTGACAGCGGGAATTAATTTTAAATTAATTCCTACCACTTATGTGTTTTGAATTTGAAAAAATGTATTACATATTTGGAATCAGGATGTCCAAATTGTGTAAATAGGTATCTTTTATTTTTAGACATTTTGAATAATTACTTCGGTAAATATTTTATTTACCATGGTTAAAGGGTAAATTTGGTAAATAAGGGTTACAAAATAATATTATAATAATAATAAATTACCCTAAAACGTGTCCTAACCTTATTGGTGGATACATGTCTGACCATGGACATATTTGGGTCGATTTTGGGACCCCATGGAGCCACTTGTAGGCGATAGGGACACTTTATTTTAATTAAGTTAAAATAAATACAAAAATGACATAAGCATATATCTTTTAGAAGAAATTTTTTTAAATAGGGTTATATATGTTGGATTTTAAACTATAAATATTCATTAGAAATATAAACTGATTTCCTACATAATGGTATTTATTTAAAATTTTTAGACATTATATAATTTAATTTATTTATGACACAATGGTGATGCAGTAATTACCTAATTAATGAAAAATTAGAATAATTGATATTATAAATACTCAAATAAATGTAATATGAGACTTTTCATAAATAAAAATAATTTTATAAGATAATATAACTTGTTAGGATTGATTAAATTAACTTTTTTTGAAGTAATAATTCTGTAATGAGTTTTACAAAACATAATTATTGAATAGTGTCAAAATTGACATAAAATAGTTTTTAAAACAAATATTATATTATTAATTGATTTTAAATTCATAAAAATCAAATATTCGTCCAAGAGACTTATATTATGATATGTGTATCATTAATGGACCACTTGGGTGTCTCTTGGATATATATAGTAAGTTTATTAACCATATAATATAAAAATACAAAGAGACATTGTAAAAGTGAAACTAATTAACTAGGAGTTAATACATAAAGATAAGGTTAATATAGTAACCCAAACCTGTCTAAATCCTATTTGTTGAGTGGTTTTAGAAATATCCCCACCTTAAACTTTAAATAATCCACTTTGGAGCCATTAGAAACCGAATATCAATTTATTATAAAATAATATTTCTATCTTTTCCAAAGGTACCCCTCACCCCTCTTATAAAAGGGCACTCTCCCTTCTCTTTATTTCACACCTTCAAAGCCGTTTGGTTCGGCCAACCCCTGTCAAAATACTCTCTAAACTTCCCTCAATTCATCCTATAGGCCTTCCTTTAGTCAGAAAGCTAACCTAAGGATCCCTTTTGATCAAATCAAAAGGAAGAACCTGAAGAAGAGGTAATGATTTCACCACCCCTTTTCAAGTTCCTTTCTTCTTCCACTTATTCTATCTTTGTTATTACCATTATAAAATAATAACTCCAGTATATTATATATACTGAGATGTTATTATACATATGGTACAACCATATGCAGTATTCTATCCATCCTTTGAATGACATGTTACCATAAGTGCGTACGTACGACTTACCGTCTCCACGTCGTGGTATAATTGTTATTCAACAAATTATTATTTGGATGGGTATAATAATGATGTGTAATTAATGTAAATAATAAATCTAACATGATAATGATTCTTTATATATTATATACCATCCAATTATATATTATTTTAATATCAAAAGAATGATATTGTCGCTCATGCGTACGTACGGACTACCGTCTCCACGAACGCGATGAGATTCATTCTCCATCGCATCCATTCAAGTATAATTATCATTTGATGATTTAAAAATAATGTTTAAGGACATGATATCATTCTGGATATTAATAAGATACAACATATCCATAAATTACATGACTTATGTAACAAAACATATAAAAGAAAATGAGTAAGTTAACACCCGAAACGACGATAATACTAAGATATTATTAACAAAGAAATGTTAAAAGATCATATATGATATCATATTAATGTATATGATTCTTATATAATTTAATAACAATTATTTCACCATTGTACAGGAGGTTAATCTACCCCCAACCAAGGAAAAGTACAAGGTAAAGGTTATTTCACAATCTCTTCATTATCCGAGGTTGTTTATACGTGATTATCTACTGGGACTTCTTTATCATCCACATCCATGTTTCTTAAAAATGTATTTCAAAACATTTTTACTATTTACAAAAATATGGGTTAAAGTCATTTATACCCTTGTTTTACTTTTTATAAGAGGTTTATAAAGGAATCTTTCCGTTGTTTTCCAAACAAGGTGCTTTTTAACCTTTTCAACAGAATTAGGGTAAGAATGTTTTTTAACTTATACGGCGGGTGCAGCTATTTTCTGCCATTATAAAATCATCAAATATTCCCTTACAAGCTTATAATAATATTTTCAAATAAAATGTTTTATTTTATAAATACACGACTCTTAAATTATTTCAAAATAAAAAGAGATATTTCTCTAAAAAGAGTTTTAATTTCTTCTATGTCAACATCCTTTGATGGATTTTACACTTATTTGAAGTTTATTTATTATGATACAAAACATCTATATTGTATTGAAGGTTTTGTGATATGTTTGACTGTGGATATGTTATTTTTATACCATTCATGGTTTATGGATGAAGTATTTACATTTCGTATGCTAGTTTTAATACGAATGTTTATGTTATGTTTAAACCTTTTCATATGGGAATGCTTTGGACTTAATATGTGATGGGTGGAGGCCGCTATATCTCTTCGATGCATCGGTTGGTCTCATGAGACAAACTAGTGTCTTGGCATAAAGATTTGACAAAATCTTATTTGTATTCTTGGCACAAGGACTTGACTATGTGGTTATGATAGTCTAGAAATATGCATTCCATCATTATAAAAGTGGTTATTGATATTGCATGTGATTATTCGATTAGTAGAATAACCATGCGAGTAAGTAAATGGAATTATTTCATTTTATTTTTTCCATACTATGTTGAAGTTCAAATTTAAAAGGCTTTTTTTTAGTAATACACTGCCTTAAATGTTTATCCTTATTTATGAAATTTTCTGCTATATTGTTATCCTTACTGGGCATTTGAGCTCACCCCTTTTCTATGTTCTATTTTTTCCCAGGTTGTGAAGAAGAAAATTATGAATGACTTGCAAGGATAGTATGAGGGGATATGAGTGTGGAATATGGAGACTATGTTGTTGTAGTTTTCATTTTATGATGTAATGTAAAACTTTATGAATATATCTAGTGTTTCCAAGGATACTAAACTAATTGGTCTTTCGAGATTTGATCTTTCTTGTGATCATGCCAATGTTATGTAATAATGCACCGATTCTGGGTAACTGGGGTCAGGGCGTTACAATAAATCCCAATATGACCCCCGATGAGGGGGAGCTCTAGACGAACCTCCCCAATGTCCCCAGCCGATGCCAACTTCAGCGGAACCGCGACCACATGGGTCACTAGGGCACGTCAGTTGGCACGTCCAGCCAGGCCGTGATTGCCACTGAGAAAATAAAGCAAGTCCAACATAGAACTCAGCATGCGACATGCCCTCCTCCGCCACCTTTTGTGTTACTGGATCAGGTAGAGCCACTTCAGCCGTCTCGTGATCAGCTTCTCCCAGCCATAGGCTGATCTCAGTCGCCCGGTCGTTACCCAGCAGCTACCTTCCAAGCTCTGAATAATGAGTAGCGGGATGTCCCCAACACCAGTCAGCTTCCGGTCCAGCCGGTAGGGTCCGCCATGCCTCAAGACGCATAGCGACCTTATGTAAATAGTTCGTTCTTGGGACATAAGTATGATGTTCTGAAGCACCTCGCTAGCATCCCAACAAGGCTCTCCATCCTTGAAGCCCTTCGCCTGTCACCGAATATGTGCGAAGCACTCGCGGAGGCTTTAAGAATCCTCCTCCAGTTTGAGACGGAGGTAGCAGCTATAGAAACCTTCCACGATGAAGCAGTTGAGAGTGCAGAGTGCCAGAACATCATCTCGTTCTCTGGTGAGGATGGAAACCCTCCCATACCGGGGAACATCTGCCCGTTGTATATCACTAGCCAGTTCAATGGCGTGGAGGTCCACTACAGTCTTGTTGACACGGGCTCTGAGATTAACCTAATCCCGACTCAGACACTGCGGAAGATGGGGTTGTCTGAGGATGATCTAACTCTCTCCAACCTCAGAATCCAGGGATATGATAGGAAAAAACAAATCCCGGTCAGCAATATCCATTTGAAGACCCAATTCGATGGCCTAGTTGCCAATACTGAATTCATGTTTGTCTCATAGAACACCGCGTAAAATTCATTGATAGGTAGGACATGTCTCCACCTGCACGCAATGGTCCCTTCATCATATCACCAATGCCTCAAATACTCCCTCAATGGTCGAGTAGGCGTGCTCCAAGGGGATGAGTCTCCTTCTGCCTCTTGTGAATCCAACTATCTGGATGCTGACTATTACAAGAGCAAAGATAAGCAGATTCTGGCAAGCGAGGGTGAACCCTCCACTGTCACAAGTGATCCCTTGGTAGGTCTGAATGACACCTACATCTTCCCGATCCATCGGTTGGAGGCAACGACCCCCGACATGGGGCAGCGTTTTGTTGTTTCGAGTACAAGAGGAAGGCATATTCCCAGGTCCAAGTGACAGTGGAAAATCACCTCATACTTCTACAAAAACCAGGCTCAGGTGATCCCGAAACCCCCTACCCTCATACGGTATCAAGACGTCTGGATCATGGCAACGCCAGTCCATCATACGTGTCTATTTCACTGGGCTGGGATAAGTCATCTCCAACCAACGCGCCACTACTGCTTTTATGTTATCAAACGTGGCGCCTTGGGCCAAAGACCAAATGGGATTAGGTCAATAGACTTTGTATCCATGGTCTTAGTGGCACTAGAGTGCCCCGATGCATGGACCACGACCACACAAGTAGGTAGCAGCCGCCCATCAGGGTTTGACAGCTCAGAAGCAGCTCCCCCTATGGATGATCCCTCCACAAGTGGAGAAGAATATATAAAGAAAACTTTCCCTACCTTTGAGGAAGGCTTCTCTACCACTGTTGATGAAATAGTACAGGTGAACCTTGGTAGCGAGGCATATCCGAGGCCCACATTGATCAGTGCCGCCATGTCCCTCGAGGAGAAGCAACGATATGTGAACTTCCTTAAGTAGCACTGTGATGTGTTTTCTTGGAGTTACGATGATATTCCAGGACTATATCCTCAAGTAGCCATCCACCACCCCGGTCTCCCTGAAAACCATTGCGGGTTCAAGCAGCCTCCCAGAAAGATTCACCCCTCTCACGATGCCATGGTTGAGGCCAAAGTTGATAAGATTATCAAATAAAACTTCGTTAAGGAAGTTCAGTACACCAAGTGGTTAGACAAAATTGTGCCAGTCATGAAAAAGAAAGGGAAGATCAAAGTATACATCGACTTCCATGATCTCAATCACCATTGTCCGAAGGATTATTTTTCTCTTTCAGTGATGGAATTGTTTATTGGCGCTACTGCTAGATTCCAAGCCCTCTCTTTCATGGATGGTTACTCTAGATATAATCAAATCCGGATGGCCCCCAAGGATGAGGAATATATTTCATTCAGGGTGCCCCGGGGTACTTTCTGTTACCGGGTCATTCCCTTCGTCCTGAATAATGCAGTTGCCACCTATCAGCGAGCCATACATCGCATATTTAAGCCAATCCTCGGGTGACTAGTGGAATGCTATGTGAATGATTTGGTGGTCAAATCTCACCAGCACCAGGACTATCTCAAGGACCTTGAGAAAGTTTTTAGCTTCCTCTGTTCCCACCAATTGAATATGAACCCGTTGAAGTGTGCCTTCAGAGACACCTCTAGGAAATTCCTCGGCTATGTTGTTAGGAACCGGGGCATCGAGGTAGACCCTGATAAGATCAAGGAAATCGGCTAGATGCCTCCCTCGAGTAATATTCGGGAGCTTTGAGGTCTTCAAGGCCAATTAGCCTACATACACCTATTCATTGCAAATCTGGTCGGAAAGTGTGATCCCTTTTCTCAGCTCATGAAGAAGGTAAATGCTTATAAGTGTGACGAGGAGTGTCAGACTTCCTTTGAGGAAATTAAGCAATATTTTCTCTAACCTTTGGTCTTGATGCCACCCATCTCCGGGAAGCCACTGATTCTCTATGTCACCACCCAGGAACGATCCCTGGGTGCTCTTCTCGCCCAGAAGAACAATGAGGGGATGGATAATAGCCTCTACTACCTCAGCCATATGATCCTTTATACGGAGACTAGATACTCCCCCATCGAGAAAAGATTCCTTGCGCTCATATTGGTTGTGCAGAAACTGCGACATTACCTACAACACCATGAGGTGCAGTTGGTCTCCCATGTGGACCCACTGAAGTACATTCTGAATCACCCCATGTTGACTGGAAGACTAGAATGGTGGGCAGTGATCCTCCAACAGTTTGAAATCAGGTTCATGTCCCAGAAGGCTATCAAGAGGCAGGCATTGGCAGACTTCTTATCTTCCCACCCAACCTCCGCGGATCAGCCGCTGGACCTAGGTTTTCCTGATGAGGCAATCCTCTCAGTCGACCATGCCATCCCATGTTGGCTAACGCACTTCGACGATGCCTCCCGGAGCCCCACTGGTAGGAGACGCAATGATCCTAGGCTCAACAAAGTGGGCCTGGGTAACGTCTTCATCACCTCGGTGCAAGCCGTTCTGCCATACTCATTCCTGTTATTAGAAGGATACACCAACAACAAGGCAGAGTATCAGGCTCTCATTACTGGTCTCGAGCTGGCACCAGAGATCGACGTGCCCCATTTTCATGTGAAAGGGGATTCTGAGCTGGTCATCAAGCAGATCAATGGTAACTATGTTGTAAAAAATCCAGAACTCATGACATTATTGGAGTGAACCCTCTATCTAATGTCCCATTTACCTTCCTGACCAGAGGTTACCCATGTCCCCCGGTCGTAGAATTGTTGGGCAGACGCTTTGGCCAGCCTGGCCGCGTCACTTGCAAAGCCTGAACAAGATGAACTGATTATCCATGCAGCGCACAAGAGAGTCATTTCTCCCATTTCCCCGGAGGACGATGGCGGCCCGCGGATAAACAATCTTACCGCTGGTGCCCCTATGTCAGTAACCCCAGGTGCTTCAGATGTGGTGATCGAAGTAGTTGATGATTGGAGGACACCTTTGGTCAAATACCTTAAATACGGTAATCTCCCGTCAGACCGGGCTGATCACAAATGAGTCCGATGCCGCGCGCTACAGTTTACCCTTCAGAGCGGTCCCAACCTTGAGTAGATTCTCTATAAACACGGATTTGATGGTGTTCTCCTCCGTTGCCTTCAAAGAGTCGAGATTCCGCAGGTCATGCAAGAGGCTCATGCCGGTTCCTGTGGCACCCATCAGGCCGGGTCAAAGCTATCTTACCAGATTCGGAGTTTGGGGTACTTCTGTTCCTCCATGATCCATGACTACATCGAGTTTTCCAAGACGTTCCATGCGTGCCAAGTTCATGCTAATTTTGTGCATCGGCCACTGGATCCTCTCCATACCACCAAGTACTCTTGGCCCTTTGCAGTCTGGGGGTTAGATGTTGTGGGGCCATACCCACCAGCAATGACTCACCAGTGATAGTTTATCCTGACCGCTACAGACTTCTTTTCCAAGTGGGTGGAGGCAATTCCACTCAAGGAAGTCAATTCCCATTCTATCGCCGACTTCGGGAGTTCTAATATCATCTATCGATTTGGGGTACCCTACACCATCCTCACCGATAACAACACCAACTCTGACCATCCGAGCTGAAGAAATTGTACTACACGTACAACATTCACTCCAACCATACCTCCCGCTATCATGCGCAGGCGAATGGCCAGATTGAGGCGTTCAACAAAACCCTCTCTAACATTTTGCAAAAAATGGTTGGTCAGAACAAGAAAAGTTGGCCAGATAAGCTCCCCAACGCCCTTTGGGCTTATCGGATGATGACCCGTAATTCCTCCCAGGTGACCCCATATTACCTGGTGTATGGAACAGAGGATGTCATGCCCATTGAGATTCAATTTCCCTCATAGATCATAGCACTCTATGACTAGTAACCCCCGGATAGGGTGACTAAAATCAGTTTAGTGGAATTGGAGGCACTCGACGAGAGTAGGCTTCGTGCCCTACACAACCTAGAGAGGCACCAGGGAAGGATGACTCGATATTTCAATAAGAAGGTTTGCCTCAGCTGTTTCCTGCAAGGTGACTTGGTATTGTCCCTCAGAGCGCCAATGATCCCCGGCCGGAACCACCCAAGTTGGGTCCCAAATGGGAATGACCTTTCGTTGTTCACAAGGTTTATCCCAATGGAGCCTACTCCCCGGTGACCATGGATGGTGAGCGTATAACTCCTCCCACCAATGCCAAGTTCCTCAAGAAATACTTTTCATGAGCCTCACAGTGCTGCACGACCTTAAACTGTATGGTCCCGCTTGACCCTAAACTACATCTGGTCCCGCATGACCCTAAAGTGCATCTAGTCCCACATGAACTTAAACTACACGCTGGTCCCACATGACGTTAAACTGCAAGCTAGTCAGGCCTTCCTGACTAAGGCCCAGACTCAGGCCCCTTGGCCTTCTAGGGACCTAGCCCAAGTTCTTACCCGTAGGGTACGTTGTGGTGTGGGATTATGTCCTCATTCACATCGGGTTATCTGCCGCACCTTACACCGCCCTTATCTGGGGTGTCTTCCTCCTCTTCTCATCCCCACTACAAGACGTTAAACTACGAGCTGGTCAGGCCTTCCTGACCGAGGCCCAACCTCTAGCCCCTTGGCCTTTTTGGGCCTCTAGGCCAGGTTCTCTATTATGGTATTGTGCGGGGTGGTGTGGGATTATGTCCTCATGCATGTCACGTTACCCGCCATACCGTGCGCATCCTCGGATGAGATGCCTCTCATTCTCCTACATGATGTTAAACTGTGCTGCTAGAACTACGCATGGCTTGATTCCCATCCTTATGGGATATGTAGGACCACTTGAACACCTAGATTTCCGGTCCAGCCCCATCTCTTAAGAGATCTCCCGATCTCCCGATCACTTTGGGCTCTTGGCATTTCCCTCTCCACGAGGGGGATATATAGGTGTGATACAGGGTTTTTGGCGCCATGCCCCCCCTTCTCCTGGGAATCCACCATCTTTTGGATGCTCTCAAATTGAGCCCCTCGACCCTTTTCAATGGTCCACTAATGTGTTTAGAGTACTCTGGTCTAGGACATGGAGTGTCATATTCAACTTAGGCAAGTTCTGTTTACTTTTCAAGATTCATATTCCCCTTCATTCAGGCCCCCGTTATCTTTCACACCCGGAGGTACCCAAAAAAAAGACGGCCTGGATACAACACCTAAGGGATCTCCTACCGTTATAGGCCAACAACCCAGAGAGTTTCTGTAACGCCCCGACCCTAGTTGCCTAGAGTCGGTGCATTACTTAGTAACATTGGCATGATCACAAGAAAGATCAAATCTCGAAAGACCGATTGGTTTAGTAGCCTTGGAAACACTAGATATATTCATAAGTTTTACATTACATCATAAAATGAAAAACTACTACAACAACATAATGTTTCCACAATCCACACTATTAACCCCTCATAAAATCCCTACAGGTCATTCATAACTTACTTCTTCACATCCTGGGAAAAATAAAACATAGAAAAGGGGTGAGCTCAAATGCCCAGTAAGGATAACAATATAGCGGAAACTTTTATAAATAAGAATAAACATTTAAGGCAATGTATAACTAAAACAAAAGCCTTTTAAATATTAACTTTCAACATGGTATGTCATAAATAAAATGAAATAATGCCATTTACTTATTCACATGGATATTCTACTAATCGAATAATCACATGCAAAAATCAATAACCACTTTCATAATGTTGGAATGCATAATGCCAGACTATCATAACCACATAGCCAAGGCCTCGTGCCAAGACTACAAATAAGATTTTGTCAAGGCCTTGTGCCAAGACACTAGTTTGTCTCATGAGACCTACCGATGCATCGAGGAGCTATAGCGGGCTCCACCCGTCACTTATTAAGTCCAATGCATTCCCATATGAAAAGGTTTAAACATAACATAAACATTCGTATTAAAACTAGCATACGAAATGTCAATACTTTCACAATAAACTATGAATGGTATAAAAATAGCACATCCACAGTCAAACATATCACAAAACCTTCAATACAATATAGAAGTTTTGTATCATAATAAATCAACTTCAAATAATCTTAAAATCCATCAAAGGATGTTGACATAGATGAAATCAAAATTCTTTTTAAAGAAATATCTCCTTTTATTTTGAAATCATTTAAGATCCATATAAAATAAAACATTTTCTTTGAAAATATTCTTATAAGCTTGTAAGGAAAGCTTTGAAGATTTTATAACGGCGTAAAATAACCTCACCCGCCGTATAAGTTAAAAAAAACATTCTTACTTCAATTCAGTCGAAAAGGTTAAAAAGGACCTTGTTTTGAAAACGACGGAAAGATTCCTTTATAAACCTCTTATAAAAAGTCAAACAAGGGTATAAATGACTTTAACCCATATTCTTGTAAATAGTAAAAATGTTTTGAAATACATTTCAAAGAAACATGGATGTGGATGATAAAGAGATCCCAGTAGATTATTACGTATAATACAACCTCGGATAATGAAGAGATTGTGAAATAACCCTTACCTTGTACTTTTCCTTGGTTGGGGTAGGTTAACCTCCTGTATAATGGTGAAATAATTGTTATTAAATTATACAAGAATCATATATATTAATATGATATCATATATGATCTTTTAACATTGATTTGTTAATAATATCTTAGAATTATCGTCGTTTCGGGTGTTAACTTACTCATTTTCTTTATATGTTTTGTTACATAAGCCATGGTTGTTGTATCTTATTCATATCCAGAATGATATCTAGTCCTTAAACATCATTTTTAAATCATCAAATGATAATTATACTTGAATGGTTACGATGGAGAATGAATCTCATCGCGTTCGTGGAGACGGTAGTCCGTACGTACGCACGAGCGACAATATCATTCTTTTGATATTAAAATAATATATAAATGAATGGTATATCATATATACAGAATCATTAACATGTTATATTTATTATTTACATGAGTTAAATATCATTATTATACCCATCCAAATAATATTATATTGAATAACAATTACACCACGACGTGGAGACGGTAAGCCGTACGTACGCACGTATGATGACATGTTATTCAAAGGGTGGATAGAATACTGAATATGGTTGTACCATACTTATAATAACATCACAGTATATGTGAGATACTGGAGTTATTATTTTATAATGGTAAGAACAAAGGAAGAAGAAGTGGAAGAAGAAATGAACTTAGAAAAGGGTGGTGAAATCATTACCTCTTCTTCGGGTTCTTCCTTTTGATTTGATCAAAAGGGCTCCTTAGGTTGGCTTTCTGATCAAACTAAGGCCTCTAGGTTGTATTGAGGGATGTTGGGAGATTATTTGGGCAGAGTTTGGCCGAACCAAAAGGCTTTGAAGGTGTGAAGAAAAGAGAAGGAGGAGTGCCCTTTTATAAGAGGGGTGAGGGGCACTTTTGGAAAAGCTAGAAATATTAATTTATAATAAATTCATATTCGGTTTCCAAAGGCTCAAAAGTTGACTATTCAAAGGATGATGTGGGGATAGGTCGAAAACAACTCATCCAATAGTGTTTAGACAGGTTTGGGTACTTATATTAACCTTATCTTTAAGTATTAACTCTAAGTTAATTAGTTTCACTTTTACAATGTCTCTTTGTATTTTTATATTATATGGTTAATAGACTTACCATATACATACAAGCGACCCCCAAGTGGTCCATTAATGATTAACCTATCATAATATAAGTCTCTTGGCCGAACCTTAGATTTTTAGGAATTTAATATCAATTAATAATATAATATTTGTTTTAAGAACTCTTTTATGTCAATTTTGACACTATTCAATAGTTGATTTTTGTGAAACTCATAACAGATTGATTACTTCGAAAAAAGTCAATTAAATCAATCCTAATATATCATATTATCCTAGAAAATTAGTTTAATTCATTAAAAGTTTCATATTATATTTATTTGGGTATTTATAATATCAATTATGTTAATTTTCTACTATTTTAGTAATTACTGCATCATCATTGTGTCATAAATAAAATAAATTATTTAATGTCTAAAAATTATAAATAAAACGTAATTATGTAGGAAATCTTTTTAGCTTTCTAATGAATATTTATAATCGAAAATCCAACATGTATAACCCTATGTAAAAATTGTTCTTCTAAAAGATGTAAGCTTATGCCATTTTTATTTTTATTTTAACTTTATTAATATAAAGTGTCCCTACCACATACAAGTGGCTCCAAGGGGTCCCCAAATTGACCCAAGGATGATCATGGTCGGGTATGTGTCCACCAATAAGGTTAGGACACGTTTTAGGGTAACTTTGTTTTATTATAATATTATTTTTTTAACCCTTATTTACCGGATTTACCCTTTAACCATGGTAAATAAAATATTTACCGCAGTAATTATTCAAAATGTGTAAAAATAAAAGTTACCTATTTACATAATTTGGACATCCTGATTCCAAATATGGAATCCATTTTCCTAAATTCAAAACACAGAAGTGGCAGAAATTAATTTAAAATTAATTCCCGCTGTCAAAACAAAAAGCGTGTTTTTAAGAGATAATAACTATCAAAAGATTGACACTTGTTTATGTTTGGTTTAATTGTAAAATTATGTCCAATGACCAACATTATATTAAATGGTAAAAATATATTCTAAATATACTTTAAAACCACTCAAATTCATAATTTATCACTATTAATTATTTTGATTAAAAAAGTTGTTTTTAATTAAAATTTAGCAATTTTCACTATTCATCAAAATATAAAAGTTATCCGAAAAGTACCAAAATTTCACCCTAGGATAATTTCGATATTCAGAATCCAAAAAATGAAGTCCATTTTGAAATATAAAATATATATGATTTCAAAAAGTAGGTATAACTATTCACAACGGCTAGTTTAATTAGTTGTGGTGTGTGTTAGAACTCGAGGTTGCGTACAACACACGCTATCGCATTATTCGAAGGGAAACGTACCGTGAAAGCTTGGGGTGTTACATTCTCCCCTCCTTCAAATAATTGCGTCCTCGCAATTTCTAGGGTATTACTGTATAAAAAGACTCGGGTGGTTCTTCATCATAAGTTCCTCGGGTTCCCACGTTGCCTCTTCCATCTTATGATTTCTCCACAAAACTTTTACCAGACGCGTCGTCCGGTTTCTCAGCACTTGTTCTCTCGTATCAAGAATCTTGATGGGCTCTTCGCAATAATACAGATCGGGTTCCAGTTCTAAATCTTCATAGGTGAGTACATGCGTTGGGTCAGGCATGTATTTCCTCAACAGAGATACGTGGAACACATCGTGAACTTTGGAGAGACTTGGCGGCATTGCCAATCGGTAAGCTACAACCCCAATTCGTTCTAGAATTTCGAAAGGTCCGATGTACCTGGGACTCAATTTACCTTTCTTACCAAAACATATGACTCCCTTTCAATTCTCATATTGTTCAAAACTCCATGGTCTTTTCTACTCAAAGCATCTGCCACCTTGTTTGCCTTCCCTGGGTGGTAGTGTATCGTACAATCATAATCCTTGAGTAATTCAAGCCATCTCCTTTGCCTCATGTTGAGTTCTTTTTGTGAGAAAATATACTTCAAACTCTTGTGATCAGTATAAATCTCACATTTTTCACCATAGAGGTAGTGCCTCCATATCTTCAAAGCAAAGATCACAGGTGCTAACTCAAGATCATGAGTAGGATAGTTTTGTTCATGAATTTTCAACTGTCGTGATGCATAGGCAATAACTCTATCATTCTGCATAAGGACACAGCCAAGTCCTTTCTTTGATGCATCACTATAAATAACGAACCCATCATTCCCCGATGGTAGAGTCAATATAGGAGCATTGACTAATCTTCTCTTTAGTTCTTCGAAACATTCTTCACACTCTTTTGTCCAAACAAATTTAACCCCTTTACGTGTGAGCTTCGTTAATGGGTTAGCCAATCGGGCAAAATTCTGGACGAAACGTCGATAATAACCTGCCAAACCAATAAAACTACGTACCTCAGTTATACTCGTAGGTGCTGGCCATTCTTGGATTGCCTTGGTCTTAGAAGGATCAACAGAGATTCCATCTTTAGAGACAATATGGCCAAGAAAAGAAATCTCCTGAAGCCAGAATTCACACTTGCTAAACTTTCCATATAATTCATGCCTCCTCAGAGACTTCAAGATAATGCGCAAGTGATTTTCATGATCTTTGTAGGTTTTGGAGTATACCAAGATATCATCAATAAATACCACCACAAATTCATCGAGATACTCCTTGAAAACTCTATTCATCAGATCCATGAATACAGAGGGTGCATTAGTCAATCCAAACGGCATTACAGTAAACTCGTAATGCCCGTACCTGGTTCGAAATGCTGTTTTCGGAATGTCTTCCTTCTTTACACACAACTGATGGTATCCAGATCGAAGGTCAATCTTTGAAAAGTATTGATCTCCATGCAGTTGGTCAAATAAATCATCAATACGAGGTAGGGGATACTTGTTCTTTATTGTTATAGCATTGATCTCCCTGTAATCGATACATAACCTCATAGATCCATCTTTCTTTTTAACAAAAAGAACAGGGGCTCCCCATGGAGAAACACTAGGGCGAATAAATCCCTTATTACTCAATTCCTCTAGTTGTTTCTTTAGTTCGACTAACTCTACAGTGGCCATTCTATAAGGGGTCTTCGATATAGGCCTTGATCCAGGAATCAAATCAATGGAAAACTCAACTTCTCGTTCTGGAGGATGTCCAGGTAAATATTCCGGAAATACATCTACAAATTTTTTCACAACAGGTACATCCTCTATTTGAACATTCCTTTCCTCACCGACAGTTATTTCATTCTCTTCCTCCCCAATAATTGAATTAAGTTGAGCTACTGGGGGTGGATCTAAATAAGAATTAGGTGGTGACGATTCTGCTCTAAAAATAAGGTGTTCCTTATCATTATCATCAAGAATCGTAACCTCTTTCTTCTTACAATAAATCTTCGCATCATAGTCCGAGAGCCAGTCCATACCGAGGATTATATCAAACTCAATCATAGGTATGACGATGAAATCAGCAGATAAAGAAAATTTATGTGCTCTAATGGGGACTGATTCACAAAACTTTGTTGCAACGATACTTCCCTTAGGAGTTTTAACTGACAACTCCCTTATTAAATCAAATTGGAAATATCTAATTTTCTTAGCAAACTGGGAAGATATGAAACAATGCGATGATCCAGAATCAAATAATGCATTTTCTAAACTTGAGGAAACCATTAAATTACCTGCCACCACGTCTTTCGGAGTTTCTACCTCAGCAGTAGTGATAGCATAAGCCTGGCCTTGATCCCTTGGCCTTTTCTGAGGTAAGTTCTCCTGACGCTTAGGACATGCATTTGCATAATGCCCCATCTCCCTGCAATTGTAGCACTGAACGTTGGTAGCTTCCTTCTTCCCCTTGCAATCATGAGCTTGGTGGCCTTTTTCACCACACTTGTAACAGACTCCCATTCCCTTCAAGCAAGTACCAGGATGTTTCTTCCCGCATTTACCACAAGATGGATATTCAAACTTTCCCTTCTTCCCCTTACTTCCATTCCCAGATTGATCAGCAGGTCTCTTCTTCTCTTGCTTCGCTTTAAAGTCATAAGACTTAGAGAATTCTTTTTCGGTCTTGATAGCACATGAGACAATGTCTTCGTACGACGAAAAGGATTGTGAGACTAATGCTCGACGGAGAAATGGTTTTAACCCATCAAAGAAACGATCAATCTTACTTCTTGGGTTGCGAATATAATCTCCAGCATACCTCGCTAACCTTGTAAAGTTAGCCTCATACTTTGTGACATTATCATCCTCCTTTTGTCTCAGACTCAGAAATTGCCTTTCCATATCTGCTCGATGGTCGCGAGGAAAGTATTTTTCTAAAAACAGATCTTTGAACTCCCTCCATTCCATGTTTGATACTTCATCATCTTCCTTCATGTTTTGAATCAATGACCACCATTGATCAGCATCTCCAGTGAGGCGGTAAACTGCCATGGTAACTTTTTCCCTTTCACTACTCCCCAAAGCCTGAAATATTTTCTCTAGGGAAAATATCCATTGCTCAGCTACTAAGGGATTTGTACTCCCATTGAACGTTGGTGGTTGTTGTCTCATGAATCGATCTAACATTGATCCTCCACGCTGCGGATCAGGGTGCTCCATACGGGTAAGGTTATTATTCATAACCTGAGTAAGTTGTCCCAGTACGGTGATTAGCTGATCAGCACCAGTTGCATCACCAGCCCCACTATAATTATCTTGAGCTGGAGGGAAATCCCTACATGGAGTGCGTGCATTGATACGGTTTCCATTTCTTCCACTAGGCGCCATTTCTAAAAAATGGCATAAACTAGATCAGTTTATGCATCAAAATACATAATCCCATACTTATAAAACACTAAACATAAATTGAACTATCTATGGATATAATCCATAATCATAAATATGTTTTCTTTGAGGAAGTATATACTCATAAACCCTTCATAATGATTTGTAAAGAAAGTGAGAGTTATCCTAAGCATATCCCCCGGGAGTGTCGTAACCAAGAGTGCAGCAAGGCCCGTTGTCGTGCACCAGTTCCCGTTCGAGTCTAGCTCAAAGCGGTGTTTTCGGGTTTTACCCCTAGGTACATCTGTGCCAGAGCCGCCTCTACCTGCTCGTATCCAGACAGGGATGTATTGCTCGGAAAACTCACAAAGTCTCTACAATACCAAAATTCTAGGAAGTTCTTCTATACTAATCCTCAAAGTTCATCTTAGGTCTATGTGCTCTAATCAGAGTTTATCTAAATCTAGCTTCCAAGGTTTGTACTAAACTTCCTCTGATACCAACTGTAACGCCCCGACCCTAGTTGCCTAGAGTCGGTGCATTACTTAGTAACATTGGCATGATCACAAGAAAGATCAAATCTCGAAAGACCGATTGGTTTAGTAGCCTTGGAAACACTAGATATATTCATAAGTTTTACATTACATCATAAAATGAAAAACTACTACAACAACATAATGTTTCCACAATCCACACTATTAACCCCTCATAAAATCCCTGCAGGTCATTCATAACTTACTTCTTCACATCCTGGGAAAAATAAAACATAGAAAAGGGGTGAGCTCAAATGCCCAGTAAGGATAACAATATAGCGGAAACTTTTATAAATAAGAATAAACATTTAAGGCAATGTATAACTAAAACAAAAGCCTTTTAAATATTAACTTTCAACATGGTATGGCATAAATAAAATGAAATAATGCCATTTACTTATTCACATGGATATTCTACTAATCGAATAATCACATGCAAAAATCAATAACCACTTTCATAATGTTGGAATGCATAATGCCAGACTATCATAACCACATAGCCAAGGCCTCGTGCCAAGACTACAAATAAGATTTTGTCAAGGCCTTGTGCCAAGACACTAGTTTGTCTCATGAGACCTACCGATGCATCGAGGAGCTATAGCGGGCTCCACCCGTCACTTATTAAGTCCAATGCATTCCCATATGAAAAGGTTTAAACATAACATAAACATTCGTATTAAAACTAGCATACGAAATGTCAATACTTTCACAATAAACTATGAATGGTATAAAAATAGCACATCCACAGTCAAACATATCACAAAACCTTCAATACAATATAGAAGTTTTGTATCATAATAAATCAACTTCAAATAATCTTAAAATCCATCAAAGGATGTTGACATAGATGAAATCAAAATTCTTTTTAAAGAAATATCTCCTTTTATTTTGAAATCATTTAAGATCCATATAAAATAAAACATTTTCTTTGAAAATATTCTTATAAGCTTGTAAGGAAAGCTTTGAAGATTTTATAACGGCGTAAAATAACCGCACCCGCCGTATAAGTTAAAAAAAACATTCTTACCTCAATTCAGTCGAAAAGGTTAAAAAGGACCTTGTTTTGAAAACGACGGAAAGATTCCTTTATAAACCTCTTATAAAAAGTCAAACAAGGGTATAAATGACTTTAACCCATATTCTTGTAAATAGTAAAAATGTTTTGAAATACATTTCAAAGAAACATGGATGTGGATGATAAAGAGATCCCAGTAGATTATTACGTATAATACAACCTCGGATAATGAAGAGATTGTGAAATAACCCTTACCTTGTACTTTTCCTTGGTTGGGGTAGGTTAACCTCCTGTATAATGGTGAAATAATTGTTATTAAATTATACAAGAATCATATATATTAATATGATATCATATATGATCTTTTAACATTGATTTGTTAATAATATCTTAGAATTATCGTCGTTTCGGGTGTTAACTTACTCATTTTCTTTATATGTTTTGTTACATAAGCCATGGTTGTTGTATCTTATTCATATCCAGAATGATATCTAGTCCTTAAACATCATTTTTAAATCATCAAATGATAATTATACTTGAATGGTTACGATGGAGAATGAATCTCATCGCGTTCGTGGAGACGGTAGTCCGTACGTACGCACGAGCGACAATATCATTCTTTTGATATTAAAATAATATATAAATGAATGGTATATCATATATACAGAATCATTAACATGTTATATTTATTATTTACATGAGTTAAATATCATTATTATACCCATCCAAATAATATTATATTGAATAACAATTACACCACGACGTGGAGACGGTAAGCCGTACGTACGCACGTATGGTGACATGTTATTCAAAGGGTGGATAGAATACTGAATATGGTTGTACCATACTTATAATAACATCACAGTATATGTGAGATACTGGAGTTATTATTTTATAATGGTAAGAACAAAGGAAGAAGAAGTGGAAGAAGAAATGAACTTAGAAAAGGGTGGTGAAATCATTACCTCTTCTTCGGGTTCTTCCTTTTGATTTGATCAAAAGGGCTCCTTAGGTTGGCTTTCTGATCAAACTAAGGCCTCTAGGTTGTATTGAGGGATGTTGGGAGATTATTTGGGCAGAGTTTGGCCGAACCAAAAGGCTTTGAAGGTGTGAAGAAAAGAGAAGGAGGAGTGCCCTTTTATAAGAGGGGTGAGGGGCACTTTTGGAAAAGCTAGAAATATTAATTTATAATAAATTCATATTCGGTTTCCAAAGGCTCAAAAGTTGACTATTCAAAGGATGATGTGGGGATAGGTCGAAAACAACTCATCCAATAGTGTTTAGACAGGTTTGGGTACTTATATTAACCTTATCTTTAAGTATTAACTCTAAGTTAATTAGTTTCACTTTTACAATGTCTCTTTGTATTTTTATATTATATGGTTAATAGACTTACCATATACATACAAGCGACCCCCAAGTGGTCCATTAATGATTAACCTATCATAATATAAGTCTCTTGGCCGAACCTTAGATTTTTAGGAATTTAATATCAATTAATAATATAATATTTGTTTTAAGAACTCTTTTATGTCAATTTTGACACTATTCAATAGTTGATTTTTGTGAAACTCATAACAGATTGATTACTTCGAAAAAAGTCAATTAAATCAATCCTAATATATCATATTATCCTAGAAAATTAGTTTAATTCATTAAAAGTTTCATATTATATTTATTTGGGTATTTATAATATCAATTATGTTAATTTTCTACTATTTTAGTAATTACTGCATCATCATTGTGTCATAAATAAAATAAATTATTTAATGTCTAAAAATTATAAATAAAACATAATTATGTAGGAAATCTTTTTAGCTTTCTAATGAATATTTATAATCGAAAATCCAACATGTATAACCCTATGTAAAAATTGTTCTTCTAAAAGATGTAAGCTTATGCCATTTTTATTTTTATTTTAACTTTATTAATATAAAGTGTCCCTACCACATACAAGTGGCTCCAAGGGGTCCCCAAATTGACCCAAGGATGATCATGGTCGGGTATGTGTCCACCAATAAGGTTAGGACACGTTTTAGGGTAACTTTGTATTATTATAATATTATTTTTTTAACCCTTATTTACCGGATTTACCCTTTAACCATGGTAAATAAAATATTTACCGCAGTAATTATTCAAAATGTGTAAAAATAAAAGTTACCTATTTACATAATTTGGACATCCTGATTCCAAATATGGAATCCATTTTCCTAAATTCAAAACACAGAAGTGGCAGAAATTAATTTAAAATTAATTCCCGCTGTCAAAACAAAAAGCGTGTTTTTAAGAGATAATAACTATCAAAAGATTGACACTTGTTTATGTTTGGTTTAATTGTAAAATTATGTCCAATGACCAACATTATATTAAATGGTAAAAATATATTCTAAATATACTTTAAAACCACTCAAATTCATAATTTATCACTATTAATTATTTTGATTAAAAAAGTTGTTTTTAATTAAAATTTAGCAATTTTCACTATTCATCAAAATATAAAAGTTATCCGAAAAGTACCAAAATTTCACCCTAGGATAATTTCGATATTCAGAATCCAAAAATGAAGTCCATTTTGAAATATAAAATATATATGATTTCAAAAAGTAGGTATAACTATTCACAACGGCTAGTTTAATTAGTTGTGGTGTGTGTTAGAACTCGAGGTTGCGTACAACACACGCTATCGCATTATTCGAAGGGAAACGTACCGTGAAAGCTTGGGGTGTTACAGTTTCGAACAACAAATTGATACAAATCCCATGTTGCGAACATGCTCAGTGGTCGATGCTCATTTTTCTGTTACCATTTCAGGCTGACACTTCAGGATGCTATGTTGCGAACATGGTCAGCAGTAATCCTCTGTTGTCACGCCATATCCTTCAGGCCCTGAATGTTGGTTGCATGATTCACATTATGTTCCACCCATCGTGTCAAGGTGGAATCTCAACACTCTTTGCACTAATCCTCAGTGCACCTCTACAAATCAGGCAGAAAAAGCTGCAATACAGCGTCTCTCGGGGTTCCTGCGATCTGAGCACTAGGACTATTGGATGAGATCTTCTCTAAGAGCCATGCACAGCTTGACCCTCATCCCCATGGGATATTTGGGGTCGCCCAGACATTGTATTTCGGGCCTAGCTCAGCTAAAGGCTAGTGTCTCCTACCCCTTGATCTTTAGACCTTTTCTGGCCCTTTGGCCCGAGGCTCATTTCCCGGAATCGTGTGCGGTGATAGTGTGGGATTATGTCCTCATTCACGTAGGGTATGCTTTATCTCATCATGCGCATTCCCCAAAGTCCAAGCCATATGACCTTAAACTGTGCTGTTTGTCCTACCACATGACCATAAACTGTGATGATATCGTCCCGACCGGACGACGAAAAACGACACTGCATTGTGATGACCTCTCCTTAGAAGACATCACGTTGGGTATCCGTCATTTACCATACCATTTTTCAATTCCTGTATATGGCTTGAATATTGTGGCGATGCCAGGAATTTCTACCCTAGGTTGGTCGATCTACAAAAGAAAAACCATTCACCTTAAAGGACAAACAAGATACATCAAATGCCACTTCTTTTGGTGCGAGGGCTAGACTCGCACGCCCCTTTCATCGCTTGCAGAGGTACCATACTATGTCGTGCCACCCTCCAAGAACTATGTATGGCTTGATTACCATCCTTAAGGGATACGTAGGAGCGCCTGATCACTTACCCACAGGCCCAACCTAACGTTCGTGTTCAGTCCCTTGACCGGAACACTTCTCCAGGGAACACATGGTAAGTAGATATTTTTTCCTCATTCACATCAGGTTTCGTAACCACCTTATCGTGTGCATTCTTCTCCCCTTACCCCTTGGTCCGAGTTCTAAGATATTAAACAAAGAACCCTTTCCAGAACTACATGAGGTTTGATTCCCATCCTTATGGGATACGTAAGAACGCCCGAACATTTTGTCTTGGGTCCATACCCATGAATCACAAGTCTATTCCCCCCCTCACTGTCGGCCCTTTGGACTGACTTCTCGTGGAGTTGTGTAACTGCAGCATAGCCCCGAATAAGTTCGGGATTCCCCATGATGATGTTGGGAAACAACATTTCCTTCACTAGATAGGTCCTTTCTAAAAGTAGGGATGATCCGTGACCAGATTAGTACGTCCACCTAATGTGCCTCCACCACGGTGGCGTAATCTTGGGAGTGTTTTATTCCATACGAAAAAACCATCACTCTGCTTTCCATGCTTCACGCACCCCTTTATTTGGATCTTCATCCTCTTTTACATTTGATGGGACCCTCTAACAGTATGGATGATCGACCTATGGTCCGCATGCTGTCCTGGGCCAACATTCCGGAAGAATGATAATGTTTGGAGGGATCCCTAACAGTATGGATGCTCGAACTATGGTACCCCTGATGTCATAGGACGACGTTCAAGAAGACTGATCGACGATATTTGATTCGGGCCCCGTGTTGCGAACATGGTCAGCGGTCATCCCCCATTTTTCGTCCCCATTTCAGGCTAATGCGATATGGATGCTGTGTTTTCGCCACGGTCAACAACTATCCTCTATCGCCACACCCATCCCATAGTGTTCTGAAATTGGGTAACGTGATTCACCTTTTTCATCTGCCTATGTTCGGATTGATTCCAATGCCCCTGGAATTTCCCCACTCTTGCACTAGAGCATGTTGAGAAGATGACACATCGATTGGTCTGAGGTCATCTGCCTTTGGTTGGGCCTCCCTCGTCACCTTGGGAACCCAGGTTTGAATTTTTAATGCCTGGAGCCTGGTCGATGCTCTCACAATCGAACTAAGTGATAGTATGAGCCTCCTTTGTTTCTCACGACCCACGTGATCTTAGGGATGAGTTTCTATTTATTTCAGGATTATGGTTGAGCATGTTAAACTAGAGGGACAAGTATGATTAATCAAAGGGGAAAGTAAATAAGATTGTCTATACATGTAGTTCAGTGAAAAAACAGAAAGCAGCGGAGTGAGACAAGTGTAGGGTTTTGGCCAAAATAGGGCCCCTCCTAAGGGTCGGCTTCCTAGATGGATCTCTCCAACGTCGCCACCCTTTGGCTGGTGGCCTCCATGTTACACCCCGACCCCAGTTACCCAGAGTCAGTGCATTATTACATAACATTGGCATGATCACAATAAAGATCAATTCTCGAAAGACCGATTATTTTAGTAGCCTTGGAAACACTAGATATATTCATAAACTTTTACATTACATCATAAAATGAAAACTACAACAGTATAGTCTCCATAGTCCACACTCTTATCCCATCATACTATCCTTGCAGGTCATTCATAAATTACTTCTTTACATCCTGGGAAAAATAAAACATAGAAAAGGGGTGAGCTCAAATGCCCAGTAAGGATAACAATATAGCGGAAACTTTTATAAATGAGAATAAACATTCAGGGCAATGTATAACTAAAACAAAAGCCTTTTAAACTTGAACTTCAATATAGTATGGAAAAAATAAAATGAAATAATTCCATTTACTCATTCACATGGATATTCTACTAATCAAATAATCACATGTAATATCAATAACCACTTTAATAATGATGGAATGCATAATTCCAGACTATCATAACCACATAGCCAAGGCCTCGTGCCAAGACTACAAATAAGATTTTGCCAAGGCCTTGTGCCAAGACACTAGTTTGTCTCATGAGACCTACCGATGCATCGAGGAGCTATAGCGGGCTCCAACCATCACTTACTATGTCCAATTCATTCCTCATATGAAAAGTTTTAAACATAACATAAACATTCGTATTAAAACTAGCATACGAAATGTCAATACTTTATCCACAAACCATGAATGGTATAAAAATAGCACATACATAGCCAAACATAACTCACTCGATACAATATGGAAGATTTTATTGTATCATATTAACCTCAATCGAGAATGATGAAGGATATTGACATAGATGAAAATAATCCTCAAAACAATTAGAGTGAGATATCCCCCTTTTTCTTGAAATCATTTAAAAGTCACACTATTTTTCAAAAATCCATTTAAAATAGATTTTAGAATCAAAGTGTCCCATACCACTTTGAAACTTTTAAAAGGAATTTTTATTTTGAAACTTTAATGTCCATATAAATAAACACTTAAAAGTATTTTTAAAACATGGACATTAATGAGAACGATTTATAATAATAAATCTTTAAAACATTTAAAATGATATTTTACTTAGAGTTCTCAACCAAAATAGAGACACATGAATAAAAATAATTGAGGTAATAAATACTTAATAATATCATGATAATAATGGGATTCATGATATACTATGTCAAATTACATTATATACACCACATAAAAGTGATTTGGTGTATAACAACAAAGAAGTCTCAATGGAATGTAAATTGAGATGAATTCTATTATATAGACTATATTCTTAGGTTAAGGATAAATAAACGACATAATTATGTGTGAAAAATATAAATACACTCAATATGATTGGATATTCATTGCAAATAAATCAGCGTACATTCACACAGATTCTTGTAAAAACAACACCAATGAATTGGATATTTAACTCAACAAATAGAGATTGAGTTAAAAATTACTCTTATCAAGTTCATACCGATCACTTGACAATTTATCAATGGAGTGATTAAGTGTATCAAAAGTATATCCACAGAAAGGGGAGTGGAATTTATGACATAATCAAATGAATAGTGATTCTACACATAATCTTGGAGTAAAATAATCAATGAAGTATGCGTAAAGCCGAATGAGTGGAAATTGAAATTTCAAATTCCCTTATCGATTTGGTAACTTATGAAACATACACCCATGAAAGAAGAATAATACAATGATGATGTAAATATCCATAAATTAAATTATATTACACAATGAATACAATCATGGGCAGTACACACACCACATGCAATAAATAAGTGGTGAACAATGGAATTCTCACGAAATTAAGAGTGAGATAAGAAAACCCCTAACTTTGTACTTTTTCCTTGGTCTACAGTAGGTTAACCTCCTGTATAATAGTAAAATAATTGTTATTTAATTATAAGAGAATCATTTACATTAATATGATATCATATATGATCTTTTAACATTGATTTTTTAATAATATCTTAGTATTATCGTTGTTTCGGGTGTTAACTTACTAGTTTTCTTTTATATGTTTTGTTAAGTAAGCCATGTTTGTCATTTATAGGTTGTATCTTATTAATATCCAGAATTATATCAAGTCCTTAAATATTATTTTTAAATAATCAAATGATAATTATAATTGATTGGATATGACGGAGAATGAATCTCATCGTGTTCGTGGAGACGGTAGTCCGTACGTACGCACGAGCGAAAATATCATTCTTTTGATGTTAAAATAATATATAATTGGATGTTATATCATATAGAAAGAATAATTATCATGTTATATTTATTATTTACATGAATTGAACATCATTATTATACCCATCCAAACAATAATTTATTGAATGACAATTACACCACGACCTGGAGGCGGTAAGCCGTACGTATGCACATATGGTGACATGTCATTAAAAGGATGGATAGAATACTGAATATGGTTGTACTATATTTATAATAATATTAAATTATATAGGATATAATGGATTAATTAATTTATAATGGTAATAACAAAGAAAGAGGAAGTTGAAGAAGAAAAGAATTTGAAGAAGTGTGGTAAAAACATTACCTCTTCTTCGGGTTCTTCCTTTTGATTTGATCAAAAGGGCTCCTTAGGTTGGCTTTCTGATCAAACTAAGGCCTCTAGGTTGTATTGAAGGAAGTTGAGAGAGTATTTGGGTAGGGTTTGGCCAAACCAAAAGGCTTTGAAGGTTTGAAGTAATGAGAAGGGGGAGTGCCCTTTTATAAGAGGGGTGATGGGAACCTTTGGAAAAGCTAAAAATATTATTTTATAATAAATTCATATTCGGTTTATAATGGATACAAAGTGGATTATTTAAAGGTTAAGGTGGGGATAGGTCTAAAATCACTCAAAAAATAGAATTTAGACAGGTTTGGGTCATTATATTAACCTTATCTTTAAGTATTAACTCTTAGTTAATTAGTTTCATTTTTACAATGTCTCTTTGTATTTTTATATTATATGGTTAATAATCATACTATATACATCCAAGAGACCCCCAAGTGGTCCATTAATGATACAAATATCATGATATAAGTCTCTTGGACGAACCATATATTTTTAGGAATTTAATATCAATTAATAATATAATATTTGTTTTAAAAACTCTTTCATGTCAATTTTGACACTATTCAATAATTGATTTTTGTAAAATTCATAACAGAATGTTTACTTCGAAAACAGTTAATTAAATCATTCATAACATTTCATAGTAACCTATAAAATTAGTTTAATTCATAAAAAGTGTCAAATTATATTTATTTGGGTATCTACATTATCAATCATTTCAATTTTTCACTATTATGGTAATTACTGCATCACCATTGTGTCATAAATAAATTAAATTATTTAATGTCTAAAATTTATAAATAAAATACCATTATGTAGGAAATAGTTTTAGATTTATAATTAATATTTATAGTCGAAAGGACAACATATATAACCCTATGTAAAAATTGCTTTTCTAAAAGATATATGCTTGTGTCATTTTTGTATTCATTTTAACTTAATTAAAATAAAGTGTCCCTATCACTTACAAGTGGCACCATGGGGTCCCAAAATCGACCCAAAGATGCCCATGGTCGGACATGTATCAACCAATAAGGTTAGAAAACGTTTTTGGGTAATTTTTTATTATTATAATATTATTGTTTAACCCTTATTTACCGGATTTACGCTTTAACCATGATAAATAAAATATTTACCGAAGTAATTATTCAAAATGTCTAAAAATAAAAGTTACCTATTTACACAATTTGAACATCCTGATTCTAAATATGGAATCCATTTTTCCAAATTCCAAACATAGAAGTGGCAGAAATTAATTTAAAATTAATTCCCGCTGTCAAAACAAAAAGCGTGTTTTAAGAGATAATAACTATCAAAAGATTGACAATTGTTTATGTCTGGTTTAATTGTGAAATTATGTCCAATGACAAAAATTTAATTAAATGGTAAAAATATATACTAAATATACTTTAAAACCACTCAAATTAATAATTTATCAATATTAATTATTTCGATTAAAAAAGTTGTTTTTAATTAAAATTTAGTAATTTTCACTATTCATCAAAATATGGAATTTATCCAAAAAGTACCAAAACTTCACCCTAGGATAATTTTGATATTCCGAATCCAAAAATGAAGTCCATTTTTAGAGATATAATTTATAAAATTTCAAAAATTAGGTATTACTATTCATAACGGCTAGTTTGATTGGTTGTGGTGTGTTAGAATCTCAAAGTTGCGTACAATGCACGCCATTGCATTATTCAAAGGGAAACGTACCATGGAAACTTGGGGTGTTACACTCCAGGACTACGTCCCATCCCCTGAGAACTCTTTCTTCATCAACAGCCGTAGAGCACAGCTCACTGACCCAGGCCTGTGTCCGTGCCTGTTCGGCTTGGAGCTCGGTTATCTGACGACTCGCTTCTATGAGTTGATCTTGAGCATCCTCCAGTTGGGTCCTCAACTACTCCAAATGCTCAGATCAGTCTACAATGAACACCTATTGCACCTTCGCCTATTCTCTGAGGCGTCAGACCTCCTATTCCACCCTCAGAAAGGCCCAGGTACTCCCCGACTCCTCATAGAACCAAATGACATTGGCGCGCCGACTTCTCTCCCGCATTCTCTCGGCCATGTAATCATGGACCGTCAGATAAAGACATTGATCATCCACCCCGCTAGCAAACAGGAAGAAAAACCAGGTGTGGAGACACCCCATCCACTTTATCCATTCTTCTTGGGGCTGATTGAGGAAATGTCGGATGAACTTCCCTCCCTTGCGTCGTGTCATCCAACTCTCCTCAACCACTTCCGAATCTGAATCATCAAATTATTCAGGGTCAGCAGGCTGGTAGATAGGGAAGACATCCAACAGGGTAGCATCAGGGTCTTCCACAGAGATTCCTCCCAGGGGAATAGGTTCTTTGACATTCGGATGACCTTTCTCTCTCCCCTCGGTTCCGGTGGAACCCGCATCAGCTTCTGGCCCTTCCCTGACTAAAGCCTCGCCAATATCTGTCGCTCCTTGGTCACCGATCAACGGAGCCAAATCAGTTTGGGAGGAATGTCCTGGATGGGGTGGCATGTGTGTCATCAGCATGCTAACAGATGGCCCGGGCTCAGCAGCCCGACGACCCTCCAGCGCCGTGATCACTGTACAGACAAGGAGCACCCTGATCAGTTGAGACCTCCGACAGTGAGTACCGGTATTGAAGAAAAGAACTTACGGGAACCCAAGGCATCAACCTCTATTTCTCTGGCTGCTATAGGAGTTGTCACAATGGTGGATCCCTCGGCACTTTTCAGCTCAATAACGAGCGTCATTTCCTCGCTTTTCCCTATTGACGCCTACTCCTCCCTTTCGACCGGAGAGGCTTGGTTAGTGCCGATGTGATCCTGAGTAAGACGAGGAAGATGGATTAAGGGTTGTAAAGGAAAAGTAATACAAGAGAAGAAGGGTAAGGGTCAGATCCTCCCTCGAGCAGCTCAGTCACATCCATATCAGAGCCGATGATCTCACCGCTCTCCTGGAGACTCACTTGGTGGGACGACCCTTGAGAACCTTCACCTTTGGGCTCCCCTTCTCCTTATCCTTCACCTTCCCCTTATCCTTCAGCCCACTCTCCTGTTTCGTCACCCTCTGATTTGTCGCTGTCATCCTCCCCCGGCGGCATCCTCTCCGGATCATGCTCCTGGCCGAGAAACACCTTCACCAAGATAGGTGGCTCTGCACGCCGACATCACTGGCGTGCGTATGTGTCCATGGCCATCCGGTATGCATTCCACCGGTGTAAGTCCACTGTATCGGTGACCCGAACAAGCCCGTCCTCTGGCAGTTGGATCCCTTCCTGCATTATTTTCTACCAGAGAGATTCAGTACTCATTGACCACCATAGGGTTATCCAAGACAACCACAGTGCGGGGAAGATGACATCATGGGAAGGTTGAAGCAGATATTTTATTTACTTCTGAGGAAGTTCTCTAGACACCCCATTCAACCCTCCTCCTGCAGAAAATGAGGGCGCGGTCGCGCCATACGACGCCCCCACCGTAGAAGTCCCATGCTTGTGTAGGCCATGTTTCCTGAGGCCCTACTGGTCCTCCTCTCCTAGCGGCACACCGCCTACTCTCTCGCCACTGAGGTTCCCTGATGAAAACCTTTAGCTTCCAGTTGTGCTTTCGCAGAAGCCCCTTAGGGTATTCTATGGTCCAATTTTCAGCATACACAATTGAGAGGCCCGCATCGACTCCGGTTGGAGAAAAAGTGATGATGTCACCACGAACATCGGTGTACACCCTCTTTGGAATTCACTAGAAGAATTCGAACTGCCTAGCGAACTAGGATGGAAAGTAAGGCTCGTAGAAAATCTTCCCATCAATCTGGGCCACGAGTACCCTGCCTCTGATGCTTTGGAAGTATTCCTTCTTCTCCAGCGAGCCCTGACCGTCGTCTACCAGCTGACCGGTTGGGGTAGGGAATGGGATGAAGGAGAAGTTGGCATGGTTACCAATCCCGATATGTATCCCCTCCTCATTTAGCATCACTGGCGCGACCCCGAAAATGTTCAGTAGAGAGGGTCGTAGGCCGTTGCCCGGGGGACAAATAGAATTTGGTAAGGTGTAGCCGCCGCAATGAGCTGCAACCCAGCCATGGAAGATCTGTAAGGGGCTATATACTCTCCGAGACGATCCCCCTCTCGATATGCGTCCCAAGATGGCATACAGCTGAGCCAGCATGGGGACCCCAAGATTGAACCTTTTGTTGGCAGCCATGATGCTCGCCATCACCAAGGTCGCGGGGTGGACGCCCATCCTTGCATCCCGTACCGACAAGAGCCACCCACTCAGGAACGTGGCAAGAAATCTAGCATACCAGACATTCAGGTCCCGGGACTCATTGATTATGTAGCCCCATTATTGGTATTTCCCCGCCTCCAAGATCCTTTAGTAGGATCCACTTCTACTCCTCTGAACAGCAGTTGGACACCGCTTTCCCCGCCCTGGCATCTTGACCTCTGGGTCCTTCTCCAAGAACAGGATGAACTAGTCCCTGTAGGCAATGTCCTTCAGAAATTACTTGACCTTCAGCCTCTCCTTGGCTAACTCCAGCAGGTGCCACATCAATATAGGGGTTTGAGACATGTCACCCCAGATGTCCATCGGTGGGAGGAACTCGTCATATTGGTGGCCCTCCAAGGGGATGCCTCCGATTCAATGGATATCCCAGAGACTGATGCCAACTTCCACGTGATGGAGAAGAAATGGGTTCTTGTCGGGGGACCACCGAGTGAACAGCTCCGATCCGAGCTCAGGTTTCCAGTAGAAGTGTAACTGTTATGTCCACACTGCCTCGAATAGATCGATGTGCCGTAGCTCAGCCCCGAATTGGTATCATGTGTGGCGAACCTAGTATGCCCAGGCCCACTCCCTAGTGAAGTTTCCCCTAGATCGTAGATCCCGGTCCTGCAGCCATCCTTTGGTCGCATCAGTGATGCTCTGATGGAAAGTGCTCGCGTAGAGGGCTGGTGAGATCTCTACAATGGGATCACCCCCAGCAATGGTCCGGGTCCTGGGATTCAGGACATATACATCCATGTGCCTGGTTTATCTGGTAGGACGACTGTTGTTGGTGATTTTGTATCGAGGAAGGTCTTCTTCACGGGTCACCCATGACCGCGGGGTATCAACCTTGAAGCCCAGCAGGGGAACCTCCTCCAGAATTCCGAAGTTCCAAAATGGAATATTATCTGATAAATCATACTCTTTCTGGGTGGGATTTAGCATGTTGAAGAGCGTGTGGTTATTGGAGACCACACTCTTTGCGCCGTAACCCTTTGAGTTTGCCTCCATCTCTGCTCTGCACGTAGTGACCTCCCCCTCATCAATCTAGTTTGAAGACATATTCTTCAAGCTAAGTGTTTGGAAGTGGTGAATGAAATCAGGGACTTGGGCGCGGAATCTAGTAGTCAGGTGTGCAAAAGCAGCGACTTGCGCGCAATCTCAGAGTGTTGCGCGGAAAATCTCGGGATTGCGTGTAAAAGGCTGCTAAATCACAGTGCAATTACGTGCAGCCAAGCAGTTTGCATGCAGAAGAGGAAGTAAATTCGCGCACGAGAGCTCAGGTATTATCGCACGAGAAACACTGTATGGATAAGGGGCCCCATGGCGGCTTTTATAGGCCAAGTCAGGGTTCCACGCCCACGTGTAAAGAGGCTTTCACGCCTGACCGGGGTTTTTTGCACCGCTTGATCGTTTTTTCACACCAGCGGCCCATGGGCCCTGCATTTCGGCGTTTCCCTCAGAATCCGATCGTTGCGACGCCTCACTGATCCAATTCCGAGGGGGGGGGGGGGGCATTTGTAGACACCAAAAAATGCGTAAGTGATAGAGAAAGTTCCATAACAGAAAAGAGAAGTCATATTCATACCTGGAGGCCCGGTCCGGAGGGCCCGAAGATGTTGGACGAAAAAAGGAGAAGCGCGCGAAAAAATTACGTCCCGTGCGGAAGGCCCTCGGATTCGCGAAAGGTCCGGGCACCGGGGTGAAGTCATTTCGCGCCCGTGTCCCGTACGGTTGATATTTCGTGCCGCTGCATCAGTCTTGAAATTCTTTCACGCAAACCTGGAATTCCATGCCGTTGGAGGCCTATAAATAGAATAATACCCCCTTCCTTTTGGGGGCGGAAGAATTCGAACCACCTCTTGTGTGCGTAATTGGCATTTCACGTGCATGCAATATGGAATTTAGGTAGGGTTATTTTTCGCTCCATGTTGCCTCGAGATCCGCCTTCGCACGAGATCCCCCTAGATTAGAGTAAACTCCAACCCCTTGGGGTCTTCCCCCTACGCGCAATTCCTTCCATTACACGTAGGCCCGCTAGTTGCGCACAATATTTGCGCCCCCCGTCCTTATGCTCACCCCTCACCACCTGCGTGTAATTCTGCCACCTTGTGCGCAATACATTCAAGGAACGCAATGTCCCGGTTGCCCTTATTTCAAGTAGCCCCAAGGGATTTGCATAATCCTTCAAAGATTTTCACCACAGTGCTCCCTAGGTATTCCCTGTGCGTGAGTCTGATGCCCTTCATCCGAGTGCCATTTGCAGGTGTCCTGTGCACCTCAGGCATTCATATGATATATGGTTTTCCCGTACGGTCTTCTGGGCTCGTACGAAGAAAATTCAAAGTCCCTTGGACAATCATTCCCATTGCGTTGCTTTTCCTCATGCTTCTTCTCATAGGCACGCTAATGGCTACTGCTTCTTCGCATAGCCATGATAACGTGGACCCCTTGATGGTTCGACCAATGACACCCCCTCACTACGACCTTGCAGATGCCTTCCCTTCCACAAGGGGCAGAGGGAAATGGGTATTTAAGTCCAAGGGGTGTGGAACCAACCCACCTCATCCGAGCTGCAGGACATTAAACTGCCAAGCACCTCATTTTCAACACATGACGTTAAACGTTGACCCAGCCCCATGCCTCGCACACAGGGTCCCCCTGCCTTGGACATCCTCCATGCCCGCTCGTCTCCATAGGGATGGTGGGGTCATCTATCATAGGGGGTGATTTATTGGGGTGGAATTTGTCCACGGGGAAGGGCAGCTGCCTTGGTGTAAGCCCCTAGCCCTTTCTGCGGGAGGTAGCACCCATGCACCTCCGTACTTGCCCAGTGCCATGGAAAGAGGAGAGCATGATGGAAGTGGGACTCTACCTTTCTTCGGTCCCTAATCACTCTCCCGCTACAATTTCTCGCCTCAGACCTCCATCCTAGACTAATTCCCAGCACCATGGGCTGCTCAACGCGAAAGCCCCTCTTTGCTCCCCACGAACGCACCCTTCGCAAAGTGATCATCAGGTCCCTGCAAACTTTTGTTTCTCACACTGAGCATGACACCCGTGATCTTAGAGTGAGCACCGACCCTGACCCTCATAGCGAACTACGAGGACTTTGATCCATGTTAAGGCATGGTACGTAGGAAGCCTCCACATGGTTCAAGCCCACCCATCGAACCCCTGGTCCATCTTCATGTAGGTTCTCCAACATCACCATGGGCCGTCTTAGAGCGTAAGCCCCATACCATCCCAATCTATGGGAACTTTTAGCTATGCTAAGGCATGGTACATAGGAAGCCTCCACGAGGTTCAAGCCCCACCACCATGGTCTGTCTGAGAGAGTAAGCCCCATACCATCCTCAACTACGGGGACTTTGATCCATGATAAGGCATGGTACGTAGGATGCCTCCACGAGGTTCAAGCCCCACCACCATGGTCCGTCTCAGAGGGTAAGCCCCATACCATCCTGAACTACAGGGACTTTGATCCGTGACAAGGCATGGTATGTAGGAAGCCTCCACGAGGTTCAAGCCCCACCACCATGGGCCATCTCAGAGCGTAAGCCCCATACCATCCCGAACTACGGGGACATTAATCCGTGCTAAGGAATGGTACGTAGGAAGACTCCATGAGATTGAAGCCCCACCACCATGGGCCTTATTAGAGAATAAGTCCCATACTATCCCAAACTACGGGGACTTTGATCCATGCTAAGGCATGGTACGTAGGAAGCCTCCACGAGGTTAAAGCCCCACCACCATTGGTCGTCTCAGAGCGTAAGCCCCATACCATCCTGAACTACGAGGACTTTTATCCATGATAAGGCATGGTATGTAAGAAGACTCCATGAGGTTCAAGACCCACCACCATGGGCCGTCTTAGAGCGTAAGCCCCATACCATCCCGAACTACAGAGACTTTGATCTGTGATAAGGCATGGTACGTAGGAAGCCTCCACGAGGTTCAAGCCCCCCACCCGGTCATTCCAACCCCTTCACATTGGTTCACCAACTCTATGGGCCATATCAGAGCATAATCCCAATACCCACCTTGGGATACCTCAGAGCGTAAACACCAAATTCCCTGCCCCACCATTCCATAGAACTATGTAGACTTTGATTCCCCACTACAGGGATACATAGGAAGCCTCAACGAGGTTCAAGACCAACACCCATGTCTCATCCTGATCTCTCCCTTGAGCCCATGTGTCTCGGGAAGCTCAAGACCTAACCCAGAGGTTTTACTCCCTCTGGGTCCCATCCATGCATTCATTCTCATGGGTCACCTCTTCAGGCATCCCATAATATCATCGAAAATACGTGGACTTTGATTCCCTGCCACAGGGATACATAGGAAGCCTCCACGAGGCCCAAGCCCAAATCCATCATTCATCCTAATTCTTACCCAGGCTGCCACATCCCGGTGGGACCATTCCATTTCATTCCCCTCCATGACATTCAGGAATCTACCCATGTGCTGGCCCTAACATCGGTGTTCCCTCCAGGGGGTTCTTCAATCCGATCCACTCCAGCTAGTGTTCCGATCAGTCTGATCCGTCCCCTCCGGACGTTAAACTTGCGGCATACCCTGTGTTAAACATGGGAAGCTGAGGAAAACCTCAGATACATGCCTATGGCATCAAGTTCCCTATGTTTGATGTGGGATGACTCAGGATTCCACACCCTCAAGAAGACCTACAATAAGGGACAAAAGACAAACATGATAATTCCCCAGCGTCAAGACACACCAGTGTTGGCCCAATGTGACTAATCTCTTAACCGAAGGTTTCTGCCCTGACCGGACCCCTTAGAAGGTCCTGACAAAAGCTTCGTAATTAACTGGTGTCCATGAAGATATGGCACCGGGAAGGGATTCAAAAACCATGACTTAATCTATGAGGGAGACCCGGACTTGGTGACGAGCTCCGAGGAGGAATCCACAGAAGGAAGAAGCAACATCCCATCATCCCGGTTTCGATCAAGGAGCAGACATCTCCGAATAAGGAATGGATGCCACTCACCTTTGGAAATAGGGAATGCAGGGCCACAACAGTGCGTCCTTTGCATGACAGATCCGCACGCATCCCCGACGAAAGCATCGGAAACAACCATTATCATGACTAAAAAGAGTAAGAAAACATAGATGTAAAAATAATGTTAATAAGGAAAATTCTACCCACTTGAGACAATTTTTTTTCTTTTTCAACTTTAGAGCTGGGAGGTGATCCTATTAAGAATTCCTTAAATATAAGAGGCATGAACTATACCAGAGAATAAAGGTATACCCATGTAGGTAAAAGGTACAATCCCTTTCTTGATCTCAAGTAAAATGAATGATGTTCTCTTTTCTTCTTGTAGGTTACCCTTTTCCAAAAAAATCATAGATTTCCTCCATGAGATGTCTTTTCTAAAGCCTTCTCATTATGATACATAATATTTTTGAAGAATTATGTGAAGAGTCATCAACCTCACTAAAAAGTTAAATATAATCAGTATAGAACAAGTGTGTTGGAATACTAAGTTTCATAAAATATTTAGTAGGATAATGATTTTACCTCTCAATAGCATAAAGGAGGCATCTACAAAGGTATTCTTTGAAGATAAAAAATAGAAGAGATAAAATATAGTATCATTTTCTAACACCCCTTGAAAAAGAGATATAGCCTTTGGGTGAACATTTTATAAAAATAGAGATTCTTGAACACTGCATCAAAGAGTGGATCTAATTGATGAATTTGTTGGAGAAGCCGTATTTTTTGAGGTCCTTCTTGAATAAACTCCATATCAATGTGTCAAAGGTTTTGGAGATATAAAATTTTAGATAAAACATCCGATTCTTAGAAGTCTTCTCAAGAATATTAATACCTTATGGTGTTGTGATGGGGTAATATGGGGTTCTACCTCTTGGAATGAAACCAAATTTATGGTGACAAATAAGGCCACTAATTTTCTTACAATACTAATTTAAAGCATCCTACATACAATATAAGGAAGAGTATAGCAGTAAAATAGGTCTGTAGTTATTAATATTCATCGCATGACCCGCCTTTATATTGAGGAAGATAAACTGAGCATTGAGACTAGGTGGAAGATGAACTATAATAAAAAATTTATTTGAAATTATTTTGTTGGTAAACACATCTGGTAAATCATTACTATCAATGTTAATAAAAAATAAGGATTCTTTGATCTCCTAATCTTGTGGGTGGAAATGAAGAAATCATTCTACATGATAAAAATAGAATAGTTTATGAAATCATATAAATGATGATTAAGAGGGTGATTCGAGTCTTTTTTAAAGAGAAATATGAAATAGGGGATCAAATAATCATTGATAGCCTATTCTAAATTTAGGATATTCACATTTATGCTATTATAGGTTAGGTCCTTGATGGATATCCTTTCCATGTGTACATGGTGTAAAAATTAATAATTCCAAACTCCATCCTTGATCCATTAAAGTCTCAATTTTTATTTTATAGTTCTATATATTATATTAATAAGTGATTCCAATAGATGTACATATTAGAACTCCTATTAATATTTGGATTATTTTATGGAATTTCAAACTTGTAATTCCATAATGATTCTCTTAGAATTATAAATATCTATGTGAAGGTTTTTGGATCTCAGATTTGCTCTAAGATCAATGATTGGATTTCATCTTTTTGAGTTTTCTAGTAATCCTCTTGAAGAAATCACCTAACGCATCCGCTGACTGTTCAACAAAAATAATATTAATCCATTTATATATAAAATGTTAGGAATTGTATAACCAAAAGGTGGAGAAGCATGTATATATAGAACCTATCATTGAATGAAGGATGGTAGTATGATCTGAATGCAACCATGGGTGGTCAATTTTTAAGATAGAAGGAATTTAGTCCCTATTTATGAGAGAGATGAATTCCATGCCAATTTTTCTATATGACCTTACATTAATGGTGTTCTTTTACTAGGTGAAGTTGGTTCCCAATAGTTTGACATTAGACAAGAATATTTGGTCAAACAACCATTGTAATTCCATTGAATCCACTATATGTGGTTGGTACATATTTTGTCATCATCATTGAGGAAAAAATTGAATTCTATAAGTAAAATCCTATTTTCTCTAACATGGTTAGAAAATAGAGAAGTATCCCACCACAAGACTCTTTTTTTGAAATAGTAGTTGCAAGTATAAATAAAGGATAAAATGAAAGAATAATTTCCAATTTCAAAATTGAATATAATATGTTGCTCTAAAATAATGTCTTAGACATATTTCCTCTTAAGAGCCAATAGTGTTTACATATGTACAACATTAATATCATGACCTATCAATTCATAGGAAACTTAACCCCATTAATAATAATTAATTTATAATTTATTATCTTTGGTTTAACAAGAATAATAAGATTTGGTTTATGTTATGTGATGGAGTGCCTATGTGTAGATATTTTTTCAGCATTGTTAATCCCTTGGAAATTCTAAAATTAGGAATTCATTTATAAGTTAATATTCCCCTTATATGGGAAAAGTTGTTCTTTTAGACCTTTTAATATGACATATTTTTTCCTTTCCCTTTTTAGGATTTACCTTCGGGCCTACCTATATATGGTTAGAGGTTTCAAGAGAAATAACCTCATCCTCATTCTGGCATCACTTAGGTTGATTAATTTTAACTTCATCTACCCTTAATTTACCCCTAAAATGGGAACAAATATTGATGGAATCTTTTTTTACAAGGGGAAAACCTTCCGATGTTTCAATTTGGATCTTTATCTGATGGTTCCTAAGTAAAAGATGATTATTCATAATCATGAGGGGATTCCAGAATGGGAAACATTTCTTTCAAATATAATTGGGTAAGCATGGATGGAGTCCAAAATATAATAATAGGCAGTGGGGACATAATTTTTATATTTTTTCATTTCTTCCCAAGGATATAGGAGGTGATTTAAATAAAAATATCTCTAGAGGAATGTAGGGTAATAGATACACAAATAGTCTCACTAGACTTTTCAGTAGTTTTGAATGGGTTCTATATATGGGGATCTAGGAGCGGCCTTAATGGAAACTTGTGGGGGGAGGATACCAAGGGTTGGAGACACCTCAGAAGGGGGCACTTACCCCTACTCACCAAGTTTGGTTCCAATAAAGGATCCATCAATACAAAAAAGAATAATGAACAGGGGGATCACATAATAATTAGAAGATTATGAGGTTAAAAGGGTCTTTCTTGCACCACCATCATTATATGGATTAAGATATCCATCTTATGTATCCATATTATCATACACATGATCATTAGAGGGGCATTTTGTATGCATAAGTTTAGATATAAAACTCTCAATTAGATAAATATCCTTCCCTATAGCTTTATATATGGATTTTATCTTCCTTCAATCAATGTCAGAATGAACCTTGATATATCAAAATCTATAAGTAATATTTTCCCACTTACATTCACTTTCCACATACCCAATGAATTTGTAGTAAAAAAAGTGTAACATTCATATAAAATATCCATTTTTAGGCTTTCCTATGGTATTTTGATGATGAAATAATCAATCCAAGTGCATTAGAGATCATCCTCCATAAGCATTCGAGCATAGTTGACATGCCCAGAACTCTTGGTATCATTATTCATTTTTATAGTGGTATAAATATAGGTGGAAATGTACCACGTAATCTTCATGTGACGACATGAGGAGTTAAGACCATTAACTTAGATCTAGACTTATTCATGGGTATTTATGACATTAACTACATAATATTTGATTTCCCATTCATGAATTTTGAAAATATCAGGTTTGAGGGAGATCATGCTGAAACCCCACACTTTCCTTTGAAGCTAATCTAAGGAGAAGATATTGTGGTAAAAAACAAACCCTAAAACAATCATCCTCCAATTAGATAATCCACATATCTAAGAGATGTGATTAATGAATTCTAGGAAAATCCAAAGACATTACCATTTTTGAAGGATGGTACATCCAAAAATCATAATCATCATCAGGATCATGAGGAAAATGTTGTGGCTAAGTGGTACTCAACTGCTAGAAACCACATCCAGGAGCTCTAGGATTCAAGAACTAATAGGTTTATGTACTGTTCTTGCACTATTCATACATTTATGAAATTTGTGATAAACATAATGTAATAATGCAGTGAAGTAGTCATGGCGTTTGATGTAAGCAGAATGTGATGCAGGGATGATTGAGTCATGGAGACACAGGAAGAATGATGATGGAATGTTACTGGACCGGGCCTTTGGAATTGAGAATATTCCTCTGAAATATTTTATTTTCTCCACAAACAATTTCAATTAGGTTTATTTAAAATTATAATGGGACAGATTGGATATGGGCCTATCTTCAAGGGATGGATGAGGTTTGAGACATTTTAGGCTAGCAACTGTTTTTATGTGTGTTTCCTTTTCTTGTGACCCATAAGACCTTAAATATGAAAATTATTATTATTATTTTTATTATTATAATTATTATTAATATTATTATAATTATTATAGTAAAACCCCATTGTTTGTGTTTGGGTTGTTTGGGTTTGGGTGGGGTAAGAGAAAGGTCATAGGGTCAAGTACTCAGGACTACATGTTTATTTCATTTCATTACTTATTCCAAGTTCCACAATAAAGGATGTAATATACCTTTAAACATATTAAGGGTAAAATAAAAAGAAACACACACACCCACATGCTATATGGATAGTTAAATTATCCATCAGGGGAGAACACATCCATCCGACAATTTTTTTACAAAGAGTGTCTCAAAGCCTAGTGTGATTGAAATTCCATTACATATCTGAACTACCCTTCATTATGTTCACCTAGGAATAGGTCCACACCTTTCTTAAATTAGCGTACCTGCATCAGTATGTTTCACCATCATCCCTACATTACCTCCTATGTCACCACCCAAAAATTCCCTCAAGGGGATGATAGTAATTGAACCCCTATATCTTGGATGTAGAGGCTAGCAGTGAGTATAACAAAAAATAATTATTTATTTATTTTTTCAGAGATTTAGAAAAAAGAAACACAATCAAATTTTTTCCAAGAAAGCTTCAGACCTCAAACCCTATGTATTTTCCCACAACCAATATAGCTCATTACAGTTTTTAATTTCTTGAAGGAATATTGGTCTTATAGCTCATTGCACGGACCAAAGACCCATTTTTTTGACTTGAAGGACCATAAAAGTATATTCTTATGTAATTGTTCTTATATCCCCAAAATGGAATGATGACCATGTCACTAGTTTCCTACATCATCCTTCCTATGTCACCAGACTTGCATCTTTCATGCATCACCACTAGTATGCGTCATCATCATATGTTATCACCTGTATAGTGAAAGGAAATATTCTTTCACCTATTGGTATTTGAACCTTTGGCATCATAGATGTGGAGTCCAATAGCTGATCCCCAATAAATAATAAGATATTAAGGTTCTTTAGGTTATAAAAAAGAACAAAAAATTTAGAAACCCTTGGCTGAAAAGAACATACCACTGCCACCCCAAAGTTAGACCCAATCCATAGCTGACTCAATACATAATTTGTTTTCTGAATTCCCATGATAGATGTTCCAAATACCTCCAATTATTGTTGAAACTTTTAAATACATGTTTTTATTACGATAAGGCTCAATTTTTTTACTATCCCAAAGGCCCTTGATGGTGTGAATACCCATCCTTAAGGGTATACTTTTTTGACACTTTTGAGGCCTTGTATTTTTGACTAAAGGCTAGTGATTTATGTTCTCTACATTTTTTCTTAAAGGACGACTACATTTCTTAGTGTCTTATGTGATTTTCCTCATTCCTTGGAATGACACTATATTTTTTGTCAATGTCTCAAAAAATTTCTCCTCATACACTACGATTTAGCCACAAAGATTGGTCTGGGACGCTCCCAAGGTCAATTTACCATGGTTCCCACATCCCCCCAGGTTGTTACCAACAAATGGGATACTTGCTACTATATCATCCAAGGTAAATTACAACCCCAGGTTCAACAAGTCTAATCTCTCCCCCAATATAGTACAATAATTATGAATTTTCTTCTAAGATCATTACCATATGAGGATATCACCGAAAATAGTGCCTCATATATCCACATACTTTATGGAAAACACCTCCAACCAGTCACCATGAACCAACGCTTGGAAACCCACCACTACATGAAGTTTAATACCATGTGTTTCATCACATGGTGAAACCTATTATATCATCTATATGAGGCTGACCAGAATTATTTGACCGTCATTTATCCACTCCATAATGATGCGGATGACCCATAATCTTACACCCTATATATCAAAATATATCATGACCACTATCAAAATAAATGTAGTATAAGATTTTATCCGCTTAACTTACATATGAGGAACCATGAAAGAGTTCCACTCCACCATGTATCAAAACATAATAATAATTAAATGAATTACTTTTGGGGGTTTTTAGTATAATGAACACACCCAAATCTAGACACAACACACACCCATTTCCATACATGATCATGTGGCCTCACCACACACCCCAAATCCCTCACCACTATAGCCACTTTTAGGGGGAGGATCATAATAATAGTATTAATATTATTATTTGTAGTAGTAGTAATTAAAACTTATTCAAACCATGAATTTAGTAATCCTAAGGTGGAGGTTATCTCTCCCATCTCTCCCCTCTATCTCATTCTAAGGTGTCTATTCATCTTGAACCTAGAGGGAGAGGATTATGAAAGTGTTGACCTCCAGTGAAGTCTTCCCCTTCCCTCTTCACATGTTCTTTATTTTATCTCTTATATATTGGTGCTCTGCAGTCTTCACGATGCTGGTGAACTATACTGATGCTTTTAGGTTTTAAATTAGTAGGTTTTTTTGTGGATCCATTGTCATCGTTTTTCCTCTACCTCTACAATGGATTATTCTACATCCTATGTTTGGCATGATTTTCACTCTGACATTGATCCATATACAGATTAGATCTGACTAGATCCATGCTTAGAGCAGTGGTTCTTAGTTAGATCAACTCAAATCTCCTCACCGGCGATGCTACATCGACAAGAGGTTGATCCTTCTAGTCCCAGGTGATGGTGGTTATACTCTACAATCATTGGTATACCTTCCTCATCAGGTTTATATTATGAATGTGATGTTGGAGTATGTCTTGTGGTGGTGGTGGGGTTATTCAAATTTGGTTATGGTGGCTGGGCCTTTGAAGGGATGATGCTTCTTCTATGATGGTTTTTTGTCTTTGTTTTCTGAATGATGAAACTGCATGGCATCCTTTTTGTTACTGAATATTGATGCTGCATACAAGATGCATAAGGTAGAGGAGTGAATCTATTTAGTCCTCTGGCTTGGTGATGGGGGATATGGTCTTGTGATGGTTTTCTGTGTGATGATTGATGAATTTTTTAATTTATGGAATACTATTTGTGGAAGTGTCTTCATCGTGTCCTGACAGTTTTCATTTAAGGGAATTTTGAACCAATTCAACTAAAAGGGTGTACTTCAGAGGAGGTTCAAAGAAGAGTGTTTTCACATGGTCATTTCTATTCGGATTCAGACATTTGAGAGGGTATGGAATTTCCATTGATAAGAGTCACATGAATCGATTCACGTGATGCTTACGGAGCATCGATGAGAAGATGGAAACTGGTCTTAATAGTTTTTATGACGGGTAGGGGCCTTGATTGAATGTTTTGAATGAGTTTTTTTCCTTGAACTGACATTGGAGGCTTGGTTGTTGTTTAAGTCATTGATGTTAGGATGGGTTCCCCCTCACCCCTTAAAATTAATTTTATAATAAAAAATTAATTTCCAGTCAGTAACCCTAAATCCATGATCCTAGAAATTATATTTATAAGTAAATACACACACACAAACACACATAGATACATGTAGATGCAAGTTAGTAAATGTATCATAGAAAATTCCACCCTAGAGAAACAGAAAAATAAAACCATTTCAAATGATTCTAAGAATCATTCATTTTCTTTTCTTTCGACCCCTACCCCAAGAGCCACCTTAATATTTAGGGTGATGTCCTCAAATCCATTTAGAAGGCTCCCAAGTGGTCGTTTGACCATCACATGACTCCTCATTTTATGTTGAAACCATGTATAATTTCTCTTGTGCAATAATAATAATGGCCTCCAAATCAAATAGAAGAGGTGGTTGTTTATCAATGGCCAAGTCCTACTTCTATGATGAGTTATTAAGTGATACATAACCAAATGAGGTATAATCCACATCCATATAATATGTTATGACTTATAGTGTGTCCTTATATCTATGGGTAGTATTCAAGGTCTTCGTTTTGTTGATATCCTCTTTTAAATTCATCTCATAATATACTAAGGGTAAATTTTATAGATGCTTTGAATGTTCCCCCAGTGATTCTACAATCATTATTACAGTGTCAATTCAAGAAACCAACCATATGAGAGGTTTAATTTTCTTTTTTGGAACCATTAATCTCTTTAATGTAAAGTAAAATCCTTTCAAATTTAGAGTTTTTAATAGAATCAACAATAGAGAAAAACATATGGGAGTAAACCCCATAAATATTTCTATGAGATAAATAGGCAATTATTACAATGTCATCCCTCGGGGAGATGTGGGTGGCAGTTGGAATTCCATCACCAGAGGACACAATTGTTGAATTTACAGAATCCCTTACTTCATGGGTATCCCCATCCTTTCTACAAGCCTGATCAAAATGTTTAGTCACATTTATAGTTCAATCCTTGATGTTCTATGTATAATTGCCAACCATTGGAGAGATTTTGGAGGTCTTCCTAAGATAGTAACCTCTTCCGAAACAGGAGAGATTAATTTTATTGGCATAATTTTGGCCCTTCCCCATATTTTCATTAACAATAATATTAATAGTTGAGGCAATGTAAGAAGAATAAACTTTCATGGTGCCTCATCCAATCTAGAGGGATAATATTCCCCACTCTACATAGGTGATGCCTTGGGATCAGTGGTCAGTTAATACCCCTAAGAAGAGAGATAAAATAGATCTCCAAGAGTATTGCACGGTAACTTCCACTTCACTCATATAGGGCCAAAATTTATAACACACTTCCTAATTCTAGATGAAACTAGCTAATCTATATATACAATCTAGTTAATTAACCCACATTCAGTTTCATGCTCCACATGCCTATGGAAAATCTATACATCCGCCCACCATTTAGGAGAACCCTTAACATTATTCCTAAATGTTATCTTGGATTCCTGTGAATTTATTTTCACCAAAATAAATTGATAATAAAACTTCAAACCATACTACATAAATAATAATAATAATAATAATAATAATAATAATAATAATAATAATAATAATAATAATGTCATGAACTTAACCAGGGTTCCATCCAACCTAACACCCAAACTGGCTCGTGACATGGCCTGAAGGGAATTCTCGATCCACTAGGGATAGAAAATAGTGCTTGGGTATCAACAATAATCTTTTGTGAACAATTACACCCATGATAAGAAACAACAAACAATACTCATGAATACAACATGACACCCAGATTAATAACCATAACCAAATAGGTACAACACTTCAAGTTAATTTTATTAAACATTAACCAAACAAATGGAAGGGGGAACCATATAGACCATAACACAAACCCTCCATGAACAAGAGGGCCATCACCATTAAGACAGATCCACAAACACATACAAGAGAGGAACACTAGAAACCAAATCCACCATCACTACCATGGAATATATTTCCTTTACCTAGATCAAACATAACAAAGTATGTATACACCCACGGGTGTATATAGGGTATGAGAAAAGACCTCTAGGATTACAAAACAAATAGATTCCATTATATACCATTAGAATACAAATTAAAATGAAATATTTTATTAAAAGGATATGGGGAATTTTTTTTATAAATTTCTTTTAAGGGAAAATTTTTTAGAATAAAATTGATTTGAAATTAAAATTAAAATAAGGTCCACCAAATATAGATGATAAGAACCACACGAAAAGAGAACCATGAGAAATACCTAAAGTATCTAGATCTATTGGGACCCTATGATACTTGTATTTTAGTGATAATGGTATATCAATAATTCCCCATAATTTCCTCATGCATGAGCCACTAGAGAGAAATACATCAAATATTATAGTTCTTTGAAAACAATATAATATTTTAATTAGTGTTTAGAAACAATCATACTTGGAGAAACCGAGCACCAGCCCTACTGACCCAACTAGTATACTTATACTAGTACACCAACCAAAATAACTAGGATTCTCTTTGTGTTCAATTTCCATTTCACATTTCACATAGATTACCAATTTCGCATACATGCATCAAGAAATATGAATCAATATGGAATACCATAAATTTTTATAGGAAAAACGAATTTAAAATCCACATAGACAACAAATACTTTTTAAAAAACACTGCACACAACTTACACAATTTTTGGAACACATTTAGGAACCAAAATAAGGAAGCACAAATTAAACATATCAAATTTCTTCTAGAAAACCACATTTCAAACCATACACACCTTGAAGCCTTTTAAAAACACATTTAAAACATTAAAAATAATATAAAAGACATTAATGAAGAAAATAAAGCATACCAAAACCATCTAATAATGTTAAAACATAGAATCACCTACCTCAATGTTAGAAACATCTAGAATTTGGTGGAAAATGACAATAGCACCCTAAGGGGGCCCTACAAAGGAAATATTGAACTATAAATACGAAAATTAAACACAATACCCCATGATTTAAACCATTTAGGGAATCCGACATACTAGAGAAAATAAGAATCAAAGAGGGGGTGAGAAGACCCCAAAATGGGGGAGAAACCAATGGAGATGGGGACTGCATGATGAGTTATTGAAGATACACACCAAACCACCCCAATATTTTAAGACCAAGGGGGAAATGAGGATCATGAGAGGTTCCTAGGGTTTTAAATCCCAAATTGGGGAAGCAATTTTTGGAATTGGTGTTAAATAAGGGGACGGTAGAAAGGTAATTTCCATATTTTTAATGACATGGAGAGGTTTCATGGTTTACCAAACTGTGCGAAAACTGTGCATTCTCATATGTTAAAGAAGAAATTGCCCATAAGGTTTTTTTAGGATGGAACATGCCCATAGGTCCTAGATAGTGACATTGTCTTAGGAAATAATCTCTTCTATCCTATCACATAGTTTCTCCTAACCGTACACTAACCATGTTCCACTAGCTTTCGGGTCTAAAAACATAATTTCTCTCCAAAAAATCATGGGGAAACAAAGAGATAAATACAAGAAAAAAATGGAATACCTCTAAAATAAAATCATTAATGTGACAATTATTCCCACCAGGAATAACTTTTGCCCCCCAAAAGTCAACTCAATGTATTATTAGAGAATTAAAATAAATAATGCTCCTAATCCCAAGAATTACACTCCCATGTAACATTCTCCTCATTACCATAAATCCAAAGATCTCAGACCAATAGTATGGATTTCCACTGATGCATTTTCTCTTATGAATAAAAAACCCACACTAGTTACTCAAACATAGAAAAATCAAGTTGCAACTCCAAATCTTCCCCATTAAACATATGAGACATATCTAGATTATATATTTCCAACTTCAAGACATGGAACAATTAATGGATTAATTTTAACTAGTACAGAAAGGATAACCAATTTTCCACCATACCAACTCTCTTGGTATCCTCAAAAGGTATTACATACCTTGGTGTTAGCTTACCCTTCTTACCAAGAAAATAGTGACCCAAGTGAGGTGCCACATTCTGAAACACTTGATCACTAACCAATAATTTTAGATACTCAATGAATCTGATTAGAATTAGACTTGTGCAGGATGTACAATATCAAAAACCAGTTCTGTATTATATATAATTCCTTAGAAGTCTTCTACATGAGACTCGTACCCAAAAATTAAGTGTACCCTACCTCAAACCAACATAATGGAGACTGACACAATTGACCAAAAAGTGCCTCAAAGGGATCCGTTAATATTGATTACTAGTAACTATTATTATAGTAAAATTTAAACATCCCCAAATGGCTATCCCCTGATCCCCTAAAATGAAACACACATGATCCAATAAATTCTTCCAAGATATGATTCACCCGTTCCACCTGGCTATCCGTTTGAGTATGGTATGTCATACTCAACATGACCTATGACCCCATATCCATTCGAAGGCCTTCCCAAAACCACAAGTTAAAATGGGGGTCATTATCTAAAACGGTTGATGAATATACACCATGAAAACTTAATATCTTATAAACATAATATTGACCCAACTCATCCACCTTAACTGAATTTGGAATCAAAATGAAATGGGATAATTTGTTTAGATGGTATATCACTACCAAAATGGAGGAAATTCCCTGGGGTGTATAAGGTAATCTAATAATGAAGTCTATGGAGACCTTGTCCCACTTACAGGTAGGAATCAGTAAGGGTTGAGTCAAACTGAAGGGCGTTTGGTGAACTTATTTATCCTAATGACATGTGTAATGCTTATATATAAATTCATCTTTGTCTAATCACATGACTGACCACCAGAACTGATAATTCACATCATAAAATATCATAGTGGTACCCAGATGAGTGGCCCACTAAGACTAGTTTCTATCATATATCACCAAATTACACAATGAAATTGACTTAATTAAGTGACCCTGTAAGTAGAGAACCCCCTTAAGAGATAACAACCATTCACACAGAACCTCCCCACTATTTAAGAACTTCATATAATGTTGGTATAACTCATCACTCAACTGATCTCACCAAACCAACTATTTAATGAAAGGTGTAAGTTGAACATTGGCCAAGAACACACCTCTACTATGATAATTTCCTTCAATGTGACTCTAGAAAAAAGACCCCTTAGAGTCCACCAATCTCTGGACTCATTAAAATCTTTTAATGGAACGTTTATTCTCAAAGCATCAGCTACCATGTTACCTTTACCTAGGCTGTAGATGATTTCAAAATCGAACCCCGAAGGTTATTTAACCCAATGAAGATTCCTCAAATTCAGGTCATTCTAGGAGAAAATATAGTCTATTATCTTATGATCTGAGTAGACCCCAGACTTCACCCCTAAGTGGTAATGAAAACACATCTTCAGGGCATGCATCACTGACACTAATTCAATGTCATGGGTTGGGTAATTATTTTCATGTGGTCAAAGATGGTGAGAACCATAAAACACAACATGGTCCTCCTACATAAACACACACCCATGAACCATACATAAGCCATCAAAATAGTACATATATATTTTCCTAGGTTAGAAAAATATCAAAATAGGGGTTCTGGTCAATCGCCTCTTAAGATCCTCAATGGACTCTTGACCCTATTGAATCCAATCAGAATTTACCCCTTTTAGGGTAGGCACTACCATGGGTGAAGAAAACCAATATAAATAATGAATAAACTACCTATAATACCATGCTAGACCCAAAAATATCATGATTTATGAAGCATTATTCAACTATTCCATTGAAATCACCACACTAACCTTTTCAGGGTCCACCAAAACACCTCATTTCAAGATCAAAAGTCCCAAAAACATTACCTCCATAAGCTATAAAGTGAAATTGAAAAATTCACATAGAGATGATGATTGGAAAGAGTGACCAACATGAACCTCAAATTCTATTCATGCTCCTCCACAATTTTGGAGAAAACCGTGATTTCTTCCCAGAATACCATAACAATGGAATTGATATACTAAAAAAACACCCGATTCATGAGAACCATGAAAACGAATAGATCATTTATAAATCCAAATGGAATTAAAAATAATTAAAATAGTTGTACTTTATTTAGAAAAATCTTTTTAAAAAATCTGCATCTCTGAATCTTACTTGGTGATACCCGGAAAACAAGTCATTCATGGAAAACTACCTCTCCCCCTTGTGCTGATCAAAAAGTTATGTAATTTGTTTTAAGGGATATTTGTTCATTATTATCATATTATTCATATTTTGGTAATTGATTCACTACCAAAGAGATCCATCAAATTTCTTTACAAATAATACTAGGGAATCTCAAGGTGAGATTCTCAAGTGAATGAATCATTTAGATTCCAAATTGTCCAACTATATGTTTAATTACCTCAATTCGGAAGGGGACATATAATAGGAGGGGAGAGATCTATGCAGTGTTCTTGGCACCAAATCAATGGTGAACTCCACATATATATACAAAGGAATACCTATGAAATCATATATAAATACCTCTACAAACTCATCCACCACATGTGGTAATCCATGCCCAGGACTATTACCATCTTCTTCAAGAATGAACAATGATATATGAATAAAGGTATTTCTCAACTCTATAATTTTAGGTATAAAACTTCATGACCTAATATCCCACTCACCTTGAAAAAATTTAGGTATCCAATCAGGTGCCACTGGAATTACTTATCATCAATTACACTCTATGTAAGCCTAAAAATGCAAAATCCTATCTATAATGAGGATGATGTCAAATAGAAACATCTCCAAAACCAAGAAATCCCAGTCTAGATCGACCCGTGACACACTGAGTGAAGAATATGGACACCTAAAACCCTTCTATCGCTTCATCTTCTACTCATATGAACTTCCACTACCTTGGCCCATTGCTAAAACTACTATATAAATACTAGAATTTCCACTATGATCGATCTCTACCATCAAATCATGGTTGACCACCCCAGCCTAAGTATTCAACATGAATTACAAGACATGGGATATGATATCCAAGTGATACCCTATTTTAAACCATTGAGACTTCAACTACTCATTGGAAACCACATCAATAATGAACTGAACTAACTCAAAAAAGCAGTTAACATACACCAACTTGGTATGATCCCCCTAATGGAGACCCAAGAACTCCCGATCCTAGGAAAATTCTAAGTACATAGATCAATACTACCCATTAAAGATGAACATTAATTCCTTCCAACCCATATTCTCATGCTTCCCAACCTGAAGCACTATTTCCTGCCATCTTCTATTGGGAACTTCTAATAAGAATGACACACATTTAACCTTCAAAACACCTAGAGTGTCAAAAAACCTAACAATATTATCAAACATCTCAATCCAATACTATGATTCTTGGGGATCCATGCTACACCAAAAGAAAGGTGGCTAGTTCTTCAGGAATTCTTGAGACCTTTCCTTTATAGGACTTGGTTCAGCTTCTCCAACATGATATGGACCAGGACATTCTCCCAAAAACAATGCATGGAGAATACAAACCATGGATCTAACTAGTCTACCATCTACAAGTGAGGGATAACCCTCTGCAACCTCTCCTCATGGTTGCACATGAAGTCTCCCAGGAGGATTCTTTCTTCTAAAAGCCACAAACCAAAATAAAAACCTTCAATACTCCATTATGAAAACATTTAGAAAAAACATAAACCAAACACTTCTATAGATAAAAAACACATTCATCATGATAATAATCCAAATCAATTCACACCCTCCCAGTTTCCATGAATAGTCTGTAGCCTGTACATCTCACATGGAGGAGAAGTCAAACATAATTCCCAACATCCAAAGGTGACCCATGTTATAGAATGAGGTGTGTTGGAATGACACCCTACTCATGATCTGAACCTCAATCCATGAAAATCAAAACACATGTCTATCCAGAGTCTTCCCAAATATCATGACCCGAATAAAGTTAGAAACCACCTCTAATACCATTTTTTCACAATTAAATACAGGGTTCCATCCAACCCAACACCCAACCAGACTCGTGACATGGCCCAAAGAGTGTTCCCAATATCTATAGGATAAAAAACAGTTCCATGGTATTAAAAATACACTTTTAGGGATGATTTATCTCATGATATGAAGCTATAAGAATCCTCAATAATAAAACACAACATAAAGATCAATAACCATAAGCAAAGAGGTACACCAATTGAGGTTAATTTTTTAAAAAATGAAACCATAAACAAAAAAATCTAAATGGGAGGGGATCCAACTAGAACATAACCCAAAACCTCTATGAAATGAGATGTACATAATCCTAAAGCCACCTCCACAAACACCTGCAAGATAGGAACACTAAAAAATGGATCTACCATCACCGCCACATAACATCTTTCCTTTACCTATATAAAATATAACATAGTGTACATATACCCAAGGGTGTGTGTAGGGTCTGATACAAATCCCATTATGATTACACCCAAAAGATATTATGTTACATAACATTATAATAAAATCAACATGCATGTTTTTATAAAAGAGATTTTGGAAATTTTTTAATAAAACATTTTTAACAAAAACATTTTTTAAAATAATATTTCATCGAAATAAAAATAAAAATAAGGTCTACTGTATGTTGATGGTGAGAACCACATCAAAAGAGATCACCATGGGTATTCCCAAAAGGCTCTAGATCTTAGAGTACTTTAGAAAACTCTTATCTTGGTGATAATGTTATAAAAACACTGACCCAGAAAATCCACATGCATGAGCCACTAGAGAGGAATCTATCCAATGTTATAGTGGTATCCTATCATCATCATAGTTTATTTATTATTGTAGTGTCAGTCATGTTGGAAGAAACTGGGCATCAAACCTTCCAATCTAAGTAGAATAATAGTTATACTCCACACACCTAGATACCAAGTATTCCCTTTATGATCAATTTCCATTTCACATGTCACATAGATCAACACTTTCACAAACAGTCACCAAGAAATATGAATACACATGAATGACCACATTTTTCAATGGAAATATCTCTTTCAAATCAAGACACACACCAAATGAATTTAAAAAGACTCTTTTAACCCCTTAAAAAATTTTTGTAACACATTTAAGAAGCATAATAAGGAAGCATAGATGACACAAAACCAATTTCTTGTAGAAAACAATATTTCAACCCATACGCACCTCAAAGCCTTTTTCAAACACACTTCATAAAATTCAGACACTCCATATAACACATTCAAGAATAAAAACAAGTATACCATAATCATATAATAATGATAAAAACATGGAATTACTTACCTTAATCTTGTAAAATTTCAGAATCTTGTGTAAAACCACAACCACATCACAAGGGGACCCCATAAAAGAATTATTGAACCATAAAAACCAATTTTAAACCCAAATAACCATAATTCAACCCATTTTAGAGAAAACCAACCCAATAGATAAAAGATAACTCAAATAGGCAGAGAAAAGAACCTATGAAAAGGGAAGAAACCAGGTGATACATAGATTAAATGATGTTTTCTTGGGGATCCACACTGAAACCACCCCATATTTAGAGGTACGTGGGTGAAAGAAGGAGAGATAGATGCACCTAAGGATGAAAATACCGAATGGGGAATCAAACAGGTGTAATTGGGGATAAATTATAAGAGGTTAGAAGGCTATTTTAATATTTCTAATGACATCTACTTACCACAAAATTATCCCACATGGATTGTGAAATAGTTCGACAACCATGTGGTCTACTCTTTTAAATAGGAAATCAGCCTCTCAGTTTTCCGAGGGAAGGTGCATGCCTATGTGGTTGGATGTGTGGTCAGGATAGTGCTACTGTCCCATGTTCGTGGACTCTTCTAGGCTAGTACATAATTTCCCCTAACTGTTCTCTAAGCATGCACCACCTTCTTTTAGGTCCAAAAATACCATATTCTAAAAAAAAACAAAAAAAAACCAAGGGATAAACAAAAAATATTAATTTAAAAAGGGAATATCTCAAAATAAAATCACATATGTGACAAGTAATAATAAAAATATAATCTATAATATTCATTACCTTATTTTCCCATTACATTGTGGGTTTTTGAGTTGAAATTTTTTAGAGGAGGATTGATGAGGTTTTAATAGAGAATGGAGCTTTAATTATTCTACAACATGTGTTTCAAAATTTGAAAAGGATTTCCTAATGTGAGAGTTTGTTCATGGTTTGGGGGTGTGCAATTCATGTCTTGAGTTTTGAGAGAGAGAGTTCTGTGGATAATGAATTCCCGATGTTATGGAATTATTAAAGTTGTGAATTAATTATATCTTGAGGCTCTATGAAAATTAGTGGATGTTCGTTTTGATTTGATTTTGAGAAATTCATAGCTTGAATTTTTTCACATCCTAAATTAGTGGGCCTCACAAAAACTCATGATATGAACACGGGTTTCACACCATGAATGAGCTGAGGTCCAACTTGTTTATAAATTTTAGGATACATTGGTTTTACCCCATTCTTAACATGTTCCACTTGATTTTGGGTGAACCCTAGGTGATGTTGGGATATCATCCATCACCTTTCCTATGGCTTTTATAATTTGATTTTAGATGTTTGATATTGAAAATATGAGATGTGTTGAACTCAATTTTCCTTTGTTTCTTTTTGTTATTTTTTTAGTGGTGATGATGTTTTGACCAAGGTGAGTTTGGGATACAATTTTGATGATCTCTTGATGTTATCCATATTCATATGATGATTAATTATGCAGTGGTTTCAATCATGTTTTTTATTCTTCACCCTATTCTACGTAGTGAATTACAAAACATCTTTAAGGTATGGGATTGTTATTCACTCCAAATTTATGTGAATGTCTGGGTATTTCATGTTTATTTCCTTCTATAGGGTTGGTATTAGGAGTAGACTTAATGAAGAAAAATAATTTACATAAAATGAAATTGAATGGAATGAGGAGAAATTAGGTGTTTTACAATTTTAAGGTTAATGTTGATGGGATTACACATAATTTTTTTCATTACTGAAAATCACAACTTTTTGGATCCTTTATTATGTTGTAGTTGATATGATCATGATACCCTTATTGTAGTATTTTTTGATATCACCATAAATGAAATGGATAATCACTTATATCTTTATAATTAATTGGTTTCCCATGGAAATTTTATTTTTTTGTGAAAACACCCCTGTTGATTAATGTAAATAAATCCCTCATTGTAACTAAATTGAGAATGTCAAGATGTGATGCTATGTGGTTTTTTTTTTCATATTGTGATTCCCTGTGTGATGTGGTCAGTTATGTGGTGATTGTGGTGAATTGATGGGGTTTTAAATGTGTATGGTTTTGATGTGATGATTGGTTGGCATGAGATGTGATTTGGGTGGTGGTGATGTGTGGTGGTTGTGTTGTATTAAGGTTGGGATTTATGGTTATTGTAGTGAGGTGGAATAACTAATGTGGTGTTATGGTGATGGTTGATGATATATTGAAAAGATTTTGTGTGGTGTGGTTGTTTTAGTTTCCATGTTATCTATATAATAAATTTCAATAATGAATTGAAATATCACGGGTTGGTATGTAAATAATAATGGGATGGAATTGATGTGTTTCAATTTGTGTAAATTAATTTAACGAGTAATTAATGGGATTTATAAATGATAATGAAATGGATTAGTGAATGTGAGTTAGTAGAAACTCCTTAAATATATAAATGGTTGATCCTATAATTGAAAATGGAACTGAGTGTCTATGTGTAGTAGTTGTGTGGTGTGATGTATTTAGTACTGGCTGCAGTTATGATGGTTTTCATGTGGTGCAATGGTGGTTTTTTGGTGTACTCTATTATTGTTTATGTGAACCCATATGTTGGGTATTATTTCTTATTTATCTAACATGTATTCTATATTATTTATATATACACCCCACTTGAATTGGATAACCGTACCAATGACTATTTTTTTAGGTTTTAGGTACTTTCCCTAACATCTAGGATGGCGGCGATACATATGTTTAGATACCCCTCTTCCCCACTCATCCTTCAACATCGATTCAAGGGTTTTGTATTGGATATTACCCAGTGATGATACGAGTTGGTATAGTGATGAGGATGTGATATGTTTTGGTTTTCATTCATGGTGGGAGGAGGGTATAAGGACAGTGTCTATCATGTTCATGATACCCTAATTCCCTGGTTATATGATGAGGCTATGATGTAATGAGGATTCGATATGATGAGTCTTTGATAATAAGATGTTTTGATGTGATGATGATTTGATGTGATGATGACTAATTATATAACTTAATTCTGAAGATTGGAGGGTGAGACAGTTATAGATTCATCTCGACCCATATCAAGGATATCTAGATATGTGATGTGATATGTATGGAAGGGATGGGATTACAATACGTTTGAAGTTTTTGAATGACAGTGGAGTATCAATGGGGATGTGGATGTGGGGTATGTTTTTTTCTCTTGATATTATATATTAATATTGGATGTGTGATTTAGTGAGTGAAATAATGTGTGGATGAGTATGGTATGATGACCTATTTAGGTGCTTATTGGTTCTATTGTATTATCATTAGCATGTTAGTATTCTATATTCACATGTTCACTATATGCCTTTGGTATGATACTACTAATTATACTTGTTATTATCACCATATATATAAATTATTTTTTCTATTTTTAGGTGGACTTTGGGGACTGAGTTGGGTATTACTAACATGGGTTTTCGAGATACTATTGTGTCACTTCCATAGGAATTATCTTTTGGTATTTACTTGGGAACTTTTACATTTTTTTTGACATTGTTCATGAATTGTGTGATTATTTTGGGTTTACTTTTATATTATGCAATAAAGTTTCTTAATGATTTTTTATCTGATCTCCTGATACTATATTATGTTAGAGATTAATGTATTACTTGTGTTAGATTCTTATACCTTTAGGGCTTATCATAAACCTCTGGTCCACTAGATCCAAGACATGGAAGATCTTTATCTCTCTTACATCATTATTGGACCAAGAGGGGTACCTTTAGAGGGAGGGGTCGTGAAAATGACAATAATAATGATAATTCTGATGATATTAATAATAATGATAATGATAATAATAATAATGATAATAATGATAACAATTATAATAATTCTTATAATAATAAAAATATATATTTGATAGATGGGAGTACATGACATAAACAACACACACACACTAGAAACCCAATTGGTTCAAGCCACATCTCTCCACACCAGAAATGATAAGCACCCACTCGCTCCCTTTATTATAATTTTTACTTACCATAAGTCCTATAACATTAATATAACATGAAGGCCCTCTATTTTAATTCTGGGAGGCCTACTATTGGATGGATAAATTCCCCTTCTTCTGGACCCAAAGGTCTCATACTATGTTAGTGTGAATCTAGGTTTTCACCCTTTCCTATGTCACTTAGCCTATGAAAACTTCCTATATCCCCACATTCATCATCAACCATAATAATAATAATAATAATAATAATAATAATAATTATTATGAAGATAATAATGATAATGGTGTGGCCTACTAGAAGACGCTAATGGTTTCATCATGTGGTGGTGTTTGGGAGGACTCAGTTTTAAGCCTCCCCATTCACATTTAAGTAGGTTTTTATCTTTTTATTCCCCTCCCATGATCGATGTAATAATAATAATGAAAATGGTGATAATATTTTTTTTAATAATTATCTATGTCAGTCTTAAAAAACGATTTTGGAAATATATCCTCATTGTTTCGTTATTAAAATAAGAGGGCAATAGTATATATAATAATGGAATGTGAAGAACAATGAAAACATGGAAACAAATATCTAAGATGATGACTAACAAAATAAATGAAAAAGGATCATTTAAAATTGGTCTCTCTGGGCTAGATAAATAAGTCTACTAATCTATCATAATGAGATCAGTCTCTCTCCCGACCTCTCAAGCGATGACCCCTCATCCAGGATTTGGAATTTTTTGCCGTGTTATCATCATCTGGTGGGGAGGTACCCTCAAAGGCCCTAAGACCATGTTCATCCAATAAAACTGAACCCTATAAAACAAACATTAGTTCAAATCCACTCCTTGGAGAATTAACTGAAGAATATGTTGGTACATACCCCTTTCCTTGCTATTTAACATCAATATTATTCCATGATATGGTGGAACCCTAAAAGACTTGAGGGGACTATGAGGTTGAGATATGTACATAAAATTGACTAATTCCACATGCTATTTCACATTCCTATAAGAATCATTTACTGGTACTTGATCTATTTTTATTTTCAAGTGATCTAAATAAATTATTTTTCACCGATAAATATTCATGATTGGGATAGAGACTTTATAATGTGATGTCATACTCATTTTTTATGGAATTATTACACAAAAAATATCACTACTGATCCCAACTACCAATTCCTCAGGAAAAAGTGTGAACTTATATTTAGTAGTAGGGGTTGGTAATCAACACTAGAGTGGTTGGAAGACACTTCCCTTTTCCCAGAGACAAAATTTATATCATCCAAATTTTTTTTATTCCAAACTATATAAAATTTATTCTAAATGATAATGGTATCATTCTTTAATTTCTTTAGTGGGGTAGAAACATAGTGTAGGTTAGTCCCCTTTGAACTTCGTGTAAATGTGACAGACTTCTTCTTTATAAAATATGGTGAATAATAAACATCTAAAATATTGAACATATTTACTTTACTATTCCTCAATTTCAATTAATTCTATTCAGAGTGGACATAAATTTAAACCTCATCCTCATTTCCATAGGCCCTTGATTCCCACTTATTCTTCATAGGATTTAATGATAAACTGTGACTGTCTACAACATAGTCAAATTTTATTACCCTTGTTGAAGTGATGTGTGTCCATATAAATTAGATAATCCATGCACCTTGTGACCCTTGGAATCCTCCAATATGCCCCTATCTATTAAATTTAAAACACCACTATCTTTCGGTGATTTAATTTCATAAGATGAATCAATAGGAAAACAAGCCACAGTAACCTCCTATCGTGAAGCTACCTACTGCATATTAATACCAGTGATCCCCTCCTGTAGATACACTTCATCAACTTTAGTGTCCTAATTTTCATGAATCTCAGGAGATACTAAATGGGAAAAACATTATAATATTTTTCAACTTCAATAGTATCATTTTATGCCCAAAAAACCTCCTTCAAGTCCATATACAATTAGGTACTTGTGAAGCCATGTTTAAATCACGTTATCAAGAATAAAATGGTATATATCAAGAACATTAACTATAGGTTTACATCTATAAATTTCCTAATAATTGGATTTTTATCCACATTTTCCATATAATATTTTCCCCAAAAAATGCTAATACTAGTGGAAAATGTTGTTTCAACAATTAAAAAATTTGAGAACATTCTCATATTCTACCAACAATTCAAAATGATGACTGTCATTAATTATGATGATGGATGTAATCAAAGGATAATTTAGGTCATATTACACTATAATTTTTGAAAATTTTCCTTACCTTTCTCTGTATGTGTTCCAATCCATTTTAATGGGAAAAAATGGTAGAATAAAAGTCGAATAGGATTTCTTGAAACCATAATATTAATAATAATAGTAGTAGTAATAACCAAAATATTAATTACCAAAATAAAAACAACAAAAACAACAAAAAAACAATAAAATAATAATAATAATAATAATTATAATAATGATAAGGATAATAATAATGATGATGATAATGATGATAATAATAATAATAGTTATAATAATAATGATAATAATAATAATAATAATAAAAACAATAATAATAATAAGAACAATAATAAGAATAAGAATAAGAATAAGAGTAAGAATATGAATATTAATATTAATAACAATAAGTACAATAATAATAATAATATGAATGGGGGTAATAATAATAATAATAATAACAAAAAAACTAAAACAAAAATAATAATAAGAACAATAATAAGAATAATAATAAGAATAAGAGTAAGAGTAAGAATATTAATATTAATAACAATAACAATAATAATAATAATAATATGAATGGGAATAATAATAATAATAATAATAATAAAACTAAAACAACAATAACAAGATAAAAAAAAGAAAAAGAAAAAGAAAAAGAAAAAGAAAAAGAATAATAATAATAATAAAATAATAATAAGTAAATAAATATTAATAATAAGAATAATAATTATTATTATAACAATAATAATGATGATAATAATAATAATAATTTTTGACTGTTTGAGGTTAAACCACCCCTTTATTAGACGTATAAAAGAGTACAAAGGAGGAATATTGAAAGCATGAAATGTTTGCATGCAATAAAAAATAGATAAAAACAATAAATTAATTTTACTTGAGAAATAATATTCATACTATGGTGAGAGGAGAGACCAAATCATCCATGTGGATGTCTACCCCTTTTCTATGTATTGAGTTGTAACCATAGCCCTACTCCATCATCTATAAGTCCTATACCAACCTTGATCTTTTTGTCTACTATTTCAAAAACATTTTTTCATTTTTCCATCCACCTGACTACTTATGAATAAAAAAATAAAAGTAATTATGTGTACACACATTAAAATTTGTTTTACCTTTCAAAGGTTTTATAAAATCTGATCTAGCTGAATAAAAATAAGATTTTAAATCCTACTTGAGCCTCTCAAATTTCGAGGGCCCTGGATCATATTTGTCATGTGCAATACCTACATGCTTACCAAGAGGTGCTGCAAAAACTATTTCAACACCTTCATAAAATTATATCCTTGAATCCATGGATGATAAAACATCTACACTATGACTTCCACTACCTATAGAAGGTTTTGAGATGAAACCATGTCCTTAATGATCCACATATTTTATGCTGCAAGAATTAATAATATCTATCCTTGTATTTTTAGAGCGCATCATTCCTAAAGTCAGTGGTCTTCTAGAACTAGAAGGGGAAATTTACCTTCCATAAACAACGTATAAAAGTTATACAGGCCCATAAGGACCATTTGAACCACTTTAAATAGTAGTATGATATGTTACTTGAGGGTTTCCCCTGTCAAAACTCTTGTAATGGTCATTTGAAGAACTATAAAGAGTTATATTTCCCTTCACCGATTTAGTCTATTTTTCAATGGTCAGAGGAGAAGAATCCTCCTTTCCATGAGAGAAAGATAACACCATACCATATCTCAGAAGGTCACTTATAGAAGGATTAAAATCATTACCATACTAATGTTTACTACTTCCTATATGATCCCCTAATACTAGTTACTAATCCACTAAATTATCAAAGGAAAGAGACGAGAAAACCATTGAATTTAAGTGATTAAAATTATTATATGAAGACCCTCTCAATTATTTAATTAAATTATAGGTAGTCTAATTATATTTAGGAATTTACATATCCTATTTTACTTTTTTAGGTGCAAGCCATCATTTTGAAGTATGAACCTATACAAGATATGGAGGAGTCATCCTGAGTGTGTTTTTACCCAAGTTGTAAGATTCAATTTTCAATTTACCATTGAGTTCTTTAATAATAACTATTTTATGATCCTACCACATGTTAAAATAAATATTAGCTTTAGATGAAATTTCCTAACTAGCCTGTCAGACATTAGATTATTCATCAACCTACCCATACACTATTCCTTTGCACAAGGCATATCTAATGGAAACAAAAACAATACGTAAGTGATCATTTTCCATTGAGTCAAACCAAACAATTTCAGTCTTAGGAAGTTCCACCAACCAATATTTAACCCAAGTTATGGGGAGAGAAAACCAAGGATTAGATCTATTATCACAATAAACCCTCTGAGAAAGTCTCTAATGATAAATCCTTAGATCCTCCTATAGTGGAATTTTAGTATTATTTTGATTATACACCTTTGTGGGAGAAATAAAATAAGTTTTATTTATTTCATTGGAATAATTCTCATAAAACTGATAAATCACATCAATTTTCATTCTTTATCATTGAGGAAGATAAAAAACTCTTATAAGAAAATTGGAACACACGAGATCACCTCAAAAAGTATAATTTGAGTCCTTAATTATATCACATGGATTATATAAAGAAGAGGACTTTTCAAACTCCATTTTCTGTAAAAACTCATCATGTGATGTAAATAATAACACTCTATCAATAACTATAGAACATAAATAAATTTCTACCAAAAACTGAGAATAATATCAAAAAATGGCCATTTCTATAGAATTTTCTATCTATTTTGAGATTCCAATTATATAAGGAATATCCAACAAGCTTTTTGGGTGCTAAAAGACTCAATTAAATCCATAAATACTTTACCATACCTAAGTGAAAGTTTCCAGAAAATCATTAAATTTAAAATTCATACTCCAATTATGAATTTTAAATATTAATGTCCTCAAATTGACTGACCCCACTCTCCATTCACTACACAATAATTCCATAAAAGGGTAAATGAAATTGAAGAAACCCAGACTGATTAAAACAAACATAATACATAAAATCCCCAAACTAAGGCTAATCAAGAAACTATATTTTTGACCTTATAGGGTTTCATATCTTTTGAGATAGAGATATAGGATATGAAGAAGTGAATACATAGATCCATACTCTCAGAAATAGCTTCATCTGAGGCTAATTGGCTAGTAGTATTATATTTTCAGATAATATATTGTCAAACCTGATCATTGAAAAGGAAAACAAGAACCTCCTAAAAAGACAAATAAAGAAGAAAGTCTGATTGAAGATCCCCCAACTTACTCATTGTATATCTTGGATCCTCGACACCTAATGTAATCTTTGAAGATATAGGAGAACAAGTTCAACCTCCTTAGATGACCATGACCAAAGTGACCGCCAAGGACTGTCGGTAATAACCTCTATTTTTATTTCATTTTTAATAATAATATTAATATTATTATTATTATGAATAAGAATATTAAGAATGGGAATAATAATAATAATAATAATAATAATAATGGTTCGAACCACGGATTTAGTTACTCATATCCAATGTCTTGAAAATGTTATTAAAAGTAAAATATAGGTATAGGAATATGTAAGTTCAAGACGATTGGTGAAAAAAACACCTAAAAACAAAAATATAAAATTATTGGAAATCATTCAACTTTAGTCAACATTAACCTCTTTTTATGTCAGCTATCCTAGCTCTGAGATCCCCCCCAATTAGCCATGTATTTTTCCTCTCATCCATTGGAAAAAAAATTTGTGGGTTATTCAACCCAAGAGGCCATCCACTTTTATAGATAGAACAACATCCTCCTATACTGGTTCAACAATTTATGAATAATTCATTGGATGATCATCTCACTCATCCTCATTAATAGATGGATTATCACCCTGATCATATAGATCATTCATCCCCAGGGTGATCCTCCTTAGAATTAGAGTTCCCCTAATAGAGGTATCATGACTGCCATGATCATTTATGATTTATAATGTAAGAGTAAACACTTGTTTACAATCAAAATAAAATAAATACATGAGATATTTTCTTTAATTTTTGCAACTATAATTTTAATAACTTTCATATTAATGTGTTCAAACACATGCATGTTAATCAAATCCATCATAGTGAAGAAATTTTTTCCGAATTATAGATGGGTTTGCCTCAACAAGTTCTATTTACTTATAAGATCCTTTGAGTAATCATACGTACTATCCTCACATATAAATCCAAATGAGCCTTTAATATCCATAGAATCATTACCATTTCTACTTATATCCACCTTAAGCTCCCTTGAATCTGGAGAAAACTATCCATTGGAGTGATAACATGTACATTTCCTTGGTTAGATTCGCAAGTAAGTATTTCATGCCCCCCTTCACATGGAGATTAATAGCCAGTGGAGTGGAGGAATATCCTTTCTCTTGATCAGAATCATTGATAGGTATAAAATCACATGTCCTCTTAGGGGACTCTTTAATAGGATCTAAAATGGGAACCTAAAAGACAATTTGTAAATCCACCTTATCGAAATTATCAATCCTCTATTTTGTTTGACTATGCTCAGCATGATCTAGACCAATGACCTTCAATTCCAAGAAATTTGGTTTCCTAGTTAAGGTCCATACTACTGATGCAATTATCTCTCTGTATGATTGTTGGACCTTCCTACCCAATATTGAACTAGACCAACATGGTCTATTTTCTTCTTACCTTTATGAGCACTTTCTAATATGTAAATATATTCTTACAAATCTACCTGGTTATTCTCAATTTCATTATCTAATGACCCCAAAAAATCAATTCCATTATCCATATCAATTGTTTCATATAGAGTGAAAGTACCTTCCATGAGGGGCCTTACATCCACCATCAGGTTTTGTATATCAATAGAATTATCCATCCATATCATATCGGGTTTTAAAGATGATTGGTAAAGAGGCTCATACTAGAGGGGCTTGCCATTAACACCAGCTCCCAATAGCTTCTTCCAACATTTCAATAGGACACCTCAGTCCGTGGCCTTATAATAGGACTTATCCTATCTCCCATCCATGATAGAACCCTCATGACACCTTCGAGACCCTCACATCTCTGCATCCAGAGGAAACTTAAATTTATATTTCTTAATAATATGACCATATTTACTACAATTCAAGAATTTCAGACCCCCATGGCCTTTTATCATTACATTCACAATGCAACATCAGTTAATTAAAAAATGAGGAACACGCTCTGTAACGCCCAAGACTTTTATGAGAAATATTTTGTTTTTATCAAAGGAATATTTCAATACACACAACACTATCTTGGCTTGCTTTACACGCAACCGCGACCTTCTTCAATAGCTTGCGTCGTACGCAATACCGAGTTTCACTAAACAACGATATGCTATTAAAATAATATTAAAACTAGCCGTTATGAATATTAATAACCACTTTTTGAAATTTTATAAATTTTATTTTTCAAAATGGACTTCATTTTTGGATTCGGAATATCGAAATTATCCTAGGGTAAAAGTTTGGTATTTTTCTGAAAACTTTCAATTTTTGATGAATAGTGAAACCACTAAGTGGTAGTTAAAAAAACAGATTTTTTCATAAAAATTAATTTTACCGCTTCTGTGAGTGGAATTTCGAAAATCCGAGAGACACAGTTAATATCAAGGACTAAAATGTGGTTCAATGAGATGAGAATAATTTTTGGTGAATATTAACTTTTTACTTTTTTTACCACGGTTAAAAGTAAATAGGGTAATTAAGGGTAAAAGTGTCATTATTATTACCCTAACACATGTCCTAATTCTATTGGATAAGTTTAATTCGACCACAAACAACCTTAGTAATAACATAGGACCATTTAGTCCCACTTGGATTAAATTAGGACATTTATTATTAATTTATTTAAAGAAGGGTTAAAATAGTTAAAATCAAACTTTAATAATTAAATCATTTCTAATATGGGGTTATAAATAAGCTAAATTAGACTATAAATATTCATTACAAAGATAAAAAGATTTCCAACATAATGGTATTTTATTTATAATTTTTAGACATTAAATAATTTAATTTATTTATGACACAACGATGATGCAGTAATTATCTTATTAATGAAATATTGACATAATTGATGTTATAAATACCCAAATAAATCTAATTTGAGACTTTTTATTAATTAAAATAATTTTATAGGTTAATATGACATGTTAGTATTGATTTAATTATCTGTTTTAGAACTAATCATTCTGTTATGATTTTCACAAAAATAAATTACTAAATAGTGTCAAAATGAACATAAAATAGTTTTTAAAACAAATATTATATTATTAATTTTTATTTTATTCTTAAAAATATAAGATTCAGCCAAATGGCTTAGATAAGGTTATATATATTAATAAAAAACAACTTGGGGTTCTTTTGGCTTGATATAGTAAGTTTATTAACCTTATAGTGTAAGAAAACAAGAAAACACGGTAAAGGTTAAATTATCTAACTTAAAGTTAAATCTAAATGATAAGGTTAACATTGATACCTAAACTTGTCTAAATTATATTGGATGAGATGATTTCTACCTATACCCACCTTAGCTTCTAAATATATCAATTTGGAGCTATTAAAAACCGATTTTGACTTTATAATAAAATAATATGTTTAGTTATTCCAAAGGTGGCCCTCTCCTCCCTTATAAAAGGGAACCTCCTCCCCCTCTTCCTCACACCACTTTGAGCCTTAAAGCTCGGCCAAACCCTGCCAATTTCTTCTCTCCACTTTCCTAGAGACATCCTAGAGGTCCTTTTATTCTTCAAAGACCAATTTTAGTGCCCTAAAAGGTGGTCTCAAAGAAGTGCTTCAAAGAAGAGGTAATGTCCGTTACCGATTCTTTCATCTTTATTTCTTCTTCCACTTCTTATTCTTTAGTTGTTTAATTATTAAGTAATAACATCATTATCACTCATATACTGATATGTTATTATATGTATGAAACAACCCTATTTCTCCATCTATCCATCCTACGGAAAACGAAATCACCGCGCGTGCGTACGTACAGAATACCGTCACCACGCCGTGGTGTAATCTATTTTCCACCACCACCATTCTTGGATGTGTATAATGGTGTAAATAATTACTATATGTGATTATTATAAAGTGATATTGATTCTGAAATAGTATACATACACTCCAATACAATTCCACGATCATGGGAACGATATCATCGCTCGTGCGTACATACGGAATACCGTCTCCACGATGTGATGTGATTCGTTCTACATGATCTTCATTGAATAATGATTATATAAATGAATTGAATGAATAAATATGATATATAGTACATTAATACAATCCTGGAAATGATGTATCTATAACCTAAAGAGAAGAATAAGAATTTATTCGACAAAACACGCATAAGAACAAAAAGTTATAAACACCTGAATAACAAGTAGCAATGAAATATTACTACTAAGAAACTAAGAATATGACAATATATGATATAATAACAATAATTATGATTCTGGAATAAGTCAATAACATTATTTAAATCATTATACAGTAGGTTCGGACACATACGAATCAAATCGGACCTAAGGTAAGGGAAATATCACAATCTCATTTTTATACGAGATTGTTTATACTTTGGTATTTACTGGGGTGTATTTTATCATCCACATCCATGTTTCCTCAATATGTAATATTATTTCCATCCACCTACAATTGTTAAAATCTATTTTTACCCTTTGGTGAATTTATAGTAAATGATATGAAAGGAATATTTTTTCGTTTTTCGTACGAGGTACTTTTCTGAAAAAAGTACGAGAAGAATATTTTTTTAACTTATACGGCATGAATGGATTTTTAAAAAATTATTTCCAAGAAGCTTCCTTTACAAGTTTTCAAGTTTATTTTTAATCAACTTCTTTTAGTTTCAAATTGTATGACATTTTAAGAAAGGAAAATGTTTTTGAAGTAGAAAGGATATTTTCCTCAAGAATGGAGTTCAAGTGTTTTATCAAAATTATTTTCCATCTAAGATACTATAGGGTTCTGTTTCTATCCATATTATTACATTGATTTGATTATGTTGTGATGGAAATATTTCTATGAATTCCTTTATCTTATATGAATTGGTTTATGATGTCATGTTGTTTAAGAATCCCATTTTTATTACATGGGTTATGCAATGATGTATGATTAATGATTTTGTGGCACACATATGAATGGTATCATTATGAGATGGGTGGGACCTATATCTCCCTCCAATGAATTGGGTAAAGATTTTATATCTCATGAGATAGACATGGCTGGAACGGCAGGTTAAACAGGTTCAGTGAAACATGACTGAAACGAGGAGTGAACTCGGTTCAGAATTGGACATTGTCCACTAAGATAGTCTTGGAAATGAGTCTTGACTAACAAGAAATGATTCTCTATGATTATGTGTGTATGCCACAATGTTTCATGTTTTATTTTATGATTATTGGGATTACATTTCACTACTATGATTTATCCCATGTTATGAAATTATGCTCTCTTTTGCAGGTTAAGATTTCCAAAATGTTATGTTATTATGAATATGATGTGATTGATATTTCATTTGTTTACCCTTACTGAGCATTTGAGCTCAGACTTTTGTATAATTTCTTTCCCCAGGTCAGGAAGAAGATTATTAAGTAAGATATTCCAAAAGAGACTATAGATATGATGAAATAAATGGGAGACAGTGTAGACGCTTTATGAACCAGTTGTTTATGTTTCCCAGTTTCTAAAAACACTATACCTATACGGTCCTTTCCTGGTTTTGTTATATGATGTAATAAGTGTGCTTCAATTTTGAAGTAATAACAATGTATGTAAAGTATGGGTCGTTATAGTTGGTATCAGAGGAAAGTTATAGTCAACCTTTGGAAACTATGATGCAAAAGCCTTAGTAAGAACCCTAAGGATAAGTCTAAGCATAGAACACAATTTTAGTGTTTTAGAAATGGAAATGAATAACCTAGGATAAGACCTTAAGTGTGAAATTTTATTCTTGATTATGTGGTTTTCCTGTTATAATTAGTGTTGCTCACACTATTCTTCTTGGTTTTAGTCAGTGACTGGAACCCGAATGAACCGTGTTAATGCAGAATGCGATGGGCAATGCAATGATTGTCCCCCTGAGCAAGCAAACGTTATGGGAGCTGGAATGCAAAATCTTGTTGCCATTCTCACACAACTTTCTCAAGCTATGAATCATGCAGGACTTCCAAACGAGCAAAGGAAAGAGCAAAATTCTGTTGAATCCTTCATGAGGCAGCATCCACCTTTATTCAGCGGGTCTACCGATCCATTAGTTGCTGAACAATGGATTAGTACTACTGAAAAGATATTTTCAGTTCTTCAATGTTCTGAACATGATAAATTCATCCTAGCAGTGTATTATTTGGAAGAAGATGCTGATCAATGGTGGAATCTTATTAAGAATACGAGGCAAAGGGATGAAATTGAGTCCATGGAATGGGACGAGTTCAAGAACTTATTTTTCAATAAGTACTTCCCTCGTATTCTCCGAACAAAGTTGGAGAAATAGTTTCTTAAACTGAAGCAAAAGGATGAAGAATCTGTTGGTACCTATGAAGCAAATTTTAAAAGACTTGCAAGGTACGCTTCTAGTATTATTATCCAACCTGAGAGTAAGATCGATCGATTCTTTAGTGGCTTAAAACCATGTCTTCGAAGGGCGTTATCCATAAGGGACTTCAATAGCTATGAGGAAATCTTTCGATGTGCTCTCAAATTCGAGATGGAGATTGGAGTAACCCATCATCCATATGGGTTTGATAAGAAGAGGAAAATGGAATTCAAATGAAAATCTAAAGAGAACACTGAAAAGAAGATGAGCTTTCCCTTATGCTCAAAGTGTGGAACGAAACATGGAGGTAGTTGTCTTAAAGGGACAAGTAAATGTTTCAAATGTGGAAAGAAAGGTCATCGGGCATTTGAATGCCGCAATGATGGGAAGAAAATGTATAATGATGCAATCAAAGGAAGGGATACACAGAATGAACCTAATACACTTCAATTTTTCAAGTGCAAGGAGATGGGGAATTATGCCAATCAATGCCCAAATCCAAGGGTTGATGATGATGGTCGACGTCAAAAAACTCTTAAGGCTAAAGACAAAGGAAAGTCACATGCAATTTCTATCAGCGATGTGGAGTACGATAACGATGTGGTGAAAGGTACACTTACCATCCACTCTAAAGTAGCAAATGTTTTATTTGATTCTGGATCCACCCACTCCTTTATTTCTGAAGAATTTTATAAGGATATAACTGTATTACCTCAACAATTAGATGTTGAGTTAGCTGTGACAACCCCTAATGGCACAACACTCGCATCAAAAGTTTATAATTATTCTCCGATTAAAGTTTGTGGGAAAGTACTTCATGCAAATCTTGTGATCCTTCCTATAGTGGAATTTGATGTGATTCTTGGCATGGATTGGATTTCTTTATATGGAGCCCATATCAATTTCCAAATAAGGGAAGTCACATTTCATATTCCAGATCAATCTATGATCGTCTATCGATGAAAGGATGAACATAACCTTCCAGTGGAAATTTCTTCCATCTTATGGGTCTTGATTCCACAAAATGAAGGTTATTTATCTCAAATGGTTGGTGAGAAACTCACGATTAAGAATATTCCCATTGTATGGGAGTTTGATGATGTCTTTTCGGAGGAATTTCCGGGTCTTCCACCAAATCGTGAAGTTGATTTTTCAATAGAACTCGTACTGAGTGCTTTGCCTATTTCAAAGACACCTTATAGAATGGCCCCAATTGAGTTGCAGGAGTTGAAGAAGCAACTCCAAGAGAATCTTGATAAGGGATTCATACGCCCTAGTGCGTCACCTTGGGGAGCACCTGTTCTATTTGTTAAGAAGAAAGATGGATCAATGAGACTCTGCATTGATTATCGAGAACTTAACAAGATCACTATCAAGAAAAAAATATCCTCTCCCACGCATTGATGACTTATTTGACCAACTACGAGGAGCTCAATACTTTTCTAAGATTGATCTTCGTTCAGGGTATCACCAATTAAGGGTCAAAAGAGAGGATATACCAAAGACGGCTTTCCGTACAAGGTATGGACACTATAAATTTATAGTGATGCCATTTGGTCTTACTAATGCCCCTGCTATCTTCATGGATCTGATGAATAGAGTCCTTAGAGACTATATTGATCAGTTTGTGTTAGTCTTTATAGACGATATTCTTGTATATTCAAAGATAAAGGAAGAACATGAAGATCACTTGAGAATTATACTAAAGAACATGGGAAAGGAGAAGCTTTATGCCAAATTTACCAAGTGTGAATTTTGGATTCAAAGAGTTTCATTTTTGGGTCACATAATCTCAAAAGAGGGGATATCTGTGGATCTAGCAAAAACAGAGGTTATCGAAAGATGGTCGAGACCAACAACAGTAATCGAGATCCGAAGATTTCTTGGTTTGGCTGGATATTATAGACGTTTTTTGAAAGATTTTTCACGATTATCTAATCCACTCACCAAGTTGACTCAGAAATGAGTTAAGTTTGTCTGGACGGAGGAATGTGAAGAGAATTTCAAGGAGTTGAAAATAAAGTTATCTAGTGCACCTGTGCTCACACTGCTTTTTAGTGGAGAAAGGTTTGTGATCTATAGTGATGCATCCAAGAAGGGATTGGGGTGTGTTATTATGCAAAATGATATGGTGATAGCTTATGCCTCATGACAGTTGAAAATCCATGAGCAAAATTACCCAACTCATGATTTGGAGTTAGCTGCGGTAATCTTTGCATTAAAGATTTGGAGGCATTACCTTTATGGTGAAAGGTGTGATATTTATACTGATCATAAAAGTTTAAAGTATATTTTCACACAAAAGGATCTGAATATGCGCCAAAGAAGATGGTTGGAGCTGATTAAGGATTACGACTGCTCAATTCATTACCACCCTGGGAAAGAAAACAAGGTGCCAGATGCATTAAGTCAACAAGACCATGCCAGTTTATCCATGATGAGGATCACAAAAGATCCAATCTTTATGGATTTAGAAAGGATGGATCTTGGACATATAATGGAAGGGGGAAAATCGTATCTTTCTCAAATGAATGTTCAACCATCTATACATGTGAAGATTAAAGAGGCACATAAAGAAGATGTCGAGTTACAAAAGAAGGTGAGAAATGTTCCTGAATTCAACCTTGATTGTGATGGGATAATAAAGTTCAGGAATCGAGTTTGTGTTCCTCTCATCCCCGAATTAAAGAAGGAGCTGTTGGATGATGCTCGTAGTTCTTCATTCTCTATTCATCCTGGAAGCACGAAGATGTATAGGGACCTGAAAGAGTACTTTTGGTGGGATGGCATGAAAAGATATGTTGCTGAATATGTCTCTCGATGCTTGGTTTGTCAGCAAGTTAAAGCTGAGAGACAAAAGTCTAAGGGGATGTTACAACCATTACCCATACCCGAATGGAAATAGGAAAACATCACTATGGACTTTGTCACAGGACTTCCTAAAACATCCAAAGGCAATAATGCTATCTGGGTTATAGTTGATCGTCTTACAAAGTCTGCACACTTCATCGCTATTAGAGAGGATTTCTCTCTAGATCATCTTGCCAGGATATATGTAAAGGAAGTGGTAAGATTTCATGGAGTAACACTTTATATTATATCTGATCGGGATCCGAGGTTTACCTCAAAGTTCTGGTGAAGTCTTCAGCATACTCTGGATACAGAGTTGAGTTTCAGCACTGCTTATCATCCTCAGATAGACGGTCAGTCTGAGAGGAGAATTCATACTCTAGAAGATATGTTGAGAGCTTGCTCTATGGATTTCAAAGGTGGTTGGGATCAACACCTACCTTTGGTGTAATTTTCTTATAATAATAGCTTTCACTCCAGTATTCAGATGGCTCCTTATGAAGCTCTCTATGGGAAGAAATGCAGGACTCCAACTTGCTGGGATGAAGTTGGGGAAAGAAAGCTATTAGGACCTTATCTTATAGATGAGATGGCAGAAAAGGTCCGATCTATTCAACAACACATAAGAGCAGCTCAGATTCGACAGAAAAGTTATGCCGACAACCGAAGAAAAGACCCAGAGTTTGAAGTGGGTGATAAAGTGTTCTTACAAATATCTCCCTGGAAGAGAGTCATGAGATTTGGAAAGAAGGGGAAGTTGAGCCCTAGATATATCGGTCCTTTCGAAATACTGGATCGTGTTGGAAAGGTAGCTTACCGATTGGCGCTTCCACCAAATCTCTCTCAAGTTCACGATGTGTTCCATGTATCTCTCTTGAGAAAGTACATACATGATCCTTCACATGTACTTAGCTCAGAAGTTGCACCGCTGGAGCAAGATCTTTCTTATGAAGAACAGTCGATAGAGATTCTGGATCGTAGCGAAAAAGTCCTACGAAACAAGACCACTCGCTTGGTGAAAGTTTTATGGAGGAACCACCAATTATAAGAAGCTACATGGGAGCTTGAGGATATGATGAGGGAGAGGTATCCTCATCTTTTTGTTACAAAGTGACGAATTTTGAGGGAAAAATTCATTTTAAGGGGGGTAGAATGTAACGCCCAAGAATTTTATGAGAAATATTTTGTTTTTATCAAAGGAATCTTTCACTACACACAACACTAGCTTGGCTTGCTTTACACGCAACCACGACCTTCCTCAATAGCTTGCGTCGTACGCAATACCGAGTTTCACTAAACAACGATATGTTATTAAAATATTATTAAAACTAGTCGTTATGAATAGTAATAACCAATTTTTGAAATTTTATAAATTTTATTTTTCAAAATGGACTTCATTTTTGGATTCGGAATATCGAAATTAGCCTAGGGTGAAATTTTGGTATTTTTCTGAAAACTTTCAATTTTTGATGAATAGTGAAACCACTAAGTGGTAGTTAAAAAAACTAAATTTTTCATAAAACTTAATTTTACTGCTTCTGTGAGTGGAATTTCGAAAATCTGAGAGACACGGTTAATATCAAGGACTAAAATGTGGTTCAATGAGATGAAAATAATTTTTGGTGAATATTAACTTTTTACTTTTTTTACCACGGTTAAAAGTAAATAGGGTAATTAAGGGTAAAAGTGTTATTATTATTACCCTAACACATGTAAAAATTCTATTGGATAAGTGTAATTCGAATAAAACAACCTTAGGAATAAACTATGACCATTTAGGCTCACTTGGATTAAATTAGGACATTTATTATTAATTTATTTAAAGAAGTGTTAAAATAGTTAAAATCAAAGTTTAATAAGTAAATCATTTCTAATATGGGGTTATTCATAAGATAAATTCGACTATAAATATTCATTAGAAAGATAAAAAGATTTCAAACATAATGGTATTTTATTTATAATTTTTAGACATTAAATAATTTAATTTATTTAGGACACAACGATGATGCAGTAATTATATTATTAATGAAATATTGACATAATTGATGTTATAAATACCCAAATAAATCTAATTTGAGACTTTTTATTAATTACACTAATTTTCTAGGTTAATATGACATGTTAGTATTGATTTAGATATATTTTTTCGAACTAATCACTCTTTTATGATTTTCACAAAAATCAATTACTAAATAGTGTCAAAATGGACATAAAATAGTTTTTAAAACAAATATTATATTATTAATTTTTATTTTACTCCTAAAAATCTAAGGTTCGGAACAATGACTTAGATAAGGTTATATATATTAATAATAAACAACTTGGGGTTCTTTTGGCTTGATATAGTAAGTTTATTAACATTATAGTGTAAGAAAACAAGAAAACACGGTAAAGGTTAAATTATCTAACTTAAAGTTAAACCTAAATGATAAGGTTAAAATTGATACCTAAACTTGTATAAATTATATTTGATGAGAGGATTTCGACCTATACCCACCTTAGTTTCTAAATATATCAATTTGGAGATATTAAAAACCGAATTTGACTTTATAATAAAATACTATTTTTAGTTATTCCAAAGGTGCCCCTCTCCTCACTTATAAAAGGGAACCTCCTCCCCCTCTTCCTCACACCACTTTGAGCCTTCAAGCTCGGCCAAACCCTGACAATTTCTTCTCTCCACTTCCCTAGAGACATCCTAGAGGTCCTGGTCTTCTTCAAAAACCAATTTTATTTCCCTAAAAGGAGGTCTCAAAGAAGCGCTTCAAAGAGGAGGTAATGTCCGTTACCGATTCTTTCATATTTATTTCTTCTTCCACTTCTTCTTCTTTAGTTGTTTCATTATGAAGTAATAACATCAGTATCACTCATATACTGATATGTTATTATATGTATGAAACAACCCTATTTCTCCATCTATCCATCCTACGAAAACTGAAATCACCACGCGTGCGTACGTACGGAATACCGTCTCCACGCCATGGTGTAATCTATTTTCCACCACCACCTTACTTGGATGGGTATAATGGTGTAAATAATTACTATATGTGATTATTATAAAGTGATATTGATTCTGAAATAGTATACATACACTCCAATACAATTCCACGATCATGGGAATGATATCATCGCTCGTGCGTACGTACGGAATACCGTCTCCACGATGTGATGTGATGCGTTCTACATGATCTTCATTGCATAATGATTATATAAATGAATTGAATGAATAAATATGATATATATTACATTAATACCAATCTGGAAATGATGTATCTATAACCTAAAAATAAGAATAAGAATTTATTCGACAAAACACGCATAAGAACAAAAAGTTATAAACACCCGAATAACAAGTAGCAATGAAATATTACTACTAAGAAGCTAAGAATATGACCATATATGATATCATAACAATAATTATGATTCTGTAATAAGTCAATAACATTATTTAAATCATTATACAGGGGGTTCGGACACATACGAATCAAATCGGACCTAAGGGAAGGGAAATATCACAATCTCATTTTTATCCGAGATTGTTTATACTTTGGTATTTACTGGGGTGTATTTTATCATCCACATCCATGTTTCCTCAATATTTAATATTATTTACATCCACCTACAATTGTTAAAATCCATTTTTACCCTTTGGTGAGTTTATAGTAAAAGATATGAAAGGAATCTTTTGTCGTTTTTCGTACGAGGTACTTTTCCGACAAAAGTACGAGAATAATATTTTTTTTAACTTATACGGCATGAATGGATTTTTAAAACATTATTTCCAAGAAGATTCCTTTAAAATTTTCAAGTTTGTTTTTAATCAACTTCTTTTAGTTTAAAATTTTATGACATTTTAAGAAAGGAAAATGTTTTTGAAGTAGAAAGGATATTTTTCTCAAGAATGGAGTTCAAGTGTTTTATCAAAATTATTTTCCATCTAAGATAATATAGGGCTTTGTTTCTATCCCTATTATTACATTGATTTGATTATGTTGTGATGGAAATATTTTTATGAATTACTTTATCTTATATGAATTGTTTTATGATGTCATGTTGTTTAAGAATCCCATTTTTATTACATGGGTTATGCAATGATGTATGATTTATGATTTTGTGGCACACATATGAATGGTATCATTATGAGATGGGTGGGAACTATATCTCCCTAAAATGCATTGGGTAAAGATTTTATATCTCATGAGATAGACATGGCTGGAATGGCAGGTTAAACCGGTTCAGTGAAATAGGACTGAAACGAGGAGTGAACTCGGTTCAGAAATGGACTTTGTCCACTAAGATAGTCTTGGAAATGAGTATTGAATAACAAGAAATGATTCTCTATGATTATGTGTGTATGCCACAAAGTTTCATGTTTTAAGTTATGATTATTGGGATTACATTTCACTACTATGATTTATCCCATGTTATGAAATTATGCTCTCTTTTACAAGTTAAGATTTCCAAAATGTTATGTTCTTATGAATATTATGTGATTGATATTTATTTTGTTTACCCTTACTGAGAATTTGAGCTCACCCTTTTGTATGTTTTCTTTCCCCAGGTTAGGAAGAAGCTTATTAAGTAAGATATGCCAAAAGGGACTATAGATATGATGAAATAAATGGGAGATAGTGTAGACGCTTTATGAACCAGTTGTTTATGTTTCCCAGTTTCTAAAGACACTATACCTATACGGTACTTTCCTAGTTTTGTTATATGTTGTAATAAGTGTGCTTAAATTTTAAAGTAATAACAATGTATGTAAACTATGGGTCGTTATATGCTCATACTCAATTGAAAGTTCAAACTTAAACTCATCATCCACAAGATAAATGGTTTCTATAAGTGGAGATAAAAGGTCAAATTCTAGAAGAATTTATGAAAAATGACCAAATATATAAATAAATGTTTATCTATCAATATTAATGGGATTTATCACAGAAAAGAAAACATCCTAAAAAATATTAGGGTGCCAAAAAAACCAGCTGAGTCTCATGAACCTAAGTCATGATTGATTAATTGATTTCCTCACCATCTCTGTATCAAACCACATATCCCACTCTTGGATTTATATGATTCTTATTTTAAGGGAGATGCAACCGAATACTTGGTTCTTCAATTTTAGTGCCTAAAAAGGGGAGATAATGTGAAAAATACCATAAAAATAGATATAATGTGAGAATCATCAAATCTTATAAATAATCATACAATTTATTGATATTGGAAGAATTAAATTCAATTGACTATTCATGGATACGAAATAATTTAGGATTCAAAAATAGATGTCCAAAATCCCATTCCTGTAGTTTGAATTCCTCAGGAAAAAATAGTGATAGAATCCTCATCCAATCAAGATCATTTTTATATTATAGAACAAAAAAACTATTGAGACCTGATATACCAGTTCATCAAATCACTATATCCTCTAACACCTTGGAAGAACAAGCCTCAAGATGAAATAATTTTTTTCAATTCTCTATTAGTTTAGAGCTCACATCATATTTTTCTTGAAAACATGCCACCAAGACATTCTTAACAATCCTCCCAACATCTGAATCAATAAAAGTGGAAAGGTTCCAAAATTTAGTCACAACCACCTTATATCGATTATCAGTCAATGCATATCACTTGGGATCTGCATATATATAATTCTTATAGATTTAAAAAACTAATCCATTCAAGTCAACACTATTTAAAATAACTTCAACATCAACCTAAAAGTCATGAGGGAAATGCATCAAATAATAATAGGGTAAATATCCATCTCGATCACCTGATAACCTACATCAGTTCCCCAATAACAACAACACCAAAAACAACAAAATCAAAAACAACAATAATAATAGTTTGAAATGGTTTGGGAACAATACACATTTATTTAATATAGAAAACTCACTTTTTAAATGGGTTTTGGGGAAACCCATTACAAGAACAAAATGAAAAGTTATTTGAAATCCTAATATATAGCCAAAATTTCCTCTATTTTCTTACATAATTTCCTTGCTTCACCAGCTTCCTAAATCACTGCCCACATCACCATTTTACAGCATCAACAACTACATCATAATACAAAAAACAATGAAAATAGTGAATGCATTAATGACTTATTGTGAATGATGTTTGAGATACACATAGTTGGCGGGTTTGACCCCCCCCCAAATGTGCTTGGGTTCTTCCGCACCAATTAAATTTACTAGAGAAGTAATGTTGGTCAGCCTATGAAATAGTACAAGGGGAAATAATGAACCTAACTCAATAATAGGGTTGGGTGAACATGGATTCCTAATGGATATCTGCACGATGTAGTGACAATGGGATATTATTGTGGCCTAGATGGTGGTGGAAGTTACCACTTAGGGGTTCTAGGATGACACCATGACAATGAGGGTTCATTCTCAATGACATGGGTGGGTGAGGGTTTGGATAGATGTGTGTGGAGATATGACTATAGGGGTGGATCACGTTAATGGGCATGCAATGAGGTGGAAATTGTGATTGGTAGGGAGGTAAACCATAGAGGCCGACCAAAATGATCTACAAGACGTGTTAAAGAAAGGATGTGGTAATAGTGGGTATTCAAAGATGTCATAATTATTAAACAAAATAAATCATGATTCTTATGGGACCAGTTCAATTATTTTGGGATCGAGATATTGAGGCTATTAAAAAAATTAGTAATAGTGATAACAGTAATAGTAGTAGTAGTAATAATAATAATAATAATATAATAAATCACACCAGTGGTTCATGGATCATCCCTCCCCACAAGGAATGGAATGAACCAGAAAATACTATTTTATTACATATGATGGACCAAAGGTTGGTTGACCCAAAGTCCATTACATGGCCTAAAGGATCAAGGTCCTAAAGGCCCATCTGATTTCCCAAAGGACCAGTCATATAGCCTACATCATTACTTGTCACAGTTTGGACTCCTAATCACTCCACCTACCAATATTCATCAAAATGTGTCACCAGTATGAATTCATGCATCATCCTCAACCATGAATTAGTGCATCATACTATCATACGATTCACCAAGGAAGATCATACTTATAACGAGAATGACAATTAAGGAAGAGGTCCAAATGATAGGTACCACACACCTATATATGTTTTAAGCTTCCCACTAGATGATTCCTTTCATGGCATACCTATGTATCACTTTCATACCATGTCACATCATCTTAATGGTACAACTTCATCATATTCAGTGGTAGGGGAACCATACACCCCATATGGAAAATCCATGTTGACGGCTGGATAATTGATAGGTTCCAACATGGTCATAATTTTTTCAAGGCCACCAACCTGGTGGTGCCTACATGTCTCAAAGTCACCGAGCCTGGTAGATGTGTCAAGATATTTATTATAGTCTCTCCACACCACCAGCACTCTGCAAATGCTATCCAAAAGGCCCTATGGACTAAAGCCTTAGATGTTCAGAAGTCCTTATGAACCATAGAACAAAAATTATGGCAGCGTATCCCAATTCAAATGAATAGTTATGCTATTATGGTACTACTATGGTACCTTATATAGTACTAATAAAATTATTTCAATAGTATATTTGAAATATATCCCATGACGGTTTTTGAACTCGAGTCTCTTGATGAAGAATTACTGGGGTTTACCACTTGGCTACACCACCATGTAGTAAAAACCTTGTCATATTTCATCGTAGATCTGGTTTTAAATAATGGTGGATGATTATTTTTCAATATAGTGTACCATTACTATGTAGGTATAGTAATGGTACCATTATAGTGAAATAATTCCCCAGAATAAGGATTTCAAGCCATTGAATTGGGTTTATAGGACACAAGCCCTTCAATATATTAATTATTTATAGCACATGACATGAATGGACACAAAAAATAGCTTGATGAAAGTGAAAAGTTGTGTGACAAATTGAAATTTAGACACCACTTGTGGGAAGCCTCAAAAGATGGATGAGAACACTGGTTCCTAACATCCAGCCATATTACCGCATGAGTTTTTTATTTAAAATTAATGGATTCTATTTTATTGACTATTAAAAAGTTAGACATGTCGGATGATGTAACACGATAGGTAGGCGATGATGTTATGAGAAACATAAAGCATCAATAGGTGGGAATATTGAACGAGAGATGGTTGTGTTGGAATATTAATACTTTCATTTCATGTATATATATTCTGATATTTAATACATTGATTTATGTAAATTAATTGATTAATCTTTATTGGATTTTGAATTTCTTATGGGTATTTTTTATTTTTGACTAGATAAAATAAAGGTTGGAAAATTAGAAAAATATGATAATTTGAGGATGAAAATAATTTCCCATGACATTTAAAAAGTGAAATATCAATCCAAATATTCCAAATTTTAAAATTAGGTTAAAATAGAGGCTTACCTACTTGAAATTGAAAATTTTGGATGTAAATCATATATATTGGGATTGAATGGGATAGAGGACGTGAAGAAACAATATAAAAAACCCACAAAAAGAGGAGGGTCAGGGAATTCAAGGTGTGACTACAACTTTCAAATTTTGATACATGTTTGGTAGACCCATAAATTCTATATTTTGATTCTATTTATTTATTAATTATTCCAGAAAAGTAAACTACCCATCACTCTATAAAATGTATATTCAAAACTTATTTATGAAAGAAAAAATGGATTCACACTCTAAAATTTATCCATTATGTGTGTTCATCGAATGACGCATATATAGAATGACCTTCACTACACAATTCATTCAATTAATTCCATTTAGGACATTAACTCACAATTAACTTCAATTTTATTATACTAGATATGATGGATTTTAAAGGAACCAATTATGTATTCAAAATAATTTCTTATGGAATACGTGAGAATACTAAATACCAGATACATGGATATATCCAAATGATAGAATCACATGGTTGGGATCCCTTATTTTACTGATGTTCTTCACCACCTGGTTACTTTATATTCATTCCTCCACATTATTAGAATGATGGGTTTTTTCCTTTTTGTCTTGTTAATTGATTATAGGGGTAGTGTTGTATATGTATTGTTTTATATTATGAATTAATGTTTGAGTTGGGGAATAGTTATTTATTACATTTTGATATCTTTATTTTTTTCATTGAGTGATCATTTCCATGTGATTTGAGGAGTGTTATTTTATGAACAAACATATCACTATAGATTGTACATGACCATTATGAAATCTAAATATATTATGTTTATATAAGGTTTTGGGTCACCTATTCTGGTTATCCAACTGTGTAACTTACCATATGAAATGTGTGATTATTGGATTAGTGAAGGGTTCCCATATGAAGGATATCTAAGACCCAATTTTCACAACAAATATGAATGAACATGTAATTATCTAAATCCAAAAAACACAAACCAAAAAATTACTAAACATGAAATGCTTCTCACTTGATTAAAAAACCAATTTTATATTATTTTCTCTATTCACCCTCTTAAAAAAAATAATCAATTGAATTTTAAATTTATAAAATTACATGAATAATTTATTCCCATTATGTATTTATCAACCTCGCCCTTCAATAGACCATTTTTTAAAATTTGTTTGTTTTTGTTTGAGTTTAAAATTTTTATTGTAATTTCCCCAATATATGTAACAAAAATTTCATGTGACCTAAAAAACTAGAACCATTTTTTGGAATATCATTTAGTTATGATTATAATATTTAGAAATTTAACTTTTTGTTTCATAAAATTTTCACCATTTAAACTTGGATTTATTATTCTATAGTTTTAGGCACGACATAAACACATGAATATCCATATAGAGGAAAGAATAAATAATGATTTCCTTCCATAGACCCTGAAATTGAAATGATTTGATGATTGAAGAGAGAAAAAACACAACAGGAACAAGAAATAATGGCTAGAAGAGATAATCATCAAGAAGATGGTCTAGAACACGTACATGGAGTAGGGAAAGAGATCTAATAAAGTAATCATGGGGTGGAAGCTTCAATCAACTATGGTATACCCTCAAACATAGGGGGTCTATCTAAGAATACTATTCCATCCAATACATTCCCAACATTTTGATGTCATGATGTTGATAATACAAATGATCACACATTTCATTATATTTAGAGGGCTACCAGATGAAGACACCAATTCTCACAAAGGAATATTCTTAAAATTATGCGAAAAATTCCAATTCAATCCCTCAAAAAGTGAAATTGTGAGATTATTCCTTTTTAGATTATCACTAAAGAAAAATAAAAGGGAGTGGATCCAAATTATACCCCTGCACTTCATCACTACATTGTAGGATCTGTTAAGAAACATTTTGACACTGTTTTCCCATCCACAGAACCTATGGATCTACGAGTAATAATTTTAAACATTGAAATAATAAATAAAGAATATTTGTTAAGTAGATGGTATATATTGAATTTTTTATTTTATGGTGTCCTCATGACAACATTGGAATGTTTTTTCTAATCCAAACATTTTACAATGGTCCATCATAGAAAAATAATTCAATTATAGATGTCTTCGCATGTGGTTTTCTTATGAGAAATTAACTTAAAGATATATATGAGTTTTATAAGAAAATTATAGTAATATTTTTCAATGGAAAACAGATAAAGGTAAAGTGAAAGGATTTTAAATAGAATACAACGGATGGGTTTCCACCCAAAGGAATACTATGTCAAAGAAGCTAGATGTGACGATGTACAATCAGTATCCTAATGGTATGCATTGTGAATATGAGAATTATTTAGATTATAATTGACATAGTTATACACATTAATGGAAGATTTATAATTACTCAATATTAGAATCAAGGAAAATGGTAAGGATTTCATCCAACACAATAATGTTTTCAACCTCAAAACCAAGGGTCATCACTGAAGTGTTAATTCCATTCTCTAGAAGAGACCCTAGTAATTTTTATGACCACCACATGTGATGAAATTAAGGATTTAATATCCTAATATAAATATCAAGATTCATCTATCAATGAATTGAGAGATGTATCAAAAAATCATTAAGCTACAATGAGGAAATTGAAATTCCAGGTGAGTCAAATTGCCAAAAAAAGAAAAAGAGGTGAAGGGGAGTTTTATCAAGTGGAACTGAAGTCCCAATTTTAGTGTACTTTATGATAATATTTATTCATTATGTTTAAATATTAATAAATTTTTTATCATATCATGATTTTTCCCCTTCATGATATAGTATGAGGTAATCTCCTAACAGTATCTACTGCACTGAAAGGTCATAGAAGTTCTATGCTATGAGGAGAACCCAAAAGTTCCACAATAGTGTTATTAAATATATATCTTTTATAGCTGGATGAAATCATTTTAGGGACACAAATGATACATTATATCATCATCAATGACTCATGGGGATTTGATGCACACCATTAGGAAGTCTGTAGTTATATTTTTCATTGGACGTTTGCATCAACAGATGTGTGTATTGGTCCTAATACAGTAATAACATTATTAATTGATTTTATGAGTCACACACATTGATGTGTTGATGAAAATCATGATAAAATATATTCATGGTAAAGTAGGATATATTGGGTGTATTATAAGTAATATTTCATTTATTAATAATGTGAGAATGGATTTGTAACTTACGTAATGGAAGTTCGTATATCATGAAATTTTATTGAAATGATATCACCTAAATAAATCCATAGCCATGTTTTTCCATAGAAATGTTCAATTTTTGTAAATTAAAAGAAAGAGTCATGGGGAAAATAGGTTGATAGCACTAGCATGTAGCCTTATTTATTATAGATATCATGATAAATGGGTTTTATTAAACAGTAAGCATCTTTTTGTGGTTTTATATCATTTCTACATTAACTTATTTCTCTATGGGAGGCTTGGAATGCTACTAGATGATAACCATTGACTTTAGAATGCATCACCTAATTCCACAGAAAAAGATTCCTATATCATAACACACTAAGTCTATATAGAAAATATTTTAAATAATAATAATAATTACTACTTTCCAAGCAGAATAAATATTATTCCTCTTTATGGTTTAATAATTATTCATGTTTTTTTGATAATATAAATTTTGTCACCAGTTTTTTGAGAAAATATTGTTTGAGTGTAATATTTAATAAATATTTATTCTCTATTTAGTGAATATAATATTTATTTACTTATTGGAAAATAATTTAGTGATATTTATCTTTTAAATAATAATTATTATTCAAGGCTAGATAATTATTATGTTTGAATGGAGAACTGAGTTTAATGGCTCGGTGATAAATAATATAAATTGAATATTATTTGAATAAATGATATATAATTTAATTCACTACTTTAGTGCATGTTAAGAAATGATAATAATAATAATAATAGTAATGTTATTATTATTTTAGACATGATTTCATTCAAGGAGTATGAAAAATTATAAGTTCACATGTGAAATTATTATTTTTTAACCTTAGTCTAATATAAATAGATATATACTATTTTTTAAGTGGTTACCAATTCCATTTGTTATGAAAAACAACATTTAGAGAGAATAATATTGAATCCTTATAGATATACCTTTCTAAGAAATCCTTCAATAATAGAGAACAATCCTTATCCACCACCACTCTCAAGTCTACAGAGATTAAATGAAACCCTTTATTAAAGAGATTCTTAGGGCGATTATTAGCGAACAACACAAGTGTTAGCACCTACCGTGATAGCACCTAGAGATTCCCACAGTGATGTTCGAAGGGTTTTAAAATAGGCGCGGATCACCGCTAGAGGGAATATACTCTTGATTCATATGATGCAATGATAGTATGAAATAGATACATTCTTAGATCGATCAATGAAGAAATAATTTATTTCAAGTTAATTATTTAATTATATAAATTAATTATATATAATATTTTATGATCATGTGTCTTGATTCTGATATTCAATCATCAATTAGTCTTTGATTCAATTTCATTGATCATGATATTTTTCATCATGTTAATATTGGATTAATCATTTATTATGAAAAAAATGTCGAGGTGGTAATGCCCCATTAGGTTCTTCAGCTGCTCTCAATACGTTCATTTGGAATTAAAGTTGTAATATAATTATTTATAATTATTTAAATAATTTTTATTGATTTATTGATTTATCATTTGTTTTAAATTCTATTTTAATCATTATTTAATCCAAACCATGATATATACTCTTATTACTCTTCATTATCAAAAAAATAATCCAATAAATTTATTATATGAAAGAATCACATATGAAGAAATCATCTGGAGGCACCGAGGATTTTGGTCTAGTTAACATAAGAGTATACACCATGTAGCACATTGGTACATGCAGTGTACCCATGGTCAATGCACTAAGAATTAATTTTAAATTAATTTTGGCAGTAAGAAATTATTACACATGGTTTTTATTTAAATACGCCACATATTGATCAGAACAGTGTGGAATAATATCAGTCAGACTACATGATTTATAACATACATACATAATGTGTAGTACGTTAGTCAAAGATAGGTTGTCTATTCTCTTAGACACCCCACATGACTGGTAACCGTGTAACTAAGAGATCAAACATCGTGAATCCATTGTATATGTCATGTACTCCGTTGATTTTTGTAGAATGATTACACACTAAGTACCTATGCATGTTATACACGCTATGTAGCTGGATAGTATACACCATGTATTTTGCCAAATTATAAGGAATTAAAACTCAATTTATTATACTGCTTTAATCGAACCAATTTTTTTTATGTGTGGTCATTATGTTGAATTTACATTCCTTGTAACATGTTATATATATATATATATTAAATTTATAATTAATTTTTATTTAATTTTCAAAACTGATATCTTGTACAAGTTGACATATATTCATTACATTATGTGCATTGAAACATAACATTCCACATAAATACCATGTGTTCCATATGTTCATTAAGTTGGTAGTACACACTATGAAATTATTTTCATTGATTATTATGCCACGTATCACATGATTAAATAGTATATGAAGTAGTTGGGGTTTGACTTAGTGGTAAGCACCCCGTAAGGATACATGGAAAATGGGGGTTCAAAACCCATGGGGCGCAGGTACTGTAGCAGTACTGTAGCGGTACTGTAGCAGCGGCGGCACTGTTCATCAGCGGGTACTGTAGCGGCGACAAGGCACTGTAGTGGTGGTGATACTGTGTGGTACTGTAGCAGCAGGTTACTATTCACAGAATGTGAATTGGCCTTTGAATTTGGGCCTACGGGCTATGTAATGGGCTAGAAGCCCACTGGGCCTTCGGGCTATGTAATGGGTTTCCCTCTACCCAGTTAAAAGAGGACTTTGATTTGATTTAATAATAAAAATGAGGCTTCAGCCCCAACCTTTTAAAAAAAATAGTATATGAATATAATAAGCATTTGGGCAGTTTGGGTAGGTACGCACCATGTTACATTAAAGGTACATTTTTATACATTGAAAATTTTATATTAATTTGTTTAATATGTTTCATATTATCATGGATTAGAATATAAATTTTTTTTATGTGAATTAAGATAAAAATAATTAATTAATTAAAGAAGATAATTATTAAATTTTAGAATGATTTATCCAAAAAAATGATTACAATTGATTGATATTTTTATGGAATGATTATTTCATTGTATGTGTGTAACACCTGAGACTTTTATGAGAAATATTTAGTTTTTATGTTATATAAATCATCAAAGGAATCTTTCACTACACACAACACTAGCTTGGCTTGCTTTACATGCAACTGCGGCCTTCCTCGATAGCTTGCATCGTACGCAATAACCGAGTTTCACTAAACAACGATATATTATAATATTAGCCGTCATGAATAGTATTAACTAAAATTTTAATTTTATAACATTTTAATAAATCTTATACATTTTATAGAATGAGGTATGAAAACAAAATCAGTTTTTTGGATAAAAGAAGTATTTTTAAAAAAATGCAGTTTTACCGCCTTTTGATGGCGCACCCACATTAAATCAAGTTTTGACTAGTTTATAAGTTCAATTTGAAAAAATAAAGTTTTTCTTTAGAATCAGGATATAAAAATTTACTTTGGATAATTTTTTTCATATTATTCTGATAACTTTCATATTTTAATGAATAGTAAAAACACGCTATATTTTAATTAAAAACAACTTTTTTCATCACAATAATTTATATGGTTGAATTATGATATTTAATTAATTTAAAGTATAAATATAATATATTTTTACCATTTAATATAACGTATGTCATTATCATTAATTTTACATTGAATTCATAAGTGAAAACATTTCAATCTTTGGCAACGTTTTAACTTTTAAAACCCGTTTACTTAACAACAGGATTAATTTTAAATTAATTACAGAAAATTCTGTGTTTTGAATTTTGAAAAATGGATTCCATATTTGGAATCAGTGGGTCCAAATTATGTTAATAGGTTACTTTTTTTTTGATATTATGAATAGTAATTACGGTAATTTTGTATTTACTACGGTTAAAGGTAAATAGGGTAATTCAAGGTTAAAAGAATATTATAATAATTCAAAATTACCTTTACACTTATCCTAACCTTATTGGATGAGTAGTGGCCGACCATGGGCATCCTTGGGTCGATATTGGGACCCCATTGAGCCACTTGGTAGTGACAATGACAATTTGTATTAATTAATTTAATGTAAAGACAAAATTGACATTAACAAAAATCTTTTAATAATTAATTTTTATAAGGGGTTATATAAATTATATTTTCGATTATAAATATTCATTGTAAAGAAAACAAATCCTATATAATGATATTTTTTTTATAATTTTTAGACACCAAATAAATTAAATTATTTATGACACAGTAATGATTAGGTATTTACCTCATTAATAAATGATTGAAATAAATAAGATTGTAATGATTAAAATATTTTCCAAAACATGTCCAATTCTGATTGGATGATTTTATTTCGACTATGATTAATCTTATCTTCATATTTAATGATTTTGGACCTTTTGAAACTGAAGATAAGTTTATAATAAAATAATATTTCTACACTTTCCAAAGGTGCCCCTCTCCTCCCTTATAAAAGGGAACCTCCTCCCTCTCTTCCTCACACCAATTTGAGCCTTCAAGCTCGGCCAATCCCTGCCCATTTCACTTCCCCACTTCCTTAGAAATCTACTAGAGGTACTGGTCTTATCAAAAGACCAACTCTAGTGCCTTAAGAGAAAGTTTAAAAGAGGCACTTCGAGAAAGAGGTAATACCTTCTACCATTTTCTTCATGTTCCATTCTTCTTCTACTCCCTCTTATTTAGTTGTTTTATTATGAGGTAATAACACTAGTATCCCTCATATACTGATATGTTATTATAAATTTGAAACAACCCTATTTCACCAATTATCCATCCTACGGAAAACAAAATCACCGTGCGTGCGTACGTACGGAATACCGTCTCCACGCCGTGGTGTAATCTGTTTTCCACCACCACCTTACTTGGATAGGTATAATGGTGTAAAGAATAACTATATATGATTATTGAAAATTGATATTGATTCTGAAATAGTATACATACACTTCAATACAATTCCACGATCATGTGAACGATATCATCGCTCGTGCGTACGTACGGCCTACCGTCTCCATGATGTGATGCGACTCGTTCTATATGATCTTCATTGAATAATGATTATATAAATGAATTTAATGAATTAATATGATATATATTACACTAATACCATTATGTAAATGATGTATCTATATCATATAAAGAGTAATAAGAATTTATTTGACAAAACACCCATAAGAACAAAAAGTAAAAAACACCCGAATAGCAAGTAGTAATGAAATATTACTAATAAAAAGCCAAGAATATGACCATATATGGTATCATAACAATGAATATGATTCTGTAATAAGTCAATGACATTATTTAAATCATTATACAGGAGGTTCGGACACGTACAAAGCATATCGGACCTGAGGTAAGGGAAAATATCACAATCTCATTTTTATCCGAGATTGTTTATACTTTGGTATTTACTGGGGTGTATTTTATCATCCACATCCATGTTCCCTAAATATGTAACATTATTTATATCCTCCTTCAATTTTTTAAATCCAATTTTTCCCTTCGGTGAGTTTTTAGTAAAAGGTATGAAAGGAATCTTTTGTCGTTTTTCATACGAGGTACTTTTTGAATTTTCTGACAAAAGTACGAGAAGAATGTTTTTTAACTTATACGGCATGAATTGATTTTTAAAACATTATTTCCAATAAGATTCCGTTACAAGTTTTCAAGCTTATTTTTAATCAACTTCTTTTAGTTTATAATTTCATGAAATGTTAAGAAAGGAAAAGTGTTTTTGAAGTAGAAAGGATATTTTCCTCAAGAATGGAGTTTAAGTGTTTTATCAAAATTATTTTCCATCTAAGTTAATATAGGGTTCTGTTTATATCCCTATTATTAAATTTATTTGATTATGTTGTGATGGAATTATTTTTATGAATTCCTTTATCTTATATGAATTTTTTTATGATGTCACGATGTTTAAGAATCCCATTTTTATTACACGGTTTATGAAATGATGTATGATTTATGATTTTGTGGTACACATAAGAATGGTATCATTATGAGAAGGGTGGGACCTATATCTCCCTCCAATTCATTGGGTAAATATTTTATATCTCATGAGGTAGACATGGCTGGAACGGCAGGTTAAACCGGTTCAGTGAAACAGGACTGAAACGAGGAGTGAACTCAGTTCAGAAATGGACTTTGTCCACTAAGATAGTCTTGGAAATGAGTCTTGACTAATAAGAAATGATTCTCTATGATTATGTGTGTATTACACAAAGTTTCATGTTTTATGTTATGATTATTTGGATTACATTTCACTACCATGATTTATCTCATGTTATGAAATTATGATCTCTTTTGAAGGTTATGATTTCAAAAATGTTATGTTCTTATGAATATGATGTGATTGATATTTATTTTTTTACCCTTACTGAGCATTTGAGATCACCATTTTATATTGTTTCTTTCCCCAGGTTAGGAAGATGGATATTAAGTAAGATATTTCAAAAGGTACTATAGATATGATGAAACAAATGGGAGACAATGTAGATGCTTTATGAACCAGTTGTTTATGTTTCCCAGTTTCTAAAGACACTATACCTATACGGTCCTTTCATGGTTTTGTTATATTTTGTAATAAGTATGCTTCAATTTTGAGTTATTAACCATGTATGTAATGTATGGGTCGTTATAGTTGGTATCATAGGAAAGGTATATTCAAACTTTGGAAACTAGGATGTGAAAGCCTTAGTAAGAAACCTAAGGATATGTCTAAGCATAGAACACAATCTTAGTGTTTTAGAAATGTCCATGAACAACCTATGATAAGACCTTAAGTGTGAAATTTTATTCTTGATTATGTGGTTTTCCTATTATAATTAGCGTTTCTCACACTATTCTTATTGGTTTTAGTCAATGGCTGGAACCCGAAGAAACCGTGTTAATGCGGAATGCGATGTGCAATGCAATGATTGTCCCCCTGAGCAACCAATACTTATGGGAGTTGGAATGAAAAATCTTGTATCCATTCTCACACAACTTTCTCAAGCTATGAACCATGATGGACTTCCAAATGAGCAATGGAAGGAGAAACATTCTGTCGAATCCTTCATGAGGCAGCATCCACCTTCATTTAGCGGGTCTTCTGATCCATTAGTGGCTGAACAATGGATCAGTACCACTAAAAAGATATTTTCAGTTCTTCAATGTTCTGAACATCATAAAGTCATCTTAGCAGTGTATCGTTTGGAAGGTGATGTTGATCAATGGTGGAATCTTATTAAGAATACGAGGCAAAGGGATGATATTTAGTCCATGGAATGGGATGAGTTCAAGAACTTATTTTTCAATAAGTATTTCCCTCATATACTTTGAACAAAGATGGAGAATGAGTTTCTTGAACTAAAGCAAAAGGATGATGAATCCGTTGGTACCTACGAAGAAACTTTTACAAGACTTGCAAGGTACGCTTCCGGAATTATTATCCAACCTGAGAGTAAGATCGATCGATTCTTTAGTGGCTTAAAACTAAGTCTTCAAAGGGTGTTAGCCATAAGGGACTTCAATAGATATGAGTAAATTGTTAAATGTGCTCTCAAGGTTGAGATGGAGAATGGTGTAACCCATCAGTCACATGGGTTTGATAAGAAGAGGAAAATGGAATTCAAAGGAAAATCTAAAGACCACACTGAAAAGAAGATGAGTTTTCCATTATGCTCAATGTGTGGAAAGAAACATGGAGGAAATTGTCTTAAGGGGACAAGAAAATGTTATAAGTGTGGAAAAGAAGGTCATCGGGCAATTGAATGTCCAAATAATGGGAAGAAGATGTCTAATGATGCAAAAAAAGGAAGGGATACACAGAATGTACCTACTACACTTCAATGTTTCAAGTGTAAGGAGATAGGGTATTATGCCAATCAATGCCCAAATCCAAGGGTTGATGATGATGATCGAAGTCAACATACTCTTAATGACAAAGACAAAGGAAAGTCACATTTAATTACTATCGGCGATGTGGAGTACGACAACGAAGTGGTGAGAGGTACACTTACCATCCACTCTAAAGTAGAAAATGTTTTATTTGATTCTGGATCCACCCACTCTTTTATTTTTGAAGAATTTTCTAAGGGTATCACCGTATTACCTCAACAATTAGATGTTGAGTTGGCTATGACAACTCCTAATGGCACAACAGTCGCATCAAAAGTTTATAATTCTTCTCCGATTGAAGTTTGTGGGAAAGTGCTTCCTGCAAATCTTGTGATCCTTCCTATAGTGGAATTTGATGTGATTCTTGGCATGGATTGGCTTTCTTTATATGGAGCTCATATCAATTTCCAAAGAAGGGAAGTGACATTTAATATTCCAGATCAATCTATGATCATCTATCGATGCAAGGATGAACATATCCTTCCAGTGGAAATTTCTTCCATCTTATGGGTCTTGATTCCACTAAATAAAGGTTATTTATCTCAAATGGTTGCTGAGAAACTCATGATTAAGAATAAGCCCATTGTATGGGAGTTTGACGATGTCTTTCCGGAGGAATTTCAAGGTCTTCCACCAAATTGTGATGTTGAGTTTTCAATAGAACTCGTAACGGGTGCTTTGCCTATTCCAAAGACACCTTATAGAATGGCCCCAATTGAGTTGCAGGAATTGAAGAAGCAACTCCAAGATAATCTTGATAAAGGATTCATACGCCCTAGTGCGTCACCTTGGGGAGCACCTGTTCTGTTTGTTAAGAATAAAGATGGATCAATGAGACTCTGTATTGATTATCGAAAACTTAACAAGATCACTGTGAAGAACAAATATCCTCTCCCACACATTGATGACCTATTTGACCAACTATGCAGAGCTCAATACTTTACCAAGATTTATCTTCGTTCTGGGTATCATCAATTAAGGGTCAAAAGGGAGGATATACAAAAGACGGCTTTCTGTACAAGGTATGGACACTATGAATTTATAGTGATGCCATTTGGTCTTACTAATGCCCCTGCTATCTTCATGGATATAAGGAATAGAGTCTTTAGAGACTATCTTGATCAGTTTGTGGTAGTCTTTATAGACGATATTCTTGTCTATTCAAAGAACAAGGAAGAACATGACGATCACTTGAGAATTGTATTAAAGACCCTAAGAAAGGATAAGCTTTATTCCAAATTTACCAAGTGTTAATTTTGTCTTCAAAAAGTTGCATTTTTGGGTCACATAATTTCAAAAGACGGGATATCTGTGGATCCAGCAAAAACAGAGGTTATAAAAATATGGTCGAGACCAACAACAGTAACTGAGATCTGAAGTTTTCTTGGTTTGGATGGATATTAACGACGGTTTGTGAAATATTTTTCAAGGTTATCTAACCCACTCACAAAGTTAACTCGAAAAGGAGTTAAGTTTGTTTGGATGGAGGAATGTGAAGAAAATTTCAACGAGATAAAAAGAAGGTTAGCCAGTGCACCTGTTCTCACACTACCTAATAGTGGAGAAAGGTTTGTGATCTACAATGATGCATCCAAGAAGGGATTGGGATGTGTTCTCATGCAAAATGATATGGTGATAGCTTATGCCTCACAACAGTTGAAAATCCATGAGCAAAATTACCCAACTCATGATTTAGAGTTTGTTGCAGTAATCTTTGCATTAAAGATTTAGAGGCATTATCTTTATGGAGAAAAGTATGACATTTATACTGATCATAAAAGTTTAAAGTATATTTTCACACAAAAGGAGCTGAATATGCACTAAAGAAGATGGTTGGAGCTGATTAAGGATTATGACTGCTCAATTCATTACCACCCTAGGAAAGAAACAAGGTGGCAGATGCATTAAGTCGACAAGACCATGCTAGCTTATCCATGATGAGGATCAAAAAAGATCCAATATTTATGTATTTACAAAGGATGGATCTTGGAATTATAATGAAAGGGGAAAAATCGTATCTTTCTCAAATGAATGTTCAACTATCTATACATGTGAAGATTAAAGGGGAACCAAAAGAAGAAGTCAAGTTACAAAAGAAGGTGAGAAATGTTCCTGAATTCAACCTTTATTTTGATGGGATAATAAAGTTCAGGAATCGGGTTTGTGTTCCTCCCATCCCCCAATTAAATAAGGAGCTGATGGATGAGGCTCATAGTTCTTCATTCTCTATTCATCCTGGAAGCATGAAGATGTATAGGGACCTGAAAGATTACATCTGGTGGGATGGCATGAAAAGAGATGTTGATGAATATGTCTCTCGATGCTTGGTTTGTCAGCAAGTTAAATCTGAGAGACAGAAGTCTAAGGGGATGTTACAACCATTACCCATACTTGAATGGAAATGGGAAAACATCACTATGGACTTTTTCACTGGACTTCCTAAAACATCCAAAGGCAATAATGCTATCTGGGTCATAGTTGATCGTATTACAAAGTTTGAACACTTCATTTCTATTAGAGAGGATTTCTCTCTAGATCAGCTTGCTAGGATATATGTAAAGGAAGTGGTAAGATTGCATGGAGTACCACTTTCTATGATATCTGATCGGGATCTGAGGTTTAGCTCAATGTTTGGGAGAAGTCTTCAGCATACTCTAGATACAGAGTTGAGTTTCAGCACTTCTTATCATCCTCAGACAGACGGTCAGTATGAGAGGAAAATTCAAACTATAGAAGATATGTTGAGAGCTTTCTCTATGGATTTCAAAGGTGGTTGGGATCAACTCCTACCTTTGGTGGAATTTTCTTATAATAATAGCTTTCACTCCAGTATTCAGATGTCTCCTTATGAATCTCTCTATGGAAAGAAATGCAGGACTCCAAGTTGCTGGGATGAAGTTGGGGAAAGAAAGCTATTAAGACCTAATCTTGTTGATGAGATGACAGAGAAGGTCAGATCTATTCAACAACACATAAGAGCAGCTCAGAGTCGACAAAAAATTTATGCCGACAACCGAAGAAAAGACCTAGAGTTTGAAGTGGGTGATGAAGTGTTCTTACGAATATCTCCATGGAAGAGAGTAATGAGATTTGGAAATAAGGGAAAGTTGACCCCTAGATATATCGGTCCTTTTGAAATTCTAGATTGTATTGGGAAGGTAGCTTACCTATTGGCGCTTCCACCGAATCTCTCTCAAGTTCACGAGGTGTTCCATGTATCTCTCGTAAGAAAGTACATACCTTATCCTTCACATGTACTCAGCTCAGAAGTTGTACCACTGAAACAAGATCTTTCTTATGAAGAAAAGCCGATAGAGATTCTGGATCATAGCGAAAAAGTCCTACGGAACAAGATCACTCTCTTGGTGAAATTTTTATGCAGGAACCACCAATTAGAATAAGCTACATGGGAACTTGAGGATATGATGAGGGAGAGGTATCCTCATCTGTTTGTTACGAAGTGATGAATTTCGAGGGCGAAATTCATTTTAAGGGGGGTAGAATTTAACACCCGGGACTTTTATGAGAAATATTTTGTTTTTATGTTATATAAATCATCAAAGGAATCTTTCACTACACACAACACTAGCTTGGCTTTCTTTACACGCAACCGCGACCTTCCTCGATAGCTTGCATCGTACGCAATAACCGAGTTTCACTAAACAAAAATATATTATAATATTATCATTTATGAATAATATTAACTGGATTTTGAATTTTATAACATTTTAATTTATCTTATACATTTTATAGAATGAGGTATGAAAACAAAATCAGTTTTTTGGATAAAAGAAGTATTTTTAAAAAAATGCAGTTTTACCGCCTTTTGATGGCGCACCCACATTAAATCTAGTTTTGACAATTTTATAAGTTCAAGTTGACAAAATAAAATTCTTCTTTAGAATAAAGATATAAAAATTTACTTTGGATAAATTTTTCATATTATTCTGATAACTTTCATATTTTAATGAATTGTAAAAACACGCTATATTTTAATTAAAAACAAATTTTTTCATCATAATACTTTATATGGTTAAATTATGACATTTAATGGTTTTAAAGTATAAATAGAATATATTTTTACCATTTAATATAATTTATGTCATTATAATTAATTTTACATTGAATTCATAGGTAAAAACATTTCAATCTTTGGCAATGTTTTAAATTTTAAAACCCGTTTTCTTAACAATGAGATTAATTTTAAATTAATTACTGCAACTTCTGTGTTTTGAATTTTGAAAAATGGATTCCATATTTGGAATCAGTGGTTCCAAATTATTTTAATAGGTTACTTTTATTTTTTTTGATATTATGAATAGTAACTACGGTAATTTTTTATTTACTACGGTGAAAGGTAAATAGGGCAATTCAAGGTTAAAAGAATATTATAATAATTCTAAATTGCCTTGAAACTTGTCCTAACATTATTGGATGAGTAGTGGCCGACCCTGGGCATCCTTGGGTTGATTTTGGGACCCCATTGAGCCACTCGGTAGTGACAATGACAATTTGGATTAATTAATTTAATGTAAAGACAAAATTGACATTAACAAAAATCTTTTAGTAATTAATTTTCATAAGGGGTTATATAAATTATATTTTCGACTATAAATATTCATTAGAAAGCTAATAATATTTCCTACAAAATGATATTTATTTTATAATTTTTAGACACCAAATAAATTAAATTATTTATGACACAATAATGATGAAGTATTTATCTCATTAATAAATGATTTAAATAAATAAGATTATAATGATTAAAATATTTTTCCATAACATGTCCAATTCTGATTGGATTATTTTATTTCGACTATTAGTCATCTTATATTCATCTTTAATGATTTTTGGACCTTTTTAAACCAAAGATAAGTTTATAATAAAATAATATTTCCACACTTCCCAAAGGTGCCCCTCTCCTCCATTATAAAAGGGCACCTCCTCCCTCTCTTCGTCACACCAATTTGAGCCTTCAAGATCAGACAAACCCTGCCCATTTCAGTTCCCCACATCCTTATAAACCCACTAGAGGTACTGGTCTTATCAAAAGACCAACTCTAGTGCCTTAAGAGAAAGTTTAAAGGAGGCACTTTAAGAAAGAGGTAATACCTTCTACCATTTTCTTCAAGTTCCATTCTTCTTCTACTCCCTCTTATTTAGTTGTTTCATTATGAGGTAATAACATCAGCATCCCTCATATACTGATATGTCATTATAAGTATGAAACAACCCTATTTCACCTCTTATCCATCCTATGGAAAAGGAAATCACCGCGCGTGCGTACGTATGGAATACCGTCTCCACGCCGTGGTGTAATCTGTTTTCCACCACCACCTTACTTGGATAGGTATAATAGTGTAAATAATAACTATATATGATTATAGTAAATTGATATTTATTCTGAAATAGTATACATACACTTCAATACAATTCCACGATCATGGGAACCATATCATCGCTCGTGCGTACGTACGACCTACCGTCTCTACGATGTGATGCGACTCATTCTATATGATCTTCATTGAATAATGATTATATAAATGAATTTAATGAATGAATATTATATATATTACACTAATAAAATTCTGTAATTGATGTATCTATATCCTATAATGAGTAATAAGAATTTATTCGGCAAAACACACATAAGAACAAAAAGTAATAAACACCCGAATAACAAGTAGTAATGAAATATTACTAATAAGAAGCTAAGAATATGACCATATATGGTATCATAACAATGAATATGATTCTTTAATAAGTCAATGAAATTATTTAAATCATTATACAGGAGGTTCGGATACGTACAAAGCATATCAGACCTGAGGTAAGGGAAAATATCACAATCTCATTTTTATCCGAGATTGTTTATACTTTGGTATTTACTGGGGTGTATTTTATCATCCAAATCCATGTTACCTCAATATTTATTATTATTTATATCCTCCTCAAAATTTTTATATCCAATTTTACCCTTTGGTGAGTTTTTAGTAAAAGATATTAAAGGAATCTTTTGTCGTTTTTCATACGAGGTACTTTTTGACTTTTCTGACAAAAGTACGAGAAGAATGTTTTTTTAACTTATACTGCATGAATGGATTTTTAAAACATTATTTCCAAGAGGATTCCTTTACAAGTTTCAAGTTTATTTTTAATCAACTTATATTATATTATAATTGTATGACATGTTAAGAAAGGAAAAGTGTTTTTGAAGTAGAAAGGATATTTTCCTCAAGAATGGAGTTCAAGTGTTTTATCAAAATTATTTTCCATATAAGATAATATAGGGTTATGTTTCTATCCCTATTATTAAATTTATTTCATTATGTTGTGATGGAATTATTTTTATTAACTCCTTTATCTTATATGAATTGTTTTATGATGTCACGATGTTTAAGAATCCCCTTTTTATTACATGGGTTATACAATGATGTATGATTTATGATTTTGTGGAAAAAATAATAATGGTATCATTATGAGAAGGGTGGGACCTATATCTCCCTCCAATTCATTGGGTAAAGATTTTATATATCATGAGATATACATGGTTGGAATGGCAGGTTAAACTGGTTCAGTGAAACAGGACTGAAACGAGGAGTGAACTCGGTTCAGAAATGGACTTTGTCCACTAAGATAGTCTTGGAAATGAGTCTTGACTAATAAGAAATGATTCTCTATGATTATGTGTGTATTCCACAAAGTTTCATGTTTTAAGTTATGATTATTGGGATTACATTTCACTACCATGATTTATCCCATGTTATGAAATTATGATCTCTTTTGAAGGTTAAGATTTCAAAAATGTTATGTTCTTATGAACATGATGTGATTGATATTTCTTTTGTTTACCCTTACTGAGCATTTGAGCTCACCCTTTTGTATGTTTTCTTTCCCCAGGTCAGGAAGAAGGTTATTAAGTAAGATATTCCAAAAGGGACTATAGATGTGATAAAATAAATGGGAGACAATGTAGATTCTTTATGAACCAGTTGTTTATGTTTCCCAGTTTCTAAAGACACTATACCTATACGGTCCTTTCATGGTTTTGTTATATGTTGTAATAAATATGCTTCAATTTTGAAGTATTAACCATTTATTTAATGTATGGGTCTTTATAATGTGTGCGGATGATCATGAATATAGACCTTACCATTGTATGTGTTTTGTTTCATTATAATTTATTATTAAATAAAATTGATGTCTTGCGTGTCATCCCTCCTCTCATTATATATGGGCCTACAAGTATATGGTTTATTTTTTATAAACCATGTAACCAATACTCTCTTTACCCTTACATGCATGTGAGTAAAATCATATTTAATAGATAGAGCTCCAATTCTATTGGAGGATGTTAACGTTTGGAAGTGAGGTGAAACTAATACGAAAGAGACAAATAGGTGGATAGGTGGAAAGATGAAAAACAATCCATGTCATTATTCATGGTATTTCTCCATAGATTGAGGGTTTGTTTATCATTATCTAAATAAACTAACCATTAGTAAAATATAACAACCATAAAAAATTATTATTTAATTTTTTCAATTTATTTGGTTAAATTCCTTCTGGATTTTTTGTCTTGATAATATGATTTAATGAATTAATGAGCATGAAATATAGAACTAAAAAAATTGTATTATGCATAAAATTTATCTAAGACATAGTTAATCACTTTAGAAAAAAAATCTTAATATTATTAAGAATTTAATAAAGATAAAATTTGAAGACTATTCATAAATATAAAATCCTTCTATTTTATATATTAAGTCGGTATAGACTTCCAATACTTATGTTAAAATGAAACCATAGTTCAATGTTCCTTAACAGCCAAAGATTGGGTGATTTCAATAATTGAGGAATTATAACTTGAAGTTTTGGGTTAAATAAGAAAGTTTCCATTAAGGGTTGACCGCCAAAGTAAAACCTAGTGTAAATAAGATGCAATAGTTAAGAATATTAAATTTATGGATTTTTATATTGGGGATTCTACTCACTAGATCACAAAACTGTGAGTTAATGCATTTGGTATTTGGAATGCCTACTTAAAAACCTTAAAATTGAATGATTGACCAAGTTCATGGTGCTGAGAATGGGAATATGGTTCCTTGACAATAGAATATCCCTGAAACATGATATTATGAAGCTAATGATGAGGGATACAGGTTTTTTATGAAAATTTCAGTGATTAAAACATATTATATTTATTTATCTATATGCATCATAGCAGATAAAGTAATAAAATTCTACAATTATTCTCTATATAAATTACAGTAAACATGAAACCAATCATGTCCCCACTATCCATACATGATAAGTATAACCTTATCCCTAGTATAAATTTCCATGAGTGGAAAATGCACTTATGAATTATCCTACACCTTGAAAATAAATTTTATGTGTTGGAAGAACCTAATTCTAAAGAGCTAGGTAAAGAGTCTAGTGAGGAAGAGTTATCTTTTTATGAGAAACATTTGAAAAACTCCACAAATTATCAATGGTTCAAGTTATAATCCATGAAAAATGAGCTTATAGTGAAACATTAATATATGGATATGTATAACATAATGAATCACCTTCAAGAAGTATAGAAAGAGAAGGAAAGATAAGAGAGATATGATATCTCCAATGATTTGATTACAACCAATCTTCAAGAGTCGGTGTTAGTTATGCCTCATGTAGTCATGATTATTGAAAAAATTGTATACTTAGATATGTTTGGGATTAAATCCCTTAATGAGTAGTTCAAATATCTGATATTTTACTTATTACACAAGTCATTATCTATTTTTATTTTCAATTAAAACATGACAACCAAATAGAATAATAATTCATAACTTCTTACTTTGATACACCATGTGGAAAAGGATATGGGGAATGAAAAAACTAAATTACTTATGATGAACAATAAATGGATGAAAAAAAATTGGCCCAAGATTCATAATAATTGTAAATGTCCCAAGCATCATCCTTCCAAAAAGAGGAAGTTCCAAAGTTAGAGACAAGAAAATGAGGTAGTATGTTTTTCATGTATAAATAAAGTACTCTTGATGAGTAATTACACCTAGAAGCAAGGTGAAGATAAATTTTATTTCATTATCATGTTTTATCCTTAAATATCTAAAAATTGGATATTATATATAGTTTTTGGTCCTCACATATGCATCCAAATGTAGTAATCGAGTATATTTCAAAATATTTATCAATTAGAGGTGGATTTGAGAGCTACCAATGGTGTGAGGCTGGATGATATGGAGATTAGAGTCTACATAATTTTATTCCCAACATGAATGATATTTGTTTTAATAAATTATTATTATGTACCAACTATTACAAAGAAAATAATTTATGTATCATTCCCAAATATAGATGGTTTTATTTCCATGTTTGGAATTAAAAGTGGTGTCTTTTACAAATAAATAACATGTTATGGTATGGAACATTTAAATTATGGTCTTTATGTACACAATTACGAAAACAATATATTATAAAATGATAATGAATCACGTTCACATGAATCATGTAAAACCCAACTATGATATCAACTTCTTGGTCATGTATGTGAGAATAATTTAAAGAATCTCTATCAAGATGGTTTTATAGAATAATTTAAAATAAAAATAATTGGAATATATCATGTTTGGATATATTTAAAAATATATAATATACTATTTGGACTATATTGTGAAATGGAAATAGAGATTACAGGATTGTTACACACTGATGTGAGTGGAACATTTTAATAGAAGCTAGAGGGGGGTATTCTTTCTTTATAATGTTTAATAATGACATGATTAGAAGTGGATATGTATAATTGATGAGGTATGAGTCTGAGTAATTTGAAAGATTAAAATAATTATTTAATAAATAATATAAGGAACTTGTAAGGAACATAAATGAGCTTTGATTCAATTTTGTTGGTGAATATCTTAACCAAGATTTCATCGACCTTCTACGAGAGTTTGAGATTCTATCTCGACTACTTTACCTTAAAAAAACTTTTAGAATGGTATTAGTGAAAGGAGGAACCATACCTTTATTAACATGGTAATATCAATGACGAGTCATGAAGATCTATGATCTTTTTGTGAATATTAATTACGAACTTTTGCATTAATATTAAACTGATTACCAAATATTGTACAAAATAGAATTACATAGAGTAATGGAGTGGAAAGAAACTCATTTGGTCATATACATGTGTATGAGGCTGTGGGGTGTTTGTTAAGAACTTATCAACAACAAACTAACACCCAAGGGAAAAAGAGTATCTTTATGGGGTATCCTAAGGAAACAAAGGGATACTACATATACAACCCATCATAAGAGGAAGTGATTAAGGTGAGACAAACCTTATTTATTGAGTTGTATAAATAATCAAGAATGATAGTGGTAGAAATATTGAATTTAATTTTATTAATACTTAAGATGCACTTGAGTTGGTACATGAACATATTCTATAGGTCCCCATGCAATAATATTTTCATGAAACACAAGTACTGCATAGTAGCACATGAGATGTAAGAGAAATAAATAGATATGGGTTTCTTTTCAATAAATATGAAGAATCAATATTAATTGAAAATAATGAACCTATCTCTTACAAATTGGTAGTAGAGATATTAGAAGATGAAATATGGAATGATTACATGAATTATGAAGTGGATTCCATATATCATAACCATGTTTGGGTTCTGTTTGGTCCTCCCATTGATGAAAATCCCATTGGGTGAAAATGGGTATTTAAGAGAAAATTGAACACAGTAGTTAATTTAAGTACTTATAAAGAGAGTCTTGTGTATAATTGGGTTATGAAATGTCAAGGAATCGGCTATGATGAAACATTTTCACCAGTTTCCATGTTTAAATCAATTATGATTCTAATGTATATAACATCTTACCATGACTAAAAAATTTGGAAGATAGATGTCAAAAAACTTTTCTTAATGGGAACCTTTAGAAATATTTCTACATGACACAACCATAAAGGTTTGTGACTATAAGTGATTCCAAAAAGATATTAATGTTGTATAGGTACATTAACGGGTTGAATAAAGCATCCATTTCACATATCATTTTATTTGTTGAATCTTTAAGAGATTTTTGTTTTATTAAGAGTGAATGTGATCCATTTGTTTATAAGAGTTTTAGTTTGAATGTAATATTTATCATAGTAGTGTATGTTTATGAAATTTTGCTTATTGGAAATGAAATAATAGTGTTACAGTATATTAAGGACATGTTAGACAAGTGTTTGTACATGATGGAAATAGTTGAAAAGCCTAAATTATAAGGATCAATAATTTTGTGATAGACACAAGAGGTTTCTTGGACTTAGTAAATCTACAATCATTGACCAAATACTAAAGGGATTTAATATGGAAAAATCCAAGAGGGGTTTTGTTCCATTGTAATATGGTAAACATATTTCTAATAAAATATTCCACAAATATGATATGGGAAAGATATATTGAGTAAGATCTCATACGCTTTAGTGACAGAATCAATCAAGTATGCCATGTTATATACGAGATTTTGTGTTGGATACACATTGAGAATGGTAAAGATATTTCACTTTGACCAAGGTGAACAACATTGGTATACTATTAAGTCCATCCTTAAGTATATAAGATGAACTAAGGATATTTTCTTGGTGTATGGAAGAGATGAGGAACTAGTCATCAGGGGTTATACAGATACTAGTTTTCAAATAGATCATAATGATCTAAATTCATAGTCAAGATATATTTTAATTATTAATGAAGGTTCAATAATTTAGAAGAGATTAATGTATCCAGTTTTCACTTGTTATATAGAATATCTTGAGTATATAATGGTATTTGATTCATTTAAATAATCTATTTGGATATGAAACTTGATATATGAGTTATATGTTACACCTAGTTATAAATAACCTATCACATTGTATTGTGATAATATTATATCAGCGGAACTTGAAATAGATCAAAGTTCACACCCATGGAAAAAGGACATACTCTTAAAGTATTACCTCTTGAGGGAATTTCACATATGGGTGAAGTAGTAGTAATGATGTTTTTCATAGAATGAAACATGGAAGTCCCCTTGATTAAAGTCCTATATTAGAAGAATCTTGAGTGTCATGGGAGAGCTAGCATTACAAGGTTGTTAGTAGTTGGATCTATTGCAAGCGGGAGACTATTAGATTTGGTTCCTTAGAACTAAATTAAATTTACTTTATAAATACCTATATTAATTATTTTTTTATTTTAATAAACTCTTAATCACATCATAAATGTATTTTTTTCATAACATAGTATGTGATAATGTCCTAAGAGTATCGATCACAATAAAATGTCATAGCAGTTCCCCTATATGATGAGAACCCATAATATCGACAATAGTATTCCTAAATATATAGTTTCTAAATCTATATTAAATTATTTTGGAGTCACAAATGACATAGTATATTAGGGGTGGGAAATCATAAGACTTTGAGGAAACTTCTAATGGTGTAAAATCTTAGTAATTTCCAGCGATGGATATTATGAGAATGCGACCCGCTTGTAAGAAATCCATATTTATAAGTATCATTGAATGATACTATTTTTGGATGTGTGTATTGGTCCTTAGACTTTCATATTATTATAAATATATGTTATGAGTCGTGTACATTAATGTATTGATTGAAACCATGATGACATATGTTTCCAGCAAAGTAGGAAATGTTGGGTGTATCATAAGTAATATTTCATTAATGAATTTTGAAAGAAAGTGCTTTTCCATTATTTGAAAAAATATGATATCTCAGGGCCTTTTTTGTAAATGATATAAACTAAATAAATCCGTGTGGATGGTGTTGCATAAAAAATTTAAAATTTGAGAATGTCAAATAAATTGACATCAAGAACATAGTTTGATGTCACGAGATTGCAACTTTATTGATTAAAGATATTGTGATGAAGGTATTATATAACAATGTAAGAATTTTTATTCCATTTTATGTCATTATGACATTAAATTATTTCTATATGGGTTTCTTAACATGTTGCTATATACTAACCATGGAATTTGGGGTTCTTCGATTAATTCCACAGAGAAAAGGGCGTACATGTCCAAAAGCTAAGTGTATCTGGAACCATATTTAAATAATAATATTATTTATTATTTAATAGGTTGAATAAATATTATTCCTACATATGGATTAATAATTATTAATGTTTATTTGAACACATATATCCTTTCACCAGTTATTCAAGAGAATATTTTTCATGTAGAATATTTAATAAATAAATATTTGATATTTAGTAAAGGTAACATATATTTATTTACTAGTAAATAATAAAATTATATTTATTTATTAAATTTATGTCCATTATTAAAGGCTTAAAAAATATTGTGTAGGAATGGAAGACAGAGTTTAATTGTATTGTGAGAAATAATATAAATTTCATATTAATGGAATAAAAAATATTTATTTTAACTCACCGGTTTAGTGAAAGTAATGAAATGATATATTTATATTTATTATTATTATTATTATTGATATGGGGATCTATAGAGATAATAAAAATTAACAAGGGAATATATTCAATTATTATTTTCTAACCCTAGTGGTATTTAAACCCAATTATATTATTTTCTTAAGTGGTTAACAATTTCATTTTTTGTGCACAATGAATATCAAATAGAACCTGTGAAGCCCTGAACCCATGATCCCAGATTCATTGCTAAAAATGCGTTGTATGTTTTTAAATAAAAAAGAAAAATATATATAGAATTTACATTTGAGGATATTTTTCAATCTAGGATTTGGAGAATTAGATACATTAATTACAATTTTAAAAAACTCACAAAATAAATGAAACAAAAAGTCTTCACAAGTGGTGCCTTATCAAAGAAATACACATCACAATAAAATTTTACTAAATCCATGATAATTAATTTTAAAATATAAATTGATCATTTAATTTTCCACGTAAGGGGTTTTAAAATAACTGGTAATTACTTTTAACATGTAAATAAATTCTTAGAAATAGGATTTCAGAACATAAGAATAAACTAAGTTCATAAAATTTAGAAAACCATTAAATTCTAAAATAATAATATTTTGAAATAATCCTTTGGATTTCCCCATTTTAAAATATGTTTTTTATTTCTTAATCATGACACTCAATAGGCCAAAAAGAAAACCACAAGGCTACGGAGAGACATATCATATGGGGAAAATTCCCCTTATGGTCATGGGTTTTATCATTATACCATAACTTATCATTCGATACTATAGTTACAATTTTATGAAAACATTTTAATAGTGTTTATTTTAATACTAATAAAGGTTTCAAACTAATACAAAAAATAAGTAATTTTTTTCTTAATAAAATAATCTAACATACTTATTCAAATGGAATAATCATTTTTTGAGAATTTATAAAACCATATCAAGGATAAATCCATGCTTATAATAAATTAGATGAATACTGGGATAAAAATTCATGGAATTTCGATAATAACTTAGATGATGGCCATATCTAATGCTATGAATGACATTAATGGACATATAAAAAATTTAATGTATAAAATAATATCTTTTATTATTTATAATTGGTGTAAAATATTACTTCACATAAAATGATAACATTTATATTTTATAACTAAATAATACACATGAAATGATAACCATAAAATGATATATTATCACATAGTTATTTTATTTGTAAAAGAACTAATTTAAAATTAACAATAACAAGACAATGTTTTATTATTGATTAAAAATAGTATATGAAATAATTATTTAACACGTTGATTCTTTGCATGAATTTAAATTTGTTTATAAGGGTTTTAAATCAAAGTTTTTAAATCAAAATTAGAAATTTAGTTTTCTAAAACAAATATGATATATTTTATGAAAATCCTTTCATTATTTCATCATAAAATTTGAAATTATAATTATACATAAAGAAATATATACATATATATGTATATTTTAAATCTAAATATGTCCCTATAAACATCTATAAACATGAAAAATTTATAAAAGAAATCCTTTAAAAAGAATAAATTTAAATATCAATTTTTAGGTTTAAAAAATATTTCAATTAATATTTTACATCCTGAATTTTGAAAACAAATAAGATATATATATCTTTGAAAATAAAACATAAATTGATAGATTAAAAATACAAGAAAACCCTTACAAGAACCAATTTTTTTTAAAGATTTATAATCAATGAAATACCTTACTAAAATACTGGGAACCATATCTTGCATCACTTCTTCTACTGTGTAAAAAAGAGGGAAATTTCAAGAAATGTTGGTGGTTTTCCTTCAACTTCAATGTATGAATGAATATAAAATTAAAAGGAATGAACCTTGATGAGGGTTGTATTATATAAATTTATGGTTACTCCCTCTTTATACGTGAGTGAATAAATATATTCACAAATATGGTCATATAGGATTGAAGGAGAACATCCATTTTTTTATGAAAGCATAAAAATCAAGGGTGTTTATTAAAATCTTAAGATTCTTTGAAACTAAATTATTAGGATGATATTCATTATTTATATTTATATAATAATTTCTAATTTATAGATTTTATAAAATATCAATAAAAGGGCCTTCTTTAATTCTAGGTGTAAATTTCCATTTACATTTTTTTATCTTTTTTTTTATCATTTTTGTGTTGTTCAACATCCCATGTTTTCTCCTTTATTTTTTAATATTTGTTTTGTAGTTTTATATTTTATTTTTATTTCATTTCATTTGGATTTTTATTTATTTCAATGTTTTTTCTATACAAAAGCATATCACATCATTTTTATCCAATTTATCATTTTTCCTTAAAACAATTAAAAGAAGTTTTTTTTAAAAAATTACCGTTTTTTAAAAAACATGTAACATTATATATATATATAAATTAGTTTTTTTATTAATATATTTATATATATTAATAATTTCAAAATTTTATAAAACAAAAACATATTATAATTTCATATGTTTATAAAAATATATTATCTGAAATATAATAATAATATTTTTTGATATATATATATATATTAAAAATAATAATAATAATTATTACTATCATTACATTTAATTTAATAAAATTTATTTATCCAAATTTATAGAATATAATTATAAGGAGTTATTTTATTTAGATTAAAAATAATTTAATTTATTTATAAAAACAAAGGTTATGTAAACAAAAGAATTTAATAAATTATTAAAATTAATTTTATTAAAACATATCAAGTAATAAAATTAACTAAATAAAATAATTTATTTATTAAAAAATGTTATATTATTTCATGTTAATATTTTTTAAAATATTAATATTTTAGAAATTAAATAAAAAATAATCAAATTACCTACATATACATATAATTTTAAATAAAAGGCCATTTCTATGCATAATATACTGTATATAATTATTTTTTTCTTTAAAAATATTCATATATCCAAAAAATTTAATAATAAATAATTAATTTTTTATCATTTTAAAAATAAATTTATTTAAGGAATATATTAGTATATTTTAATTTCAGATACAAAAATACTATTTCTAAAATACAAAGTAATTTTTTATAATTGAGCTAAAAAATATTTTGAGTACATAAAATAATTTAGTTTCATAAAAGTTTTTATTAAAAATCATTCTTTTAAATTAAAAAAAAGAAATAATTTATTAAAAGAAAATTATCATTTGAATATATTGAGCTGTTACATTATTCCCCATTAAGAGAATTGTTCCCTCATAATTCGTTCATCACATTAATTTTTTTTATGAATTTCCATCATCAGAATTAAGAAAAACTAGATCATCTAAACTTTTATACTCTACTAACAACATTTAATCTCTAATGTTTTCTAGACTTTTGCTCTAATACCAACTATAAAGCCCTGAACCCACACTTCTGTATTCAGTGATAAAAATAAAGTGTAAATTTTATAAAAATTCAAAAAAAAATACATAGAGTATTTAAATTATATGACCGTTTGCGATCTAGGTTTTAGAAAATTAGATATGTTCAATACAATTTAAAAAAACTGTACTAAATAAATTAAATAAAATTTTTTCGCAGATGTTGCCTCATCAAAGAAATACGCATCCCAATGAAATTACACTAAACTGGTGAAAATTATATTTTAAAAAAAGCATGAGGATTTAATTTTCCCAAGAAAGGGTTTCAAAATCAATGGTAAGTACCTTTAAAATATTAATAAATACTTAAAAATATGTTTTCAGAACATAGGAGTAAACTAATTTCATGTAGTTTTGAAAAATATAGATTTCTAAAATAATAATTTTTTTAAATAATCCTTTGGATTTCCCCTTTTGAAAATAATATTTTTTATGGGTGAATCAAGATACTCAACAATCCAAAAACAATACCATAAGGCCACTGAGCCGTATCTCATATATGATAATGTCCCCCTACACTCATGAGTTTAATCCCCATGCCATAACTTAACATTTGATACTTGTCTTCCAATTTTAAGAATGTATTTTAATGGTCCTCCTTTTCACACTCATAACCAAAAAAACATTTCAAAATAATGCAAAAATAAATTATTTCCTTTATAATAACATAATAAAAAAAACATCTTCACATGGAATAAGCATATTTTAATAATTTCTTGAACCATATATAGAAGAAATAAATTCTTATAAACAACTTTTCATATTTAAAATGCATACATATAAATTCTTAATAAATTATAAGAATAATATAATAATAATTCCCGGAATTTGGATGATATATTAGATGATGAGAATTTCTAATTCTATGAATGAAATTCATTGAAATATAAAAATAGGTCACACATAAAATAATAGATTTTAATATTTATAATTTCATGAAAAAACTATATCTCCAAAAATAAAAACATTTATCATTAATATGTAAATGATACAATACAATGATTACCATAAAATGATCTATTCTCCCATGGAGATTTTATTTATAAAATAAAGAATTTAAAATTAACATTATCAAACCAATTTTTTTTCATTGTTTAAAAATTGCATATAAAAAAATTCTTTAACATCATTATTATTTGCAGGAATTAAAAATATCATTTGAAGTGTTTTAAATAAAAATTTGAAAATAAAAATTTGAAATTGATTTTCCAAAAACAGACTTGAAAACATTTATGAATATCCTTATGTGCTTTAATCAAAAAATTGAAAGTATAATTATAATTATATATATATATATATATATATTGTAAATATAAATATAACCCTTTGAAAAACCATAAAATGAAAAGATTTATTATTGAAATCCCTTATAAAACATAAATTAAAATATTAATTCATAGGTTTAAAAATAAATTTAAAATAATCCTTTACATGATAAATATTATGAAAAAATAAGACAAATTGATATATATATATATATATATATATATATATATATATTTAAATCAAACATAAATTGATAGAATGAAAATAAAATCAAACCCCCACAAGAAACATTTATTTAAGATTTAAAATAATATAAATCCATTACCAAAATATCTGGGACTTGATCTTGCATCACTTCTTCAATTATAAGGAAAAGATGGGAATTCCGAGCGAACTCAGTGGTTTTCCTTCACCTTTGGTGTAGGAATGTACAGAAAATTAAAACGGATGGAACATGATAATGGATTTATTCCAACTATTGATGGTAATACCCTCTTTATAAGTGAGTAAATAAATATATACACAAATATGGTTGGATAGGCTTGCATAATAAGATCCATTTTTTTTTGAAGAAAGCAAAACAAACAAGGGTGTTTATTAAATTTTTAATATTTATTAAAACTCAATTATTAAGATGATATGAAATATTTATATTTTTATAGTTATTCTTAGTTTATAGGTGTTAAAAATTATAAAATAATGGGCACCCTTAACTGTAGGTATGATTCTCCTTTTACATTTTATAATCTTTTTTTCTCATTTTAGTGTTTTTAGCATCCCGCATTTTGTCCATTTTTTTTTGGTAGTTTGAAATTTTCTCCAAATTTCATATCATTTTTTTTATTATTTTCTTTCTTTTTTCTAAACTAAAACATATAAATTATTTTTTAATAATTTTATTTTTTTCTTTAAATCAAATCAAATCACTTTTTTAAACACATTATAATATTTTTTAAACACAACATTTAAATTTATATATATATATATATATATTATTTATAGTAATATAATTATATATATTTATAAATTCACAATTTAATTAAAAAAACATAATATAAATTCATATGTTTATAAAATATATTTTTGGAAATAAAATAAAACAAATTACTAAAAAATACATATTATACCCTTAAATTTTATTATTTTTTCTATCATTTCCTTTAATTTCATAAAATTAGTTTATCCAAATTTATAGATTTATAATTATAAACCATTCATTTATTTAAACTAAAATTTCTATAATTTATTTATTAAAACAAAGGTTTTATAAATAATTTTTCTGAATAAATTATGAAGATCAATTATATTAAAACATATCATGTAATAAAACTAACCAAATAAAATCAAATATTTATTAAAAAAAGTAATATTATTTCTAATATTATCATTTTATAAATCAGATAAATATTAATCAAAGTATCTACATATACCTATTATTTAAAATAAAAGGAAATTTATTAAAGTAATATACTTTATATAAAAATAGTTTTTTGTTAAAAGCTCTTAATTTATAAAAAACATTTAATATTAAATAAAAAATTTGTAATATTTTGAAAAGACATTTATTTGAGGAATATATTAGTTTATTTTCATATAAGATACAAAAATTATATTTCTTATAATACAAAGTTATAATTTATATTTTATATAAAAACTTATTTTGATTACAAAAAATATTTTAGTTTCATAAGTTTTTTTATTAAAAATATTTATTTTAAATTATAAACAAAATAAATACTTAATTAAAATAAAAATACATTTTGAATTTTTTGGGATGTTACAAAAACCTCTAGAAGACAAAGAGAGCTCCCTCTCAATGAGTGCTTTCAAGAATGGAAGGTGATACTACTCTACCACCACTCTCAAGTATAAGGGGATCAAATGGAAACATTCCTTGAAGATATTATCAGGGTGATCAATGGAGAATGGAAGAAGAGTCAAGATCTACCACGCTAGAACTTAAAGACCCATATAGTGATATTGATAGGTTCGTGGAGCATGTCCAGATCACCACTGGAGGTAATATACTCTTGTTTCCTACAACGCAATGATGGTATGATGTAGAGATGTTGTCATATCCATCAATGAATATAAAATTCATCCTAAGGAAATAATTTAATTATATAAATTATATAAAAAATAGTATGCAGCAATTATATGTGTTGTCTTAGATATTCAATCATAAATTGATATTTGATTCAATTCCATTGATCACATAATTTATCATAATTTATATCAGTGATTAACCATTGATTATGACAAAAATATGAGTTAGAAATTCCCCATCCATCACATCCACTACACTCTGAAAATTCAAAGGCAACTATTTACACCTTGAATATGCAGAAATAGATCCTAAATAACACCACCATAGAGATTCACATAGGGGGGGGGGTAATCATTTCAATTTTATCTTTTTCATTTTTATTCTTTACATTATATTAAAAAATTCAACTACTAATTGCATGCCCTTCCCCGATTCTTTCTACAATGAACTGAACCATGATATAAAAATTGCATAAGATAATTACCATGCCATGTTTTTTAATTTCTTTTTCAGAAATTTTTATTGAGAAAATGAGGGAATATTAGTAGAGATAACATTTGGTTTAGGGTGTTATGATTCATGATATAAGGAAACATGATTTTTTAAATACATTTTTTCACAGACTTTGACTGCCTTGAATTTATAATATTTTTATTAATTTGTTTTATAATTGTATTTATTTTTTACGTTATTTTTTAACCATTTTACTCATATTGAGGCATTATTTGAGTAATATATCCCACAATATTTTCTATTGTATATTTATTGAGATACTCAATCATGTTTTCTTCTATAATGTTCTTAGAATCTTATGAATGTTTTGACTAAATAGAATAAATTTTAATATTATTGGGAAAATTTACTATTTAACCCTATTTCCATCAACCCACCACACATTGATCCTTATTTTTTTCAATATAATTCATTAATGAATATGACAGGAAAAAAGACATTTGAATACTATTTTATACTTTATTTACCTACTCTTAGTGTTCAAATTTATATTTCAAAGAATAAGTTCAGGGGAGAGGCTTTTTATAGTGGATGGGGATTTAAATTAGCGAGGAGACATTGGGGGGGGGGGTCTTAATGTGATTTTTGGATAGTTCAAGTTATTATTCATTGTATTTTACTATTAACATCAATTTCAACAAACAAAAAAACAATTAAAAAAGTGTTTTGTCTCACGATGATCAAAAATCACCATTTCAGACTAATGATCTCTTGATCATAAGTGGATAGGTTGTGAATGAGATATTTCTTGGAAGAATAACTTTAATAAAAAATAGAAATAAAAACAAAAATAAAGAAATAAATAGTGTGTGATTCAACCATTGTTCTTACTTTTATAATGTTCCCACTTGAGCATTGTTGAATGGGGAGGGAGTATATATATCTTTTTAGGAGTATTTCATTGATCTTATATTTTGATATCATGAATTATAATTTAGATTCTAACCTCCCCTTTGAGTTTTACTGTTTTCTCTCATCAATTACCCACCTACATAAATCTATAGAGACATTTGAAATTTATTTCAAATTCCTCATTTCTAATTTTTATCTCTATCTTCGTAGAGTGGATATGCTAGATGTCTTGAAAGACTTTGTAATGTGACATGTATTTTTGGTATTTTGATAACTCAATTAAAATTTGTACATTTATGATGAGTGAAAAAATTTAAATCGAGGTAAATAAATAATTTTGTTCATATTGATAATTAATTAAAAAAATTAAAAAGTATGAATAGGATGGTGTGGATGATTTAAAAGATATAAATTAAAACACATGGTTGACTTGTTTCATTGAAAATTTAGTTCATAATGAAAATTTCACGTGTTATTCTTGGACATTTCATTCTCCATTTAATTAATTTATTTTATGGACTTTAAATTTGAAGCATGATAATATTATTGTCCCTTTTAGTTTATTTTGATTTCATCCTTGAGGAAATTTCTTGGATCCATGTGTGTGGGGGATTTGATACTTACATTTCTTGGATACATATTCTAATATTTAATTGACTAGTTTTTTTATATTAATTGATTAATATTTCTTGGATTATAATTGTTTTATTAGTTTTTTTCTTTAATATTGGATACAAAAATGTTTTGAAAATGAAAAAAATATGATAATTTGATGATGAAAAAATTTCACTGGACACTTGAAAAATGAAGGATTAGTTGAGATGCTCAAACATTCAATATCAGGTAGAAACCGAGGCTTACCTATTGGAAATTGGAGATTTAGGATGTTAATCCAGTTCAGGGTAGGAATGAGATATATGATGTGATTAAATAACATGAAAACCTCACAAAAGGAGGAGGGGTTGAGAAATTCATGATGTGACTATATCATTCATACCATTAAATTAGATTTTCTGACCTAGAAATTCTATATTTTTATATTGTTCATTGAAGACTTAAGCGAGAATAACCATTTCCCCTTCATGCTGTAAAATGTAGATTCATGAATTGTTTATGGATGTATTAAATAGATTCATGGTATAATTTTTTTTCCTATAATGAGTTTGTTCAAGGAATCATATTCATATGGAGCATTTACACAACATTCACGCTATAAAATCCATAGGGTACGTAAATCCATAACCATATGAGATTTTATTATACCATATATGAGGGATTTGGATGTAACCACTTATATATTCAGAAGATCATCCACTATAATGGGTGATATTAACAAATAACATATACATGGATATGACCATAAAATAAGAGTGGATGACTGAGAGCCTTAATGATGCTATAATTCATCACCTTTGGGTAACTATTTCTTCATTCCATCTCATGATTTGCATACAGGGGTAATTTCTTTGTGTCGGGTGAAGTGATTATAATGAGAGGGTTTCATATGGATTATTTTCAATTTTCAATTCATGTGTGGGTTCATTCACATTTATTTATTAGTTCTTGATCCATTTTTTTTAATTTCATGATCATTACTGTGTGATTTAAGGAGTTTTATTTTTTCACCATTTATTTAGCCATGTTTTCACATAACCATTATTCAATCTTGAGGGATTATGATTATAAAAGGTTTTGGGTAACCTTGTCCTATAATAAAACCATGTTATAGACCATATTAATGTCGAGATTACTAGATCAGTGTAGAATGATGCATAGATTCTATGCAGGGGTGAAATAGAATTCAAATTACTGATATAGTTTGACGACTACTATAAAGGTGGTGATAAGGAATTCAACTGGTGAAAAAACATGAATCAAGCTTCTCCATTGGGCCTTCATTCCACATGTTTTCCCTTTATACCATTGAGACATTAGTCTATGTAATGGAATTTAGAAAATGGGACTTTAGGCCACCATATATAATAAAATAGGTCCAGTGGATGTTTTATATTGTATATAGGGAGGGATGAGTCTTGACCAAATGAGATTCCTTGGTGTGTCTATTGTTTAGTTTCTTGTAATCCACAATAACTATAACAAAAACAAAAAAAATTTGTTTTAGGTAGAGGAAATTATGAAAATAAAACACACACACACACACACCAAGGTACCTATGTAGGTCATATTACATCATGAGATTTTATAAAATATTAGTGCTGGATAATTTTAATTTATTTGATAGCATTCACAACACACAACAATAAGTTTTAATTAAACACGATATACTATTAAAATATTAGTATTTAATATTATAGTTTTCACCAATACATTATGAATAGTTTGTATGAATATGATTAAATATGTTATGAAAATATATGGTTTACAAATTTATATAAAATGAATTCTTTGGTGACCAATTAACTAGAAATGAAAATAAGAAACATCTTAATATTAAGAAAATATTTTTTCTAAAAAAACTATTTTAGGTGAATAAGCCCATTTTACCTTAATAAATTAAAAAAATTAGTTTTGGTGAAAATTTTTTATAGAATGTATATACTATATATTCAATAAAAATTTTAACATTCATCTTATATTTTTTATATACAAGAGATAATAATAAATCCAATTTTACTCTTAAAAACTACATTTTTCAATAAAGAAATTTGGTCTCATTCTTCATACCTATTTTAAATTTCATTTTTTCCAATTTTACGTAATATATTTGAAAAACTAAAACGCATTTTTTGAAATTATCATGTCATAAATATCTTTAGGTGAATTTTCAATAAATTTCTAAAAAATAAAATTTTCAGTATATCATGGAAAATACTATTTCCTTAAACCAGCAGTTTTACTAAAATAATTTATAAGATAAATTTTATTTTTCTATTGTTTTAAAAGAAAAAATATTCAAATTATATATCTATTAATCCTTTTTTTTATTTCAATTGATTACATATTGAATTTTTATATGAAAACCTTTCTAAGATATTTCACTTTGGAAAATCACTTTTTTCATGAAATCTGTGTGATTAATTTTAAACTAAATATTTATCCTTATGTTAAAGTATTTTTAAAAAATTAATTCCATATTAAAAATAATAAAAATTTATATCATTTAATAAATTAAGCTTAATTTTTTGTTATAAATAATAGTAAAAATTGTAAAAAAAATTAATTTCTACAGTTAAGGTTAAAACTTTTTTACCAGACGTTAAACTAAAAATATAAGAGGTACATTGACCATGAAACACTCAAAAATACTTTTTCTATACATATTTAATACCTCTCACCTATAAGGTTCTAGAATGGATAATTTTGGGATCCTTTTGGCATGTAAAAAATGTGGGTGGACCTTTTTTTATTAAAAAATGACAAGTGTGCCACTCACATAACTTATAAAAGTCCACCCCTCTCCCCTATTATTAAAAACCAAAAATCAATTTTTTAATACAATAAAAATAAAATTTAATTCATTATTTCCATATCCACATATTATGTTCCTTTTCAATATCAATAATCCAATATCGGGAGGCTTTTGGTTAAACCTAAACAGGTTATCCAAAGAAGGGGTATTGTATTTAACTATAATTTTTTTAATTATTCTTCTAATTTATTTAATTTTTTTCAAAATATGATAAATAATAAAACTAGATTATAATATATACTAATATTTTATTATTTTAATGTCATAAATTATCTCCATCATCAAATGGGATATGAAATCACCATTCATGTGTACGGGGGACTACCACCTCACGAACTGATGTTATTATTTCTCCATCACCTCTTAATTTGGATGAATATAATGATTGAATTATTGTTCATATGAGATATTATTATATTATTATACCTCTATAATTATAATAACACACATAAATTTTACCACCTAAATTTTTGTAAGATAATAACATCTCTCATGTGTATGGTGGACTACCCTCACACGAACCGATGTGATGTGTTTTTAATTTCAATTTTTCATTGATGGTAATATAGATAGGTTAAATGAATATATATGATTTATATAACATAATTATAACTATTTAATTATGATGTCACATATATAATATTAATTTTCATTCTGTGGGGGATATGGTAGAGTCATTCATGTGTACGGTAGACTACCACCTCACGAAGCGATGTGATTCATTTTTCATTAGATATTTTTGTGGAAGGTAAAAAAGATACATTTAATGAAAATAAGTCATATATCTGAAATCATAAATACTATATAGAGTAAAAATATTAATTACCTTCCTTTCTTCCCATAATCGAGAAAATGGAAGCAGTGTTCGTGCGTACGTACGACCAACCGTCTCCATGAATAGTGTATTTCATTTTCTATCTATAACTTTGATGGATGACTATAAATACAAATATACTGAATATATATGATATTTATATCATGTTTATAATAACATAAATTATTTAACCATGATCAGATTAAGAAGGAAGGAAATAAAAAATGAAAACATACATGGAAAACATATCAGTTATTACCTAAAATATGATTTTAACATTGAATCATAAATAAATGGGTAATAAAAGGTCATAATTAAGTAAGTATTATATGATATGATATAAATAATTATGGTTCTATAACATACTTATGATATAATTATAATTATTATTAAAGAGTTTAGATTGTGTATGAAGGAAGTTGATACTGAAGGTAAGGTATTTCAATATCACTTTTATTTTCAGTGATACAAATGCCATGTTCACCATTTGTTTATTATATGTGGTGTATATAATACCAATGAATATAATTTATTATTATTATAATGAAACATATGTTTATTTACATACCCATTTCAGTAAATTTCTATCATTTGGTTTATAGTTTCAATGTTACCGACTCAGTAAGATATTTTTTTTATCTCAAATTGCCTTATTTGGAACATATGTTTTTTATACACCTATAATATTATATGAGGTGTATATACTAACTATATGACATGTTATTTCATGAATAAAATTATTTTATAGATATTAAAATTTTAATTGTTATTATTTAACAGGGCCTTTGATTCAATAATACCAAAGTGGTAAAGGTTTAATGTAACAAACTCATCATTTATCATGATTCTTTATGATTATGATTTAGATGATGAAATAATATAATAAAATTCTCACTATATTATTGAAAATTAACCTCCTATGATTATTTAATGAAAATAAATATTTTCATTTCATTTTCCTATCTTTATGTGCTCAAGGAACAAAAATAATATTTTTATAGAAAATCGACCTCATTTATCTCTACGGTCGAAAACCCTTTTTCTTCAATATCCATATTTAATAAAAAAATAAAAAATGATTTAAAAATCACCCAATGAATTATTAAATACATTTTTACGAGTTTATGAATTTTTAAAGAATATTATAAATTAATCATCTTATTGTTTTAAAAAAAGGTCGATTTTTATTTTACTAAAAATGTGAATGAAATATTTGTTTTCAAGTGTATGACATGAATGATATTTTCCCCCATATTAAAAAAATAATTGTTTTAAAGCTTCATTTATATGTTTTCAAGATTATTTTCAAATAGAAATATTCTAAAATTTTGTTATGTTTTTATTTTTTAAAATTGAAATAGATATTTTCTTGGATAAATGTTTGAAATGATTTTAAAGCTTCCATTATATGTTTCAATGGTTATTTTCAAATAAATGTATTTTGAAAATATTTTGTTTTTTAAAATATTGTTTCAAATTTTAAAGGTTATTTTCCCCAAGAAATATTTTAAAGGATTTTTAATGCTTCCTTTATATTTTTTCAAGATTATTTTATATTAAATGTATTTTTAAAATGTTTTATGTTTTAAAAAGTGTTTCAAAAAGTGGAAAGTATATTTTAATAAATATATGGTCCAATTTAACTTTCAAAATAATTATATATATATGATAAAATCCTTTGATGTTACTTATTATTTACTGGGTATATGATCCAAGGATACCATTATTATTCTTTCTCTAGATGGTTTATGTTTATGAAGAGGGGATATTTATGAAACCCATTTATCTTCCATGATTTATGAAATGATGAAATGTTTTATTAATACCATTAATTTTTATAGTTTCTAATATATTGAACGATTTATGAATCCCGTTTCTTTCCATGGGTTCTAATATAATAAATATGTTACTAAGCCTATTTCTTTTCATGGGTTCTGATAAAATGTATGTTTTATGATCTTGTGGCACACTTATGTATGAATTTCATTATGTGATTGTGGTTAAATTATAACAAGGATATTGGTTCTATTATAAACAATTATGAGTGGGACTAATACCACCCTCTAATTAATTGGGTGATGATTAATGTTTTATGATCTCAAATGGTACACATGAGATTTTCGTAATCCTTAAAGAGGGTACATGGGTGGTTTTACAAAGCTTGAAAGAGGTTGCATGGGAGGTTATACCAAGTCCAAATTAGGTATATGGGTGTTTATCCAAAGACTAACATGTTTCAAATTTTATGGGGGAATACTTAAACATAATATTTTCTATGGATATGTGTTTATCACAAATTAGTAGAAATTCTATAATAATATGGTCCATTTTATTTGATTCTTTTATGATTCATGTCATTTGAACAACCATTATTTTTTCAGTGACAAGAGTTTATAATAAATGATATGTAGGGTATGATATTTTCAGATGTTATTCTCATGTTCTAATACCATTATGATCATGTTATGTTTATATATCTCCCTTGTTTACCCTTACTGAGCATCTGATATCACAATTTCTTATGTTTCTTTTACATAGGTTATGATGATATTCATTATGTGTGATATTTATCAGAAGGATTATCATTATGATGATTTAATTGGGGGATTATTTAGAACTCTTACGGACCATGTTTTTATATGTTCGTGTTTCCAAAGGAACTATACATATACGATCCTCAGGCATGTATTTGTGTGATGTAATGAATGTTCATATTAAAATATGTAGTATATGTGTATGAAAATATTGTGTTATTAGAGTCTGTATCAGAGGATATGTTTAGTTAAACATTGGAAACTATTATTAGAAAAAATAATTATATCCCTAGGGATATGTCTAAGGATAAGTATAAGTAAAATTCTATGTATAAGAAAATATCCTATAATATTAGTGAAGGATGGAGTGAGTGGTTCATTGAAATAAATATATGTATGGATACTATAAGTGGACATGGTTCTAGAATAGATGCACCTAGGGGAAATTACTCTAAAAATGGAATATCAGGATTTACTCAAGAATTACCTGACACACAACATTGAGTCTTACTACACATTTATATTGATACTCTCTATGGATATTATTTAGGAATTCAAAAAATATATACAACAGTCATGAAGTATTTGAATACATATTAATCATGGATTACCTATGTCAATCCTAAGGTTTCATATATTTAAAATAAGGTTTCATGATTTAGAAACACTATATGTTTTTTTCATTATTATATGGTTTTACACTATGAATAATGTTTCTCACACTCTATTTTTTTTGTTTTAGTCAATGGTGGGAACAAAAAGGGGTTGGGATAACATTAAATATGATAGATAAATTTTTGATGAGAAACCAAATGAGATGATTACTTGAGTGATGGATATTTTTATTATTCCTAGTCATTCATCATGATATATGATTAAATAATTTAGTTTTAACTATCTATTAGACTCACCAAAGAAGAGAAGTAAATATTTCATTGAGATATTGGGTGATGGATACCCAGAAAGAAAGAAGATTCAGTTTTCTATGTGTCCAGAATGTTGGAAGAAGAACCTAAGTGGTTTTGTTTGAGGAACATGAAGAATTTTTGAATGTGGAAAAGGAAACAAAGTAATTTACAAGTGAAAAATTAATTTTTTTTAACTCAATGCATGAGAATAATGGACTTCTTAAGGAATCATAAATATTTGAATGCTTTATATGTGGTAAATATGCACAGTAGGAAAATTGATATCCTAGGGGTAAGGATCATGAATAAAAATAGAAAGGTTGTTTGAGTAATTGATATACTGATGATAAAGAAGAGACTACAAGTGATATATAATAGGGATGGGTTATTGTAATAATATTTTTCATATAAAACAAAATAAGTGTGGGATATTTTGAGGGGGAGGCCTAGTTTTCATCATCTCCCCATCCCATCTATTCTCCCTTTTCCCTCCCTACTGTCTCTGGGTTATTTTATTTTTGTTATTTTTTCCCTCTCTTAGTCACTCTCTTTTGATTCCTTCAAACATGGCTCCCTGTTTAATCCCTCATCAGCTCCTCTTATACTCTTATTTTCTAGTTTCCATGTTTCTGACCCAATTCTAGTAGGTTCCCTAGTTTTCTCAGGGAGGTTTGGGATGTGCGGGTTGAGTTGGATGTGTTATTTTCACTTGGAGCTAGAACTGATGGTTAGGCTTGGTGGTCAAGGTGTGTCTGAGTATCTCTATTTGTGGAGTGGTCTGATTCAAACAGTAATATGGATTTATATTCCTTAACTAAAATCCTAGTCAGTCTACTATGAAGGTTTTAAGGATTCTTTGGGATGTGTTGTCCGATTGGTCTCTGGTGTTCTAGGAGGCACGCCCGTTGTTTTATTTGTTCTGGACCGTGATGGTTCTTTTTGGATGAGCATGTCAATTAATAGGGGTTTGGGATGTATTTCTCTTGTGAAGGGATATTAATGAGTATTTATGGAGGGATTAATGGTCCTTTCATAGGCCATGCATGCTAATGCGGCCATAGTCTATTCAATCTATGGTCTGGCTTCTAGTTCTGTCGCTCCTCCCTAGGTCTCTCTGGTGCGATGGTTCTCAATGAGGTTTTGGAATTTTCTTGTCGATTTGATGATGTTGTTCTAGGAGGTGAGTCATGGATATGATTTTCTTTTCCCTCTAGGTTACCATAGTGGTTTCTCTTGGATATTAGTTATTTTAGATGAAATATGATATCTGTGACTGAATATTTATGCAATGGAAATGGGTGTACTAGATTCAATTTAGGTGATAGAGAAATTTTGATATTTTTTCTCTATTTTGTGGTTTGTTTGGTCATTTTGTTCCTGGGAAATAATGTATGGTGTGGTTCATCGCTGGGATATTGATAGTGTTGGAGTAATGAATCTTCAAGGTGTTCTTTTTTGGATCTAATACATTCATTTATTTGGATTCTAATAATTGATTAGTTGCATAGGGATATTCTGATTCAGTCTCTCCAGAGTTCGTCTTACACTAATAAATTCATTACTGAGTGATTTAGATGATCTTGATGGGTTTCAGTGATGGTGATAGGAGGATGTTTGGTTTATACATGTCAATGTGTCAAGGCATCGATGTAATTAGTGGAGCTATGCTCAATGTATCCAATACACATGATAGTACATTCTATTAGATTTTAAATTTAAAATTTTGAATTTATAATCCAGACTGATGTAGTATTTATGATCTATATTTTTTTGATAATTGTGTTCAGGTTCCCCCTTACCCCCTTAAATGTGATTTATTATGAAAATATCAAAAAAATAATTTCGGATAAAAACAGAAGAAGTATGATTACGTTAATATTGATGAACGTTAAAACATGATTTATATTTCATATTTTAGAAAAGTTTTATTAAGGAACACGATGATGAATCCTAGTTAATGGATTGAGGATGGAATTGGACTATTAATGTGCTTATGCATTATAATTCAAGAAATATGTTATGTAAATAAAGAAATATTTATGGATATTTCATTATAATTCTTTCATTATGGATTTCAAAAAATATGTTAAATAGTACTGATGAACTAGAAAAATTATTTAATGTTAAGGTTATAATTTATAAAAGAACACATGAATATTGAAATATAACCCTTAATACGTTCATAAAATTGATATAATAATGCTAGGACAAACAGATAGTTAATATGAATAAAGTAAGTTGGATAACACTGAAGACCTTGTAATTGATTAATGATTTGTGGACAAACTGTTTTATACTATAATTTATAAAGTCTAAAAAATTAAAGGTTTTATGGAATATATTGAATAATCTATGCTTTTATTCAATTAATGAGGAATAATGTATGTTTTCATTAAGGGTTTATTGTAATTATGGTAATTCGCATGTTTTAGGAAAATATATGACCAATGTATTCACATATTTTTTTTAAATAAAATTATGATCTACAAAATTATATTTATGGGATTAATTTTAAGAAGATTATAGAAAATTTAGTGGAATTATATATAATTTATTAATTTTTATTGTTTACAATTAGGCAATTTATGGAATGTCTAAAGTTTAAATTTTGATAATGTTTTATAGATTAATGTATCATTTAACCATTTTAGGATTTATGAATATTGGATAACCTATGATAACAATTCTTTTATAATAACTAGAGATATAAAGAATTACTTTTAATTATTTTATGGATCTTATAATCAATTAGTTCTTCATAAGTGAAAAATTATTCTCTTAGTATAAGTGATAAAGTGGAAATTGATCAAGGAATAACCAAAGAATGATATTGTTCTTATGAAATGGAATGAAATCATGTACATATGTCCTCTCATTAAAATAATTCAAATTTAAGACGAGGACACTAAAATAAAATGTTATAAATTTATCTTTATTTATGATAAATTAATGGTATTTTTATACATCATAGATTTATGGCATTGTGGTTGTCAAATTTCTCTTGACCATGTCCTCTATATCTCTCCCTCAATATTTGAGTACTAATTTTCTATTGTATGACCTTTTTTTCACTTTCCACTAATGTTATACTATTTGAAAACCAATTTATGTGTTATTCTAGGTGACCTTTTCAAACCCCTTTTCTCTTTTAAAATGTCAGTTTTTTTAACACTTTTTGTGATGTGGTTTTCCCAAAATGGAATTTTAAAATGTTAAACCCTAGTTTTCTGAAGAAATGTTTGAATTTTGAGGATGAAATAATTTTTAGTGAGATAGAATGTAACACCTTGATATTTTATGATATAAATTTTTAAATAATAATTTCAATTTATTTGACAGCGTGTGCTATATGAAACATCGACTTTTATCAAAACATGACATATTATTAAAATTTTATTATTTAATTTGATTATTATCACATGTATATTGGAAAGGAAAATATAAATATGATTGAATAAATTATAAAAATATATGGTTTATACATGTACAATAAATTAATTTTTTGTGGGCCAATTAATTAAAATGAAAATAATAACTATTGGAAAATAAAGAAAATATTATTCTGAAACACATTTTTTTTTCAAAAACATGATTTACCTTAATAAATTAGAATATAACTTTTGGTTATTGATTTTACTGAAAATTATATATTTTATATTCAATTTTTTTTTTAAATTTTTATTATGTGTTTTCTATATAGCAGATAATAATAAATCTAATTTTGAGATTATTAATTATATTTTTCTAAAAATAAGTTTTGTTGCATTTTAGACAGTTTTTTTTGTAAAATTATCGAAAAATGATTTGAAATTTATTACTTTATTTTTGAAATAATCATATATTAATTATCTTGAGGTTAATTTTTTAGAATATATGAAAGATAAATTTTTCAATGAATAGTGAAAAGTACACAATTTTATTAAAAAAAATCCTTTCCATTAAAATAATTTTCCAGCTAAATTATATTTTAATATGGTTTTAAATGAATAATTATTTCAATTATATATATATATATATGTGTGTGTGTGTGTATATATATTAATACAATTTATTTCATTGGAATAAAATTCATTTTGAATTTTGAAATAAAACATTTTATCTTTTGAAACTTTTATCTTTGGAAACCTTCCTTTTCATCGCGTCTATGGGATTCATTTTAAATTATATTTCACCAGTTAAGAAATAATATTTGGAAAAAAAAGTTTTAATTATAATTAATCAGAATAAATTATAATATTTAATAATTCCTACTTAATTTTTTAAAACAATGACAAGTAAAAATAGAAAAAAATTAATTACCACAATTGAGGATAAAATGGGTTTACATGGGTATTAAACTCAAATCTAAAGGGGTAAAATTAACCATAATCTTATCAAAAAACCATTTTATGACTATATATTGACCTTATAAGCTATAAGGTTTGATAATGGACCATTTTGTATCCTTTTAGAATGTGAAAAACGTGGGTACACCTTTTTCATTTAAAAACTTTCAAGTCTTCCACTCAAATCACTTATAAAAGGACACCACTATCCACTCCTATTCACAAATATAAAACAATTTGGATCAAGAAACCCCAAAAAAATTCTTAATTAATTAGATAACCACATCATAGAGGCGTTGTATAGATAATAGTCCAATCTATGAAGGCCTTAGATAAAACCTAAAGAGGTTATCTGAAGAAGAGGTAATGTTTGTAACAATATATTTTTTTTTGTAATTATACTTATAACTCCTCAATATGATTTAAACAAATATCAATTTTAATTTAAAAAAAGTATGTGATATATAATTATATGTTATTCTAAAGTAATAACCTATATACCTCATTAAATGGGATGCAAAATAATCATTCATGTGTATAGAAGACTACCGCCTCATGAACCGATGTTATTCATTTTCAATCACCACCTCTCATGACTAGATATATTGGTGGATTTAATGTGTATTTGATTTATTTATGATATTATTATACCTATTTAATTTAAATTCCCCATATAACTTCTTACCTCCCAACCCTTTGGAAAAAATAATGTCGCTTGTGCGTGGGGGACTATTGCCTCATGAACCGATGTAATGAGTTTTCATTTTTGTTTTACTTGGATGGTAATAAATATAGTTTAAATGAATATATATTATATTTTTAACATAAGTATATAACCATAATTATTATAACACATATAAAGTTTTACTTTTCATTCAATGGGGGATTTTATAACATTGTTCGTGTGTACGACGGACTACCGCATCACGAAGCGATGTGATTCGTTTTTCACTAACACTTTCAAGGAAAGTAATAATGATATATTTAATGAATATATATGATATATATGAAATAATAATTACACTACAATGTTTATTTATTAGTTACCTTCAATTTTTCTACTCTTTGAGAAAAAGGATATAGTTTTTATCTGTACGAACGACCTATCATCTTTATGAATAATGTATTTAATTTTCTATATAAAACATTTAAGGAATAATATAAATACATATATAATGAATATATATCATATTTATATCATGGTTAATTTATTTTGGTTTTATTTAATCCTATTAAAAGTAATACTTCTGAAAAAAATCAAAACATACATGAAAAATAGAGTTATTACCCAAAATGTGATTTTAACATCGAATCATTATTAAAAGGGTGATAAAAGGTTATAATTAAATAATATATTGTATTATATATATAATTATGGTTCTATAATATATTTTTAAAAGAATTATATTTACTATAAATGAGTTTCTAACATGTATTCAGGATGTTTATATATATAATAACACATTTTTGTCTCACTTTTATTTTCTAGAATAAAAATGTCATATTCACCATGTGTTTCATTAATTTCCTGTATATACTACCCATTAATGTATTTTATGATTATTTTCCTGAAAATTATTATTATTTACATATTCATATGGGTATCTCTCTTTTACTGTGTTTAAAGTTTCAAAGTTACCAAAGAGGTAAGCAATTATTTTGTATCAAAATGCCTTATTTGGGACATAAGTTATTTTATAAACCTATATTCTTATATAAGGTGTATATAATGCCAAATTTTCAAATTATATCATGAATATAGTAAATTTAATAATAATAAAAGTTTCATTTGATTTTATTCTTTAATAGTTCCTATTATTGAAATGATACCAAAGTGGTAAATATTTGATGTTATAATATCATTGTTTATCAGGATTGTGTATGATTATGATTTTAATGATGAAATCTTATGATATATTTATCAATAACAATTCGATGTTTCTTATCATTTTTTATTTAATGGAAATTAATTTTTTCCTTTCATTTCCCGTTATTTAGGTATTTATGTGTCTAAAATAATAACTTTAATTAAAACCTACTTTATTTCTCTCTTAGGTCGAAAATCATTTTTCTTACATGTCCATATTTTCTAAAAATATTTTAAAAAATGTTGGAAAATTATTTAAAATATTTATTCCTGAAATTTTTACCATTTCATGATTTTTTTAATTTTGTTTAAAATGAATCTTCATATCAATTTAGAAAACAAGGATTGCTTTTTTTTTGAAAATTGGAAAGAAGTTTTTTTAAACTGTATGACATGAGAAATGTTTTCCACCTTCATGACAAAATAATTGTTTTAAAGATTAATTTTTATATTTACAAGGTTGTTTTAATATAAATGTATTTATAAAATGTTTTATGTTTTTAAAAGGGTTTTCAAAGTGGAAGTGATATTTTTCTTAGGAAATGTTTTAAATGAATTTTAAATCTTCCTTCGTATATTTTTAAGGTTATTTTCAAAGAAAAGAAACTTGAAACTTTATTATATTTTTATAATGTTTTTCTAAAGTAGAAATTTTATTTTCCTTATGAATATTGTTCGATTATTTTTAAATATTATTTTATATGTTTCTATTTTTATTTTCAAAGAAAATTATTATGAAAGTTATTTATGTCTTAAAAATTATTTTTCGAAGTGGAAAGGCTATTTTACTGAATAAATATTTTCAGTTATATTTAAAAATTATTTTCCATCTAAGATTACATTATTTTATGTTATGCATTATATGGGATACGATCCAATAATAAAATTCTTATTATTTTTTTTGTATGGTTAATTTTTATGATTAAGATATTTTTATGAATCCTGTTTCTCATCCAGGAGTTCTATTTTGATAAAATGTTTTATGAATACCATTTCTTTTCATAGGTTCTTATATGATAAATGATTTAAATATAAAGTTTATTTTCATGGGTTCTAATATAATAAATGTGTTAGGAATCCCATTTATTTTATTGGGTTATGGAATGATGAATTATTTTGATCTTTTGGAACCTTTGTGTATGGTTTTCATTATATGAAAGTGGATGCATTATAACCAAGGATAGTGGATACATTATAACTAAAGATGGATGGGACTTCTATCTCCCTCAAATGAATTGGGAAATTTTTAATGTTAAATTATATGAAAGGGTACATGAGAGGTTATCCGTATAAATAAAGCAGGTACATGGGTGGTTATCTCAAGCCTGAAAGAGGTTACTTAGGAGGTTATACCTATCCTGAAGTAGGTACATGGGTGGTTATCCTAATACTAAAAAGTTAAAAATGTATTGGTGGATATCATCGATATAAGGTTTTCTATGCTTTTGTGTTTTCCACAAATATATCTATTATTCCAATGTTTTGATAACATGTATCTTAGTCTCTGATACCATTATGAATCATGTCTTATGAAATGCTGGGATTTATGCCATGACTCAATTTTATGATCTATGATATGCAGAGTATGTTTTTTAAAATGTTATTCTCATGTTATCATAATATTATGCTCATGTTATGTTTACATATCACCCTTTTTTACCCTTACTAATCCTATAATCTCACCATTACTTATGATTCTTTTCCCCAGGTTATGATGATATGCATTACATGTGATATGACTAAGAAGGTTCAAGTTATGAAAAAAACAAGGGGATAATATATACAACTCTTATGAACTAGTTATTTATGTATCCTTATTTCTAAAATAACTATACCTTTATGATTGTAAAATATTTATTTGTGTGATATAATGAATGTTATTCCAAAAATATGCAATATATATGTATGAAAATCATCAATCATTATAAGTCAAGGATCCACACACTATAGTTAATGGAAATCACCCACTGGACCAATTTTATTATAATACATGGCACGAAGGCCTATAGAAATAGAGTCCTTATAACTTTGGTATCCTAAAGGAAAACTAACCTGAAGTGTAAATACATGGTTCCCCATTTAATGATAATCCCACAACTTTTCATTACATCAGTAATTATCCACACCCCCTTATAAACTCATTGAACCTGTGGTAATAGTCATTAGTGCTATGTTCCCCCTACCATAGTAATTGTATCATGCTGGTTCAATACACTATGAAATGAAACCCTTCCACCCCAATTTATTGCGTTAGAAGAAGGTTAAATGATAGGTTCTAGCATACCTAACTCTATTTCAAGTCACACACTAATTGATGATTGTGCAACACCCCAATAAACAACCATCTTATTGATCTATACCATCTAACTAGTCCCAATATACTCGAGTTACCTGGTAGGGTACCCATCTATCTCAAATTAGAAGATAAATGGATGTTTGATTGGTGTTATCACATCCATACCACTTTATAAGTCAACCACACAACATCATCAATGTTTTTTCTTACATGAAATTCCTACCAGATGCATTAGGATGAACTCTAGTACCTCAATGTGCCTACTTATGTTGGTATTGATGGCTTAGAGGCACTACATGAATGGTTAAGAGGAAAAAATGGCCCAAAATCCCAATGAATGTTATGTAATAATAATAATACATATTATTAATATTTTTAACATTATTATTATGTTACTTGAGGCTCAATCAAGTGGTATTGACCATGGGCCTCCATATCCAAGTGATAAGGTTTCGAATCCTGGATACCCCATTATGTGGATTTATGATGACGAAGATAATGTAGGTAGGCAGTGGAACATGATGTGATGCAATATAGATATATATGGGTGATGTGGGAAGGGTTTCCAATCCATGAAATGTCCTTCAGGACACTAAGAAAATGGTCTAATCAATATAATGGGATTTCTATAGAGTGGGTTAACCCTTATATTTGTGTATAGCCTGTCCTTACAGACCCATGAATGTGTGTTACATTTCATTTTCTTGTAACCTCTATGAAATTAAATAAAAAGTAGTAATAATAAAAATGATAATAATAATAATTATTATGATTATTATTATTATAGGGGATTAAAATAAACCAATCAACACATAAACCTAGACCCCCTAGTGGTTAAAGCCTCATCCCATACCACATGGAATAAAAAGAAACCACTTGGCCCAATTTATTACAATACATGTCCAAATGGACAAGAGGGAACCCTTCACATGAATTTTAGTCCCTATGAAATAAGGGAATAAACTTTTATTACCTTTTATTCTATAGCCAAAGGCCTTTCAATTTAATTTCCCGTAGGACCTCTGAAAAGAAAATATCATTTTTCTTTTCTCAAATGACTATTTTTGGCCCATCGAATTAGTGAATTGTACTAATAGAGTACCCACAACTACTACATGACCACATATTATATAGGTTTTCTATGTTTACTGATCTATCACTAAAATAGTGATACTAAAATACCTATTAAAATCCACCCAACCTTTGGGGCCTTTTGGGGTTGAACCCCTGACCTCTTTGATTCCATATAAGGGGTGGTGATACTCATATTCCACCTCATTGGTGAACATGATGATGATTATGATGATGATTATAATTTAAAATAAACCATGATATTGGAAACCCAAATCCATGGTTTCATTATTAAATTGAAATAAAATAATACCAACATGGTGGAGTTGTAGGAGAAAAGCTGTCGGAAAAAAACAACAACAAAATTCCAAGAATAAAAAATCACAAAAAACATTAACATGAAATCATGTTGAAAAACTGAAATCTAGAAGAAATAATATTCATGTTTTTCAATTCCTCATTGACATATTCATAGAGACACCATGACTTCTAATATATTAACCTCTCTTCCCTTTCTTGGTGACAACCCATGTGGAATTTTATCAACCTTAATGAATCTTCCTTATTGTCATCTTCTGATGTAGTAATTAAAAATCCCATAATGTCACCTTGACTGGTTTACACAAAATATAGGTCCAATAACTTTTGATTTTCCTATTTTGACTCCCACTATCTAATGTAGTTTATATGAAGGTAGACTTAGGGGAATCATGAAATTATTCCTTTGTGGTCTATGGAGGCATAGTATCATCCCTAATTGTTTTCTCATCATGAATAGTTCCAAAGTCCCCATAAAATAATGGGGGATTATTTTTATCATCATACCTATCCGTATTTGGTGACGTAACCATATTTTTTTCCTATTCCGCTTATTTATTACAACATAAAAACTTCCAAAATAAGGAGTACTGATAGTGGAAAAAATATGAAACAAATTACTAACAACCCTTTTTTCTATTCCTGAAGTAGATTCATGAAAAATCCTACCCATCTTGTTGGTGTTTGAGGCATTAGAAATGATCTCAATAAAAAGACCGGTCCTTTTAATAGGGATAATAATTCATTTCTCTAGGGTATTCATGATTTAGTCCAAGTAGATAATACTTTTTACATTATAATTGGATCTTTCAACTAGGCTCCAACAAGGATTTATAAACAAAAACACTTCAAGGTTCACTCACTAGGAACCTTTACGACAAAAGAGTGAAAATAAAGTGTTTATAGATATAAAAAAATGTTGTGAACCACAACTTTCATAGGGAATAAATATCAAAGAGATATTATAGAAATATATATAATCTAATGGATAATATTCTTAAATTATATAAAGGATGAAATAGATATCACCACTATAGATCATAACGATTATACTTCTTCTCACGTAAAATAGAGTTTTGTTGATGAGTTTTGAGAGTGATATTTCCTCTTTTAATATTTTTCATGTTCCTATATTTAAAATATATCCTTTTCCACTTCATACCTCCTACAAAATTCATGAAAAAGTTATCTTTTAATCATATAGTACACTTCCATAAAATATGTGTCTCTTTAAACACATATCCTTTTCACTGGAATACCTCATAAATAGTGTTGAAAATTAAATTACCCTTATACTTGTTTCCTTTCCTGGTACTTGAATCTAATTATAATCTTATTTACCATAAATTGGTAATATCGTATTTAAATATTTCACAACAATATTAAATCATGTTGAAAGTAATCCAATTATAACAAATAACATGTTACAACATGACGTAGATGATTACAGACAACCATGTAGCTAAATTTTACCAATTTTTAATTCACATAGGTGAATTGATCCACATATCCATTGTTCACATAGCTGAAATATCAATGTAGCCTAATTTTCATAGGCATTATTCATATAGTCAATTTTCTTTACGGAACTAATTTGACAATGTAGCTGAATTAAATCACATAGCCAAATCTTGAAATATATGCGATGAGTCAAACTTCCATTTGGATCTATGTATCCAATTTAAACATGAATCCTAATTAAATAGTTTATTAATATATGTAATAGAATCACATATTCAATTGATCTACATTGTTGATTGCTCATGTAGTTGACTTATCGAGGTAGTCAGTTCCCACATAGGAATTTTCATGATGTAGATAATTTATATATGATAATCCTTCACAAATATAATAGGAATATCAGAATTATCATCTTAGAAAAATGGATCACATAGATTATTTTCTATACTAATTTCATAAAAAGGTTCAAGAATTATAGACATGATGAATTTAACAGTGGAAACACTAAAAACAAGATAAAACCTGACCAAAAACGCATAAAAAATAATGAGCGGTATTTGAAGGGTATTTGAGATCATCAAAAAATAAAGTGAATAGGATCTATTGGAACAATATGAATAGTCCGAAAAGCTCCCCATTTTATTGATAAAAAAACCTATAAGACCTTAAACATGATATTTTTTAAATGGTTAACCATATTTTGTAGAAAAACTATATAATATATATATTTCGTGTAAAATATAGTGTTTCTTATATATATATCCCCCTTAATTGTTTACTTGGGATATCCCCCTTAATGTGACATTGAGGAAATTTCCTATCTTTTTCTGTAATTAAAAATAAGTGTATGGATATGATAAAAACATTCAATGTAAAACATAGAGTAATTAAGTATTTAATAATATTATAAAAACTAAATTTGAATTTATGGAAAGAATGGAATTTATTTAAAAAAAATAAAGATATAAAAAAATATTAAATTAAAATAATCATTAATATAAAACATAAGAAATGAATAAATATGAATTTCATTAATTGTCAATATGTACAAATATATATCCATACAAAACCCACAAAAAAATACAACACATTACTTAGAAGACCTGGGATTATAGATAGGGCCAAACTGAGAAGATGACATAGGTGGAGGTAATTTATTATTGGGTTAGTATAAGAGGTTCTTAGAGTTTCCATTGGTGAAGTCATGACTTCATTTATTAGCTCTGTAGTAACTCCACCAAAAATAGAATTAACATGAGGAAATTGAGCAGGATGGCCATGAATGTTTCCAGGATTACCTTCATCTATACTACAATATTAATATCTATAAGCCAAAAACTCTACTTTATTTAGAGGTTTAGGGGATGAGGATTCTTAGTTATATCTATCCTTAACTAAGTTTTTATCCACATTAGATTCACCTATATGATAGGTAGTTTTAGGATAATAATCCACATACTGTCTCTATTTGGTACCTCTAAAAGTCTCTACAGTAGAAGGTCCAAGAGTCTTTCTACCTATTAGATAATATATGTAATCATCATACATGTAATTCCATTTGATAATTTCTAACATGGAGAGATCAATAATTATCATAGATTCCAATATAATCGATTGAGAAATAAAAGAAAGGCTACTACGCAGAATCCATTTAAAGTATTTAAGCTATCTAGATGAGAAAAATAAAAGTGCAATGAGCAAGGGGGCATGGTCAACAGATGATATACTAGATGTAAGTTCTACTAATAGCATCTTCATAATTTTTTCAATAGAACATTTCATACTGATTACTATTCCATTTATAGAGTGGACTTCCCAATCCATATTGGTCACTTTTTCTATTGAACTTTTATATACTGCCTAAATATAATTTAGTTGAGGTTGATTGACTTGTAGCACTAATAGTATAAGGTGATGCAGGAAAAGGAACCACATGTGTTTGAGAAACTGGATGTGTAGAAGGAATAGCTCTCAAAGGTTTATAGGCATCCAAATCCTTTCCTATAACAGAAAATTGTACAACTGGACCTTTTGCAGATTATGATCTTGATTTTTCTTTTAATGATTCAAAAAAAAGCCTTGAAATTTCACTAAAACCTTATACAATATGGTTACAAAACATTGATAGTTTCAAGATATTAGACTAAGGGTCCTTGAATCCATTCCTTGAATATAATTAGTGACATTCAAGATCTCTTATAACTTGAGATTCCTCATAGTATGCCACCATTTCATTCAAGGAAATATTAGTTCCAATACAAAAATTTATAATGGAATCTATTGTATCTTGGACCTCACCTTTTCGATATCAGTTTAAATCTTTCATTAGCACTGGTCTAAATATATCACTATATTGGGATTTAATCTATGAGGACACATCATTCATGTTTCATAGAACCTAATATACTCCATTATGAAAATATGTAGCAACTGATGGTAATGAGGTGGTAAATATAAATGGATAAAACATATTTATAAACTCAAAATATCTTGTTACAATACATCATAATGTGTGTGAGAATTATTTTATATTTTTCCTAATAGTGTTTATCATATCAATAACTTCTTGAGATATTCCTAATTACACCAATGGAAGATTATAGATTGAGTCTTTTTGAGATAAAACCATTACACCATGATTATTAAACTCTAACATAGTGAGGAAAACATCTTTTTAACCACTAAAAAGAGATTTTATCTCCCTAATTTCTTTATCATGATACAACTCATTTAATAGGAAAGAATCTCTGAAGATTGTTAATCATTATTGTTTTAGTGGCCACGAACCCAAAAACTATATCAAAATTTCCTTTTTAAATTGATATTAATTTGATCTATTTGATCTCATATTTAAAAAAAACATGATTTACCATCAAATCACAGTAATATCCTCTCATATTATCGAAATCAATCAACATGTTTTAGGGAAATGATTTTAATTTATAATTATCAAGGGTTATTTATAGTGGTTTCTTACTCTGTAACTAGAGGTGGTGATGGTATAAGTGGTGTATGATAATGTTCAATAGTTTACATAACCATGTCACCATCTTGATCTCAAAAAATTGGTGATCTATGGAGAATTTGATCAAATTACTTGTACTACATAGCTAGTTCATCTCTTACATCAATAAAAATAACATTATGAATTGAACCAACTAGACTCTATTCAAGAACAAGAATATTTTTCATAAAAAATGAATCTTTATGTTGAATAGCTTTAGAAACTCTATAAACTTCTACTTTATATTCCTAAACATATTCCCCCACTATAGGACTAAAATAAATAAATTGAGACTCTATCCTAGAATCTTGATACTCCTACACCTCCCTATATGGAACCATATCAGTAGGTTCCTCATCCCTTGGTAGTGAGGTTTGGGATTGATCCGCCCTAAGGAAAACTATAATAACAAATATGCTATAAGGAATTTGAAGGATAGTCCCAAAAGAACCCAATTTTATTCAAAAGAAATGTAGATATGGTATTCCCATTATGGAATTTCACCACCTCTCCATAATTCAAATCAACTTTTTTGTTCTTTAGAACTAGGGAGATAAACCCACCACAAGGAAAATTATTGATCTTAACTTTACCTTTGAAAATAAGATGAATAAACTACATCATAAATATTTTATGTTTGAGATTAAAATTAGTAATTTGAATATATAATAGATACATATCCTGAAATAGAAAGTGCTCCATATATCATGCTCTATTGGATATTTTATTCTATATAAACTTGTAGAGAACGTTCCAATCCTATTCTATGCACTTAAGTGGTTTTTTCTTGAAAGCAAAAGTTTCAAACATAAACATGAACCCCTATATTAGATCTATAAAACATGTTCCAAAATGAGTATAACTAAAGATTTAATACCCCTTATGGGACCATTATGGAACTAAAACAACTTAAATGATGATACTACCACCGACATGCCATCAGCATTTGATGAAATTATATTTTATGTTCCAGATAACTAGAACGTAACATTTATCAAAAACTATTTTACAACTTATTCAAACAAGAATCATGATTTATTATAATAAAAATGAACTCCAAATCTTGTAACTAAATAAACTTTATTAGTGTCATATCTATAAACTTTATCCATTCCATGTTAATGCCCTTTCTTTCAAGAAACATATAAGATATATCTTAATATTAATATTTTTTGGATGAACTGGAACATGCCTCATCTTAGCTCTAAGTCTTTCTCATGGTATATTGGTTGGTTGGAGGCTCAGAGATAATCAAGAGGTTAAATTTGATTGTTAAGATTCAATGATAAGATTCAAACATTAATGAATAATGGGTCAAGTTCTAAATAGAAATAAGGCCACAAACCTAAATCTTGAAATGCATACATACCCGATTGGTTTTAAGTTAATTATTACTAATAATAAATGAAATAAAAACTAAAATAAATGATTATTTTTTATAAAAACACAACATTTAAATAGTGAAATGGAATATACAAGATTAATTTCTATAAATCAGTAAATAGAAAAAATTAATAAATCAAAAATTTAAAATATAAAAATATGAGGTGAATTAAATTAATTTGAATTCTAATAAACCAAATTCTATTTTGATAAAATAAAAATACTCAAATGTTAGGGAATTTGTAAATTTTTTGTCTAATTTCTTTTTACTATAGGTAATCTCAAGATTAATATCAACTTTTTTAGTGTGATCTCTTAAGAAAAGATTTCATAACCGTATATTATTTTTTCTATAATGTTTTTCTGGATTCTTTGAAATATAGACAACACTACTGTTATTACATATAATTGATAGTTTATTATAATTGAATCCAAAACACATTAAGGTTTGTTTCATCCACAATACTTATACACAAAAACTACCAGCTGCAATATATTCTTATTCATTAGTAAATAATGTAACATAGTATTGTTTCTTACTATACTAGGATATATGGGATTTACCTAGAAAATGGATGGATCTTGAGGTACTCTTCCTATCTATTATACAACCACCGATGTCATAATTTGAATAACAAGTGAGAATAAAATATTTTTTTTATCATACAAGGAAATAGAAATTGTTCCTTTCAAATACCTTAAAATTCAGTTTTCATCTTTTAAATGGTATTCTACAGTATTTTCTTGAAATATAATGTAAACCCATATTAAAAAAATTTATAGTATTATAATAGTCAAATAAAATGAACTTATAATTATTCCAATAGAAATATTATTTTCAACTTGTTTCCTAGCATCATCCAAATCAAATTTTTCATTAAAACTCAAAAGAGTTGTATGTTATTTACCACTTTCAAATACAATACATTTATGAAATTCATGTATGTAATATTTTTATTTGTAGATTTTCCAAAATGTTTTTTTATGTATAAAACCCTAGAAAATAGTTTAATTATCTCACAATTCTCATTTAAAAATCATTTTACATGTGTTTTGAAAACTCATTTCAAATATTTTTATCTGTTGAACCAAAAATAAGATCACAAAAAGATAGTTGAACTTGAAAAATATATGAATATGTTGTTTTATTAAATATAATAGGATCTTCCACTAAAAATAAATACCATTTTATAATATAAAATAACTTAATTTTTTTAAAAATATATAGTTTCTTATTTCAGTCCTTAAATAATATCACTTTGTTCAAAAAATAAATTTGGAAAATGGGGATTTTCAAAACTAGGAGGTTTATCAACCTAATCTTCCTATATAAGAAAACCATTTAAAAATATAGATTTTACATCTATCTAATATAATTTAAAATTCACATGTGATACATAGGCTAGAATAGTCCTAATATATTCTAATATCTCTATAGGTGCAATGGTCTCTTCATAATCTATAAAATCATATTGGTTATGCCCTTTAGAAACAAGTATAGAATTATTTATAGTGATAACACCATGAACATCTTTTTTTATTTCTATTAAACCATTTTTTTTGTTTAATAACATATTCATAGGGTTTATTAACTAATTCCCATCCCTTTTTCCAAATGAACTGGTTTAATTCTTCTTGTATAGCTATATACAAACTCTCATCTACTAAGACTTCCTTTATAATGTTAGGCTCAAGTTGAAATAAAATGGAAACAAATATATAAAACTTCCTACACTCTAGTACTAATACCTTCATCTAAACTTCTTATAATTATTTATAAGTGATTATTCTTATGGGTTTAAGGCTTTCTAGGCTACACACATTCTATTTCATTAGTTTCCATCCTTTCAGAATTTTGTTATGAAAAAAATAAAGTTCCAAATATTCATCGCTTTTATTCTCAAATAAATTTTCAATTATCGTGTTTTAAAACTAATCACTTATATCATAAACTTGAGTCATTTTGTGATCAAATATATCACATTCCTCAAATTTTTCATGAGTTTATTATTCAAAAATCATTAAAGTTTTATTGAAAAATCTATATTCTTTGGATATTATAAAATATCCTAGAAAACATCCTTTATCATTATTTTTTTAAAATGTACCAAGATTTTACTTTGTGTTTAGAATAAAAAATTTCCATACAAACACTTTTATGTATCCAACTTTTGGATTTATATTATTTTGTATCTCATAGGGTGTTTTCATCAAAATAGGTGTAATTGGAACTATTTTAATAAAATAACATGTGGTATTTATTTCTTCATCCAAAAAATGAGTAGGATGGTTATATTCACATAACATTGTTCTAGAAATTTACTACAATGTTCAATTCCTCAATTCAACAATATCATTTTGTTGGGGTTTCCTAGGGGTATAAAAAGTGTGTTTGATACCATTTTTTAAATAATAGGAATTGAACTCATGGTTTTCAAATTCTCCTCCATGGAAACTTCTCAAAGGATTATATTTAGAATGTTCTTTTTTTTAACCAGTTTTAAAACATATAAAAATAGAACAATATTAATTATTAACACACAAAAATCAAACCTATGTAAATATAGGTAAATCATCAAATAATATATAAACCAAATAACATTATAGTATACTTTAATTTATTGATGCCACAAAAAAATCTACATTAATAGGTTCAAGGGGTCTATATGTAGCACCCCAGGTTTGAGTCAGTCCATAGTTGGATGAGTTTTCATTTATTCCTAGATTTTTGGATTAATTAAATTAGAATTATGAACAATGGTATTGGCTGGTGGAAAATATCATAGGAAACATTCATGTCATTTAATGTTTACATGTAATGAAAGTGTTAGTGATATATTTAGTGAATATATTACATAGCATGAAACCAATTCATGTCTTGTAAGATATCCATATCATGTAAATTGTTTTTCCAGAAAATAATAATCAATTCATCATGAATTTTCGCATATATAGCCTTGTGAAAATATATGATGTGAATGTGGGATACATGTTGTGTAAAACCCCACATATATAAATTTTAGATACAATCATCATGTAGTTTTTATCACCATTCATATTATTCAACCTTTATACTCACAAGGTTTCCATAATAGAATTCTGAAATTTTTTTATATTTAAACTCTAGTGACATAGAATCGTTGAGCAGTTGTTTTTGGAATCAAAGGTTAGAATTTTTTTCTTACTTCTCATGTTGGATCTCGTTGTATTGGATATATTGGAACCATATATCAATGTTTTTAGACACATATATATGGGTTTATATTTTAATTGATGTGAACTTCTTGGATTTTGGTAAAGGATGAAGAGTAATTGGTTTAATTAGAGAAATCATCTTAGATACATTTTTCTAATATTATCAAGGTAGATGGATTTTATCCAAATATACCATTATTGAACATGTTGTCTTTATATTTTATAAATCTTTATATTCTATGTTGGATATCTTACGTGTAATTTATTTTAAAATCCATGTTGATGTGATTTCAAAAGGTTGGATTTTAAAATATGGTATTTTGTTAAATAATTTTTTCTAGGAAGTATTGGCATAATGGTGTTGGTTGTGTTCATATTTATGTGGTATGATAAATTTTTGGAATTAAAAACATAAAATAATAAAAAATTTGTTATGGGTAATGGTCGGATGTACCACCTTCAAAAATGATAATTTGGGATAGATCATGGTCAAAAGTACCACTGTCATGTTTGTCACTAAGTGGTGGCTTCGTGATAGGATGAATAACCACTCGTGTGTATAGATAGGACCATGGTTTCATAAATTTTATGTATGCATGGGTGTGGAATTGGTTGATTATTCTAATTTAGGTGAATTTAGTTTTAAAATATTTATTATGATGTTCTATTATATGAGATATGTTTATGTCTTATCATGATTCCCTCATCTGCGTCTATCCTATTTTATAAATATTGATAATATGTTATTTTCCTATTGGATTGTTATGTGAAGTCCCTGGGAAAATACTAATGTGTTTTATACTCACCCCATTATATGGTACCTTCATGAATTTGTAGATGTCATATACTGAGATACATGGATATGACATGTTTTCAACTTCTCTAGTGGTGGTCTATGACATCATGGTTTTGTTACTGAAGTGGGAGATTGGGAGTGTCTTCATCTTGGTTTGGATGGTTTGACTTTGTTACTAATTTATTTCTATATGGTGTCCTAGTAATCCAATTTTATTTATTTTTTATTTTGTACTCAAAATGTCATTCTGTATTGGTATTGTATTGATTTAAGTGGTTTAATATCACATAGAATTTAGTCTATTTTGGGATGTTGTACATATCTTGATAGGTTGTTTGTCCTTTAGGAAAAATCATCCTACAATGTACTCTAATTACCTTGTAATTTATTTCTATTATTTGGTGTCCTTAGTGTGTCACCTAAGGCCATTATAATATCACCTCTACTCAAGCCAATGATGATATGTTGGGTGTTATAAACGCTATCAGGTTTTTCAGTCTCTGAGTTTCTTATAGCACTAATTTTGTTCATTCTTTGAGATGGGTTTGTAGCAAAGAGATAAAAATTTTAGAACATGAAATTTATAGTATAAAAAATATATTTCTAACCATTTTATATTGAAATTCATGTTACCATGGTGGTTTGGGTACAAAGTGTTATAACTCACATCTAGGAGTGTTTTTATCTCATCATCATGGGTTTAGACAGCGAGTGTTTCATACCATGCCTTACGATAATACTTCCCACTAGTATTTCATTGTTCATATATTTTTCAAATTAATTTTGGAAAAAAATAAAATGATATAAATTTGAAATGATGGTTTCACTAGTTATTTCCTCTTTTAGTGATAATTATTTAGGTTGTTTTTGGAAATTATTCAAACCATCAGTTCCAATATAAAAGTTTTTTAAATGGTGTATTATTATTATTATTATTATTATTATTAAAAATGGAATTAGGATCATGATGTAGAAACTAGTAAGAAGAAGCTATGGAAAATATGGCTTCACCTAAACCACAAGTGAACCAACAACTTGTACAGAGTATTGTTAAAGAATTTCATGATTTAATAGAGGAAATAAAATTATGAACTGAAAATGTGGACCATTTAGTAAAATTTTAGAGGTAAAATCCACTAGTATTTTGAGGTGATTCTAAAACAAAAAAAATAATAAGTGTGGATAAACCAAATAATTAGAATATTCAATTTTCCTTGTACACAATTAGAGAAGAATATTAAGTTGGAAACCTGTAGGTTGGATGATATTTTAGGCCAATGGTAAAATTTATGTATAAAGGAAAATATGATGAGGGATTTATATGGGACGAAATTGAGGAAGTTTCAAGAAACAATTTTATCCCACTATATAAAAATAGATAGAATCAAATAATTTTTCAGCATAAAACAAGAAAAACTTTCTGTAATAAAATATTCGAAAAAGTTTACAAACATGGTTTATTTCTCCCTGGAGGTAGTTTCTAGGAAATCCTTGAAGAAAAACATCCTTGAGTCAAGATTACCACTATGGATTCAATCCAAGATAACTATTCTCAATAATATAGATTTTATAGATATGGTTAATAGGGAAATAACGGCCGAAATAGATCATGTTGGAAATGCTATGCGAGATAGTATGTTTGTTCCCATGGGGAAAAGTTTGGAATCTTGTGTTGGAAATAAGAGAAGAAGGGATTTCTATTCTCTTAGAGAAAACAGACCCTAGAATCATACAATAGAATCAATTAATTTTACTCCAATATATGATATCAAACCAAACTATTTTTAGTTCATTTAATAGAAGCATATGAGGAAAACATGTACTACACCACAAAGGCATTTCCACCACTATGGAATGAAATGACATATCAAAAAGTATTTTCTTTAAATTATAAGATAAGTGGGTAGAAAAGGTTTGATATATCATAATCCTTCTTTTACTAATAAGGTACAGTCCCATGAAACTAGATCATGTCTATGGACATATATAAAAAAGGATGTTTCAAAGAATAATATAGTTGTTCAATCAAAACCGCAACAGGGAAAAAAGAGATATCCTCTAGAATCTAAGCAACAACTTTATAGAGAAGAGTAGGCTATTGTGATTTAAAAACCAAGTCCCACTATAGTGTGAGGTACTATTCCATAAAACTCTACTATGATGCATGCCATTTTTGATACTAGAACATTTCATTATTTCCTTGCTTCTTATATAGTTAAAAAAATCTCGATTTAACATGGAAATGATTCTTAATGTCATAAATATCAAGAATCCCCTTTGAAATCAGGAGTTTAAATTATTTAAATTCCTAGAATGTTCTATTAAGATGAATAAAGTCAATTTTCTCTATGATTTAATAGTCCTCTAGATTTATATATTTAATTTGATCTTTGGTATTGATTGGATGGAAAGGATTAAAGACTATATAGATTTCTATTCTCTTCACGTGATGTTTACATCCTCATATAGTGCTCTACATGTATTCAAGAGATATTGAGATATAAAAAAAGGTAGATTAGGAAATCTAGTGACGGTATAAGAATAATTCATAGGATAGTTAACGGAAATGACCTTAGAAGCTAGTGATGATGTAGGGAATGAGATTATACTTATTTAATGGATCGATACTTGGATGTTTTCCAAATTATTTTAGGCAACTACCTAGGAGAAAATAAAATTTACTGTCGAACTATTCCTAGGAATAATCTCTATTTCATTACCATCTTGGGGAATGCATCTGGAATCGTTATGATAATTAAAGTCTCATCTTGAAGAGTAAAAAAACATAGTCATTATTAGACCTAGTACATCACCTTTGGCTACACTTGTTTTTTCCATAAAGAAGTCATATGATACTCCCAAGTTATGTGTTTATTATCGTAAATTTAATCAAGCTATGATTAAGAATTTATATCCTTTACTCATATTTATGACATGTTTAACTAATTTCAATGGATCCAAATGGTTCTAAAAAATTGGTCTATATACATGAAATTATCAAGTCGGTGTTAATAGATATGATATTATGAAAATGGAATTTCAGATTCACTATGTCCATTTTGAATATGTCATCATGCCTATTTGGTATAATGAATGTACATACATTTTTAAGTATTTAATGAACCATGTTTTCCATATGTACTTTGATTCTTTTATTTTGGTGTTAGTTGATGGCATTATAGTTTATTCCCAAAGTAGGAATGACCATGAAAATTACATGGAAATTGTATTGAGTATGTTGAAAAACCATCATTTGTATGCTAATTTTTCTAATTGTGACTTCAAGATACAAGAATTTAGTTTCCTCGACCATGAAATTTTTGAATTATAAATATCTTTTGATCCTGTACTGATAGAGTAAATAGTATCTTAGAAGACACCAAATAATTTTATTGAGGTATAGAATTTCCTATGATTAGAATGTTACTATCAACACTTGGTTTTTGATTTTTCCAGGGCTTCTTCTTGCATGACTACTATAAAAGGTGAAGGCATTCCATTCATTTTGAATGATGAATATAAAAAATTAGTTTTGGAACATAAGATTCATCTCACCTCAAAAAACATCCTAAAATTACTAAAACTAGGAATCAACTATGTGGTGTATTGTGATACATCTAGATCTAGTCTTTTGTATGTTTTCATGTAAGGATACTATGCTGGGGACTATAGCTCGAGGCATTTGTTAGTGAATTAAAATAATTACCCTACACATGACCTAGAATTAGCTATGGTTTTCCATTCCTTAAAAATGGTGGAATTATCTAATTGGAGAAAATTTAATATTTTTTACTGATCAAAAGAGTCTAAAATACATATTTTCTCAATAATACTTGAACTTGAGACAATGAAGAGGGATGTAGTGCCTCTATTTGTTCGATTTCAACTTAGTATACAAAAATGGTAAAGAGAATTTTATAGATGATGCGTTGAGTTGGAAATTGTACAGTAAAGTGGTCAAAGAAGCTCTTGACCAATGTCAGTTGATGATAATGATTACTGATATGAATTTATATTGTGCTACACATGCTGAATACATAGTTTTCTTTATAGAAATTCTTGTTACAGACATGATAAATATTTGTAAAAGAATATCAAACATATGATTTTTACTGTATCACCATTACATTAAACCTAAATGGTGTGGAGACTCTGAATAATTATAAAATGGATGATAATTTCTTTTAATGGTTTAAAAAATAGATTGTAGATCCTAAGTCTTGAAAGTAACAACTTTTTTAATCGTATCACCATTCAAAATTGGAAATTCATCAAACTGTTCAGAAATGAACAAGGAAATAGAAGCACATTTCCAGTATGTTGGAATAAAATGGGGGATTATAGAGTATGTGATGAATCACATAACTTATAAATAAGTAAATGGATATAAATAAAGGCCATCTAGTATTTTAGACTTTACAACTATACTTTCATAGAAGTGGGATAATATTTTTAGGGATTTGTCTTGGAAATACCGATAACATTACACAAAAACATTATGCTATATGGGTAACTATTTGTCAATATACTATATTAGAACACATTATCCATATAAAAGTATCCAACATAGTACTGGAATTGTAAAAATTATATAATCAATAATTGGTCAGGTTACAAAGAGTTCCTTCTTCAACTGTTTCAGATAGATACCCCCACTTCACTTCTGGATTTTGGAAGTCGTTACAATAGGATCTTGGAATTAAATTGAATTTGAGCACAAGATATCATCTATAGACAGATGGTCTATTAGAATTAACTATTCAAAAATTGTAAGATATTCTTATAGAATGTATTACATACTTCAGTGGTTCATGGGAGTATTATGTTCCTTTAGTTGGATTCTATTATAATAATGGATATCGGGAAATAATTCAAATTCCCCATTTGATCCTTTATATAGCCATCCTTGCCAATATCCGTTATGTTTGATACATATAAGGGATTCAACCATAAATGGAAAAATTATTGTACATGAGAGTATGTCGAATATCAAGATGATTTAGAAATGGGTGGCAATGGCACAAATAAGATTGATGTCGTATGCTGATAATCATCACCAGACCTTATCTTTTGATTTCAGTGACCATGTTTTCTTAAAAGTGTCTCTGAAACATGGTCATCAACACTCGAGGAAAGAAGGTAAGTTAGAATAAAATTATTTTATACTATTCTAGGTCATATATTGGATTTTCACTATTTCATACTAGTTAGTGTTAACACTAAGATTTAGTGTTGTTCATAACGTCTTCCATGTTTCTGAACTGAAAAATTATCACCTAGATCCTCAACATGTGATCAGGCAGGATCATGTTTCTCTTGATCTAGATGATACTTTTATCCATGAACAAATATAGGTTCTAGATAGGTAGTAGAATAACCCTCAAAGGAAATCTTGTTCCTTGGTGTGAGTGTTATAGTAGCATGGTTAGGTTCAATAGGAAACATGGGAAAAGGATACTTTTATGTGGGATTAATGGCCTGATTTTTTCCATATTCCCTAGGATAGAAATGTCAATGGTGGGGAGAATATAGAACCATAATTTTTAGGTACACCACAATTTGATGAGTTTTATTTTATTTTAAGAGTCATTGTTTAATTTAATTGGATTTGTGAACGACGGGGCTGCCTACTAGAAAATATCACAAGAAAAATTCATGTCATTTAAGGTTTAAATGATGTGAAAGTATTGGGGATAATTACTATGGTTATTTTCCATCATATGAAACCAATTAATGTTTTATATGATATTAACATCATGTAAATCAGTTTTCTGAAAAATAAAAAATGGAGCCACTATGAATTTAGATGAATATGGCCTCATGAAAATACATGACATGATTATGGGTTACGCGTCCTATAAACCCCATAATACTGTAAGCTTAGATACAAAAAACTTTTATTTTTTTTATAATATTCCATACACTTCTCCCTCTCACCTCTTAGAGATTCCATAGGAAAATTTCATAGATTTGTGATGTCTTAAATCTTATGACATCGAAGCTTTCAGTGGTTTTTTTGGAAACAAATGTTATGGTTACATTCTCTATTATCATGTTAGATATCCTTATGTTGGGTTGACTAGGAACATTTATTTGTGTTATTATAACCATATATGTGGGTTCAGATTTGTGTTGATGATATCTTCTTGGATTTTGTTAAAAGAATCTGAGGAAAAGATTTAATTCATGGAATCATATTTGATCCTTTGGACTAATCTTCTTGAGGTAGGTGTCTGCTCTCACACTCTACCATGATAGAACATATTATCTTGATCATTTCTATATCATATAGATTATTATTTAAAATATTTTGTGGAAATGATTGGGAAACCCCTATGGATGTGATTTCAAAAGGGTGGGTTTTGAAATATGGTATTTTGCTACATAAAGGTTTTCATGGATTTTTTTTGAAAAAAAGTGTGTTGTTTGATTATATTTATATGTGATGAGAAATGTTCAGAACTACCATTGTCGAATAATAATAATTTGGGATGGGGAATGGTCATATGTACCAACATCAAATAATGATAATTTGGAATGAATCATGGTCAGAAGTACCACTGTCATGTTAGTCACCAAGTGACGACTTGGTGATAAGGTTAATCACCACTCATGATTATAGGGAGGTCCATGATTTTATGCATTGTGTGTGTGTTGGTGTGTAATGGGTTGATTATTCCTATTGAAATGAATTTTTTTTAAAATCTTTATCATCATGTTTTTTATATGAGATATGTTTATGGATTGGCTTGATTTTCTTATCTATTTATCTCCTATTTTTATAAACTGTGTCAACATGTTCTTATTCTAGTTTTATTTGATGTGATGTTTCTAACCCACTGAGATGTTATGAAATATTTCTTTTGTCAAATTAATTTAATCTTTTCAATAACATTCATTTCACACAACACAGAATATAGTTGTTGTTATATCAAAGTACCAAGTTATTCTTCGTTTGTAATAAACACTAATTAGATCTTTTAATACAAGATACAGTTATATTAGCTTAAAGAACACACAAATATATGTTTGTATTTTATTATATACAATTCTATGTTCCATCGATAACTTCTGTGACTTGGACGACCTAGTTTAACCAAACTACAATTTACTATTAATAATATTATTAAAATATAATTATAGTTTTCATAAACCCATTAGAATTGAAGTTATGAATAAGATTAATTAAATTTAGAAAATATGATTTAAAAATTTATATAAGAACTTTTTTTTGAAAAATTAACTAAAAATTAAAATAAAACCATTTTTGAAAAAAAGGAAATAATTTGCTGAAAAATTATATTTATGCAATTAAAAAAGTTTTACCATAATAAATTAATAGAAAAACTTTTGATAAATTATTTTAATGATATATATATATATATATATTATTCATTAAACTGTTTAAATGGTGTCTTTTATGTTTTCCAGATAAGAGATAACAATAAATCTATTTTTTTGAATAAAAATGCATTTTTATAAAAGGTAATTTTACCGCCTTTTAATGGAGAACCTATTTTAAAACTAATATTTAAAAAATATATGACATTTATTTAAAAATTTAAACATAATTTATGAAATAATAATATCAAATTTTACTTTTGGTGAATTTTTGGTATTTTTCTGAGAAAATTTATTTTTTGATGAATAGTGAAAAACACTAATTGTTAATTGAAATAGTTTTTTCATATGATATAGTTATTAAATTAAATTATATTTTAAATTTTTTTAAAAATAAAATTAGTAAAATTATACAAAAATAAATCAAATCTAGTTCATTTTATCAATTTCACATTGAAATTAGATATAAGAACATTTCAAACTTTTGAACTTTTTTAATTTAAAAACCATTTCCCGTCATGTTTGTATGATTAATTTTAAATTAATTTTTTGAAATTATATGAGTAGAATTTTGATTTTGAATCAGAATAATTTATAATTTCTAATAATTCCAACTTATTTTTTTACCAAAAATATTATTGAATTTAGTTAAAATTTATTACAATGAATAAGGTAAAAACCAGATTACTGAGTGGTTAAAATATAAAATACCATATCAAATAACCTATATAATTTACAAAATCTATTTTTTCGTAAATATTTAGACAATATACTACCATTTATATTCAATTAACCATTATTAGAGGAACATGATGTAAGATAGACCACCCAATAGTTTTTACTTTTTTATTTACAAGAATGCCACTCCTCCTACACTATAAAAAGGGCAGTCATCCCCTCACTAATTCACTCCTCTAAAGCCAATTGTGTCATCAAAAACAAGTTTAAATATCCTAAAAACATCCCTAAGTTCATTATAGTGTCCTGAATTTGTGAATAAAGACAACCAGGTAACCCCTTTGCAGGAAGCCAAAAGGAGTTATCCAAAGAAGAACTGCCATCCTTCAACAAGTACTTTTGTTATATTTCTTTCTCCATCACCTAGATTATTTTTATTTCATTATTATATAATAACATTAGCATCCTCAATATTATGATTTTTTTCAAAGATTACATCCTAAAATCACTCACACTTCCATCAAATGCGATACAAAATCGTTGTTCATGTGTACAACAGAGAACCGCCTCGTGGACAAATGTCGTTCGTTCTTCCATTTTCTAATTTAATGGTTGGTAATAAGGATTTAATTATACTTTTTATCTGTTATATATAATATTTATGATGAATTTAATTAAATTTAAATATTATACAACAAATACCTTAATTATTTCCAATTTTTGGGAATACGATAACTTAGTTTGTGGAGGCGTAGACTACCTCTTTCTCAAAGCGATGTTATTCAATCATTATTTACATGAAATGTATTAAGGATGGGTTTTGTAAACATATATGATATATATTAAATAATAATATCAATCAAATTATAATATAAAAAATATATATTAATAGACAAACATATATTTTATTTACATTCTTTCTTTCAATATAATAAGAAAACAGAAACAATGTTCACGCGTACGTATGACCCACCATGTTAATGAATTATGTATTCTATTTAATATTTCTATATTTTACAAATTGTTTTTAAATATATATATATATATATATATACTGAATATATATTATATTTATATAATTTTTTACATTCATTAAATAAATTAAATCATGATATAAGTAAGAGAATCAAGTATAACAAGTCATAACATGTATGGAAAAACAAATCAATTATTACATGAGACATAACTTTAACATGGAACTCATAATAAAAATGTAATATAAAGTCATTATTAAATCATATATGGTATTATGTATATTAATATGGTTCTATTGTATATTAATAATAAAATTATATTTATTATACATTAGGTTTGAACTTGTACGATGAGAGTAAATGCTTAAGGTAAGGGTTTTGTCGTCTCACTTTTCATTCTATGAGATGTGTGCCATGTTCACAAATTATTCTTGTTTTGTGGTGTATATAATGAAATATGGAATTTTATAATATTAATTTAATATATTTAATGATATTTTATGTTTTAATTAATGTCATTATTTAATGGGGACCATGATTCAATTTTTATTCATTTAGTAATGGAATTTCATCGCACTTTGTTATATTCATAAGATACATTCCATATTCACCAAATATTTCTTTTATGTGGTGTATATAATTCCCCAAGACATTTTATATCAAGAATTAAACTTATTTTATGATATTAAATGTTTCAGATGATGTTATTTTTTCATTGGGATCAAGATTATAATATAACTCACGTAGTAAAGGGATTTCTCGTCTCACTTTTTTTCTGTGAGACCTATGCCATGTTCTATGATCATTTAATATGTGTTGTGTATATAATTATAATTAATTATATTATATTATTATTATCCTTGATTTTTTGGGTAGTTACATATCTATTTTATGATCTCTATTTCATGGGGTTTTATGGTTCCAAAGCTCCCAAATCCGAAAGGTAATTTTTGTATTAAATTTTCTTCTTTGAGAAATATGATTTGTTATGAACCTATATCCCATTATGAGGTTTATATACTAACATTTCACATGTTATATCATGAATATGAATCCTTTCATGATATTCTAATCTTTATGTAATTTTATTCTTTTATGATAATTTTGATTCAATGTTACTAAAGTAGTAATTGTTTATTGCTACATCTCATCGTTTATGAATATTGTTTATGATGATGCTTACTTTGATATAATATTATGATCTATCTCAAAGAACCATCATTAATTATATTATACTAGGTATTTTAATGATATATTTATTTAATGATAAAATTTTTAAACTCTTTGATACTTAAAATAATTAATAATGTATTTTTAAGAAAATACGACTTGGTTTCTACATTTGGATGAAAACTAATTTTCTTTATAAACTAGGTTTTATAAAAATGATTTAAAAATTTTCTTCTATTAATATTTAATTTTTAAATTAAATTTTTACCCATTTTTAAATTTTTTATTTTTTATTAAAAAAATATATTTGTGTCATTTTCCAGTCAAGGAACTTTAATAAACGTTTTATGATGAAAAAGAAATATTTGGTATGTACGAGCTTACTCACCGTCATGACTATCATTTACAAAAATCTTCATTTATATGTTTAAAAGGTTATTTCTTAAGAAAATTATCTTAATATTAATTTTTTTTAAAATTGTTTTTCATTGAAAAAAAATTTCATAATATTTTCAAGATTTCTTTATGTGTTCTTAAGGTGTTTTCAAAGAAAAGTTTTTTCAAAATAAATTTAAGCTTCTTTTATATGTTTTCAAATTATTTTCTAAGAAAAACGTTTGCAAAAATATTTTCATTATTTATTTATAATTTTTCATATTATTTTCAAATAAAAACATTTTCAAAATGTTTTCAATATGTCTTTATAATTTAACAATGTTTTTTCAAAGAAAAATGTTTTCAGGATTACTTTAAAAACTTTTAAGCCTATTTTCATAAAAAAATGTTTTCAGAAATATTTATGTATTAAAAAGAAAAAGAAAAAATATTTTCCTCAAGAAATTTTTAAAATTAAATTTTAGAGAATTCATTATAATAAAAGTATTTTTGAAATTGTTTTATAAAAGTTATTTTAAAAGAAATACTATTTTCGTTCAAAAAGGTTCTGAGTGATCTTTGAAAATAATTCTCTATCTAATATTAAAGCCTTTGAAATAGTTTATGATTTACTAGGGATATAATACAAGGGAACCATTCTTATTATTTATTTGAATGGTTTATGTTTTAGGAGATACGTTTTTTATGAAACCCATTTCTTATACACAGGTTATACCATGATAAAACACATATGAAACCCACTTTATTTTCATGGGTTTTGATATGATTATGAAACCTGTCTCTTTTTTATATGTTATGACATGATGACATGTTTATAATACCAATTTCATTTCATTGGGTATGATATGATGTTTATAAAACCCATCTCTTTTTATGGGTCAAGATATGATGAATGTTTTACTATCTTGGTGAACATGTTTTTATGATTTCATTATATGATTATTGAGACCTATATATACATCCAATGCATTGGGTAAAGATTAATATCTCATGAGATAATGATGGAGAGAAATTCGATATGCTTGATCCACTTTGGGAAGAAGGGGAATCCTGATCCACTATGGGAAAAAGGTGTAACTTGATCTACTATAAGTAAGGTACTGTGACTAGGGATGGTAGTGTGCCCGACATGGTAGGTGATGCCCCCATAAAGTGACCTAATTTTTTTTCTATGAGCACTGACTTATAGGGAATGAGTTTATATGATTATGTGTCGGCCACAATTCCTTGTCTTATTCCTATGTTATGCTGTAATGTCTTATGATATTTATTATACTATGATTCATGAATTATGAACTACCAAACTGTATTCCATGTCTCATGTATATAATCCTCGATATGAAGGCTATGAACTTAAAATGTCATTATCATGTTATAATACCCTAATTCTCATGATTATAATTACATATATACTTCTCTGGACTCACTGAGCATCATAGATAACCCCTTTATAATGTTTCTTTTCCCCGGTTTATGAAAAATGTTTTCCATTAGGATTTGTAAATGAGAATGACTTTTAGTGAATCATTTAATATCTTTCCCCAAACTATAATATTGTGTTATATGATTCTAAAGACACTAAATTTTTACGATCCTCAAGCATTTAATTTTATAATATCATGAATATTACTCAAAAATGATTTAATATCCATGGATGTAAAGCCCATGTTCCTATATTAAGTATAAAAGTAAATGTTTAGAAACTACAATGAGAAAACATTAGTTATATCCCTAGGGATATTTCTATGGATATGTCTCGGGATTTCCCTAATGATAAGCCTAAGGTTTCATATATTTAAAAGAAGGTGTCGTAAATAATAAATCCAAGAAGTTATTTGTTATTGTTATGTGGCTTTACACTATGATAATTACTTCTCACATTATGATTTATGGTTTAAGTCAATTTATGGAACATGAATAAACTTGGTTTATGTTTAATGCGACATAGACATTTCTGATGAGTAGTCAACTGGGATGATCACTAGAGTGAAGGATGTTTTGATCATTCCAAATCAGTTTTCATGAAACATGATTCAAAAAGTGTAACTTAACCAACTCTAAAACACACCAAATATGATAAAAAAGGAGTTCAGTTAATGTTAAGGTAATAGAGACCATGGAGGAAAGAAGATCTAGTTTTCTTCATATTGAAAATATGGAACAAAGAATCCATGTGAATGTCTTAGAGGAACGAGTATATGTTTTGACTATAGAAACTAACGAAAAAAATAAATTAATTTCAAAGGGAAAATAATTTTTTTTGATGATGTGAAGAATGATAATAATGGACTCCCTAAGGTATCAGTAATGGTTAAATGATTTAAATGTATGATGAATATGAATTATACCAATCAATGTCATCAGTAGAAAGATACCAAAGAGAATAAGTAAGGTTTTATGATCCTAATCATCAAGTGATGTATGTTATTGTTTGTGTTTTTGGTTTGTACCATTTAAATTTGGTTAATTAAATGTTTCCTCAATTTTTGAAGAGGTTGGACATGTCTCGAGGATTAGAGGAATAAAATAAGTTAAAATAGGGTCATCCAGTGTATGATGTGCAGTTGATGCATAGTTAGTAATAATTTGTTTCTTTTTCCATGGTTTCTTGTAAAGGTGGAGACTTGTTTGTAAAATTGTGAATGAGGAATATCCAATCCATGTGGGCTTGGAAAAAGTCATCCTTTATGGCTACAAAATAGTTTGAAAAACCATACAGGCTCCCTAGGAAACTATGGATCATGGCCCCCTCCTGGATAGAGGGTGGCGTATGGTTGGCACAGGGTTTGGTCAACTATGTGTCCAAACCATTCACCCCATTAACAAATGAGAGTTTTTACCTTTTCTCCCTTGGGATTTATCTATCCTTAACTAAATTTCATCCTCATTTCTCTTACAGAAGTACGTTTGAGGAACTAAACGCTCCCAAGCATCCCAAGGGTTGATCTCAATTGTTTCTAAGATGTTTTTATTGTTGTTGGGTGATGATTTATTTTCTAGGTGATTATAACACTCATTTTCCTTCTCTCTGTTTTTTGGATTAGGACTTTTGTAGACATTATTCTTATTTTTAATCCCTAAAACCCTTTTTATAGAGGATCCTAGGTTGGAGATCCAAAGACTCTTCAAATATTAACCAAGGGATGAGGTTAAGTGAGCATTTGTCTTTATAATCAAGGTAGGTGATCTACATGTTATATCCCATATTATTGATGTTTCTTTACTTGTATGTGATTATGATATTGGTTCCTTCTTATTTTTCTTTTGGTTCCCATATTTAGAGATGACAAATTGGTTAGTTGTATGATGAATTGAACCCATCATGATCCCCGTGGGATTCATTGAGGAGGACTAGACTGGGAAAGAGGCCACCCATTGTTTTTCTTTATTTTAGAACAATTGTATGGGTAGGTGAATATGAATTTGAAGGGTACATGAGATATAACCATTTATAGTTATGTTTAACATGTTAAAACATGTTTATGGAGGATCTTCTATGGTATTTTTTATTTTTTGTTAACATGAATTCTGAAATGAAATTTATGTAGTAAAGTTTAATTGATAACATGGAATGGGGGGGGGGGGGTGTAGTCTAATGTTAATTTGTTAATGAGTCATTAATTTTAAATGGTATTTTTTAATGGGTTAAGGCGGGATTATTATTTATGTGTAGATCGAACAATTAATTATAGGGGTATATGTTTTTTAGTGGGTATGTTTTATGAATTTCTATATGTGGTCAGTTAATAAAGAAGAATGAGAGCATAGTTTGGTGGTATTTGTTGGGTATTGGACATGGGGATCTACTCCCATGGGTCTATTTATACTGATTCTCTATACCCCATACATTTAATTCATGGCTAGTGAGAGGACTAAGGCGTTTTTCCCCTAATAGTTGCAGGGGATGAGAATGCATAGACTGTGGCTCCAAGGTATGTGTTAGAAAGTGATCATGGAATCTAATCCCCTAGTGATGTAGGGCATATGATTTTAGGCCTTATGCACTGTTTATTTTATCAGTTTATGATGATTTCAAATTGATGGAAATTCTTGACCCGTAGAACAAATGATGAAAATGGTTTAAGTAATCTTTGTTAAATAATGTCACTTGATTTATATATTTTTTATCTTGTAATTAATTTTGTTCTTAAATTATCTATCTTTTTAGAATGGATATTTTGTAGACACAATTGTTGATAGCCTACTGAGTTGTACTCACACCCCTCTTGGGATTCCATTGTGTACCTGATAATATTTCATGGTTGCAAGTTAGGATAATTTAAATAACATTATTGTAGAATTTTTCATTGGGCATGGGATTTTCATTGAAAAGGGATCCATACTTGGAGTTAGGACCCATTTTTGGATTATTCTATTTTTTCATTTGGGGATTCTTTTTCACGTGGCATATGATGACATGAAATAAAATATTTATATTTTGGTTGTGGGATTGTACCCGGTTTTGGAAAAATATTGGTAATGAATGTTTATTTTTTATCGCTTCCTTTATTTTGTATTTATCTGTTTTACCTTAATATGATTAACATGGTATAGTCTCCCCATATTTTCTATTAGAACCTCGATAATAGTTGGCCACTTATGGCATATGGGGAGGCACACATGAGGTCATGTGGGAACTGGGCCTGGTGAACCAGTTTAGTGTCTCCTAGGTTGAGGATTTTACAAATTAGTGATAGGGTAATTTTATTATCTGATTCATGCAATTTTGGAATGGTAGATGGGAGACTAGGAAGTTCCAGGCCTTGGAAATGAGCCCATTCATAGTAGTAGCTAAGACATGTATAAGGGAAAACCCAAGTACCTAGGGTGGGATTGTTGTTATTGAGGTGTATTATTATAGTTGAATGATATTCCAACACCGGATGATATCCTTGTTATTTAATGTGAATATTTTATTATATTTTCCTCAAAGATGAGATCGTTTTAGGTTGTGCATTCATGCATCATTTTTGGCACCTCGGGATATGGGTGGCATGTATCTTGGTAGGCACACTTGGGAACGATGTGTGGGGCATTAGGGATATAATGAATTTCAATTTCTTGAAAACATTAAATAAGTGGTTTCTAATGAAGATAATGAAAGTGGTTAAATGGAAGGAATGGAAAAAAATGGTTTAATAATTGTGTTAAAAGATGAATAATGAATGGATTAAATAACTGGTTGCAATGAGTTGCAAAAGATAGAAAGGATCCCAAAAGGAATGATTTGTGTTGAAAAAGTTGAACTGATTAAAAATGGTGTCTATTGAATGGTTGATACAATGTGATTTGTTTTAGCTAGTCTTACCATGTATTGTGGTAGGGATATTTTAGGGTGGTGATATAGATGCAACTATATTTTTTAGGATAGTATATGCGAAATGATTTCTTCATGGATAGTAGGGGGCCTTATTTTTGTGAAACTATGGATGATTTATGTAATGTGTTCTAGGATGTGTATTTGGAATTGTGGGATGTAATTACCTAAATTGAATGTTGGACCCAAAGAGTGGGAGTCTTATTTTGTGGTGTGGTTAGTGGTAGATTTGTTCTTACAAGTGTGGAATACAGAGTAACCGGTCTCATCAAGCTTTAGATTCAATGTGTTCCAGCACAAGGGTAGACGTACCAACGTGGGTAGTGGCTTGTTTAGGTTTGATGTGTATAGTATATAGGGAGGTAACATTTCCCTTTATACATGTGAATATAGTTTATGGAATTGTTTTTTTGTGAACTTCAAGGATAATCCATAAGAGGGGTCTGCAGGATGCTCATTCTTATGGGTGCATCTGACATCGATGGGAATTTTGGACTGTGATAGTGGTGGATAGGTTGTGATTCCTAGAATTGGTTTGTACTAGTAGGATAAGTGGTAATTTAAATGGTTTTTAATATGAAACTTTATTTTTGGTTATGCATCTATGGTTTTTCAGAACCAAGGGTAACCTCAAAGGAGGATATCCCAGTGTTGCAGGTTCCTTGGGATGTGGAGCACCGGTGGGTGGTTTGGTTGTAGAATTAATGCATAGTGAGTGCCATTGCGTTTCTGTAAAATGATCTTGATTATTCCTTAGTTTCTCTATTAATGAATAATTTGAGAATTTGAGGTTGGTTTTAAGGGGTTGGGTCTTCACAATTCTTAAAACAACGATTGATAACGGTTGATGTGGAAATTGGGTTGAATTCAGTGTATGAGATAAGGCTAATTGAGGAAAGGATGGAAACTTTTTATATAGTAGTGACACCCGGGGAGATGGTTGGTCATGTTTTTTGGCTTGTTGTCTGAAAGGTTGTGTTTTTGGATGGTAACATTGATAATGAATCGAGTTTTATGATGTTGAATGACTATAAGTTATTATTAGTTATTTATGAGGATATTCGAGTCTAGTGAAGTATAACTCATGAAGACTAGATCCATGTTTAGTGTTTATTCATAGAAAAGTTATAGACATATAGGTATATTATGAGGTCCACATGTGGGTACATGCTGGGAAGGTATGATGCTATTTATTATGGATGAACAGGTGGCTATGGATAAATGTATATCGTTTTCTATGAAACCAAGGTTGGAAGAATGGTCATGAAATAGAGCATTTGTTTTGTTGTTGTTTTGGTGGATCATTGTGTTTCTAATACTAAATAGATGGGTTGGTATGTAAGGAATCGAGAGGTGTGGAGATGGAAGTACCATAAGATGTGTCGGTTCATGACTTATTGGTAGATAGTCGTGATGTAGTGGTTTGTTTTGGTTGGAAATATCCTCTTGATTTGGTCATGGTGGTTGGGTGTCAATGAATGTTTGGTTGGTAGGGAAGCCCCGAATCATCCATAGGTTGAGGTATCCCCATAGTTGGGGTGAAACCAGAAATGAATAACTTGTGATAGTATTATTTGATGACTTCATAGGGTACTCATATTTAGTGATTATCATTCCATGTATCATGACATTATATTAGATCTTCTAAGAGAGCTACAGATTTATTCCTAGCTACATGAATATGTTTTGGTTGGAAATGGGCCCCTTAAGAGGTTAATCTCACAAAACGATATATGTGTAGGTTGATTAAAATTACACCGTTGAATGGTTTAGGTGAGGTCCTCGGGATGGACCAGATGTCAACTAAATCCTTGAGTGTCATTATTGTAAACTGGGAAAATGTATCAATTAATGATGTTTTGTTATTCTAGAGGAATCTAGCTAGCCATGTCCAAGTTTTTGGGTTAAACTTATCATCGATGCATGAGTCACAGGGTTTGAAATTTCTTGAGGAAAGTATTGATATTGAAACTCTTAAGGTGGGGAGTGGTATGTCAGTCATGGACATGTGGAGTCAGTAGTGGAGTGGATGTGAAGGAATTGGGATTCCATTAAAACACTTATGAGGGACAAGTTTGGATTCCTCGGGAAAGTCTTGGAGGGCCTTGGATGTGGTGGTTGATTTATCCGAGCATTGGATTTTGGATCAGGGTGGTTTTAAAAGAAATTTGATACTCTATTGTTAGATTCATTGATTGTTATGATAGGTCTTGCCAACAGATTTTGGAAATGAAGGTTCGATGCTTGAACCTCATCAAATGGAGGGCATGGACTCAAGTAGGTGTATTTGGGTGACACTGGAATTACTTTAAGTGTGAAGGCACGTTGGTTATGTGATGTACTACCATGCCAATAGAAAAATTGGGTGTTCTAGAATGAGTCAACTGGGGATGTCTCGACTAGGTTGGAAGGAGGTATAGTGGTTGTGAGTTGTAAACTATCTTTGGTGGATGTTTTGAAATGAAAAGTGTTTTTATATAATGTATATGTGTTTTTAGGAAGATACTAATTGACTACAGTCGATGTATAGGCAGTAAATGTGTGTATGTCAGGAATATTAATGGGTGTGGTGGATCATGATGATGATTTGGAATATAGTGGTTGCCTTTATAGTAGAGTTCATTAGATGTCAGGTAATTACTCCGATATGTGTGTTGGATGATGGCGGTGTGACTTAGGTAAGGATGAACCATGGGAAGGGGTAGGAAGTATCATGTTAATATTAGAAATTCGATGTCTGAGACAAGACAGTTAGGAATGGTATGACATGATAAGTAAAGTTAATAGACATGGTAAGTTATATACCTCAACCAGTTTGATGTTTTTTAGAAAGTTCATTTTTTAATTGAAGGAAAAAATAGATAAAGGTAAAGTGTTTCTTGTAATGAAATGGAAGGTGGATTCATTCCCTTTCCAAGTGCTCTTGAAAGAAAATATGGATTCCAATTTTAGGTGGAGTTTTCATGGATGTTTGGGCACGGTGAGTTGGGAAATGCATTGGGTATCTTGTGAAATTTGAGGTGAGGTCCTAGTTTCCGTTTTGATGGTGGAGGTTCCCAACATCAAAATATGGTTTTGGTGAGTTAAATCATCTGTTGTGGATGGGATATAGTAAATTCCATATAGGTATATATGTTTTGGTGATAACTGTTGGTTTGAGTTTTGATAGGTTGAGTTCCTTGGTTTGGAGGATGTGCCTGAGTTTCAATTTCGGTGTTCAGATTTGGATCGAGGAAGTCGAACCTTAATTTTTAGGACCGATGTATGTCACGAAATGTGGTTATAAAATCATATGATCATTAGTTGATCTTGATTTTGGTCACATTGGAACTTTAGAAGGGGTAATATTGTTCAAAGTGATTTGGTCAATGAGACATGGAGAGGATCGGGCTGGTATAGTATCACTTGGATCCTCCACAATTAAAAGACGATAAGAGTGATGTTTCCTTATGTCACAGTTTGTCTAGTGTTGCCTTATCTTCTTTCTATGGTCCTGATGGCGGACATTGTGCTGAAAAAAGAAGCCTCCCTTAGGGAGCATTGGGTTTTTGATTGTGGATCACAGTGATAAAATTTTGTGAGGTAATATTGTGTCATTAGCCCAAGTGTTGTGGTAATAGGCTAACATTTTGGAGGAAATAGGGAGACTGATATGAAGGCCTAGTGGGATTATAGTTTTACCTATGAGGCCCAGTGTTACATGGGAGTTCTGCTCAAGGACATGTCATTATAAAGTGGGGAGGTTTTAAGATCCTTGACTTCTAGTGAGGTATGTGCTTCTTAGTGTTTTTGTTTTAAATCCCTTGAATTTGTTTAAAAAATGCATCTCTAGTTTTTGAGGAGGCTCAGGGATGTCCCATGGGTTTAGGGAACGAAATAAGGGAAAACGGGGCCATCCGGTTCATTTTTAACAATTCATTCACAATTAGTAGTAACTATTTTCCTTAACCGTGATTTCTAGGAAATGTGGATCATAGTTGGTAAAAAATGTAAAGAGAGGATCCAAACTATTCGGGCTTGGATAGAGCCATACCGCACAGTTACAGTATAGCTCGAAAAAACCTGTGGGCTCCCCATCAAACTGTATAGCTTGGCCCCCCCTCTTAGATAGAGTGTGGTGCACAGTTGGCACATGGTTTGGCCTCCCATGTGGCCAAACAATACACCCCATTAAAAAATTTATGTTCTTACCTTTACCCCATCATATCTATGAACCCTTACCTAATTTTCTTCCCCATTTCTCCTCCATAATAAATTGTGGTGAATCAAACTCTCCCAAGCATCCCATGGGCCAATCTCATACATTTCTAAGCCATTTAGAGAACCTTTGTGTGATGATCGAATCTCTAGGTGAGTTTGAAACTCCCATTCCTTCTGTTTTTCATATTAGGGATCATGTAGATGTTAGTATTCTTCCATATACCTAAAATAATCTTTTTCCATCATATCACAGTTTGGGGTTCGAAGGGAATTTGAATTCGATCCAAGGGATAAGTTTAATCGAGTGTTATTCATCGGAATCACTATTGATGTTCTAAAAGTTATATCCCATAGTCTTGATTTTGGTTTAAGAGTAGAAGGTTGTGTTATTGGGTACTCTTTATTGTGATTTTTGTGTCCATATTGAGAGATGTTATATTTGATGAATTCAACCCCTCATGATCTGTATGGGATTTAGTGAGGATGATTGAAACAAGAAAGAGGCCACATAGTGTTCCATATTTGGGAAGATGGGTTTTGATAATTAAATTTCAATTTTAAGGGCTTATGTGATACATCCATAGATAGTTGTGTTTAAAATCAAAACATAGTTGTATTGAAGATCATTTATTAGATTTTTATTTCATTATTAATTATGATTTGTGAAATGAAATTGATCTACTTATCTTTAATTGATAAAATTTAATAAAGGAGAAGTTTTTTATAATTTTAAATTGTTAATGAGTCATGATTGGTAAATGGTAAATGTGTTAATGTGTTAAGGCATGAGGATGATTTATGTGTTGATAAAACTATGAACTACGATGGTATATCTTGTTTAATGAGTATGTTTTGTAAATTTTTATATATGGTAATTGGCTAAAGAAGCGTGTGAACTTGTATTGGTGGTAGGTGCAGGATTCCAGATTTGAGGTTCTATGCCCATGGGTTGGGTTCAACAGAGGCTCTAAACCCCACCTTATTTGATATATGGGATAGAGAGAGGATTAAGGCTATATGACCCTAACAGTTTCATGTTATAATAATACTTGGACCGAGGCTCCAAGGTAAGTATTATTAAGTTATTTTTGGAATGTAATCCCCTAGTGATTTAGGATAATTCATTCTACCCCATATGAATTTTTTATTTTTCTAGCATAGACCAAAGTGAAATTGATAAAAATGCTTGACCCATGAAATAAATACTGAAAATGGTTAAAGTGTACTTTGTAAACTAATCGATCCTGAATTATATTTTTTTTATCTTTTAATTCATTTTTTACTTACTGAAAATTTATATTAATGCTGGATAATTTTTTGACACCATTGGAGGTGTCCAACTGAGTTGTACTCACACCCTACTCAAGCTTCCATTGGGTACTTGAGCATATTTCATAGTTTCCAGTCATGAAAAGGGAAATGGAACTAGGTTTAATGGTTTGTTTGGGATCATATGTTCATAGAAGAGGGATACATACTATGAGTATGGACACATTTGGGGATTCTTACCTTTTACTTTTAAGTATTATTTTACACATAGAATAGGATGACATGGAATAACATATTTATTGTTAAGTTGCAGACTTTCCCTAGTTTTAGAAAACGATTGTGCATTCTTGTTTATTCTTTTTATTTTCCTTTATTTTTTATTCATCTATTGTGGATTTATTTGATATAGATGGAATTGTATCCCCACATGATCCGTTATACCCTCACTGCTAGTCGGTATCCTATGGAGTATGGGGTGGCGCACCTGAGGTCATATGGTAACCCAGCCCTAGGAATTGGTTTAGTGGATCTTGGGCTGGTAAAATTATAGAGGTAGTATGGGTAATTGTTATATTGTTTATGATGATGAGACTTGATATAAAATTTTATAAAGGAAATTGGTATTAAGAAATAATATGATGTATACTAGTTAATTTCATAATGATTTGGATGAATGATCAAGTTTTTATGTATCTGGATTCAAGAATTGTTCTATATGAATTGTGAGATATATATATGGATTGTTCAGTTTATATTTTTCACTTCAAGAATATGTTGAATGGTTCAAATGGATTGTAAAAGTTATTTAATGATAAGGTAATATTCATTGGAAACACATAATTATGTGAAATATATCCCTTAATATGTTCCTGATGTTAATATAATTATGTTTGGATAATGTAAAGTGAGAGGTACTGATTACCTTAGATATAATTAGTGATTTGTTGAAAAAAGTAGTTTATGCTATCAGGGACAGAGTTTAATTTTTTGGAATTAAATAATATATCCAATAGTATTTGTAAAATTAAATAATTCATGTTTTCAATAAGGATTTATGGTAATTACCATGTTTCAATATAATACATGATAATGGTATTTACATGTTTTTTATGGGAAAAGAAAGAGCTACTTTATGATACATGGAGGATCAATGCTAAGCAGTTTTTTAGAAATTTAGTAACATTATTACTAATGTTTTGGAAATTCATATTTTGGAACGGTAATATGGTTAACTATTTAAGAAATAATTTATGTTAAACTTAAGATGATGTTTTAGAGAATAAAGTAGTATTTCACTATATGATCATTTATGCATTTCAGAAAACATCTGCTATCATTTTTTCAGAATAACGATAGATGGAATGACTTATCATTAAATTTATGGATCTCATGATCTTCTAATGTTTCATGAATAAAAAATTCACCTTCATTTATTATAGTAAGAGATAAGGTGGAAATAAAGGAGAGAACAACCAAAGGGTGAGATTATTCATATGAAAAGAAATTAAATCAAGTAAGTAAATTTCCCTATATTCATAAATAGTAAAATAATTCCTCAACTCTATGAAAAGGATATTGGAAAAGTATTATCCTAATACCTTTATTTCTGTTGAACCTATGGTCTTACAAATTATCAAAAATTTATAATTTTTAGGCCCTTAATTTCCATTGATCATTCTATTATTGGTGATCAACGATCCTTATCACTCTCTATAATAATTTAAACTTTTCTTCCATATCAAATATTTACACCCAATCTATGTTATCCTGTGTTGAAACCTAGTTATGAGTTATTTTTGGTAACCATTATGGTTCCAACATTACATTTTTAAAATATTTATTAGTATTCATTTTTACGATGTGAGTTTTATTCAAAGGAACTTTCAAGTATTAAAACATTGATAACCCAGATGAATTTCGATGGAGAAATTCATTTTAAGGGGTGGGGGATAATGAAACACCCTGAGATTTTGTGGAATATTTTCTTTTAAAATCAATTTAATCTTTTAAATATCCTCCATTTCACACAATAATGAATATAACTTATGTTATATGAAACTACCGTGTTATTCTTGCTTTATGTGAAACACCAATCTGATATTGAACTAAATGAAACACTTAGATTATATTTCAAAACATGAAACACTATGTTGTTCTTGTGTTATATACAATTTTGAGTTCCCTTGATAACATGTGTGACAAACAAGGCCTAGTTTTACCAAACTACAATGTACTACTAATAAAATTATTAAAATATAATTTTTTTTTCACTTAGATGTGGGAATAGAGGTTATGAATAAGATTAATAAAATTATAAAAATATGATTTAAAAATATGTATAAGAGTAATTATTTTGTTACCAATTATCTAGAAATAAAAATAAAACCCTTGTTGAAAATATCATATTTGTTTCTTGGAAAACTATATTTATGAAAGGAAACAAGTTTTACCATAAAAAATTAATTGAAACATTTTTGAAAATTTATTTTAATGAAATATATATTTATATATATTATATTAATTCAATTGTTTAACATTTATCTTATGTGTTTTCTAGACAAGAGATAGTAATACATCCAATTTTATGAATAAAAAGATGTCACTACTGGAAAATGGGGCTCTGGAGGCCCCTCACACGGGTGACCGCCATTGGCGGTCGCTAATGGTAGCCAATAGCGATTTCCAAAGATGGTTATAAGGCTTCCCAAAAAAACCCTCATCACCCCCCACCTCCCTCACACTCTCCCTATCCCAAAACCTTATGTCGTCCATGCCGCCACCTGTCCCCTCCCTCTTTACACCGACACCGCCCGTCCCCTCCCTCACTGCACTGCTGATGTTGCACAGCCTCCTGTGCACCACCACTACGTCCGGCTCCCCACCGATGTTGTCGCCCATCCCCTCCCTCATCATACCACCCATCCCCTCTCTAGCTGCACTACCGCACCACCACGTCCTCTGGCTCCCTACCGTCGCCACCCATCCCCTCCCTCGCTGCACCACCTCCGCCTCCAGCCCCCCTCTACTACCCCTCCCTTCCCTTAATACACCGCCTTCAGATACCCTCATTTCTAAATTTTCAGTTCTATTAGGTATGCCCTAATTTTTATTTTATGGTATTGATTTTGGGTACTTTATAGAACAAATTGGCACTCATCTTTGAGACAATTTCTTATGCAAATGATTAATGGGCACAAAATGACGCATGATGTAGTGACTGTATAATATCATGCAAGTGAAACAATGTGAAATCGTGTAAAAAATTTAGTGAATAATGATTAATTAAATATGTATGGATTATTATTATATGAATATTTTGTGTGAATAAGTGTGGAAGTGGAAGTTCATGTGTATACGAGCCTGTGTCCATGATGAATTATGAAACAATGTGTGTCGAAAGTTTGTGTCTGAGAACACATCACACTTTTAAAAAGGCAGTGTGAATCCAAGAGGCAGTGAGACATTATTTGTACTAATATACAGTTTTTTTGAGTTTGATACAACTATAAATATACTTGCATGAATTATTCAATGTTTGATCAATTTTCCAAAAGGCGCATGGTTTGAAATGACATCATGCATACTTATTTAGGATAATGCACAAGAAAGAGGATATGCGCACAAAAATGTAAATGTGAATTGAAAATTATATGTGAAAAATGTGTGCATAGAAGTTGTGTATGAGAAGAAATTAATAAGCGGAAAATGTGTGTGAACAAGGTATGTATGTGAAAAAAAATAAGAAGTGAACAGTGTCTTATACCCACCCTGTGAAAATTAAATATTTGTGTTGTACTTACATAGAATACACAAACATGTGAGGACATGAATACATTAAAATATAATTTCAATCATACATGTATGAATGGAATAAAATGTACTTGTATGTAGAAATTTAAAATTTTCACTTTCATCACAAATTGATTTTGGGAACTTTCATCACAAATTATATTTGTTGATTTATTGGTAAGAATTAACTTATTTGCTAAGGTTGATAGTTTATGATTAGTATATGATTATTTTTTTCATGTAACACATACACATGTAGGTTATTTTTTTATTGTTTCACTTTTTTTGATTTAGAATTTGACATTCTATAGTTATTTCTTATTTATATGTTTTGATTATAGTGTATCAAAATTCATGCATTATGATATTAGTGTACCACAGATTCCTTAATGTTCATATTAGTTTTCTATTTTTTAGTATACCCAATGAAGTATATTTTGTTTCTTAATTGATCAAATCCCCCACCCATCTGATCAAATGAGTTAAGTAATATCATTATATATGATCCATGATCTATCCAAATCCATTTTATGAAGAGCAATATATTGAAGGGAACTGATGATCATGATTACATGAGGAGAATATGATAAGTGTGAGTCACTTTATAGAAACACATTTGAGAACAAAACATGAAATTCATAGCTCAATGTGGAAAAACTTGTTGTGGATGACCCAATTAGTTACCTTAGGATAAAAATAAACAAATTATTGAGAAAAATTAAACATTTTTGAGGAAATATTTGTATAATGGATGTTTGAATAATTAGTTAACATAGTTATAATATTCCATTATTGAAAAATGTTTACTCTATAGAATTATAGACTAATGTCATTCTCAATATCATTTCTTCATTATACATATTTTCATCTAATATTTTAAGAGTTATGAAATATTTCATTTCCATTTTTTTAAAAATTATTAATCAAAGTAGGTTTAGGGAATATTGAATATAGAATCATCACTAGATTTACCATACCAACCTGGTGGTGATGACATGGTATTTCACTTTCATTCCAATATCTATTTTATGGTTTATTATTTATAGATATAAATTGTTTATTTTATCAATGTTCCACATGATATTGATCAGTGTTTAATTTAAATATATTTGATATGAAAAATGCAGGTAATATGTAGTATTGTGAAAATGTTTCTTATAAAGATATTAAGATGGAAAAGAGTTTGATTGATCTTCAAAATAGAACGTCTAGAGAATATTTCATGGGAATTATGAAGTTTATTGAGTTCATGAAAGGATTTAAAAGTGACTATAATAGTTTTCCATGTAGAATATATGAAAATAGATATCAATTAACTTGAGATACCATGAGAGAGCACCTATTCTTAAATGGATTTCTGAAAAATTATAAGACATGTACTCATCATGGGAAGAATATATTCATTGTCAAAATACAGATGCAGTTTAGATGGACGTCGATGTTAGGATGAATGATCCAATGGATTAAATGATTACTAAAATGGTACGTGGGTTGTCTCCTGAAGGTATTGACATATATAATGTTGAGATCAGTGAGACAAATCTCCACTCTGGTGTAGATTGTAATTCAAGGATGTTTTATGAAGTACTTGATGATGGAAAAAATGGAATTATATTCTGGATGTTATTTTTACAATAAATTGTCATTTTTAGGGACTTATTGGATTTGAAAACTTTGAATCAGTTGTGAGACACATCGTTCGACATGCTGTTGGTGTTATTGAAAAATGTACTTCCTGTTGACACTAAGATTACTGAGTCATATTACCAAGCTCATAAGTTGATAGAGAACATAGGTTTTACATATGATACCATAGATTCATGTGCAAACAACTATATATTGTTTTGAAATGAAACTATCCATTTGTATATTTTTACGGTTTGTGGCGCTTCTATATGGAAAGGGAACAAGGGAAATCAGACTCATCAAAGTCAGACTATGATGCCTGGAATATAGATTTCTATAAACAAAATTAGTTACTTTCCCCTAAATTCGAGTTTGAAAAGATTTTTTATGTCATCTAATGTTTCTAATTTAATTATATTTCATGCAGAAAGAAATCAGGAATGTGATATGATAACCCACCTGGAGGACTCTCGTTCGTGGAAGGATTGCGATCAGAAACACCCCGACTTTTCTAAAGATGTTCGTAATGTATGATTGTGGTTGATAGCATATGGTTTCTATACATTCAAGTATATTGTTAGTGAAACTCATAGTACATTTCCCATTGTGTTGGATCCATATAATTTTCCTCTATGGCTTTTTTAAGCATCAATTTATATTACTTTCCACTCTTATTGATGTACCTAGAAGTTCAGGGGTTAAGATTGTTGTTTACCTTCAGCTTTGATTGATGAGTTGAATGAATTTTTGGGTTATGGTGTGATGAATTATGACTGTGAAATGAATGAAATGTTCAAACTGCAGGCTACTTTATTTTGGACAATCAATTACTTCTTGGCTTACGAAAATTTATTAGGTTGGAGTACGAAAGGGGATTTTTTTTACCCTTGTTTAAATAGAAGTAAAATTATTTTATGGCTTACACATTCCAAAAAATGGGCATACATGGGTCAGAAACATTTTATCTCCCCTTAGCACAGGTTCAAAAAGGACAGAGTGACATTTGATGTTTCTATAGAGTTTAATCCATTTCCAAAGATCATGACAGGAGTAGAAATGTTATCATAGATTGAGGAAGAAAACATCTTCATAGTATATGAATTTTAGGATTCGGTGGCTCATCCATTAAAAAATATTCGTGGTGTAGGTAGATAACACAGTCCCAATTGGGAAAAGAAATGTATTTTTTACAATATATCTTATTAGTAAACTAACATACTAAAAAATAATTTGTATTTTATACACATTGGAAAAAATGTTTTTGATATTATATTGTTGACCATTTTAGGTGTCTGTGGAAAATTAAAGGACCTTATTAATGCACGTTGTGATTTGGAAGAAATGTGTATAAGGAAACTATTGCATTTATAGTTAGCTGAGGGAAACAAGGCATATATACCTTCTTCATAATATACGATAAATAAAAATAATAAAGATAAATTTCTTTCCATTTTGAAGATGCTCGTGTTTCTTGATAGTTACACTTCTAATATTTTGATGTGTTTGAATATGACGAGCAAGACATTGTACGGGTTGAAAAGTCATGACAATCACATACTACTCCAGTAGTTTATTTCAATAGAAATTTGTGATTGTTTATCCACCAATGTTGTTCAACTGTTGATTGAGATGATTAATTTTTTAGATAGATTTATTTAATAAATCAACAATGAGTGATTTAAAAAGTTTGCAGGACCGAATCGTACTTATGATTTTTCGCTTTGAGAAAATATTTCCCCCATAATGTTTTGATGTTATAGTTCACATGTAAGTGCACCTAACTGATGAATTAATAGATACTGGTCCAGTGCAATTTAGGTGGATGTATCCTATTGAGTAGTATCTAAATACATTGAAACGATTTGTACGCAACAAGGCTTGCTTGGAGGCACCAATAGCCAATGGTTATTTGATGGATGAGTGTACTAATTTTTGTGCAGACTATATTAGGTATGTTGAAAAAAAATGAAAAATTACATATCATATTCATAATGGTTCATTTGGAGAAGGAACCATATTTTATATAGACAATATCGAGTGGATACAAGTGCATCGATATATGTTGTTCAATACTCCATCGGTTGCACCATTAATGCAGTAAGTGTCTTATCACTTTTATTATTTAACTTTTACATGTTTTGTTTTCATATGTTGATCATTTAAACATCACATTATCATATGTAGGAAACCCATTAATGATCTAAAATAATAGATGACTCATGCGACTGAGTATCAAATTCAACAATCTCATGTTGTGTTATTTGATGATTGGTTCAAATATTTTGTATGTATAAATTGATTTTCATTATGAGTGAAGTATAATACTAATTTATTTATTCAAAAATCATTATTTAATTCTATTAATTATGTAGGTTCATAACCCGAGAGAGTTATGTGACCCCACTCTATCTAAATAATTTAACCAACTAGATGAGGGTCCATCTATAACAACACATCATTATAAATCTATAGATTCTAATAGATTTCAATTTCACATACTGTTAAAGTGTAATTGTGTTGATCCAGTGAGAGAAAGTAATGCCAATAAATATCTTTTTAAATTAGAAAATTTTAACTATATATTATATAGAAATGAATGAGTTGGTAATGAAACTTTCATATTTACATAACAAGCAGAACCAGTATTCTTCATTAGTTTCCCTTCAAATCCTAGTTGGGAAGTTGTGGTGAAAATGTACTAGTGAGGAGTGTTTTTATTTGAACAAGATAAACCCAAGACAATTGCATTAGTTTCCAAAAATCTCTGTCAACATACCATAGTTCAATGTGAAGATTATATTTATTGGGTTAGAGTGGCTATTGAAGGAGAAACAATTGATTTTCATGTATAATGAAAGGTATAATTGTCTTCCTTCTCTTTAGTTTAAAGCATTTTTTTATATTTTTTGACATTTTATGAACTTTTTAACCTTTTTTAATTTTTTAACTTCTATGATTTCAAGTAATATTACAAAATAAATCAATTTGGTTAGAAAATTTTCAATAAAACAACCCAACACTAATTTGGTACATAAGCATTTTTGTTTGTTATTAGTCAGAATAACCCAAAACTAATCTGGTACATAAGAATTTTTATTTTTTAGGAATGTGAACTCATTACTAGGGTTATATGGTTGGAAAAAATTAAAATACTAAACCAAAGGCTTGGTTATATGTTTCAATTTCTTAAAAAATTTCAACTTAAGATACTTTTTATCATAGTGAAATTAGAAAATATAGAACTATCTAATGGATTTGTTTCTAATAATTTCAATACATAATATTGTTTAGCATTCTTGAAGTATTTCATTTCAAAAATAGTTTTCAATTATAATATCGCATGATTAATCAATATTATATCATTATATATTATTATCATGTCATCAAATTATAATAAAAAAGTAAAAAAATCATGCTTAACATATCTAATGTACACACATGCATCATATTTAAATCTAGAAAAAAAAAATTTATGGATTTAGAAATCAAAATTTTTATAACATTTCCTAGAATATTTATTAATAATATAAGAATACGTTTGTAAAATTCTATCTTTTCCATGTCTAGTGTCCTTTGAAAATATTTTATGTTGTTTCAAATAAAATGTTTCATCCAATTACCCATGATACAAGAATATTTAACTTATTATTGTAAAATTAAAAAGACATTTATAGTAGAAAAGCTAAGAAGTATTAAATTATTTGAATTTTTAATAACTAGGTAAAATAGTACACTATAGTAAATCACATTATGCTAAAATAACCCTCTATATTCAAGCCTTTTTTTGAACATAATTTTATTTTTGTTTTTTTAACTTTCTAATTTTTTAAAATCCATTTACAATTAATTATTCTATCTCTTATTGTTTTATTGACAACTGTACAAGTTTTATTTTTTTAAAACATTCCAATTTATCTTTTTGACACTTTGTATGGTACCCTTAATAATTTTTTCTACGATTGCAGGAATGTTAGGGGAACATGAACCAGATACACATCATTCAGCAGAGCCATCTACATATCATGGTAGAGGTATGTTTGAATGTAACTCTATTTATTTTTTTTATGTAATTTCTAAACACACACACAAACACAGACACACACACACACACACACACATATATATATATATATATGTACATCTATCTAATTATGTATAAAATTGTTTTCAATAGGATCAAACTCGACCACTTCTTCCTCTCATAAAAGAGGCCCTGGTCATGGCATTTCATTATGGAATTCTAACACGACATTAGATGTTTCATTTGACAGGAGATTCCATCAGCTGGGAATGAATTCCCCTATATTTATTTTTCAGCTAGGTCATATGATATGGTAACCACATCTATTTCCATTGACCACATGTGACTGGGCTACTTTTCCTCAGGATACATTAGATTGGAATTGGAGGGAAGATCATGTAAGAAGACCATTTTAGCTTTTTCCCTATGTTTCAACAATACTAATATGTGTGAAATTCATTATTAAATATAATAATATGAAAGTGTTTCCTGAGAATTTTTGGCCACTGTTTATGAGAAAATGTTGTAAGATGTGGAAAGATCATAAAGGCAGAGTCGAGAGGGAGCACTGGGTACCAAATGTGGGTGCCGCAAAGATTCTGGAAAATGTCTTGAGAGTTTTTCTCCCATCTCAGTGGAATGAATTAGTTTCATATTGGTATAATAAGGCTATTGAAGTTCATATATTTATTATGGTAATTATATTTTCAGGAATCTGTGACATTTTATTTGTTTGAAATTTGAATTAATTTAATATAGGAGGTGTTAACACACCATTCTGAGAATTGAGCGTAGCAGGGACCACCTCATAGGCTCAAGACTTGTCACATGTCTCATATCAAACATGATGTATTTATTATTCATTTTTTAATTTATTATTAAATATGTTTTTGTGTTATTTTTTTATATTTTATTTGTATATTGTTATGGGACCAAGGTGGACCGACTGATAAAATATCGGTGTGGATGAGGACTCATGATAAAAATGGTACAGAGGATGTAACCTTTATAATATGTTCTTATAAAAATTACCAATACATACAAGCATTTATATATAAACATATATATATATATATGTATATAAATTTTAATATTAAAAAATCTCAATTTGATAATGAGTTAGAACAGCTGCCAGAGGACCAACAATAGCTTCCCATGAAAAGGGATGAGATATTCCATCGCATTATTGGTCATGATGGGTATGGATATAGTTTGACCTATGGAATGTGGATTACTCTTTATAGAGAATCACGTGCTGAGGTTTTCGGTCCTCTAGTTACTAGGATGACACAACAGCTATCAGATTTTGAAGCACGCTTGTGCGCTTCCAAGGAGGTAAATGCACAACTGATCACTGAGGTTAGCAAACTGTAGGAATATGTGCATCTGGGTGATGGTGCATGGGATCATAAAACATAGGTTTATATTTAATGTATCATTTAATTTATATTTTTTTATTAAAATATTTATAATTTTGATTTGTTGTTGGCCTCTGGAACACCAGATGGAGGTAGTAGTCCGGGCCACGCATGACGAATCTTATTCATGAGGTGTTTTTCTTTTATATTTATTATTGAATTAATGTTCTATATTTATTTAGACTTTAAATATAGAATTTATTGAGATTAGAACAGTTTTTTTTAAAAACTCAATATTTTTTAAATTTTAAGAGTATGATCAGTAATTGGTTACTTTATTATGATAATTATTTTTCAGAATCCCCATTGAAGTATGATCAGCTATTGTTCATTATTGAATATTTTTGGTTTGGTTGTGTAAACCCTCATGCCATGTATAATTCCCCTGGGAACTATTTATATGGGTAGGGGGTGGGGATGTTTAGGTGGGGAGGGGGGGCTTCAGGGTGATGGGTGTGGGGATGTACTCGTGGGGCAGCCCGAGGGGGGGGGGGAGTGTGGGGGATACATGGGGTTGGGAGGTAGTGTTGTCCAAGGGGGATGGGTTGGGGGGTGTTCAGGGTGGTGGTGGGGGCTGTAGGTGGTTGGGGGTGGGGGACTTCTAGTGATGGCTATCCAGGGGGGTTGGGAGTGGGGGCTGTTTGGGGTGGGGGTTGTTCAGATGGGGATGGGATGGGGCGCTACAGGGTGGAGTGGGTGGGTGGGGGGGGGGGGTTGTCCTGGGGGAGTTTGGATGGGGGGGGGGGGTTCTGGGGGAGTGGGGTCTATAGGGGGTTGGGAGGAGGGTCTGTCCAAGTTGAAGAGGTTTGGGGGGGATGTTCTGGGTGGGGGTGGGTGCTGTAGGGGGATGTAAGTGGGGGTTGTCCGGGGGGTGTCTAGGGGAGGTTGGGATTGGGGGATATTTGGGGGGGGGGGGTTATTCAGATTGGGAGGTGTGTGTGGGGGGGGGGGGCTGTGTTTGTGGGGAGTGGGGATGCATGGTGTATGTGGGGGATGAAGGGTGGAGGGGGTGGGGCTATGCAGGTGGGGGGGGTGCACGGTGGAGGTGGGGGCTCTAGGGTGGAGGGGGTTGGGCTATGCAGGTGGGGGGGGATGTCTGGGAGGTGGAGGCTATAGGGGGTTGGGAGGGCGGGGCTTTCCAATGGGAAGTGGTTGGGGGATGTTCAGGGTGGGGGTGGGGTTGTAGGGGGTTGGGAGTGGGGGTTATCCAAGGGGGATGGGTGGAGGTGGGAGGTGGGGGCTATAGGGGGGTTCTATCCCGGGGGTTGGGGGGATTTAGATGGGGTGGGTACTCTCTTGGGGGAGTTTGGGTGGGGGCTATTCTGGGTGGAGGAGGGGCTACATGGAGATGGGAGTGGGGGTTGTCCAAGGGGGAAGGGTTTGAAAGGGATTTCTGTGGGGTTGGTGGTGGGGGTAACGTGAAAATGACATCTATATAACATGAAAAGTTAGGAGAACATTCCTTAAATAATTTGTGGTCTATTGAAATCAACCACGCATCAATCCGATGTGAATATTGATTGGTTAAATTAAAATTTGATTTTTATATTTATTATCATTGTTGTAATAATGAGAAAATCATGTGTGTAGGGGTCAGAAACCAACCAAACGAGCACCAATTGACATGAATTCTTTGGACAAAGATATTGGAGATATTTTTATTCTACAGGAAGAATAGGTACATGGATCAGATACCTGAATTTCTTGGTATGATCAAAAGTGGCGTTTACCACTAAAATTAGGAGTTAACTGTTAAATCACATAAAATATGTCAATACCAACCTAATGCACTTAGTTTGTAATGAAATCATATGAGAACAATCATTGGGACATTTTTGATATATAGTAATCAACACTAAGTCAATCATATGCTCGTGTCGCTTGGTATGAATGAAAAAAATAAGTAACACTGCATACTGTTATTGACATGACACATCACTTATAAAGGGGTCAAAATGAAAAAATGACTTCTATTTGGAAATTGATTTTAGGAGAACATTTCTCAAATAATTTTTGGTCCATTTAAATCAACTACGCATCAATCCAATGAGGTGATGGATTTGTACAATTAAAATTTCATTTTCAGATTTATTATCACTGTTGTAATAATGAGAAAATCATGTGTAGGGTTTAAAACCAACCAAAAGAGCACCTATTGACATGAAATATTAGGATAATGATATTTAAGACATTTATATTATCCAAGAATAATCGGTACATGGATCAAATACATGAATTGCTTGGTGTGATCAAAAGTGGTGTTTCCCCTCATATTTATAGGTAACTAATAAATCACACAAAATATGTCAATACCAACCTAATTCACTTTGTTTTTAATGAAATATTGCAAGAAAAATCATTAGGAAATTTTGGATAGGTAGAAATCTCCATTGCATTAATCAGATTCTCTTGTCTCTCTATATGAATGAAAACAATAAGTAACACTGATTAATAAAATGACACATCTACCGTGAAGTTGTGAAAACGAAAAAATGAATTCTATTTTGTTTACGAAGTTGGAGAACATTTCTAAAATAATTTTTTGTCTATTTAAATCATCCAGACATCAATCCGATGTGGGGACTAATCGATACAATTAAAAGTTCATTTTTGGATTTATTATCATTGTTATAATAATGAGAAAATCATGTGGGGGGGGGGGGGGGTTCACAACCAACCAAACTAGAACCGATTGACATAAAATATTAGGAAAACTATATTTAAGACATTTATATTCTGTAGGAAGAATCAGTACATGGATAACATACCTGAATTACTCAGATTGATCAGTATAGGATAACTTGATTTACTTTTAAAAGTCATTGTTGAACTATAAGTGCTGTAAAAAGATATTTGATGTTATATTTAGACTCCTTTTCGTATGTAATAAATTATAAATTGTTTTCATTATATATATATATATATATACTAACTGAATAAATTTTCCCAATTTTCATTTTCTTTGTTCAGTTGTATATTTTTTATCTTATTGTAGGTTTATTGAAAATGATGATTGGAACGGATTGGAGCTATTCAGATCTCTTGATATTTGAAGAAGTATGTTTTTCATTTATTGTTTATGAGGATCCTAGTTCTCCTACTATTTGGAATTGATTTTTGTGTGATGTTTTCCTGATTTCTTCTGTTCGAGAATCAAAATTGTAAATATTAAAAAAATTCCAAGATAGAGATAGCCTATGGAGGTCGATAATAGGTAGGAATTTTTTTAGAATAGAACGACTTCTAGAGGAGGTCTCTCTAGGTCAAATTATTTACCTATAGCGACTCCCATTAGCGGTCGCTATAGGTCGACCCAATAGCGGCCAGTACTTGACCGCACGACAGAGTACCTATAGTGACCACCATTGGTGGATGCTCAAGCCCACCACTGATTTTCCTACTACGACCTCCAATGGAAGTCTAATGGAATTCTATAAAGACCATTAGAGACCACCAATGGTTGTCGCTAATGGCCATATTTCTAGTAGGGTGTATTTTCTAAAAGGCAATTTTACCGCCATTTAATGGCGCACCTATTTTAAATCATAATTTTGAAATTTTATTATTTTTATATGAAAAAATAAAAATCATTTTTGAAATATTAATATCCACACTTACATTGCGTAAATATTTGGTATTTTTATGGGAAGTTTAATTTTTTTTTGTAAATAGTGAAAAACACTGGATATTAATTGAAAATTTTCATTTCATATAATTTATTTATACTGTTAAATTATATTTTTAAGTAGTTTTAAAATATAATTATTTAAATTATAGAACATTAAATCCAATGTAGGTTATTGGAATTAATTTCACATTGAAATAGGTTATAATATTATTTTATATTTTTGAAGTTTTTATTTTAAAAATCCGCATTTCTGTCACGTCTATAGGATTAATTATAAATTTAGTTCTACCTTTTATTTTATTATAATTTGGAAAAATTGGTTTCTTATTTGGAATCAGTACAATTTAGAATTTCTAATAATTTAAACATTGTTTTTACCAAAAAAATTGTGAATGTGAATAAAATTAATTATAGTGATAAATGTAAAAACATGATTACTTAGTGGTTAAACATTAACTTAAAGGGCCAGATTACCTATAAACATGTACAAAATATATTTTTTGGAATTATTTTGACCATATCATCCATTTTATATAATATTAAACTTTATTTGAGGCACATTATGTAAGGGAGACCTCTCATTAGTGATTACCTTTTTATATTTACAAGAATGTCGCTCCTCCACCACTATAAAAAGTGAACTAACGTCTGTCACTAATTCACACCTATCAGACCGTTTTTTCATGTCCAAATCCAAAAAAATCTCTTCCAAAATTCATTAAATTAATTATAGAGGCCTCACATTAGGATGAAATCTATCCAAGAAATCCCATTGGTGAAAACCAAAATGAGTTAACAAAACAAGAGGTGACATCCATCATCAATAAATTTTATTTTATTTCTTTCCCCACACCATCAATTCTTCTTAATCCATGATTATATAATATTATTAGTATCCAAAATATTTGTATATATGTTTTTATGATATTATTAGGAGTTAAAATTATAGAAAATTCTATAAAATGGGATACAAAGTCATCATTCGTGTGTAAGGCAGACTACCACCTCATTAAATGTTGTCATTCATTCTTGTATTTAAAAATTAAAAGGGTAGGAATAATGATGGATTTAATTTTATTATATGATATTTATGATATTTATATTGTAATTATTATTTTTTAATTATTATAAAACACATACCTTCTTGATTTCCATTTTGTGGGAATGTGATAACTTTGTTTGTGGATGTGTATACTATCGCCTCCACAAAGAAATATGATTCATTAACACCTTTAATGGAATTTATTTAGGAAGTTTTGAGTAAAAATATATGATATATATGAAATAATAATTATACTATAATGATTATATATATATATATTTCATTTTATTTAAATTTTTGAATACGATAAGAAAATGAAAATAACATTCAGGTATTCGTATAGCCAACCTTCTCCATAAACAATGTATTCAATTTAATATTTACATATTCAATAGATAATTTCGAATACATTTATACTGAATATATTTTTATTTATATCATGTTTTACATTTTTTTAAATAAATTAAATCTTGATCTTTGTAAGAGGACCAATAATAAAAAATCAAAACACCCATGAAAATCAATGCAGTTCTTACTCAAGACATACCTTTATCATGGAATTATTAATAAACAGGTAATATAAAGTCATTATTCAATAATATATGGTATTATATACATTAATATGGTTATGTGGTAGATGTATAATATAATTATATTTAATATATAGGATGTTTGAATAAGTATGACAAGAGTCATGCCTCAATGTATGTTTTTTCTCATCTCACATTTATTTCTATGAGTTATATTCCATGTTCACCACTTATTCTTATTTTGTGTGGTATATACTGACCTACATAATTTTATATCCATAATTTCCATTATTTCATGATATTTAATGTTTTAGTTGATGTTATTCTTTCATGTGAATCATGATTCAAAAGTGACTCAGGTAGTAATGAAATTTTATCCCACTCTATTATATTCGTGATATACAAGACATATTGACTACCCATTTCTTTTATTTGGTGTATATTCTACAGTAAGACATGTTATATCATAAATTACATTTACTTAATGATTCTAAAATTGTCTAAATTATGTTATCATTTCATGGGGATCACAATTCTAAAGTTACTCAAGAAGTAAGGAGATTTCGAGAATCACATTTTTTTGCAAGACTAAAGCACATAAGATTATTTCATATTGACCATTCAAAGGTATTATGATATACTAATTTGTATAGTGTCACTTGGATGAAATCCATGGTGATGGTACTTTTTTATAGTTGATTAATTTTTTATTTTCTTTTTAATGGGGGGTTGGTCTGCATAACATATGTTAAATGAATAATTTTTTATTTGGTTTTAAAATTTAATTTTTATTGGGGTGATTTCATGATTATGGAGTTAGGATTCTTATACCCTTAATATATTATATATATTTTATTAAAATAACACCCACTTTACAAGAAGACTTTTGATCGGAATTCCCAAATGTTTTGGCTTTAATGTAAGCCTCAACTAGGGCACTGATCTCAATCAAATTTTTTTGTGTTAGGATTAATATTTCATGAAACCATGTATATTTTTAGTTCCAATTATCCTTGGCATATTCATAACAAGAAAAAATGTCATTAATCCTTGAAATTTTAATTTCAATATACACAATATCAATTTAAAGAAAATTAATTGAGTAAAATATCTAAATCACATAACATCACCAAATTATAACTCACCCCAATTATAGATTTACTAATCCATTGATATGGTTTTTAATATGGTTTATTTTTTTATGGAGATGAATGAAAAAGAGAAGAAAATTAAAGGCACAAGATAATATTAGTGTACTGAACACAAACACACTAATGGTGACGATAATTAAACAAGAACTTTTGATTGGATGAGAAAGAGAAAGAAGGGAATTATTTTAAACTTGAATGATTTGTTTTAAAAAATTAATATAAAAAAATAGAGGGATTATGTGAAACACCCCATGCTTCCATTGTACGTTTCCCTTTGAATAATGCAATAGCTTGAATTGTACGCAACTTAGAGATTCTAACACACTGCGACCAATCATACTAGCTGTTATTAATAGTAATACCCAGTTTTTGAAATTTTATACATTTTATCGTTCAAAATGGACTTCATTTTTGGATTCAGAATATTGAAATTAACTTAGGGTGAATTTTTTTCACTTTTCTGGTAACTTTTATATTATGATGAATAATGAAAATTTCGAAATTTTAATTAAAAACAACTTTTTTAATAAAAATAATTAATAGTGATAAATTATGCATTTGAATGGTTTTGAAGTATAATTAGATTATATTTTTATCATTTAATACAATTAATGTCATTATATGTAATTTGACATTTAAATTTGACATAAAAAAGTGCCAATCTACTGATAGTTATTATTTCATTAAAACATGCTTTTTGTTTTGACAATGAGAATTATTTTTAAATTAATTTCTTCCACTTATGTGTTTTGAATTTAGAAAACTGGATTCCATATTTGGAATCAGGAGGTAAAAATTGTATAAAAAGGTAACTTTTATTTTGAGGCATTTTGAATAATTAATTCACTAAATATTTTATTTACCATGGTTAAAGGGGTAAATCCAGTAATTAAGGTTAAAAAATAATATTATAATAATATTAAATTACCATAACACGTGTCCTAACCCTATTAAATGATACATGTCTTACCATGGGAATCATTGGGTCGATTTGGGGACCCCATAGAGCCACATGGAAGTGATAATGACATTATATATTAAATAATTTAAAGTAGAGACAAAAATAACAAAAGCAAATATCTTTTAGTAATTTTTTTTATTTGATGTTATATAATTGATATATTCGACTATACATATTAATTAGAAAGCTAAAAATATTTCCTACATAATTTTATTTTATTTATTATTTTTAGACAATAAATAATTAAATATAATTATGATATAATGATGATGTAGTAATTACCTTATTAATTAAAGAATCAAAAATATTGTATTATAAATACTAAAGTAAATATATTTTCAAAGTTTTTATGAAATCTACAAATTTTATAGGTGAATATGACATATTAAGGTTAATTTAATGAATTTATTTCTAATTAATAATGTTGTTATGACTTTAGAAAAAATAAATGATTAAATAATGTCAAAATTGACATAATTGAGTTTTTAAAACAAATACTATATTATTGGTTGATATAATATTCCTAAAAGTATAAGGTTCGTCCAAAGGGACAAAATAGTATTATATGTGTCATTAATTAACCTATTGGGGTTATCTTGGAAGTATATAGTATGTTTATTAACCATATAATATAAAAATACAAAGAGACGTTGTAAATGCCAAACTATGAAACTAAGATTTAAATCCAAAAGATAAGGTTAATATAGTGACCCAAACCTGTATAAAACCTTTTTTTGAGTGTTTTTATACCAATACACACCATAGACTTTAAATAATCAACATTGGAGACATTATAAACCGAAAATGATTTTATTATAAAATAATATTTCTAGCTTTTCCTAAGGTGCCCCTCACCCCTCTTATAAAAGGGAACTCCACCTTCCCTCAAATTCACACCTTCAAAACATTTTGGCTCAACCAAACTCTGCCCAAATACCCTCTCAACTGTCCTACCTTCATCCTAGAGGCATTTATTTAGTAATAAATCCAACCTAAGGAGGCCTTTTTATTAAATCAAAAGGGAGAACATGTAGAAGAGGTAAATATCACACCACCTCTTTCAAGTTCCTTTCTTCTTCCACTTCCTTTATCTTTGTTGTTTTCATTCTAAAATAATAAATCCAGAATATTCTATATAATGTGATGTTATTATAAATATGGTACAACCAAATTTATTATTCTATCCATTCTTTGAATGGAAAGTCACCATTCGTGCGTACTTACGGCTTACCGTCTCCACGTCGTGGTGTAATTATTATTCAATACATTATTATTTGGATGGGTAAAATAATGATGTTAAATTGATGTAGATAATAAATATAACATGGTAATGATTCTGTATATATGATATACCATCCAATTATATATTATTTTAATAACAAAAGAATGATATTGTCACTCGTGCGTATGTACGGATTACCGTCTCCACGAACGCGATGAGATTCATTCCCTATAGTATCCATTAAAGAATAATTTTCATTAGATGATTAAAAATAATGTTTAAAAACATGATATCATTCTGGATATGAATAATATACATTCCATCCATTACATATAAGACTTACATAACAAAGCATATAAAGGAAAACGAATCAGTTAACACCCGAAACGACGATAATACTAAGATATTATTAACCAAGAAATGATAAAAGATCATATATGAAATCATATTAATGTATATGATTCTTTTATAATTTAATAACAATTATTTCACCATTATACATGAGGTTTACCTACCCTCGACCAAGGAAAATTACAAGATAGGGGTTAATTTCACACTCTCTTCATTATCCAAGGTTGTTTATATGTAATTATCTACTGGGACCTTTTTATCATCCACATCCATATTTCTTAAAAATTTATTTCAAAAAATTATAGATATTTTATATATAATGGGTTAAAGTCAATTATACCCTTGTTTGAATTTTTATAATATTTTTATAAAGGAATCTTTCGGTTGTTTTCTAAACAAGGTCCTTTTAAACCTTTTCGACAAAATTAATGTAAGAAGGTATTTTTTAACTTATACGGCCGGTTCCGGTACTTTCCACCATTTTAAAATCTTAGAAGCATCCCTTACAATATTATAAGAATATTTTCAAAGTAAATCTTTTATATTATAATTATGTGACTTTTAAATGATTTAAAAAATGTGATATATCTCTCAAATAGTTTTGATTTCATCTATGTCAACATCCTTTAATGGATTTTAAGCTTATTTGAAGTTGATTTATTATGATACAAAACCTCGATATTATTTTGAAGGTTTTGTGATATGTTTGAATGTGGATATTTTAGTTTTATACCATTCATGGTTTATGGATAATGTATTGAAATTTCGTATGATAGTTTTAATACGAATGTTTATGTTATGTTTAAACCTGTTCATATGAGGAATGCATTGGACTTAGTAAGTGACGGGTGGAGCCCGCTATAACTCCTCGATGCATTGGTAGGTATCATGATACAAACTAGTGTCTTGGAATAAGGAATTAACAAAATTTTATTTGTATTCTGGGCACAAGTCCTTGACTATGTGGTTATGATAGTCTGGATGCATTCCATCATTATGAAAGTGGTAATTGATATTGCATGTGATTATTCGACTAGTAGAATATCCTTGTGAATAAGTAAATCGAATTATTTTATTTTATTTTTTCCATGTTATGCTGAAGTTCAAGTTGAAAAGGATTTTTTTAGTTATACATTACCTTAAATGTTTATGCTTACTTATGAAAGTTTCCACTATATTGTTATCCTTACTGAGCAACTGAGCTCACTCCTTTCTTTGTTTTATTTTTTCCAAGGATGTGAAGAAGTATTTTATGACTGACCTGCAAGGATAGTCTAAGTGGATATGAGTGTGAACTATGGAGACTAAGTTGTTGTAGTTTTCCATTTTATCATGCAATGTAAGACTTAAGAATGTATCTAGTGTTTCCAAGGCTACTAAACTAATCGGTATTTCGAGACTTGATCCTTTGTGATAATTCCAATGTTATATAATAATACACCGACTCTGTGTAACTAGGGTCAGGGCGTTACAGTTGGTTTCATAGGAAGTTTAGTAAAATCCTTCGAAACTAGATTTAGATAAACTCTGATAAGAGCACGTAGCCCTAATATTGACTTTGTGGATTAGTAGAGAATAACTTCCCAGAATTTTGGTATTGTAGAGATTTTGTGAGTTTTCCAAGCAATACATCCCTATCTGGATACGAGCAGGTAGAGGCAGCTCTGACACATATGTACCTAGGGGTAAAACCTGAAAACACCACTTTGAGCTAGACTTGAATGGGAACTGGTGCACGACAATGGGCCTTACTGCACTCTTGGTTACGACACTCCTGGGGGATATGCTTAGGATAATTATCATTTCCATTACAAACCATTATGAAGGGTTTATGAGTATATACTTCCTCAAAGAAAACATTTTTATGATTATGGATTATATCCATAAACTGTTCAATTTATGTTATGTGTTTTAAAAGTTTGGAATTAGGTATTTTGATTTATAAACTGATCTGGTTTATGCCATTGTTTTGAAATGGCACCTAGTGGATGGAATGGAAACCGTATCAATGCACACACTCCATTTATGGGTTTCCCTCCTACTCAAGATAATTATAGTGGAGCTGGTGATACAACTGGTGCTGATTACCTTATCACAATACTGGGACAACTCACTCTGGTTAGGAATAATAACCTTACCCATATGAATAATCTCGATCCACAACGTGGAGGATCAATGTTAGATCACTTCATGAGGAAAAAACCACAAGCATTCAATGGGAGTACAAATCTATTTATATATGTGCAATGGATAAGTTCTTTAGAGAAAATATTCCATTCCTTGGGGAGTAGCGAAAGGGAGAAATTTGTCATGGCAGTTTACTGCCTCACTAGAGATGCTGATCAACGGTGGTCATTGATTCAAAAAATAGAGGAACATGATGAAGTATCAAATATGGAATGAAGGAAGTTTAAAGAGTTATTCTTAGAAAAATACTTTCCTCATGACCATCGAGCGTATATGGAAATACAATTTCTAAGTCCGAGGAAAAAGAAGGATGAGAATGTTGAAAAGTATGAGTCTAACATTACAAGGTTAGGGAGGCATGTTGTAGATTATATACGTAACCCAAGAAGTAATATTGATCATTTATTTGATGTTTGAAAACCTTTTTTCCATCGAGCATAAGTCTCATAGTCCTTCTCGTCGTACGAAGATATTGTCTCATGTGCTATCAAGACAGAAAAAGAATTCTCTAAGTCTTACAACTTTAAAGTAATGCAAGAGAAAAAGAGATCTTCTGATCACTCTGGAAATGGAAATAAGCGGAAGAAGCCAAAAGTTGAATATCCATCCTGTAGTAAATGTGGGAAAAACACCATGTTACTTGCTTGAAGGGAATGATAGTCTGTTACAAGTGTGGTGAAAAAGTCCACCAAGCTCGTGATTTCAAGGGGAATAAAGACGCTACCGATGTTCAAGGCAACAATTTTAGGGGGATGGGATGTTATGAAAATGAATTTCCTAAGCTTCAGGGGAACTTATCTCAGAAAAGGCCAAGAGATCAAGTCCAATCTTATGCTATCACTACTGCTGAGGTAGAAGCTCCAAAAGACATGGTGGCAGGAAATTTAATGGTTTCCTCTAGTTTAGAAAATTCTTTATTTGATTCTGGATCATCGCATTGTTTCATATCTTCCCAGTTTTCTAAGAAAATTATATATTTCCAATTTTATATAACAAGAAAGTGGTCAGTTAAAACTCCTAAGGTAAGTATCATCGCAACAAAGTTTTGTGAATCTGTTCCCATTAGAGCATATAAATCTTCTTTATCTACTAATATCATCATCATACCCATGATTGAGTTTAATATAATCCTCGGTATGGATTGGATGTCAGACCATGATGCGAAGATTTATTGTAAGAAGAAGGAGGTTATGATTTTTGATGATGATGATAAAGAACACTTTATCTTTAGAGCAAAATCGTCACCACCTAATTCTTATCTAGATCCACCACCAGTAGCTCAACTAAATTCAATTATTTGGGAGGAATAGAATGAAATAATTGTGGGTGAGTAAAGGAATGTTCAAATAGAGGATGTATCTAATTTGAAAGAATATATTGATGTGTTTCTAGAAGATTTACCTGGACATCCTCCAGAACGAGAAATTGAGTTTTCAATTGATTTAATTCCTAGATCAAGGCCCATATCAAATAACCCTTATAGAATGGAAACTGTGAAATAAATAGAACTAAAGAAACAAATAGAGGAATTTAGTAATAAGGGATTTATTCGCCCTAGTGTTTCTCCATGGGGATCCCCTGTTATTTTTGTTAATAAGAAAGATGCATCTATGAGGTTATGTATCGACTACATGGAGATCAATGCTATAACAATAAAGAACAAGTATCCCCTACCTCACATTGATGATTTATTTAACCAACTACATGGAGCTCAATACTTTTTAAATATTTACCTTTGATCTAGATACCATCAGTTGTGTGTGAAGAAGGAAGACATTCCAAAGACAGAATTTCGAACAAGGTATGCGCATTAAGAGTTTATAGTAATGCCTTTCTAATCGGCTAATGCACCCTCTATCATAATAGATCTAATTAAAAGAGTTTTCAAGGAATATCTAGATGATTTTTAGTGGTATTTATTGATGATAAATTGGTATACTCCAAAAGCTATGAAGATCATGAAAATCACTTGCACATTATCCTGAAGAATCTTAGAAGACATGAATTATATGGGAATTTTAGAAAGTGTGAATTCTGGATTCAGGAGATTTATTTTTTTGGCCATATTGTCTCTAAGGATGGAATCTCCATTGATCCTTCTTAGATAAGATCAATCCAAGAATTGACAGCACCGACGAGTATAACTAAGGTACATAGTTTTATTGGTTTAGGATGTTATTATCTATGTTTCATCCAGAATTTTGAACCATTGGATAACCCATTAACGAAGATCACACGTAAAGGGGTTAAATTTGTTTGGACAAAATAGTGTGAAGAATGTTTTGAAGAACAAAATAGAATATTATTCAATGCTTCTATCTTGAATCTACCATCAGGGAATGATGGATTTGTTATTTATAGTGATGCTTCAAGGAAAGGACTTGGTTGTGTCCTTATGCAGAATGATAAGGTTATTGCATATGCATCACGACAGCTAAATATTCATGAGAAAAACTATCCTACTCATGATCTTGAGTTAGCAGCTGTAATATTTTCTTCGAAGATATGGAGACACTATCTATATGGTGAAAATGTGAGATTTAAACTAATCACAAGAGTATGAAGTGTATTTTCTCATAGAAAGAACTCAAAATGAGGCAAAGGAGATGGCTTGAACTACTCAATGATTATGATTGCACGATACACTACCACCCAGGGAAGGACAATAAGGTGGAAGATGCTTTGTGTATAAAGGATCATGGAGTTTTGAACAAGAAGAGAGTTGAAAGGGATCCTATTTTCATGGATATAGTGAATATGGACATGGGAATTACCATGGAAGGTGAAACATCGATACTTTTTCAAATGGTTGACAAATGATCATTACTAGAAAGGATAAAGAGTTCTTAGACTGATGATGAAGAATTTAAAAAGAAGATTAAAGCTATGAATGATGGGAGATTGAGTGATTTTGATAATGAAGATGGAATCTTGAAATTTGGGAAGAGACTTTGTGTTCCTGATATACCTGATCTAAAAAGGTAATTGTTGGACTATTCTCATAGTTCCAATTTCTTTATACATGCTGGGAGCACCAAAATGTATAGATATTTGAAGTAACATTTTTGGTGGGACAACATGAAGAGGGATATTGCTGATTTTGTGTCAATATATATGGTTTGTCAACAAGTGAAATCTATAAAGCAACAACCTGGACGAGTCCTGCAACCTCTTCCCATAATTGAGTGGAAATGGGATAATAATACGATATAATTTTTCATGGTACTACCAAAGAATCCTAGAAGGAACGATGCAATATGGGTCATTATTGATCGTATTACTAAGTCATCACATTTTCTTGCTATAAGAAAAGATTTACTAATTGAATGATTAGAAAGACTATATATTAATGAAGTTGTAAGACATCATAGAGTACCACTATTGATTGTTTCTGATCATGATCCCATTTTTACATCAAGATTCTAGGAAAGTCTTCAGAAATCGCTGGATACTGAACTTCGTTTGAGCACTTCCTACCACCCTCAAACTGATGGACAATTAGAATGAACTATTCAAACCATAAAAGACATGTTGAGATCTTTCTCACATGACTTTTAGGGTATGTGGGATCAATATTTTCCTCTGGTGGAATTTTCCTATAACAATAGCTTATATTCAAATATTGGGATGGCACCATATAAAGAGTTATATAGAAAGAGATTTTACACACCAACCTGTTGGGATGATGTTGGTGAAAGAAAACTCATAGGACCAGAACTGTTGGAGGAAACAATAGAAAAGGTGAAGGTAAGCCAAAACCACATCAAAGCAGCTCAAAGTAGGTAGAAGAGCTATGCCGATAACCGAAGGAAGGATTTTGAATTTTAGGTAGGAGATCATGTTTTCATGAAGGTATATCCATGGAAGTGATTTATACGTTTCGGTAAGAAAGGTAAATTGAGTCCCAGGTACATCGAACCTTTTGAAATTCTAGAATGAATTGGGGTTGTAGCTTATCGTTTGGAAATGCCGCCAAGTCTCTCCAAAGTTCACAATGTGTTCCACGTATCACAGTTGAGAAAATACATGCCTCACCCAACGCATGTACTCACCTATGAGCAATTAGAATTGGAACCTGATCTTTCTTATTGAGAAGAGCCTGTCAAAGTTCTTGATACAAGAGAACAAGTGCTGAGAAACAGGATGACTCATCTGGTAAAGGTTTTATGGGGAAACTATAAGATGGAAGCAGCAATGTGGGAACCCGTGGAAGTTTTGATGAAGAACCACCCAAGACTTTTTATGTAGTAATATTTTAGAAATTTTGATGATAAAATTATTTTATGGAGGGGAGAATGTAACACCCCAATCTTCCATGGTACGTTTTCCTTTTAATAATGCAATAGCATGCATTGTACGCAACTTTGAGATTCTAACACACCGCGACCAATCAAACTAGCCGTTATGAATAGTAATACCCACTTTTTGGAATTTTATATATTTTATATTTCAAAATGAAATTCATTTTTGGATTCTGAATATCGAAATTATCTTAGGGTTAATTTTTGGTACTTTTTTCATAACATTCATATTTTGATGAATAACGAAAATTACTAAATTTTAATTAAAAACAACCTTTTTAATAAAAATAATTAATAGTGATAAATTATGCATTTGAATGGTTTTGAAGTATAATTAGATTATATTTTTATCATTTAATTTAATGAAGGCCATTATATGTAATTTTACATTTAAATTTTATATAAACAATTTTCAATCTTTTGATTGTTATTATTTCATAAAAACACATTTTTTGTTTTGAAAATAGGAATTAATTTTAAATTAATTTCTGCCAATTATGTGTTTTGAATTTAAAAAAATGGATTCTATATATGGAATCAAGAGGTTCAAATTGTGTAAATAGGTAACTATTATTTTTAGACATTTTGAAAAATTACATCGGTAAATATTTTATTTACCATGGTTAAAGGGGTAAATCTAGTAAATAAGGTTGGAAAATAATATTATAATAATATTAAATTACCCTAACACGTGTCCAAACCCTACTGGATGATACATGTCCGACCATGGGAATCTTTGGGTCGATTTTGGGACCCCATTGAGCTACTTGGAAGTGATAATGACATTATATATTAAATAATTTCAAGTAGAGACAAAAATAAAAAAAATATCTTTTAGTAATTTTTTATATGAGGTAATATAATTGATATATTCGACTATAAATATTAATTATAAAGATAATAAGATTTCCTAAATAATGGTATTTTGTTTATAATTTTTAGATGTTAAATAATTAAATTTATTTATGACACAATGATGATGCAGTAATTACCATATTAATGAAAGAATAAAAAAAATTGTATTATAAATACTAAAATTAATATAATTTCAATGTTTTTATGTCATAAAATAATTTTATAGGTGAATATGAAATATTAAGGTTACTTTAATGAATTGTTTTCTAAGTAATAATGCAGTTATGACTTTAAAAAAAATAAATTATTAAATAATGTCAACATAGACATAATCGAGTTTTTAAAACAAATAATATCTTATTGGTTGATATAATATTCCTAAAAGTATAAGGTTCATAAAAAGGGACCAAATAGTATTATATATGTTATTAATGAACCTATTCGGGTTCTCTTAGAAGTATATGGTATGTTTATTAACCATATAATATAAAAATAAAAAGATACATGGTAAATGTCAAACTATATAACTAAGAGTTAAATCTAAAAGATAAGGTTATTATAGTGACCCAAACCCATATAAATCCTATTGGTTGAGTGGTTCTCGACACATCCCCACCTTAGAATTTAAATAATCAACTTTGGAGCCATTAGAAACCGAAATATATTTTATTATAAAATAATATTTCTAACTTTTCCTAAGGTGCCCCTCACCCATCTTATAAAAGGGAACTCTCCCTTCCCTCAAATTCACACCTTCAAAGCCTTATGGATCAGCAAAAATCACCCCAAATACCCTCTCAACTGTCCTACCTTCATCCTAAAGGCCTTAATTTAGTCAAAAATTCATGTTAAGGAGCTCTTTTGATCAAATCAAAAGGAAGAACCCGAAGAAGAGGTAAATATCTCACCACCTCTTTCAAGTTCCTTTCTTCTTCCACTTCCTTTATCTTTGTTGTTTTCATTTTAAAATAATAACTCCAGTATATTCTATATACTGTGATGTTATTATAAATATGGTACATCAAAATTCATTATTCTATCCTTCCTTTTATTGAAATGTCACCATACGTGCATACGTACGGCTTATCGTCTCCACGTCGTGGTGTAATTATTATTCAATACATTATTATTTGGATGGGTATAATAATGATGTGTAATTGATATAAATAATAAATATAAAATAATAATGGTTCTTTATATATGATATAACATTTAATTATATTTTATTTTAATAAAAAAAGAATGATATTATCACTCGTGCGAACGTACGGATTACCGTCTCCACGAACGCGATGAGATTAATTCCCCATCATACCCATTCAAGAATAATTTTCATTATATGATTAAAGATAATGTTTAAAGACTTGATATCATTCTGGATATGAATATGATACATTCCATCCATAACATATAAAACTTATGTAACAAATCATATAAATGAAAACAAATCAGTTAACACCCGAAACGAAGATAATACTAAGATATTATTAACAAAGTAATGATAAATAATCATATATGATATCATATTAATGTATATGATTATTGTATAATTTAATAAGAATTATTTCACGATTATATAATAGGTTAACCTACCCTAGACCAAGGAAAAGTACCAGGAAAGGTTTAATTTCACAATCTCTTCATTATCCAAGGTTGTTTATATGTAATTATCTAATGGGACCTCTTTATCATCCACATCCATATTTCTTAAAAATGTATTTCAAAACATTCTTACTATTTTATAGACTATGGGTTAATGTCAATTATTCTGTTGTTTGACTTTTTAGAAGATGTTTATAAAGGAATCCTTCCGTATTTTTTCATACAAGGTCCTTTTTAACCTTTTCGACAAAATTAAGGTAAGAATGTATTTTTTAACTTACATGGTAGGTGCAACTATTTTTTTCCATTATAAAATCATATAAGATTCCCTTAAAATATTATAAGAATATTTTCAAAGTAAATATTTTATATTATAATTATTTTACTTTTAAATGATTTCAAAAAAGAGATATATCTCTCAAATAGTTTTGATTTCATCTATATCAACATATTTTGATGGATTTTAAGATTATTTGAAGTTGATTTATTATGATACAAAACATCCATATTTTATTAAAGTTTTTGTGATATGTTTGACTATATATGTTTTATTTTTATACCATTCATGGTTTATGGATAAAGTATTGACATTTAGTATGCCAATTTTAATACGAAATTTTTATGTTATGTTTAAACATGTTCATATGAGGAATGCATTGGACTTAGTAAGTGACGGGTGGATCCCTCTATATCTCCTCGATGAATTGTAGGTCTCATGAGACAAACTAGTGTCTTGGCATAAGGCCTTGAAAAAATCTTATTTGTAGTCTCTACACAAGGCCTTGACTATGTGGTTATGATAGTCTGGTATTATGCATTCCGTTATTATGAAAGTGGTTATTGATATTGCATGTGATTACTCGACTAGTAGAATATTCATGTGAATAAGTAAATGAAATTATTTCATTTTATTTTTTCCATGTTATTTTGAAGTTCAAGTTTAAAAGACTTTTTTATTTATACATTTCCTTAAATGTTTATTCTTACTTATGAATGTTCCTGGTATATTGTTATCCTTACTGAACATCTGAGCTCCCTCCTTTCTATGTTTTATTTTTTCCCAGGATGTGAAGAAGTATTTTATGACTGACCTAAAGGGATAGTCTGAGGGGATATGAGTGTGGACTATGGAGACTATGTTGTTGTAGTTTTCTATTTTATCATGTAATATAAGACTTATGAATGTATCTAGTGTTTCCAAGGCTACAAAACTAATCGGTCTTTAGAGACATGATCCTTTGTGATTATGCCAATGTTATGTAATAATTCACCGAATCTGGGTAACTGGGGTTGGGGTGTTACAATATGAGAATTAAAAATTAGGATGTAGAAACAAGCATTAATATTTAATTGAAATGAAAAAAACTTACATGATTACAATTGAAAACACATGAAATAAATTAAAAGAAAACATTGATGAATGGTATCACAAGTAAAAAAATGAGATTTTAAGGTCCTAATAGGAAATTTTAAAGGTTATGTCCATTCATAGATATCCTCATAAGCTCATAAATACCAACACATTGAAAGGAGAAGAGGGGAGTGAATTTATAGCCCAAGGTGGTGGACTTTTTTATTCCAAAAATACCCTTCTACTTGTCTCCCAAATTTCTTAAATTAGTCATTATAATATGGAGAAATATTATTACAAAAAATTTTATATATGGATGTGGAATGTACAACCTTCAACTTTTCTATCCATTTAAATTGTTTATCCAAATTTAGGGATATTTTTTTAAACAATGTGGTGTTGTCAATTTTTATACATACGTTTTCAAAAGTCGCAATGTGAATGGGTTTTTGGATAGGAATATGTCATAAAATATAAACCATTTATTCAAAAAAATTGAAAAACTATATAATTTATTTTAAAACATATAATTTTATCTCAATTTTGTTTCTATATGGGAATAAAATTCATGTATTGTGTGCATATTTTAAATCCTGGACAAAATGGTGGACAGGAAATTGATGGATCAATTGGGCCCCCTATTTGTTGAGTTGGGCAATAATTTTTTTTCTAAAATATGTTATTGGATATAAATTAACATATTATGGAGTTTAATAAAAAATTGTATTCTTTATATAGTCCAAAAAATGTATCTTTATTGCTAGTTTATTTTTCTCAACAGATTGGGTGGGCCTTCTTGTGTGGACCATATGACCCTTTAAATGGCCGAATTGGCCCATGATATAGTCTAATTGTATGTTTTAATTTGAAACAAAATCGCTAATAAATAAGAATCACATGATTGTGATTAGTATATTGAATGATATGACCAAAAAATTAAACTATAGTTTAATTAGGCGAATTTGATCAATGATTTTTATATATGTTTAGGATCAAACATGAAATTTTAATACAGATTAATCATTTCTAATTGAAAATTATATGATGGTAGTAATATAAAATAATTAATGAGTATTTGATATCAACTCCCCCATTCGTAATCTTGTAAATTTCTTTATTTACATCATATATAAAAACATATCTAAATTATTTTCACCGGCAAAAAAATATTGAATTTTTTTCTACAACTAGGTGGTCAACAAAAGTTCCCTCATCCATAAATAATTCCACCAACATTTGTCACATTAATAAAATGTCTAAAAATATTCATTTTTCTTGTCTGAAATTTTAAATGGAAAATGTGGGCACTCAGAATTCACTATTCTCAAAACGATAAAAATTTATTTATGGAGATTAACTAATCCAGCAACAAAAACATAAAATAGTAGATATTGTAAGAGAAATTATCTTCTATTCCATATACTAATTTTCACATGAATCAAGAGGTATTTTTATCTATATTAAATGGCGATGGGACAATATGAATATAATGTCAAAATGATAGTGAAAGAGGATAAAAACATGAACATAGAAAAAGAAATGCACAATTTTTTATATGAATCATTGAAGGAAATGGAAAAACATATTTACAAGGGAATGGTTGTTTGAAGGAATAAATTATATTGAAAAAATTGTAAGGATATGAAATGATTTAATGTGTACAAAACCTAAAACATCTCTCAACAACACAAGAAATGATGATTCAAGTGTTTTTTTTTCATTTTTTTCCATTTTTTCTTTTTCAGAAGATGAACTTGGAACAAATCTCAAACTCATATTCCAACTCGTGTTTGATATCATCACAAAACTAATTGTAATATTCATAATAGGATATAAGGTTGAGGAAAAGTGATTCTTAACCTCCCCAAGACCCAACCCATGTTTTGGTATTTTTATCTATATCATATATTTTTTAAAGAATTTTCAATATCATTTGTACTAGATGTCGTAAATATATATACATTTCAAAAAAATAATTGAATGAAAACATATAACCCACACATAGAAGTATTTTTCCCTCAATCATATATAGGCACATTTAATATCAATGAAATGGTACACAAAATAAAATATATTCTACAACACATAAATTCCTACAAACAATGAAATCAAATTCCATGTAGATTTTGGGTGGGACAAGGTTTTGGGCTTCAAATGTGGCTATTCAAAATGGTTTTCATAGGTTTGAAGGGGATTTTAAAAGAAATATCAATGTAAGGATAATTTTATGATACTTGGATATTTTGATTCTCATGTGGTTCAGAAACATACCATGTCATACAAATGTATGATGAAGTATGAAATTCAAATCAAAGGTCCACATACTCTAGAATCAAAACGGTGCGTGAAAAAAGATTATTTAAAAATATGCACATCACTGACCTTGGCATGAAATATTACATTGTTCCCCAGGGTAGGAGAAAAAAAATTTCTAAATAAAAAATTAATCATTAAAAATTTATTTTTCTTAACACAAATTTATTTATCCAAATTAATGATAAAAATTAAAAATGTTTGATATGAAAAAAAATATTTTTACTCACCAAAAGGATTCAAAAAAATTCCAAAAATTTAATGGCGAGTAATTAGGACTTATTTTTAGGTTTTTTTTATTTTTTTTTTCTTTTTGGTTTTTTTTAAATACACACCAAAAATAATAGGGGAAATAGGTTTGATGAATAAAGTAGTAAAAATTAGAATGAGAGAAGAAGAAAAATAAAGATAAAAATATGGGGGGAAGAGAGAGAAAAATATAAATAGGTTCCCTATTTTGGATTTGGTGGGTCATCTTCTCTATCTAATGGGTTGTTGGAATTCGATATGCTTCCAGGGGCATGTTTCATATCTTATTATTATTTAAAAAATATCTATTACCTATAAGATAAAAAAATCATTATTCATTTAATGAAAAACAAAAAATAAATTAAAATTTCATCAAATTAAATGAAAACTTGGGTTTCCTTCCTAAAAGTGTTGCATTTATTTTGTATATAGTTAGATAGTTGCAGTATACTGCCCATATTCCAATGTTGGCCACCACTTTTCTTTAACTCTAGTGTGTTTCTAGAAAAAATCTCCATTGGAATTCCTAATTATTCATTGGATACTTTCTTCCATTATTTGTTTTTTAATGTAATTAAATTGGCGTGGAATAATAATGTTGGTATACTCCCTTTGGTTCTCAACTTGAGGAATTATTCTATCCAAAATGTGTTGGTTTTCTACGATTGGAAATTTAGGATGAAGTTTAAATTTTTATGGTTCATATATTTAAGGTTAAGATAACAAAATATCAGAGTATGATATCCCAGTTATTATTAACTCATTTATTTGATCACTTTCTAATGTAGAGTAATGGGGATCAAAGAGATATGATACATAATAGATTTTGTAATGTCCTCTATATCAATTATGTTTTCCAAATAATGTTCAATTTACACATAACTAGTGATCACTTTATTAATGAGGTAAAAATATCCCAAAATTCACCACCATTGGGATAAAATAAGTATATTGGTTCAAGTTTCACTTAAATTACACAATAATTTTCAGAATCATGTATTGGAAATAATGAATGTTAGATAATATAATTTGAATCAACAAATGATCGTGCTAGTAAAATTTCTTCATTACCATCCAATTTGAAATAAAAGGTTATATGGGATTCCCAATACATTTCAAGATCCTTTGGATCAATGGATTTTACATTTGAAAGGTTAAAATATAATTGTACATGTACGCCTTAGTTAATGAATATGTAAAACATATAATATCCTCTATCATTAGAACATGAAGAACATGATGGATTAGGGTTCAACACACTCTTGGAGATACTTTAAGATTCATAAATAGATTATACAAAGTTATTCTATAATGGGTATCACATGAATTGATAATATTGAAATTGACTTGTTGATCATCAAATTCCATTGACAAGAGGCCAGTATGAAAATCAATTCTTGTTTTAGATGTAATGAAAAAAGGTATTCCTAAAATCAGAGAATATTTGAAAGAAGTTTTATGACCATCCATGTATAGGACATAAAAATCAATTGGTAATATAATCCATTAATATAAACAAGGACATCCTCAATTATTCCCCATGTACTAGTTGTTCTTTGATCAACTAACTAGATTAAAAAACTCATTGGAAGAACTATACCTAGACCAAGGTTAGAAAATATGGATTTTTCATGACATTTATTGAGTCTCCTAGGTCTATGAATGCATCACCAATGTTTTTACTCCCTATTTGGAATGAAATCATAATGGTACCTACATCTTTTCACTTCATGGGAATATATCATTGGGTTGATACATTATCAATGGTCCTTAATGTCATCTAATGAGTGAACAATTCCTTAAGAAAATTTTCATACATAGAGATTTTTTTATGGAATATAAGAGGGTAATTTTAAATTACACATATGTAAAAATGTCAACCATTTTATAATCAGGTTCAAAGGGCTTATTTGTATTAGAGATGGATTGAAGAAAAAGAATTGTTTTTTAGCGATGGATGGGTGAGAGGGAGTGACTTCCTGTTTCTTTTCAAGACTTTTTTTTATTTTTCACTATCAAATTTTTTGAGGATTTATAGGATTTACCATGATTCATATAAATACTCTTTTGTGATCTAAGTTAAATTAGAAATACATTTCTCTTCCAGATGGGAAATGGTTGTGGTTGGAGTTGTGAGGAATTGTTCTGTTGTTATTGAATTAGGTGGTGTACAAGTTGACCAATTCGGTTTTCAATGTTTTTATGGATAAAATTGGTGAAGGAAGAAATATATTCCACAACACTTTCCGATTGATTCTTAGAAGAAGTGTATTGTCCGGAATTAGAAGTTACTTCATTTTGGTTCTTGTGAAATTAATTATATTTGGATGTGAATTGGCAAGGATCAATAGGATAGTGGAAACTAGGAGGAACATGAGGAGGATTTCTCCATCTGAGGTTGAGGAACAAAATGATAAGGTTTTTGGATGTTACCAAAACCTTGGTCATATTTGATTTTTTTTTTGTATTTTGAGGAGGGAACTTAGAATTATGATATATGAGATTAACATAACTAATGAAATGGTTATAGGTAGAAGAGAAATGATCAGAGTGAGGTTGGTTGGAGTTTCTAATAAAATGGCCTTATTGATGAGGGATTGTGTTATGTTGAGAAAATTTTGTGTTGATCAATATTTGATTAGAATAAATAGATGAATCCTATTGAAGATGAGGGTGTGTTTCATTTGTATGAGTTGGTGAGTTGCATATTCCACACGATGACTTTTGATTGAAATTATCAGATGTTTTGGTTTTAATTCAAGCCTCAACTAGGGAACATATATCAATCAACTGTTATTAATTGAAGGATCAATATTTCATGAACCCATTTGCACTTATGGTTCCAATAATTCATGGAATCCACATATCAAGAAAAACAATCATTAATCCATGGCATTTTAAGTTCACTTTCACAATATCAATTTGTAGAATATTAATTGGGAAAAAGATCTCAATCACTTAATATCCCCAAATTATGAATCACCCCAATGGTAGATTTACTCATCCACTGAAATGTGTTTTAATTAGTTTTATGTTTCTAGGGTGATGTGTTAGAAAGATAATAAAAATAAAGATACAAGATAATATTAGTGCATCGAACACACACATAAATAGTGAATAGAATTAAACATGAACATTCAAATAAATGAGAAAGAAAAAAAGGGAATGATTATCAATGTGATTTAAAAAAATTAATAACATTAATTTTACAATATATAGGGTTTATGGGAATAGAAAATTATGGTGAAGAAACATGATTTAATATTTAATTAAATTGAAAACAATTTTATATGACTACAATTGAAAACAATTGAAGTATATGAAAAGAAAGCATGAATGAATGTTATATCAAGTAGAAACATGAGTATTGAAGGTCCTCCCAAGGATATGGAAAGGCTATGGTCATTCCAACTTTTCCTCTTAATCTATGAAATTCTAACCCTTTCAAGGAGAAGAGGGGAGTGAATTTATAGCCCTTGGTGGTGGATATTTTTTCATTCCAAAACATACCCTCCACCTTTATCTCAATATTGATAAATTATACATTTTAATCTGAAAAATAATTCTTCCTAAAAGTTATAGATATTTATGTGGAAATTACACCCTCCAATGTTTACATCCATTGTAAGATTTTATCAAAATATGTGGATATTTTATTAAAAAATGTGATGTTATCCATTTTTCTCTAGTTTTTTAAATGTCACAATGTGAATGGGTTTTTGGGTAGGTATTTTCCCTCAAATTAGAACCTTTTATTCAAAACGCTGGAAATTTATATCTTGTATTTCAAACTATAATATCTCAAATCAAGTTGATATCTAGACAGGGTTAAAATTCATGTATTGTGTGCTTCATTTATATCCTGAAAAAAATGATGGTATGGACTTTCATGGATAAATTGGGCCCCTTAATGGTTGAGTTGGGCCTTAAATTGTTTTCCAAGATGTTTTTGGATATGAAAAAAATATTCTAGAGTTTTATCAAACTTGGGATTCTTTATAGAGCCCAGAAATTCTATCTTAACTGGTGGTCGAGTTTTCTCACCAAATTTGGTGGGCCATGTTTTGTGGTCGATATGACCCTTTAGATGGACGAATTGGCCAAAGATCTATTCTAATTATATTTTTGATGTTTAATCAATAACAATGCAAAATAAGAATCATATAATTTGGATTGTTGTTTTGAGATATATGATAAAAACATAAAAATGATGTTTAGTTAAATGCATTCGAAAAATGCTCTTTATATATGATTATGATCAAAACATAATCATTGAATGGAAATTATTCATTTTAAGAGACAATTATTGATATAATAATGTAAAATCATTAATGAATATGTAATATCTGAGCCTTATGTCATATTCACCTCCTGTTTAACTTGTGTGGTTTATATAATGTCCTTGAAACAATTATATTACTATTATCCATAAATTTATGGGTAATTACATATCAACATGTTAATACTTATTTCATGGGGTTTTATGATATAGAAGACAGAAAATTGGTAAGGTGATTCTTTCCCAAATTTCATTCTTTGAGACCCATGTTGTGTTATGAACATATATCCTATTACATGGTGAATATACTACCATTTGACATGGTATATCATGAGACTACTTCTCTAAAAAACAATCCTAGAATTATATAATGTAATTATTTCATGGGGATATTTATTCAAAGTTACCAAATTGGTGAGATTTTATTTCTATAATCTCATTAGAGTGTTCTATAAATCGCATTTTGTCCTTTGGAATAAAAATTTATTATTTTGATTCTAAAGATGTAACATTAATTGAATGTTTTAAAGTAGTACATATGGATTTACTGTCATGTTCAGATTTATTCTTATAAAAAAAATATTGAAGTATCTTTTCTATGAATTATTGTTGTCTTGCAGCTATCAAAAATTAGGTTTGATGTGTAATTTTTTTACATTCATTGCAACTAACTTCCTTAGAATTTCCATCTGAATTATTATAATTTTTCAAGGGTTTATTAAAAATTCATCTCTTATTTTAGAATATTTTGAACTTCATTGAAATGTGAGAAATCTCAGTGTATAAATTAGGAAAATTTGAATCATCTTCATCAGATGAATAATCTATTTTAATAACATTTAATTTCATAACATCTTTTGAAGTTGATAATTTCAAAGAAGCATTCTCCTTATTAACTAATCTGTGCTCCCCAGCTTCATCATCCGTATTTTCCTCAAACATAATTAATGTTACAATGATACCATTTATTTTAAAATATTGACAAATTTATACTCTCTAAAATAATTCAAGTCCACACTTCATTATGGAGGTAGAATTATGAGGGCTTTTAAAACTTGATCTACCTCCGAAATGGGTTCTCCCAAAGTAGCGACATTGTTCAAAATTTTAGTTACTCTTATACTAAAATCATTGGTTCTCCCTCCTTGTATAATTATCGAATTATAAATTTTCATTTGGAAATATTATATCTAAGAGACCAGACATTATTTTTACCTTCATAAGAAACCACTATAGTATTCCCCATTCCATTGGATGTTTGGAATTGAGAAACTTTACTAAACTCATCTAGTAATAGTATAAAAATAATAAAATTCATTACATTGGAATGAATATTAGAACTAGACTCTCTATCAACATCAAATTTTTGTGGATTTGTTACTAGAATTTCATAAGGAACCCTAGATTTAAGATAGTCATTTAGAATAAGATTATTTATACAAATTATTATCTATGCCTTCTAGAAACCATAAATCTCATCCTTAAAATAGAGAGCTCTTACAACTGACATACCTTCTCTGTTGTCAGTCAGTGTAGCCATTTTCATGATGATATTTAGACATCATCCTTTAATAGAAAATAATTCATGTTTCACTCAATATGATACAATTTTTTCCAAAGAGGACTGTAATAAAACTAAAGTTGAGGGAGAATTGAGTTATTTAATTTATTCTTGACTTTTAAACCAATCAGGATTAAGGAATAACAACTTATGGAATTTTATTTAACACAAGAATAAGATGAAATAAAATAAAAAATATATATCATACAAAGATATTTATAGTGGTTGGGGGATAATAAATCCCCTAGTCTACTCCACCAACACACTTCTCCTTGAGTTTGGTAATCATTACGAGACTAGTCCATTTACTTGGGACTAATAGTCATTTGTTTAAGGGATGAATGATTTATTGAAAGAATATAATACTTGTTACAATAGAAAATGAGGTTCCAAAATGGTTTTATTAAGGATTTTCAAAAAAAAATTCATGATCATTCATCAAGAACCGTTATAATGAAAGATGGAAAGAAAAGTGTTTTCAGATCAAACAGAGAGTTGTGAAATACAACTAACAAAATGATTAAATCTCTATGAGAGATGGTATAAATTGATATAATAATTAGTAGAGTCTTTTTAAATGAATGTTATGATTAACTATATAGAAAAACTATAGATTTTGAGGCTTCATCTTATTCTTGAGTAAAATAGGGCTTCACTGAGGATCTTCAAGAGTGAGAGTTCTTCTTCTTATATTTTTAGGTGATTTTGTTCTTCTCAATATATAATTTTACACTTTAGATATCTTAATAAATTAATAAAAAAAATATTTTTTAATATCAAAATACTGGTCCATAAAATCGATTGCTCTTTATTTTAAAACACCTATCCTTTTCTTTGAAATACCTTGAAAATAGTACTGACTATTAAATTATCATTGTACTCATTTCCGTTCTTGGAAATTGATTCTTATCATAATTATTGACACCATAAAGAGGTAATACATCATTTAAAGATCTTATGGAAACATTATATAACTCATAAATTAATCAAATTATAATAAATATCATGTTTCATCATGACGTAGCCAATTGCAGATCACCATGTAGTTGAAATATCTATATAGCGTAATTTTCATATGAATTCCTTATAGTATTGATTTGCTTAATATATCTAATATTTATATAAATAATAATTTCTTAATGTATCCAAAATCTATCATACTCGAGATGAATCACATATCCATTTGGATCTACATAGAATATTTTACCACGTATCTAAATTACAAATCCAATTACTCGACATTTCTAATTGACAAAGCTGATTGATCTATGTATCTAATTTATCTCATAAGTGACTTACTAATGTAGGTGATTTCCATATATGAATTTTTTAAAGATATCTATTTTACAAATTTGAATCCATTATTTAGGATATTTATGTAGCTAAATTATCCATGTATCCAAATACTTCACGTAGCTAATTTTTTCAGGCCCCAGAAAATTTCTGATAACTTGTCCAAAATTACAGACTTAATAAATTTAATAGTATAAAAACATAAAAAAAGATAAAATTTAACCAAAAACACTTAGTAAAAAATCATTAGTAATTTATTAAGAGTATTAAGATAAATAAAACATTTTTGTACATGATATATAATGGAACAAAGTTAGTATTCCAAAAGTCAGGAGTTATAAAGGACAATAATTTTCCCCAATTTTGGGGGTTTAATGTTGTTTCTCACCTAGAAATATAATTTCTTACAAGGGAAAATTTAAAATGAGGATTTTACCTCTTAGGAGTTTACCATTTAGGCACTAGTGGGGAAATGATACTAGGGTTTTCTACCTGGGGAACCTTCATTGTAGATAGGTTTTTCTTTCCTCTTTCCATTTTTAGTTTTTCAATAACATTTAATGATTTATAGTTTAATTTAATTTGTATTTCCTTATTCATTATCATCCATTCTATTTTTTATGGAATTTGGAATATATGTTTTTGGAGATCACCAGAATATAATTAGTTAAATCCATATGGGAGTGCAGAATCTATCGAAGTTGGTGTATACCAATTTTGTCTATTTATTTATTCACTTTAAAGAGGAATTTATTAAATTTTCATAGTGATTTAATTAACATTTTTCACTTTTCTTATTACTCATTAAAATAGTGTGTTTTGTAGATGATGAAACACAACATGATATAGGTAATTAATTTAAAAACACATAAATATATTATTATTCTATGATTGAAATATGATTTCAATAAATCCAAGTTATTTTTAATTCTTTTGGAAATGATGATTTTATTTCACAGGGTATACTGAATGGGATGAATCATTATTCAATTCAAAAAAATTGATTTATTTTACAACTAATGGATAAAATTATTTTACAGATGTAGACATGATTTGTTTTTAGAAAAATCTACTTTGAAAACTAACTTTTATATAATTTTTATTTTCTATTTAAATTTTTTTTATTTAAATTTCATAACTAATTTAGAATAAAATATTAAATTAAAATTGTGGAGAAAAAAAAAATTGGTCAAGATATGTCACTAAATTCTTTAGTCTTCATGCGATTGAATATATATGTCCACTACATTATACCTTTATAAATACTATTTTTTAGGAATAATATAAATTTATAATTTGAATCAGCCAGATGATTAAATAATATAATTCAGATTCCATATAGTTTGGCACTGTTATCGGGGATTATTTTCTTGTAGAATATAGCTTGAGACTAATTTCATTGGTCAAATAATTTTCTTTTCTCATTTTTGTATACTGATTTTAGTTTATGTTTTTTTTCATTCAATGATTTTATTTTTTCTATTTTATAAACAAGGTTTTTTTCTATGTTGTAAAAGATAAACTAAATTTTATATCAAACTTATCCCACAAATCCATCAAGATACATAAAATATGAGGAGGATCTGATCATATGGGTAGCACCAAACGCGTAAGGGTGGTTATAGCATGAAATAAGCTGGAATGGTTTATATTCTTATGGATATGGAGAATTATAGTATCAATAGTGTTATTACTCTGACTATTATCATTATATAAGAGGGTCTATCTCTCAAAAAATTGGATAGCCTCTAATGATATTTCAATAAAGATTACTTCATGATCCAATAAATTTCTTGGATGATGAGATTGTTGGTTTTTTTTGATATGTTCATAGATTGTGGCCTGAAGCACCATCAGGAAGATTCATGTAATGAAATTACTGTGGATGGAGAACTATCATAAATTGAAATATTCTATGAGTTATAAAGTCACCACGTCCTCAATGATCATCAATGGGGATTCTGAGTCTGGATTAGTGAGTTTCCACAGCAGCAATGAGGACCCCACTTTGAATTCCTTCGAGTAATTCTTAATGTTCTAGTAGTTAGAAGCTGGTATGTGGATGGTTTTTTGTTGATGATGAATTGGGGAGTGTGATGGAATTTCCCTACCCCATTGGTGGGAATGGAGGTCGGGTGCTACCATTGATGTATTTTTAGCACAGACCAAATACATTCTTGGAATAGGATGACCCCATTCTCAAGATGCGGGTAAAAGCTCATCTACATATCAAAAAAAATCACAATGGATACAGGTGACTTAGTTTTCAAAATCTTGGTGGTGATGATTGGTGGGTTGTGGGTGATTCACCAGTGGATCATGGTATGGTAGGTGTTGGATCCATGTGGCAATTATTGGCGGTTTGTGCGGCAGTCACTACGAACCATGAATACATTGATCCCACCGTATGGAAGGGTTGGAGTTAGCTGTGAGCTACAACGGGGATCATGAGGTGCTCCAACAAGGACATCACAATAGTGATGATTGTGTGACCTCATGATATAGGTAGAGGTTATAACTCAGAACGTGAGGTGGATATTTTTTAGGGGATTTCTACAATGACATTAATGAGTGGCCATCTTTATGTTTTTTTTTTCAATTTTTTTAAAATGTAGAGTTATTTTTAATTTTGTTTCAATTGATTCATTGGTTTTCAATGATTTAATCTAGGATGTATTTTTTCTATTTATTATATTGTATTATATTAAATTAAAGGAATTTGAGAATAAATTTCGTATAATAATTTATTAATATTATTAATTTTTGTCATGTAATAATGAACCTTCTAATATTAATGGTGTTATAAAAATATAACCTTGAATTTCCTAATTTTGGATCATTGTTATCTTGAATGTAATAATGCAATCACTTATAGAATATTTACACTAAGTAAAAATGAAATAATTATTCTGCTATAATATAATAATGAAATTTTTTACACATTATTTTGTATAAATTATTTTATTTATCATTTATTTAAAAAATTTAAGGTTTTATTATGTAATAAATATTTTGATTATAATTTTTATCATGGACTAGAGTATATTAGCGTGAATATAAATTTTTATTCTTTTTTATGTTAAACACTTACCATACTTTATTTTTTTTTCATTAGTAAAGGATCATTTGAGAATGAGTGGAAAATTGAAAATATTTATTTTGTTTTTCCTCTAATGTGAATTTTTTTCTTTATAAAAAACTATTATGATAATTTTACCGTGATATATTTATAATTTATCTATAAATGTGATGCATTAATTGGGTACCTTCATAAGTTAAAATGTATTCATTTAACAATTTCATATTCGAAAGTTTTGTGTTTTTTTAGTTATGGGGTGTTTGAATGTTTTTTTATGATGGTCAATAAGTGGTGATTTTTTATTTAGGAGAGATTGATAAACTCTGTATTTTTATTATAAATTGTTTTTAGAAAATTATAGATTTATAAAAATAATTAAATGTATTAAATATCTAAACATATTGTTTTTAAAGAATCTTTTATATTTTCAAATGATTAATGATTTTTGTACTTTTTAATGATGATATAATAATATTTTCATATTATTTTTATGTAAAATGATTATTTTGAATGGTTAAACAAAAATTTTGGATAATTAAAGGGGTTGTTTTGGTAATAATAGATTGGAATTTTGAAAAACACTCAATTCAAAGAAATTTGTTATAAAATGTCCCACTAGTCACCATGGATATTAATTATAACTCGGATAGTTTAATTAGTTTTTCAAAAAGGTTATCTTATGGATTCAAATATTTTTGTAGTTTTTACATTTGATTTAGTGTTATTCAACCTATTATTTTGTTAAAATAACTAAAATTTTAGAATATGATAGTTTCCATTTTTTGTGAAAATTATTCTTATTTAATGTTTTTTGAGGTATTAATTGGTATAATATATAACCATTATAATCATTTTAATATTTTAAAACTCGTTTTAATTACAAAATCATTTGGTAATTATTTTACTTATTTTAAATCCATTTTATTTTTTTCTCTTCTCAGTTGATTTTAATCAATGTATATCTTATTTAATGTAAATGATGTGGCCTTATTTGGATACATGTTTTTCATATCTAATATAGTAAAAAATTTATATTTTAGCATTGAAATATTCTTTGATAATGGAATTAATTATTACTTTTTATTTTGTGATGATTTTTCTTTCTTCAAATATTTTGATGAAAATGATGGTTTTTTATGTTTAATTAATTAAAAATTTATTAAGTTTAGTTTTCATATATCTTAAGAAAACATTTATTACTGTATTTGGTTTTAAATTGAAATACTATTTTTGATGTGTTTTTGAAATGTTCAAATCATTGAATTTATATGTAATGCGTTTTTGATTAAGAACATGGGATGGAGGCTGTTATTTTTTTTGCAATTATGATCACATTGAGATTTAAATTCTAATGTAAAAAAGGAAAATTTATATATATTATATAATTAGAATCATGGAGGTTTTATGATGGATAAAAAATATGTAAATTAAGGATCCATATGAATAATATGATTCCGTAGAGGAAAATGAAGAGTTTAGACTACTGAGAGTTGGTATGTGAGACCCGTACTACAACTACTTTTTACTTATTTCATTTTTTATTTAGTTTTGTAATGCATTATTTTTACCATTAATCTCCACTACCCTTCTAATGGTTGGAATATTCTCAATTGATTATGATGGTAAATTTTTTCCTTCTATAATGGATGTGTCCTTGCACTTTAGTGAATAAAACATTCTAATTCTTGTTAAAAGTTTTTATAATTAGTACCAGTTCAAAATTTTGAATGTGGTTATATTTTATTTATTTTATTTATTTTTTATTTACTTGGTTGATGATCCATAATCTCCCTCGACCAAGTTTTATACAATATTTACTTAAATATTTTTATTTGAGGGATGAAATGTATATTTGTTATTTTAATCTATATATGGGGTAGTAGTTACTATTTGAATTCTTTGGGGTACAAAACTCAGTTAGGTATTAGCTATGTTACTAATCGTGAATTTGTTTCTCACTTATACACCTAAGAAGTAAGGTTGGTCAGGTATTGGTTTTTTATGTTAAATGTCACTAAAAAAATGTAACCAAGGGTGAGAGATTAACCAGTTTTGGATAATCAAATTTATAAATTAATAAGAATAATATCCTATAATTTAATGAGTAGAATACAATTATAATTAGATAATACAACCATGACAAAATAAACCTTTCATTATTTTTATTTTCAACCACTGATGTTTTTCATTTATTTATTTTAAAATAATAAAAACAATTCAAAACAACACTTTTCCTAAGTGATTACTAATTTAATGAAATAATATTTGGAGACAAGCCTAGGGTTACCTCTATAGCTATATTTAACCAAGGAATTAATATCTTCTTCGTCAACAACAAAAAATTTGTGTAAACACTTAACTTTACTTATAGGGTGGAAATGTTAGCAATCTAATTTTCAAATAGCATTAGTAGGAACTCTAAAAATAGTTTATCTTTTTAGATCCTGAAATTGAAATAACCATACTAATTGAACATATAAAATAAACTTACAAGATAATATTGAGAATTTTATCATAACAAATAGAAGTTATACTTCAAGTATTCATCTTGAGCATTCCATCATGGTAGATTATCCAAATCATGAAGTCAGAGACCTATGTGAACCATAATTCCTTAATAAAAACAATATTATATTTATTATTTTTAGACATTTTTAATACGTATTGAAAATTGTTTTGAGTGGTAATCACCATTAGAATCCACATTCAAGTAACCAGGGATCAAATACTGGTAATTTCTAGGGGGGATTTATGATGTAGTTAGTGAAAGAGATGCTAATATAGGTATATAGTGACAGAGGCTAGTGGTGACATAGGATGACGGTGACATGGGAATGAGGTGATGTATGGTGGTGATGATGGAAATAATTCGGATGTAGTGAAAGGGCTTTAGGCCATAAAATAATGGGACTTTACTTTATGTATTGAGATTTCAAGACATTGGGTATTTAGGTCATGTAATGGGTTCCCCATAAACATTGTTTAAAAATGGTTGTTTCTTTTGATAAATAAATGGGGCCTGACCCCATATCGTTTTGAATTGTTATTGAAATGTAATCATGGTCTTATAGGTTAAGACTCAAACAAACACGTCATGGAGTTTAACTTTGTGCGATCAACACTGAAGTCAAGTAAAAGGGATGTGGAACACATCATCTTGATGGAATTCTACTTTTCACTTGTTTGATGCATCATTTAGAGGAGACTCAATAGAACCTGATAAACTCATTGAAAAGATTTCATAAAACTCACAACAGTTTGGCATAAGAGGTATAATAACTAGAGATATTCATGAGGTAAGAACTTCTAACTCATCTCCATTACCTGTATATACATTTTAATAGGTAACTATTACTATCATAAAAATGGATTTGAATTAGACTAGTATCAAAAAACACTACAAAATATATGCGGTTTATGTTCATCCCCTCACCATTTTACTGACTTGTGTTTTGAGGTGTAGGGAAATGAAAATTGTTTAGTATAAATTCACCCAAGGAAATACCAAATGATTTCCCAAGGATAGATAGATAAATACCAAGTCTAATGTGTGTTTGTATATCAAGAATAATAGGCTAAACCCCTTACAAAATCCAACACTAATAACAATAATCCTATCGACAAAAATTTCAATAAAACTGATCGCCCTTCCAAAAAGTGCACAAACTTACTTACAACCAATCATATAACCAACAAACCCTATTTATAAAAAAAAAATAAACCCTTCAAACAACCATCCACCATTTGAAAACCACTTTTATGTTATTGAAGAGGACCTTCTGTGTAGGTGTTTTGGAATAATGTGAATGAACATAAAAATTTACTAAATTTGTTACTGAATATTCTATCTAACAACCTATGTAAGATTACATACCATTTAGTCCCTATCCACAAGGGAATTATAAGAATGATTATAAATAGAAATAGTAAATAAATTCCACCACTAGCCTCAAATATACTCGAGCCCAAAAAACTATGACTTGAAGAGATTGAAGTTATAAATTTTGAATATCATGGACATATTCCTATATGTTAGTCGATATTATAAGGAAATAAAAAATGGGAAATGAAAGGATGGTATAGGGAGAAATAATTGAGATACACCCATACAAAAATAATATAGGTGGAAGAAATACCAATTGATCCATTTCCCATCAAGTATGATTCAATCTATGATGATTTTGGCGAAATATCATAAAAAATAAATTTTAGAAACATTTTATTAATTTGAGATCAATATTTCACTTCTGAAATCCCTAAAACATATTCCTATGTATGCTATGATTATGAATGATTACTAGACTAAGAAGAAGTTTTTTAACAGGAATAAAAGGGTCAAATTGGGAATAAGTTTCTCATATATGATTAAACCATATCTTCCAAAAAATCCATGATCCATGTATATTTTTTTATTTCTTGAACAATTGATTCTTAAATTTTTTATAATGAAATATTTCATTTAGGTGATTCTATAAAATTTATTCATCACTCAATGATAACTTAGTAGTTGAATAACATGGAAAAAATATATATTATTCCCAATAGGGGTTTTGGAATATGTTCTTGTTATTTTTCAAGATTAGATTTTCCCAGTAAACATTTATATACATTAAACGAGGTAGGAAGGGAAACCAGAGAACATAAAATTATGTAATTATTTTTTCCCATTTTATGATTTTGGAATATTATTAGGGATATATTCAGATCTAGGAATTGAGTAGGCATGAAATTTTGAGACCCATCGAGGCATCATGTTGATATAAAAAATATTATATTTTATTATATCATATGCACATAAGTTTTATAAAATAATATAATAACATCTTAATGGGGTCTATAATGTGAAAAATAAGACTTTATTTGAATCTCGAATATGGGTATTACCATAAACGTGATATAAACTTTTTCAACATTGGGTGTTTGGTAAAAGAGTGTTCATGGGAAAATTAGTATATTTATTTATTTATTTATTTATCTAGACCTATCCTCCTCTTATTTAATCCCAGTTATGGGAAAATACTATGGTAATCCACATAAGCCAAGGGATTTGATAGGATTAGTAGAGGAGTGTGTTGTGGAATCAAATAATTTTAGTACAACAGATCAACACTACTAGGTTTCTATACACCAATGAAGTTTATGGATATCAAAAATTAAAGAGAATTATAATCAATCTTTATCGATGATTGATCCAAAATTGTGGTAGGATAATGTTTATTTTGTATTTTACCTATTTGTTTACCCTTTATTGAAGATCAGTCAATACTTATGAAAAGTTTTTATTTGTGGATTTATGGTTGATTTGTGAGTATTATTTATCTTCCAAAAATTAGGAATTTTTGACTTTGGATGATTCCTTGTTTTAATTCCCCATCATCTATCGATTATACATTAACAAGATGAGGCTAATATAAACAATGGTTGATGTTCATTACTTATATTTATTTTTTGTCTTTTCTGTCCCCATTCTATGTGAAATAATTGTCAATATTTCTTTTCACTATAATTTTGACAAATCCTCGGTGACTGATCATTTCACAATCATTCTTTACCTTAATAGATAATTACTATGGGATCATGTTCAAGATAAACTACATGATCATTGTATGTAATTATTATGATGGATTAGGATTAGATAAGTAGTTTATGATTCACAGTTTGGGTGTGTCTACATGATGGTGTGATGGGAGATACATCACGATAGGATTCAGGTGGATGGAACTCGGTCACTAGTGATTGAAAAACATAGATTATCCTAGATCTATGTTTATCATCCATTCAAGTGGAGGTATTAGTGAAGGTGAGACCCTCATAATATTCATGATCATCTATGAAAATCCAAACATCAAATCATGTACTCTGGATGAACATACACCACGTTGTACCCTATAACGATGATTGGGTTTACATGCATAAAAGAATATCACATTTTGTGTGACATGTGGGACACACCATGTAACATAATGATTATGGATCATCTTGTGCCCCATAGGTATTAGCATGGACATATCCTGACACAAAAACATGTTCATAGTATATGGGCTTGACCAAGTATCTTGGCATGACCACTATTTATGTAACAACCAGAGTATATGTGAACAACTTGTGTACAAAATCATGGGTAGTGGAACATGGGAAGGTCATGGTTTAGAAGTACATGTTGTGTACTTCCATATATGTCTTTTACTTATTATGAGGTAGTTTGGATCCATCATTCTTCTAATATTAGTTTAATTTCAATTTGGTGTGTTGCCAATTCCTCTTAAGTTGGGTTTGTTTCCACTTTTCATATGAATATGGACGAGTTGCCTTATTCTAGAATGATTTTCTCATTTTTTACCATGAGGGTTCTATATAACATCCAATCTAGATTATAGGTTAGGATATCCTTAGCAGACTAGATTATGAATCCCTCCTAGATTCCCTAAGTTGATCACATTCCCATGCTTCTTAGGTTTGTGAGGTTTTTAGGAATCATTGTGACCAACATATAGTGGAATACGATAAAATACCTAGAAGGTTAATCCAGTTAGGGTTTTCTGTGTCCCCCATGGCCCATGGTGTGATCCCCTATATGTGTATCAATATCCAATGAGTTATAGCATGTATATTTCTCATGTAGAGGTTTGATGAGTGAGACCTCTCATTTTAGAACCATCAATGTTAGTAAGGCTCATGGAGTGTGTCCTCTCAGATGATAATTACCTTTTGAGTCTCATGTGGGATTCTAGGTTGGATATATGGCTAAAAACATATTTCAGATCAAGTATATATAAAATTAATATCTAGGTTTATTGTTATATATTTCTCTCATATTCATATTGGCATATTTTCATGGTATTAAGATGATCCTCTATCTTGATTCTTTATGTTTGGTGATATTAGGATGTCTTAATGAGTATGACTTATGCACCCTTTCATGGGATATTCCCACAAATATCATGTCTTATCTAGATAATGATCTATTATATATCATCCTAGGAAGAATTTAAGGATATTAAGCATAGTTCAGATAGGCAGACTGGTTGGATTCATAAGTATCATTTAGTAGTAGTCCCTCCTTACTTTAACAGGCTGGACTATTTATAATTGTGGTGTTCTTATATTTGGACCTCAATTCATTTTATTATGTTTTTTATACTCCCATTGTGGAATATAGACATATGAATACATTTTTGGAATCATTTTTATTTTACCTCTCAACATAGTATTTATATTTGTAGATGTGTGTGTTTATACATTTGCCTTTGGATACGGTCGTCCATGTGTGTGATATGACTACTCTACAATAATCCCCAGCCCATGGCCTATGGGAGGTGGTCATAGGGTGTAACAATTATTTTTTCCATTTATGTAGGCCCCAATGGGCAAAGTCATGAAAAAGTGGTATCTAAGGAGTTAATATTCCGTAATACCATATTTTGGAGATAGTCCAGTTGTGATGATTAGTTTGGGAACTATGAAAAAGTGTTAATGTTTTTTAATTTATCTCTCAGGCCATGGACTCTAGTAATGGCGTGACAACAAAAATATATATTCACTAGGACTCTGAGAACCTTCTTATTGACTTTTTAAATTTATAAACTGGATATAGGGAAACATTTGGTACATTATTCATATAGTAATGGGTTGTGTTTCCATTTAGTTCTTGATTCAGCTACCAAGATATACTCATTGATGGTGGTACTTATTGAATTTTTAGGATTCCTACATTATGACATCTAATTAGAATTATTTAGTTGTATAATGATGATGACCCACTTAGCAATCAAGATTTCATATAGGGATTTGTTCAGGATGTAGTGCCACTAAAAGGTATTCTACTCTTTCCTCAACCTATAGAGAAATCATTTATAATGGAAGTATTAGAAGATAATGTGCATGTATGATCACACATCACAATTTTTATTGGTAGATATCCCTTAGTTTTTGGGGATATATTGACCCACATGTATCCAATAACTGGATCAAGTCTCTCAGATGTGTTTTCTACCTTGTCAGGACACATCTTGATTAGGTGGTGGTCCTAGTAGTGAGCATTCTTCATAGAAAAATAGGGAAATGTTGGAGTATAGTGAATCAAATTCACGATGATATGATTCTCACTTACACAAAGTTTGATCAACCATAAGAGAGGAGTTTAAAATAGTGATGTTATGTGTAGTACAAATCCTAATGATTTTAGATCTCCAGTGGGTAAGCATGTCAGTTGATGATTATTAATTGAGTTTCACCAACCTATAATGTTTATCTATGGTAATGTTCTAAGAAACAAAATTTCATGTGTATACATTTTAGTGTGGCTTACACAGAGTCATTCAGGATGGAGTTATGGATCTCAATATATATTATTATAATAGAAAACAATATTGTTATTTTGTTATAGACACATTTTTGTATGAGTAGACACCAATATTTATTGCTAGTAGTGGGTACCCTTGAGCTAATCCATCAGTAGCTAGTAGATGATAGTACAATTTAGGATCTAGAGAAGTTGGTAATTTTTGGAGATAGTCCCATGATATAGGGTATACAAGACAAGGAACACAAGATTGTTCGATATTTCTAAGGGAGAGGTTGTAGTATTATTTTGATGGTCGGGGACATTTACCATGTGACTCTCCAACCTTCCATGTTTTAGATATAGAGATAGTCACTGGACTGCCTAGAAAGAGGCATCATTTAGAGAAAGGAGGTCCATAGGGTTCTATATGTGGTAGAAGATGTGGGAGATCAGAATGAGGTGGATTATAATTTGAGGTGATTCCACCACCATCCCCATGTGGTCCATTTCAGGCTTCGGGAGTTGGTGGACTAGGTTGTGGGAAGTTGCAGGTAGTATAGGGTTTTGTCCCAGAGGTTCTAGGGGTTGTTTTGGGTATGATATTTGTTCTTTATACCGTGGATTCTATGTTGATAGACATAGTTGTGAGTCACTCCTTCCATGAAACATGTTTTGATCAAGACATAGATCTTCCTATGGGGCATTTAGATTAACCCTTTCATTTGGAGACTCGTACATGATAAGATTTAGTGATCACTCACTTCAACCATTAGTGTGACCTGAATCTTGGAGAAGATAGATTTTTGTGGGATATTTTCATAGCTACAATGGGGACTTAATATTTCATCGTCATTATTAACTAGCACCGCATAGTTTATGTTTAGATTATTTATCTTAGACCTGGGATGTGGTGTGTTTTTATATATGGGATGTGGTTTTCCTTCCCCAGAGAGACAGAATTCGTGGAAGAGTAGGACACAATCATGTGTTGGAGGATATAACCTACTAATCATCATTTGGATAGTATTACCCTTAGAGTAGTGGATTTCAAGAGGTTCCCTTCAGTAGTGGTAAAGTATGAGGATGTTGTTCTTGAAGAAATGATAGGATTACCACCACACTATGTGATAAAAATCATCATATACTTACACCCAGAGATGTCCTTGATATATATGCAAGTATATTGGATGGATCCGTAGGAAGATCCTACTTTGTTCACTAATAATGAAGATGAGATATTGATATTATGTGTAGGTTACCACCACCTGATTAAGGTGATCACCAATTATATATATCAATTTATTAAAATCTATGACATCTCAGACTTGTTGAGTGGGGAAATCTAGTTCTTAAATATTGACCTCTGGTCTGATTATCATGGGCTCTATGTTTTTGAGGAGGATATAAGAAATATGGTATTTTTGTGTCACTATGGATAATAAAGTACTTGGTGGTGCCTTTTAGAATAAGATACACCCATCAATGTTCGTGGGACCCATGAACCAGATCTTTCATCCCCTCTTAGATCTGTTCATTGTAGTCTTCTTCAATGATATCCTTGTGTACATGGTGTCATAGGTGGAGAAGTAAACACACAGGAAGATAATTCTAGAAATACATAGGGAGCATAAAATTTATGGTAATCTCTTGAAGTGTCATTTATAGATTTTGGAGGTTCAATTTATAGAAAATTTCATCTCAAAAGAGGGAGTAGAAATAGACCAAGAAAAGGTTGTGTTAGTTCTACCTTGGGATCCACCCAAGTTCATAACTATGGTGATGATATTTCTTGGGTTGGTTGGATACTATAATAGATTCATGTATAATTTATCTAGGGTATTGGAACACTTAAATAATTTAACTCTAAAGGGTTATCCTTTGGTGTGGATGGAGAGGTTCCAGTAGGATTATCATGAGGCATAGGTTGATGATCACCCCCATCATGAGACTACTAGAGGATGGTGTTGAGTATGTAGTGTTATTTGATTCATTTGAAACTATGATTATATAAGATCTAATGTAGAGGGAGTGAGTGATTACATATGGGTTCCAATAGTTATTACCAAATGAGCAGAACTATTCAACCCATTATCTAGATTTAGAAGTTGTGGTCTTCTCCCTAAAGATATGTACAAAATACTTTATGGGTGAGTGGTTTATGTTTTACTCTAACCAAAATAGTCTTAAGTATATATTTTCAAAGAAATATTCTAAATTTAGGTAAAGGATATGGAATGGGTTCCTATAGGATTTTGACTTTTAGATACTTTATACTCCTGAGAGGGGGAACATGGTGGAAGATTCTCTCAATATGAGATATTTTATATAGCTGTTGATAGAGGCATTACAATAGTTGGCCTCATTTCATTATTTCAAATTAGACAAGAATAGTTGGACATACCCCAAATCAATGGTTATTACCCCACTACTTCATCTATTTGTTAGAGACTCAGCTTATAGAAATTGATTATGAGTACTTACATGATAAGATATCCATTAGACATGCCCCTGATAGATTTTATGATGGGGGAGATCACATTAACATTATTTTAGGATTGAAAATGGTACCCGTGATGTTGAAAGGGGATGTGGGGATACATGTTCATACAACCACCTTAATGGTATATCCAATAGTGGAAAATATATATTAAGACCTTCAGTTTCTATTATAGTGGTCAAGGATGAATATGTGTGTAATAGAGTTTATCACTAAATGTATCACTTGTTAGCCATTGAAGGCCAAGTATTGGGTTCTAGTTGTCGAATCTCAACACCATGGGGTGATAAAATTGATGTTGGTTGGTGTATCCATTGATTTTGTGATGGGCCTTCCATGATTAGTGAGAGGTCATGATACTATGTTGGTGATCATATAAAAAATAACCTAGTCGACCAACATCCTATCCATATGAGAGAAGATTTCAGTATAAATCATTATATTCCATTACATTAAGTACAAAGTAAAAATTTGCGGATTTCCTTTGGTGATAATTTCATATCATGAAACTCAATTCATATTATTATTATTATGGAGAGGAATATAGGTAGCCTTTGGGAATCAGTTTTATTTGGGAATAACATTCCACCCCCAGATAGATAGGAAGACTAAGAGAACCTTCCAAGTTATGGAGGCTATGATTTGGGATTTCATGTTGGAATTTTCCCATATTAGATAGGTTTATCTACATTTGGTGGAGTTTTTATATAAAAAATTTTACTACACCACCATCAGTATGGAAAAATTTGAGGATTTTCATAAGAGACCCTCTAGTCAACCACTATGTTGGACTGGCCCAACAAATTAAGCACTCATGGGAACATAGTTTATGTGAGTGACAATAGAGAAAGTTAATATCATCCATGAGTTTATGCGAAATATCTAAAGCAATAAAAAGTCATATATAGACTAACGATAGAGGAATTTGGAGTTCGATGATGAAGACCACGTGTTCTTGAAGGTCTCACATTTTCAATGATTACAGAGATTTTTCTAGGGTGAAAATTTATCATTGAGGTTCATTGGACCTTTCTAGATACTATATAGAGTTTTAAAAGTGGCATACTAGTAATATCCACCACCGTAGTAAGTCCGGTTACACAACGTCTTCCACATGTCATAGCTAATGAGTTATCTGCATGACCTGTCACATATTACAGACCCAAGAAATATGGACATTAATTATGGATCTACCCTTGAAGAGTACTCGATAGAGATCTAGGATTATTAAGATAGGATCATATATGGAATAAACATTTCACAGGAACACCTTCTATGGTGGCACATGAACCTCCCTAAGAGACTCTAGGATGAGAAAACCATATGCGATATTAGTACCATCTATTGTTTGTGAAATATTTTTTATTTTTTGGTTAAAAATACATAAGGTGGGAAATATTTATTGATTTTTACCTTTTAAGACATTTTAATGTTATAAGACATATTTTTGGAGCTAGGAGGTGACTCAGTAAGATATTCTGAGGCCTAAATAGGAACAATGATGATATAATAAAAATATACAATATACAATATCAGGACACAATTTTTCTAAAATGTTGAAATAAATATAGAATTAAGTATTGGATGGGAAAACTAAGACCTTAATTAAATACAGAATGTGGGTTTTACCATATTCATGACATAACCATTATCATTTTCAGATGTTTGGTTAAAAAGTGGCAGTGGGAGGAATAATAAATTAATTAATTAAGTAATTTTTTTATTTTTCCAAACATACCCTTATACTATTTAATCATTATTATGGGAAAATAATATGGTTATCCACATCACCCTAGGTATTTGAGATGAGTAGTGAAGTAGTGTGTTATCACATCGAAACATCATGGTTCAACAGATCAGTACCCCTAAGATCCTCTACACTGATATAGTTCAAGTATTTCACATATAAAAATGAAAAAGAATCCTTCTTTATTAGTGATTGATCCAAAATTGATGTATGATGTTGTTTTTTAGATTTTATCCTTGTTTTTTAACCTATGTCAAATGAATTAAATCCTTCTGATAGTATTGATTCATGGATCAATGGTTGATTTTCAGTTATTTCTTTATCTTCATAGAATTAGGAAATGATGATATTTGATAATTAGATCTTTAAATTCTTGTTCATTCCTTAATTATACATCAAAAAATTGAGAATAATCTAAAAAATGGACGAGTTTTATTCTTCACATTTATGTTTTTTGGTTTTCTCTCCATATTCTACATGTTATCATTTTGTTATTTATTTTAGACAGAGAGTCAGCAAATACCGAGTGAACAATCATTTTAAAATAATTCTATAAAAAAATTTATATTTACCATGGTTTTGGGTTCATGATCAATAACATGATCAATGTGTGCAATGATGATGGTTGATTGGGATCATATCCAAATATTTCCTATCATGGTTTGGGTATCTTGACATGGAAATGTGATAGTAGGTGCTTCATAATTAGATTCAAGTGGATGGTATACATTCCATAGTGATGATGAGGCTCAAAAGATAATAGATCTATGTTTTTCAGTGGGTCTGGTGGAGTAATTGATGGGATAGGCATCGAGAGAATGTCCCATAGAATAATCTGGAATTTTTAGGAAAATACCAACTAAACAGAATGTACTCTAGAAGAACACACATTGTGTGGTCCCCTCCAATGGAACTACGTTTTTTGGGTAGAGAAGAATATCACAAGCCTTGTGACATGTTTCACACACTGTGTGGACCAATGTTGGTGTATTGTAGTGTACCCACTGGATACATGGGATAAGACATGGCTAAGAACATTTCCATGGCTAGGGTACACATGCACGACTAGTTACCTGAGCATGACCATTATACATTGAATGACCAAAGTTCATGGGAACAACTAGTGTACATGGGCATAAACATAAGAGTATGAGAACATACAAAATATGGTTTGGGTTTAGTGGTACATGTTTTGTAATTCTTATGATGGATTTTGGAGCCCCAACTCTCCCAAAACTAATGAATTGTTAGTTTTGTGTGTTCCCTCTTCTAATATATTTAGGTGTGTTACCTCATTCTAGATTAGAATAAGGGATTTCCCTTATTCTAGAATTAGATTTCTCAGTTATTCACAATGATTATTTAGTAATAAACCTTGTATTATCCATAGGTTGTGATCCCTTTGGTTTACTAGAGCAAACATATCTCCAAGGGTCCATAATTTGATCCTCATTTCCATGCTTCTTCACTAGGTGAGGGTTTATGAACCTTCATGGCTAATATACACATACATACAATCCCCTACCCAAAAGTTCAATCTAGTTTATGTTTTAGATGTCCCCAATAGACCTATATGTGATCCCCTATATATTTATTTAGATCACCTTAGCTCTAGTATTTATCAGGCACATGGAGATGCCTGATGATTATGAGCTCTTACATGAGCTCCATAAGTCTTTTCAAGGATTGAGGAGTGTGTTCTCCTAGATGAGTGTCACCCTTAGTTATTTATGTATAATCCCAGGTTAGATATATTATTGTTACATACACTGATATAGAGTTACTATTTTTAGAATATCTCAGTTTGTTATTATATCTTTATCTCATATTTGGTCAGAAAAATCTTTATGGTACTGTGCTGACACTCAATCTTAACTCTTTGTATTTGGTGATTTCAAAGTTTCTTAATAATTTTGTTATACTCATCCATGAATTGGATTTTCACACACATTTCATGCATTAGTCAGATGAAATTTAATTCAACGGTTTTGTAATAAGACCATAAGCAGTTGTAACATAGTTGATGTAGGCAGACTAGTTGGTTCATGTAGTTCCATTCGACAATATTCCCCTCCTTACCTTAGTAAGTTGGACACTTTGTAGTTTTTGTGGGCTTGTATTATCCCTTTAAAATTTATAGTATTTTTTTCATTCTCTGATTGAGGGATATAGATGTTTTCCTAAAGTATTATTATCATATTAATTTTACCTTTCATCATTATATGGGTATTTGGAGATGTATGAATGCTTACATATACCTAAGTCTAAGGCCTATCATGTGTGTATTATGCATACTCAATGTTTTTTTAAAACCCATGTCCTATTAGTGGTGTAACTAGAGTTTCACACTCTATTCATTTCTAGCTAGGTGGGATTCTATGGGTCACATCATGATAAATTATCTTAGGGAGACCATTCTAAAAGACATTCAAGAACACCATAAATGTTCACAAAAGAACACTTACCAAGGAGTGTAGAGATACCACCATCCAATTAAAAAACATTTATTCAATGAGGAAGAATCTAGATGATAATCCAATTATGACACTTTCTAAACATTAATAGTTTGAACACAGTGAAGTTACATTTATGTTACATGAATTTTTAACACTCTAAAAATACTTGATTCTTGGAAACCACATTGATAATGAAGTTGTCTTGAATTTTGTAAAATCTAATTATATATTGGAGGAATTGGAATATTTTAAAGTTATTTATGGATTTTATTGGTTTTTTATTAAGGAGAATATGATATATCATCTTGTATATAGGTTATCCATGCCGTTGAGATGAGAAACCCCAGTCTGATTTCATCTTTTGAACAACTTCGTAATCAATAATTAAACAATTATCCACTGATTTTAAATACTTATACCCCATAAAAGGAGATACATTTCCAGGGTCTATTTCTAATAATCTATCCTTAAATAATGAACAATAATTTATTGATCTTTTATGATAAAACTATGTGAGAAATATTCTATTTTTAGCATACATTCCATGCGTTAATAACAAAATCTACATGTACAATATTTTACTTAATTAAAATTAAAAAAAAATTAGGTAAACCGAAAATAGGTCTAATATAACAATGATATATGTTTATAATAATATTATAAATACTTTTTTAGAGTTTGACATAATTTACCCCATTTTAGACCTACATGGTCCAACTCCATTCACATTGCTCCCAAAAAAACTAGACTTACCGCAGAGAAGAATAATAAAAATGATTTAATCTAAATAAGAATTCATTATAATAGAATAGTTTTCATAAAATATAGAAAGAGAAATAATTTAACAGGTTAATATGATTTCCTTATCCCCTTTTTAAAAATATGTTAGAGAATATAACATAGAAAACTTATAATTTTTTCTAGATGGACCTTCAGGTTACTCTGATTTACCCATTACTCCATAGAACTAAGATAATACCATTTTTCATAAACATTTTCCAAATTTTCCAATATATTGATAAATTCAAAATTTTGTAGTGTCCCATGTAAATTTTAATGGTGAATGGTACGTATATTATTCTATCACATTTAGAACTATATAGAGGTTTTTTTTGGATAATTTTACTATTTCTAATGATTAATAAGGTAATTGATCGAAAAATATAGAAAATGATTTCAACACTTGAATTGAAAATAACCTAGTTTCGAGCATTGAAAATTGTCACTTCATGGTTAAAATATGATTAGTAATTGTGATTTACATTTTAAAAAAAGGCGTTGATGTGGATAAATCAAAAATTGAAGTGAAAAATCATCCCCTTACCCAAGTTGTGTGAAACATCTTATAATTTTTTTTTTGAGATTTTTGATTTTATAATATGTTTATAAAATAATTTATTATGGTTTATCTTCACCTTTATAGGTTACTTTTTAAAGATGAAGAACTTGATTTTTATGCTGATTATAATGATGATTTTGATGATTTTTGGAGGAGATTTATCACCATACAAATGATGTAACCACAAAAATTATAGTATCCATTTTAGATACTTTGTGATTCCTCCAAAGATTCTGTGGGTTAAATTATGTACCAAAATACTGGAGGGGATTCTTATCCCATTGTATATGAATCTGGAACTTTTGATGCTTCCCAGATAAAATACACAACCATAGAAAATTAATTTCTAGTAGTTTTCTTTTATTTCATTAAATTTATATTCTATTTTATTGAATAAAATGTTATAGTTTTTTAGGAAAATAAATCTCTTAGATAATTTATAAATATGGTAGAAGAATAAAATTTCCCAGTTAGAATGATGGTGATGATTCCAAAATTCAATTTAGTGGTCAAGAATAAGAAGGGAATTGGGAACCATCTGGTTGATCACCTGATTAGATTGGAAACAACTGCTGATGTTGAGATTCTAGACTAAGAACTAGTGGATAGAGACATTTTGGGAGAGAAAATTAATTCTATTATGGATAAAATCCTTGGTATGTAGACATGGTGAATTATTTAAAAATTTCTAAATTCCCATATCACATAAATTCTGAAAAAAATAAATTAAATCTAATTCCAAATATCACATTAGATATTATCCTAATATATGGAAACTTTAAATGACCAAGTGATAATAATATAATTAATTATAAGTGAAATCCAATATCTTTTTGAATTTCTCCATACAAAATATTGTCGAGGAATTATTGGACCAAAATAAAATCAAATAATGATTTAGAATTAATAATTATTATACGACTTTTTATAAATATGTATATGAATATTTTTAGAAAATTTATGAAATTTCAATTCACTGAAAACATCTCAAAGAGGTGAAATTTTCCAAAAAAACTAGCTTTTGTAAAAAAAATAAGTATTTGGAATAGATTTTATTTTTCTATTTCCCATGTAATTTTTTTCTCTTGCATCATTCTTATTAGAGAATATGTTATAAAGTGGTTGGTATCCAAGGCCACAACAATTTATGATTAAAATTTAGTTTTTTATTTCTTGAGATATAATATATTTTATAAGGTTAGAGTTCCAAGATAAATCATCAGTGGTTAAGGAATCCAGTTACTCAATAGGAACCAATATTCTTTGATGAGAATGTATAGATTAAATAACAAGACATAAAAACCCTACCACCCAAAAAAAATGGAAAGGTGAAGTGTCAAATAAGGAGATAAAAGGAATATTAGAGAAAACTATCAAACTAAACTGAAAATATTAGATCCAATGGCCGGAAGACACATTATGATTTTATATGATAGATTATAAAAATCCCATAGTATTGATCCCATATTAATTTTTTTATAAATAGAGTTTTCAAAATCATTTTGAGTTGGAACAAAAATCATATTGGATAGTGAGAGAGATAAATTTGGACCCGTAGAATGTTAAAATAAAGGGAAAAATATATGTACAAGAGTTGTAATAAATTATAAGAGGATATCTTGACAATTACAAAATTTTAAAAGGAAGGACTATAGTTTCTTAAGAAAAGATAATTCAAAAAGGCTTTTTTCTAGGGGACTTTGTGTTTAATTATAAATCAAGACTAAAGATGATGCTATGTAGACTTCATTCTATAAGGGAAGGTTAATTTCTAGTTACCCATGGATATAATTTTAGTATTCTGAAGATTATTAAATAATAATAATACAACTCATTTACTATTAATGGACACATGCTAAATAAATTTTAGTCAAAATTTTCCCAAGATCTAGTTGGGAATATCAAACTACCCTAACCTATTTATCACTAAAAACCATAAGCTTGTACCCCTCCTTGATATTTAATTGATTAAACTGAAAAAATGGTTACATGGTAGATCTCTTATAATTAATTGATTTTGTTGCATCATTTATATGTATGGTAGGGAAACCTTTTTGTTTAAGGCTTTAATTTTATTATTTTTTTTATTTTATGTTTTAAAATAAAAATATTGGTTTTTTTAATTTTTAGCTAGTTTTGTTATTGATACCCATCATGATCAATTTCAATTCTCTTGTAAACTTTTAATGTATTACAATGATGAGAATCTAATTTTAACCATTTACTTACATTATATGGATTCAGAAATTAACATGTATATAAATTTTAATTGATGTTAATTCATAAAAGGTCCACATATTTCGGAATCTCATTCCATAATATACTATCCCACACTATAATCACTTACATGATAAGATATTAAACTTAATTTTAAACCTTCATTACAATTACCATTTTTAAGGGGAGAACCAAAACATGCTTTTTAACCTAGAGATTACAATGTAATATAATCAAAACCAAGAAGAATTGAGAAACTTCCATTATACATGATTAAGGAAGTATTTTTATTTTTTAATACCTTATAAATGAATTCTATTTTCAACCGTAGAATTACATTTCAAACTATTATCCCTTAAGAAAATAATTAAATTTTAAAGTAGCCAAATTACTTGATAAAACATCCTTCTAGATTAATTTAAGAAGCTAATGTAAGATCAAGGTTGAATTCATGTTTGGGGGAAGGGAGAAAGTGAGATTGAAGAAGCTGTTAGTGGATCTTTTTAAGCTAAATAGTGGAAGTTCTACATTATATTTATTTCTAATTTGTAAGACAAATCATACTGGTAATAATGGGAGGATAACCCTGATATAATCCAAGGTGGGGCATGAAAGTTTACTATTATTTTGAAGTCAATGATACCTATCTTTCCAGACAAAATTTAAATTCTCAAAAAAATTATAGATATGAATTTAAGATGAAACAATGTTAAAAAATAATAAAGAGGGAAGCAATATATCATTGATGTTAGAATTTCTATAATATAAATTACGTAACAAGTTGAAGAAATTATTGAAGGAACACTAGATTTATATAAGATATGAAATCTTTTTGAAAAATACCGGATTATAAGAATACTATTTAAGAAGAGCTATTTGAAATATGTTTTTCACCTAATAAAAGAAATAAAAATCCTCCATCTACTTTTAAATGTAAAAAAATTGAATGTTTGAAAATTTTGGAATCTTATAAGATAATGTTAAAGGATATATTTGAAATAATTGTATTCCCTACCAATAGAAATCCAAAGGCACACTATACTTTCAAAACTAAAATTATTTGGAATCTTTTTAGAGGAAAAAAGGATTAGAAATTTTTGATACTACTAAAATGAATAAAATATGTGTCTACTATCCATTTAAAATAAAGGGTAATATGTCTATATCCATGGAAGAGGATAATAAGTGAGGTATTCATTCATTAAGTAAATTTAAAATCAAGAATTGTGATTCAATATAGTCCTAATCCTTTTAAAGTTCCCTCAAAATATTCTCATTAGAAACCACCAACCCTTAATCCATGTAAAAAATAAAAAAATACCTCATGATGTTCTTGAATAAGTGAGTCTATATAATTAAATTCATCAAGACCATGGTTACTGTTTCATATTCTTATAACGAGAAAACATTTCATTGAATTTGATACATGACAATTGACAGAACTATTTCTGGAAAGGTATCATTAAGTGTACATGAGAGGAAAAAAGTAGTTGAAATTAATAGAATGTACATAATAAAGAAAATATAAATAATATAAATTATGAGGGATGATATATTAAAAAAATGGTTTTAAAAATGGAATATTACATTGGATAATGATTTAATTTATATTTGGTAATCATTTTGGAGTCTATTTTTCCTTGAGTGCATGGATTAAGTGTTGGGGAATTGGTATAGTCCATATATTAATAAAATATTATTGATATTCAATTAATTTTGTTTCTAGATTGTTATTTAATAATTGAATTCTTGTGAGTTTTGTAATTAAACTACTAACTCAATTGATTGTGTGAATAATGTTTGAAATGACTGAATTGGGTACTTAATTTTCTTACTAAAAAACTGGAATGGATTTCCGTTGATTATAATTTATCTTTATACTGTGAAGGACAAATAGTTATTAAAATAATCTATCTTGTGAATATTATATTCTATTGTATCCATTGAAACTATATAAGTCTACCTAGACTTGATTTCTAGAATCATGAACCTATGTTATAAATACCATGTTGGATTCATAAAAAAAGGAAAATGAAATGTCTTATAGACCCTTTGAAATAAAATTGGGGAGAAGTGTAAGATAATTATTCTATATGTAAGAAAAACTAAGGACACATGTAGGAGAATTTTCCTATGCATAATAAAATTTGGATCATCATGATAATTTTTTAGCCACGTAGGAGAATTATCCTATGCATAATTAATTTCAAGAGGACATAGGATATTTTGATCTACCATATGGAATTTGAGTGTGCTGAAATTTTTCAATGGAAATGTCACAGAACATAATAAATTTTAATTTGATGTGGGAGAATTATCATTTTGATGACACATTTGACCGCACATAGGATATTTAATCTAGGTATGAGAATATTTCTCAAAAATTAAATTTTACTTTCTAATTTGCTAAAAGTTATTAGAAGAAAAAATTTGACAATGATAAAACTCCAAAATTCATGGAATAATTATCATGATTAGTGTTTATATTAATATAAATGATTTTGGTTGTCACTTCATTGTTCCTAAAATAAATAAAAGGATTCCTTGTGGATGATCACATAAAATGTATTTCCATCAAGAAAAATGGATTAAAGCTATGGATTTTATAAAATATAATATTGAGTGGAGATTTAATGTTTTAAGGAATAAGATAAATTTTAAAAAATTCAGAAACAAGTATCTCAATGTTTTGAACATAGATTAAGAACATAAAACCTGAGGATATTCTAGAATAAGATGAGGCCAAATGGGATAAAAGAGAATTTGTACCATTTATAGTTGGAAATGGATACCACCTTATTAATTCTATATTTTGTTTTAATTTTTTATTCTTTAGTTTGGAAATTCATTATTTTTCTCCATTTATCCATGCTGCACCTTGAATGGAGAAGTAATTAATGAGTGATTTGGGATAGAAAGGTATTCGTTTTGTAATTGCATATTCATATCACTTCAGTGAATAAAACTCACTCTTTCTTGTTAACTTTGTTTTATATTCAGAAGTAGTTCTAAATTCAAAATACTATTGTGTTTGATTTAATTTTGTTTATTATTTATTTCCTTGGTCGATGATCCATAATATCTATCCTTTCAGTTTTAGAAAATAAACAGTATAATAGTTTGAGATATGTGGTGAAGTGATTTAATGTCACTAGAATATTTGGATGGGGTAGTGGTTACTCTTCGATTTCTTGGGTGGAATAGGACCCGATTGGGAATTACCTAATTAAACTATAAGCAATTTAAATAATCACACACACATGTAAGGAGGAGGGTGGTTTGAGAAAAGGTTTTGTTTAATTTAATTATCACCAAACCATTTATCAAAGTTTGTGAGGTGAAATACCTATGAAACTTATCATTAATTAATTAATAAAAACAAGACCCTATAATTAATGGACTCAGATGACATTAAAATTCGATAGGACAACCCAACCCAAATCACTATATCTTAATTATATTTTTAATCTCTTAGTTATGGATTTAATTTACTATAAAAATGAATAAAAAATAATTCAAAACGCACCTTTTAAAAATTGTATATTAATTTTGTGCACTCTTCTATAGAGACAACACTAGGGTTACCACTATTAATATATTTAACGAGGGAAAGAAAAACATTTTGGTCCACCTCATGATAGGCGTGTCTGTGAGATTGCCATTATCTCCCATATAAAACATTAAATATACTTAGATATATAGGCCCCTAACTCATACTCATTACTAGGGGTGTATTCGAGACGTTTTTCGGGGAATTATGCACATAAATTATAGGTCTAACATCAATAGAAAGGGATTTTTCACATGAATCCATTTGTGTGCTTGAAAATTCATTCAATTCTTCAATATATGAAAGATGGATTCCCTCAAATCCAGCATTAACTAAAATAGGAGAGAATTATATATCCTAAGTATTATTTTCTACACCATCTATGTTAGATTTGGCACCATCAACTCTAAGAAAATAAAAAATTATCGATAATATTTTACTGATAATTATCAAAATCATCATTAAATATTTCATAATTAATTTTTTTGTGGTGGTTTTATAAAAATGATATTAATTCTGAGTGGTTTATTGATAATTAGAACAATTTAGTGTCTTTTCTTAGTGGTGGTTAAAATTATCACTAAATATGAATTTTATTTATTTTTTAAATCCGTGGAAAGTTTAAAAAAACCACTCTAAAGTTAATAATATTAAATTATTAATATTAATTATTTAATTAAACTTTTAATTTATTTTTAATAATAAATAAAAAATATTTATTTATTATTTATTATTTATCGAATAATTACTTATTACTTAATAATAAAAAAGTTAAATAGTTATTAATTACTATTTAGAAATTATTTTTATATGTATATATTTTAAAATTCATACAGACACGTATACCTATATATATTTTTAATTTTTATAAAATTATTTTAAATTACATATATATATAAATATTTATTTATGTTAAAATATTTAGATATTTCCATGTATTTATGTATTTTATATATATTTATGTATATTAATATTGATATATGTATATATGTATATATATTTATATATATTAACGTGGAATATATGTATAGATAATTATATGTGTGTGTGTGTGTGTATATATTTATATGTGTGTATATATATATATTTATATACTATTATATTCAATTATATATATGTATTTATATATATTTATGTGAATTTATGTTTCGTTATATATATATATATATAAATGGTGATGTCTATTTTTTTCAATGAACTTTGTCACATCATTTTCTAATTTTTAATCTCTTTTTATTTTGAAAATAGTGTATTTTAGTTAATAATTATCATTTGTTGCATCTTATGTATCAAATTGTAAAAAATATGTTTCTATGTTAAAAATAAGTTTTTAGTGTTTATTTTTGTTCTTTTGGAATAGTGAAATTAATTTATCAATATTTTTTTGGGTCTCTATTTTTATTCTTTTAATTTTTATTAATTTTTATTGTTATTTAATTATTTTAATTATTTTATTGTCAATGTAATTAGTTTTCTTCGTTCTTCTATTTTCATTACTTTTAGATTAATTCTTTAATTTAATTTGTTTCATTTATAAATATATAAATGCTCATTTTTATTTTTGACTCATTAAATAATTAAATTAATTATAACAATTTAATTCTATTCATTAAATATTTTAATACTTAGTATAATTTTATTTAATTTAAATTATTTGATTTCATTAATTCTTTCATTAATTAATTTGTTAATTATATTTAGAAAAAGAAATTTTAATTATTTTAAATTATTTTAAATTATATTATTTGTTAAAAAAATTAATATGTATTGAATTATTTTATTTAATAATTTATTACCAAGTAAATTTGATTTTTAAAAATATAAAATTTTAATTTTAATTTATTAATTTAATTGATAATTTAGTGATTTATTTTATTTTTTAGATTAATTTGTTTATTGAATTAATTTTTATTATCTTGTTCGTTATTGTTTGTTTTGTAGGTCCTGATGCCACTATTCCATTTACCCACCACAAAGTTCTATACCCACAGGTAGTGTTTCCCAATGGCGACACATTTGAGTCACTTCCAGCTTCTTTAACAACGACTCAAATGAGTCCCCATGACCCCCTTTGTCACAGTTATCCTCACTTCATTTTCCAAATGTTTGACCCATTAAAATCATCCCCAATGGTGACTCCCCAAGTCCTCAATCTGTCATGCACCCAATAGTGACTCTGTGACTCACTGTTCCCTCCATACTCACTGTTGCTACTAAAACTCACTACTAGTCCCACATTCCACTACCACTTTCCCTTTCATGTGCAACTACGAATCTCCTAAGTAACCATCACCACACCCTTAGTGGTGAATCCTTTTTCACCAGCAGCATTCGACATAAGGGTGGATGCTCAACAATAATTTTCCTCATCCCTTTGCTTCGCCAACCTTCGACTTACCCCATTAGAACCAAATCATAATGGAAAAACAAAAAACTGTTGGAGTAGAAGAACTAAATTCAAAATAATCTAAAATCATACACATTCACATATCTATGAACAATAAATAATAATTCAAACTATAAATACCCTTGATCGTAAAACCACCCTCGCGAGTCGCCAGTTCCTGAGCTCACCGTCTATATGCACTGCCTGATGGAAATGAACCACCAGTGGATGCTACTTAATATCCAAATCCTAGCCCGCCACATCTTTCTCGTTGATCGATGCTGATTCCACTATAGCTCATTAGAATGTCACCTCAACCGATTCAGATGATCTGAGGAAGGCCTCCTATAAAGCCACCAAATACCATTGTTGCTTCACCACACCACCACCACTCACCTACTGGAGCTGAGATTCTACTAGAAGAGCCTTCTCGTCTTCCCTCCCCAATTCAGCATCCGAGCTAACCGCAAATCCCCTTTCTTCCCCTTAGTTAACCAAAATTTTCCCCCTTCCATCCGCTGTGAGCCGACCCCCCCCCCCCTCTATCCCCTATTTTTGAACATTATTTTCTTTTATATATAATATAAAATAATAATTATATTAATATTTAATGTTATAGATTGACATTAATTGTGTGTGTGTCATAAATGATTATGAATGAGGTCTATTCATTTCCCAACAAGTCTCTTCATATTTCAAAAACCATTTGTATTCCCACTATTGAATCTGATTCATTCGAACTTATTTTTTCTGTAGGATCAAGACATTGGTAATATGTAAATATGGTGAAATGATAATAGAATAGTGTGTGAGGTTTTGTGTGTCCATATTCTTCTGTTGTTTATCTGATGTTATATTGCAATTTAGAGGTTTTAATTCACCATCATTCCCGAACAATTATCTTCTTTCCATTATTTTTTTTACTTCATCCTCAACCAACCAGTTTCTCAACATGGTATCAGCACAAATTTTCTGTGAAGTAAAAATGTTAGTCAAACTGGTAAGATAAATTTTCCTTGGTGTATATTTTGAATCTTGTATTTCTCCCTCTAAAAATTTTTGGGAATAATTACATGTCATGTATTCTTGATGTGGAGATGAACCATGAGGAAAAAATCCTTGGAAAATCACTTAATGTTGGAAATCACACGTCCACTCAAGACTGTGCCCGAGCACTAAAATTCCTCCACCATCACCTTCATGAGGATATAATGAATTATGAAATCATGGTGAAGGATCTTTTAGAGCTATGATAAAATCTCATGGAGTGGTTGGATTACCTTAGACTTGTAATATTTATAAGAGTACAGTTTCAGTGGAGTCATTCACAATTCAAAAATTATAAATCATTATGTTATTACAACTCTATAATTGTTTAAAATAACATCATGACTAAAATTAGGTGGAGATACTATCACTATAACCAATATGTTGGAAGGAACGTATTCTATTTTCCATGCCTTGAATTTTATTCTACAACAACAATATCATGAGAATGGTTTTATAAAATACTATGAATTACATTCTTTCAAAATTATTATTGAAAAAAATAATGAACTCTTGATGAGAAATCCTGAATCCCTTCCTATTTTTGTCTCTCCATTCCCAGAAGTGAATGAGACTACTTTTAAACATGTTCGTGGGAAAAATCGATGAAATTAAGGCCACACAAATTCATTTTCTTGAGGTATTCATACAAAAAATGAGAAGAGTAAAGAGAACCACCTGAAGTGTTCCAATAATGAATATCCCCAAATAAAGAATGAAAAGAGAGATAAAATTTATTGTTTTTTATATTTATTGATGGGTAATTATTTGTGTACCTATCATATGAAAAAACAATTTGTTGATCTTTATCGAAAATCCATCAATGTAATAGAAAATAATGTTGAATGGAATTTTACTTACCATGATTTAAAATACGATGATAATATTTCAAATGTTGATATTTTTGAATGTTGTTGAAACCCTAAAGTTGATGAGCATATTGATCAAGAATAAATTATCATGACATAATTGAGGTTTGTTTTTTGGTTTTTTTAAGAATGCAGTTTCAATGAACTATGATTTTTAGTTTTATAATATTTTTAAATATACATGCTTCAATTTTTTTTATTTTAGTTTATTCCTCACATGCATGTTTATTTTCATTAATATAAATAGATGATATAAATTAGTCAGTTGGGAATAATTTCTAGGATAAATATATTTTCCTCATCGAGAGTGCAATAAACCAAACGATTCTTAAACATGAGAAATATTCTATCACCATTAAAATGGGTAGGGATCATATATGTACATTTACTGGTAGTGCACAATTAACTAAAGGCTTCAAAAGAGCACAAGTATTCCAACCAGGTAGTATATAGATTATGATAAATAATTATTTCTTTTCTCCCAAGTCTCATTGCAATTTGGTAAGTTTTAAAGATATTCATAATAATGGATATCATATTAAGACTATGGATGATGGAGGATCTAAATAAATTTATATAACGAGCATTAATAATGAGCACAAATAAATTATGGAGAATCTTTTAACACTTCTATCCAGATTTGTACTTTATCAGTATTTTTACAATTGATTCAAACATGGTAAACCATAATTTTACCGACCATGATATATTTATGGTGTGGCATGACTGTTTGGGTCATCTTGGATCAATAATGATGAGGAAAATAATTAAATGTATGCATGGTCATCCATTGGTTGAAAAAAAGTGTTCTTACACCCCCAAGATTTATAAAATGCTACTAGTTCTCAATGAAAATTAATCATAAGACCATCACTATCAAAGATCAGGACCGAATCCTTGATGCTCATAGGCCGAATTCATGGTGAAATATGTGGATTAATTAATCCACCATATGGACCATTAATATGTTTTATTACCATGATTGATTCATCAACTAGATGGTCCAATGTGTGTTTATTTTCCATTCATAACCAGGTGTTTGCAAAATTAATTTTTCAAATAATAAGGTTAAGGGATGGATTCCCTAATTTTTAAATCAAGAATATTAGGCTTGATAATTTTGGTGAATATCCATCACATGATTTTAATAAAAATTTCTAGTCATTGAGAATAAGTATTTAACATCCTATAACTAATTTTTATGCAGAAAATGGTCTAGATGAATCATTTATAAAGCGATTACAACTTATCGCTAGACCATTTCTTATAAAAAATAAATATTCCATTTCAGCATAGTGGAATAAAATTTTTCATGCAATAGACTACTTCAAATAAGTCCATCAAGCTATCATGGTCATTCCCCTTTGTAATTATCTTGTGGAAATGATCCAAATATTTAAAACTTAATGATATTTGGTTGTGTTGTATATGTGCCTATGGCACACCGAAAAAAAATATGGGACCCCAAAGAAGAATAGGGATATATGTTGGTTTTAAATATCCATAAATCTTTAAATATATTTATATTGTGGTAGGATATGTATTTACAAAAAGATTTTATGATTTTCATTTTGATGAAAAATTATTTCCAACACTCAAAAGGAAAATAAATCAAATTCAAAAGAAATATCATGGAAGGAAACTTCATTATTCCATCTTGATCCTTAAACAAATATGAGTAAACTTAAAGTTCAAAATTTCATAAATTTTAAAAAATTATCAAATCAATTTCCCAATGCATTCAATGATTAAAAAAGGGTTACAAAATCATATATACCTGTTGTGAATGTACCATTAAGGATAAATGTCCGACAAGGAAAATTTGATGTTATTACCAACAATTCATCCAATCCATGTCTGAAGCATGTGAAACCACTTGGTTAAAAAGATAAAATTCTGCATCAAATAAATGGGAAACAACCTATGTTTTTTTATTATATGAATGAATCAAAAGATAATGTAAATATACGATAAGTATTTGAAAATGATCAATACGAAATATCAAAAAATGTCACCCACACTAAATTATGTAGTAACTGAGTGGATATCATTATTGATAACCCATTTTCAAACAACGTAGCACTTGTAATTTTGGATGAGGATCAATAACGTAAAACATTTAATGAATGTCATGAAAGGCCATATTTGGATCAATGGAAAGTCGCAATCCAATTTGAGCTATACTCACTTTCTAAACATGATGATTTTGGGTAAATAATGAAACCCCCTTAAAAGGTTAAACATTTTGTATACAAATGGGTATTTTTGAGAAAAAAATGAAGATAAATATGTTTTGAGATATAAAGAATGATTTTTTGATCAGGGATTCTCACAAAAAAAACTTGGTATTTATTATAATGAAACATAATCTCCTATAATGGATTTAATAAACTTTCAGTATCTCATGAAATATTTGTGTACATGAGCAACTTGAATTACACAAAATGTATGTTGTGACTGCATATGTTTATGGTGATATTGATAATCATGTTTACATTAAAATCCCATAAGGATTAAAATCTCTATATCTTTATTTAGTTAAGATGAATAAATCAGTATATAGACTAAAGAAGTTGGGGTGTATGTGGTATAACCATCTGAGTAAATATTTAATGAATGAAGGTTATGAAAATGATCCAATTTGTCCTTGTGTATTCATTAAGAATACTGGACTGAATTTGTGATCATTGTAGAAATTATTGATGATTTAAATAAAATTGGGACTAATGTTGAACTTTACAATGTTGTTGAATATTGGAAGAAATAATTTTAAATGAACTACTTTGAAAAGACAATGTGTTTCCTTGGATTATAAATTGAACATCTTAAGGATGGAATTTTCATTCATCAATAACTATATAATAATAAATTTGTATAGAGATATAATATAAATGAATCACATCAATTAAGTACACCATTGGTTTTTAGATCTCTTGATTGAGATAATGATCCTTTTAAACCATGAGAGGAAGATGAAGAACTAATTGGTCTTGAAGTGCCATATCTGATTGCGATAGGAGCACTGATGTACCTTGGAAAAAAAATACAATACCTGATATTTCATTTTCTAAATATTTATTTTCATTAAATAGTTCTTATCCTACTAATCAGAACTATAATAATATAAGGGCAATATTAAGATACCTTCAAGGGTCAATAGATTGTGGGTTACATTATTCCAAATCTACAGAACCAAAGTTGGTTTGTTATGCTGATGTTGGATACTTGTATAATCTACACAATCAAATATCTAAAATTGGACATGAGTTTAAAAATGGTGGAACTGCTATTTCTTGTTATTCTACAAAACAAAACATTAATGTGACTTCTTCCAACCATGCTGAGTTGATTTCTATTCATGAATAAAGTCTTGAATCAGTTTGATGAGATTATTGAATAATCATATTAGAAGTAATTATGTATTAGATATGAATAATAATATTCCCACCATAATACATGAAAAAATACTGATTGAATAGCTATGTTAAAATGTGGATTTATTAATGGTGAAAAAAAGAAACATATCTCACCAAATTTCTTTTTAACTCATGACCTTGAAATGAATGGTGAGATTGATGTCCAGAAAATAAGATCTTGCAACAATATTGAATATTTGATTACAAGGCATATCGAATTTCAAAATTTGAAAAAAATTGGTTTATCAAATTGGAATGTGAAGAATGAAAATTCTATCATGATTTTATGAGGGGAAAGTTTTTAACACTATACTCTTTTTCCCTTAATCATCTTTTCCCACTGGGTTTTCTGATAAGGTTTATAATGAGGCAACATAGAATAAAATCTTCCTAATTAGGATTCACTTGCTTTTCCCACATGGTTTTTATGTGATGATTTATATTAGATTCCATGTGATTATAAAATATATGGGGTTGTGTTGTAAATTCACATTATTTGTATGGATTTCATAAATCATAATTAATGTGGTTTTTTTAATTTCCCAACAAGACTCTTTATATGTCCAAAACCATTTGTATTCCCACCATTGGATTTTACTCATTGGAATTAATTTTTTCAATTGGATCAAGCCTTTTTCAAATCAATGAATATGATGAAATGATAATGTAATTGTGTGTGAGGGTTTATGTGGCTATATACACGTGGAATTTCTTTTATGTTCTATTGTGATGGAGATGTTTTACTTTTCCATCTTCATCCTGAACAATCAATGTCGTTCTAAAGTTTTTTTTCTTCTCCCTCAGTAAACCTATTTTACAACCACATACACAACAAATAAATAAAATTAATAAAAATAATTATTGATATATTATAATAAATTTACATTTAATAATATAATAAAACGAATTAATATATATATAATAGTGAATAAAAATAAATAATTATAAAATAATTATATTTTTATATTTGTTTATACTTATTTTATTAATAATTTTTAATAGGTATATATTGATGCCCACCAAATAAGCATAAAAAACAAAGGATGAAATACTTGAATAGGGGTATTACCTTCCTGCCAAATGGAATGGAACCTAGACATGAAGATTGTAAGAGCCACTCTGGGACTCGTGATCGTGTGACCATTTCGAGGTCACATGATGACTTCACGTGCATCACATAACCTACAACAAATCCCATGGATCCCCCTTAAATGGACCTTCCTTATCTCAATATGGATCTCCATGCATCCAATGGCTCTTTGGTGAAAACCAAATGAATGCTCCCAAGTCACATGGGTTGTCATTGGCAGGTTCTTGACAAAACATTCTAAATTAACTTGATAATAAATATGAATTATATAAAAAGGGAGAGACCCCAAGTGGTCGTAAAGTTAATGTTCTATATCATCATTCGAAATGAAACATTTCCTTGGTGATATCCATGAAAAGTATTATAACTCTCGACCCTTTTTAGAATAATTGAAAGGAGATAAAATGGAAGAGGTGATATGTATTCGCGGTGACTGAAGGATGTGTGATGCACCCCCGACGATCTGCAAGTAACAGTGAGTCCCTGGAGACATGTCTTCCTCGCCTCATGAATTCCCTTTGGCTTGTCATCCTTTCTACACATAAGTCCTCAAGTATGTCTATGCGACTCATTGCTTCCCCTTTGGTTCCCTAAGGATAAATGGATAAATTTTCCTATAAACATGCTCACACACCCCCATACGACCCATGCTGATCATGTGAGACATCATCATAAAATCAATTAAATTTCACTGAAATTACTCATAAATATTCAAATAACTCATGATCCTTTGTAAAATAAAACATAGGGGTAGTGGGGAGGAGGCATGAGGTTATCACAGTCACTAAAGGACATGTTGTTCACCCCTAGTTAAACTTCAAGACACCACAATACCTCAGAGACACATCTACCTTATATTTTGAAAGTCCTTGGGCACGTCATCCACACCGCATGGAGGTCCTTGGGTATGTTAAGTCAACACTGTCCTTCCCCTTCTGCGATCTAAGGAAAAATGGATGGATTTTTCTATGACATGCTCCCTCAACCCCATATAGACCATATTGGTTATAAGGCACATCACCAAAAAATAGTGTAATTTTCTTTAATATTACTTATGATATCTGACATGACTCCCAACCTTTGTAACATAAAACAATGGACATAAAAAAGGGAAGAGGAATAAGGTACTCACAGTCATAAAAAGCTTGTGAGGCACTAAGGATGTCTGTCACGTGGTCCCAAGAGACCCCTAGAAAAATCACCCTTCTCTCTTGGAAAGTCCCATACAAGTAATCAAGAATTTCGTGAACACCTTTCAACAGGTACCTTGGATCTCAGAAATTCCCTTATGAAAGACCATAGGGCAAGATGAAAAGTGCTCTAGTATTCATGCATGATCAAACAAGTCTTCATTAATTAAAAATAATATGATAAAGGATGAAATGATGGAAGCGACATGTGACCACTGAAAATTAGAATACAAACATAGAATAACCCATGTTAGAGACTTGTGAAACTATGTGGTGCCAGTCCACTTCACCAACTCCATCCTAGATCCACACCAAATATACTGAAAAAATCATTGAGAATTTGGGGTGGAAGGCCTATAAATTCACCACCTGAGCATGAAAAATGCATCGACTATAACATTAAGGAAACTCACAAGAACAAATGTCCCTAACATCGAAGATGAATTCTCAGAGAAACCGATCATGTGATCATCCAACATTCCATTAGGTAATATATCAGTGACCAGACATAGTGATCATGTACCATACACAAGGTAATTCATGTTTTCATTTATAGATCATGCAAAGGGCTACTGGAAATGTGTGCAAAGAAAATACCATGTCAATTATAGATCATGTGAGACTTAAAATAAATTGATACTGAGAAAACCTATGTCATTTTCAATACAAGGGTTAAAACCAAGATTAAAGGTAGAATAATTAAATGAAATACATGCTCATTATCGCTCATGCGCTTTGTGTGAGTCATAAAAGGACACAAGATAGCACCTGAATACATCACCTAGATCTCGCGACATTCCTTTAATATGATATTAGGGACACATGAAATCATTATGATATGAAAAATCAATTCTCACGATGCCATAGGGAACACCACCTTGTTCTCGCAGGACTATCTGGGTTGATTACCCAATCTTTACGATTTCCTTCAGATATATCACCTGAATCATATAACAATGTTCTCTCATATTAGTCATGTCTCACTATTTTTTCTAGGCATAGAAATCAAGATCTTGTAACACCCTCTAGGAATGCCAACTGAGACACACAACACCCCTTGGGAAAGTCACCCAAGATTAGTGTCTCCCTTTAAAAATGCTAGTTGGTTCTTGCAATGACCACTAAGGATGTTAGCTAAGACACACGACATCCTTTGCACATTATCTCAATGAATATTGTGATATCCCCACATGTGTCCAGATAGTTCATCTGATGGTTTCTATGAGAAGCCAACCAGGTCACGTGACTTCCCCTGAGCATGTCAATTGGGTCATGCAACACCCCCTAGACAAGTAGGCGGCAACAAGGGAATCCCATGATTTGAAATACCTATCCATCTTTGATGTGAAAGCCCTAAATACATGGTAAGCCTCATTTTGTAAGCTACAATATAAATGGAACTATGATGACTCTGATTCCTGACATGTTCAAGATACATAGGCCACCTCATCAAAGTTTCAGATCCATATTGTTTATCTAGGATGATCCTAGTATTAAGTCCCTTAACAAATGTAATGAAATTTATCACTTGATACCACTTATTTCCCAAAACAATCATATATTACATGATCTTAGAGTGTTTCAGTAATCATGGCATCTACACTATACACCTCAGGGTTACAAGGGAAACCCCTGTGCATAAGCCCCAACTGCCGACATCATATGGTATGTCCCCGGTCAATTGGAAATTCATCTTGGTATGAACCCCTATCATTAATAAAACCATGAGGATATTAATAATTTCAACAAGTGTGATCGTCCAGCTAGAATCATTAGCAGGTTAAGGAATAAATTATCTATGAAAAATTTGATTCATTCCCTAACCGGGATATGTATGATGCCTTTCTAAGGCCTAAGATGTATACCAAACATGGAAACGATTGTCCCCAAATATTATTTCCATATTCATACCACATGGTAATGATCATATTTTCCCCCTTTTTCCTCGAATAAATCATAGATCACGTAGGCTTAGGGGGTGCAGTGCAAATACCATCCGACATCCTGAATCTCCACTCACCAGGGAAATCCCAGAATGTATTCCCCGATGAGTGGGATGGTATGAAAACTCATCATATATGGGTATATACCTTGGAGATATTCCGATGTGGGTAATTTAACTACAAAAAGTATTATTACTTCCATAACCAGGATATGTTCGACATCTCCTTGAGACTCAAGCTCAAACAATTGGTGTCTCAATACCTATTCATATGTCCTCTCCACATGAGTCTAAACTAAATACGATTAACAAACTACATGGTTTTTGATTCCGACAATAAATAGTATACATATGATGACTCATAATGACCCAATCCCCTCGTCGGGATATTAATTGAATCCTCAAGTGACAGAACATTTAGAAGAATTTGATCAAACAGTTTTATCACATAAAGCATTTATTATCCATTAAGGGGTTGGATGAAGAACCTTAGACACATAAATATGGATTCACCAATGAGACCGCACTCCCATCAATTCATCAATGAGGCCCCATTTCTTTGTTAAACTCGAGAACTAACCAATGAATCATTTTTTCAGGGTAACCAGTCTCGTATCAGGATTAGGAAGAGATACACAAACATATCTTAAATCTATAAGAGTGTCTTATAGTATGTAACAACTATCTATAAAAGGGTGAGATGAGCCCGAAATCCCATCTTCTTGACCAATGTGAGTCCCCAAGAGTCATTGGGCCTAAAAACCAAGATGACCATGTGCCTTTGGAAATAAGGAATGAACCCAGCTACAAATGGGGTAACCATTGGGAGTTTGAGGGAAAAGTTACAATGGTATCCTAAAGAGAGAAACCCATTCCATGCCTCAAAACCAGATGAAACAAAAATGGTTAACCCATCCTGAATCTCTCCAATTAAAAAATGATTTGTTATTACCCATCAATCCATTTTCCCCCTATATGTGAACAAAATTGTAAAGACGAAATGCATCTCTCTAACAACAGAATGACCAAATATTATGAGACATTATGATTTGTTTTCAAACCCTATACCAGAAAAGTAGTAATACCATAATGATCATTTAAATGATCATTTGTAACCAGGGTCCTCGTGAAACAAGTCCATACATATTTTGACAAGTCCAAACAAGAAGACTGGATGAATAATGTAATATCAGAACAATTTTTTTAACCATGTATATCTTATTAGGCACATTATTCCTACAATATTTCACTAATTAGTACAATTATTACTTGTTTTCTTCATGAATGAAGAAAATGAAAAAAATCCCAATTTGAGATAATGTCTTCATCATCCGAAATTTTCTTTGGAAAATAATCAGCAACTGAAACCTATGGGAGTCGTAAGATAATCTCACATACTTGAAAAATACAATTATAGGTAGAAAATATGTTCTTTTAGGAGGACCAATAACATGGTAAAATCCCAACCATGGAATATTCTCTAGAATTTCTCTAGGAAAGATGATCGGAGAGTCTGCATCACCCGAGAAAGGCTACTGCTAAGCCAGTGGATCTCTTCGGCATGAACAAAAACATCAGGAGATTATCCCCAGAGCACGAAAAAAGACTTCTTCCATATTTGATGATGGTGTACCAAGAGTCCAAATATAGATCCATTTTGGTTTAGGTTCCACCAAATAGTGTACTTGTCAACTTCCATCACCAACACCATCTAACTGGTACCCATCAATCACCTGTTGTGGGTACCATCAAACCCACAACCACCTCTGATTCTCATTCACAGGATACAAGGAAGACTCATTGGAGGAGGATGGAATTGGATATACATAAGTGGCCTCATATTCTCACTCTTGAGGATGATGACAAATAGCATATTCTATTAGGAACCAACAAGCACGCTCAAATCCCTACTCATTCGGAATATGTATGAGGGAATATACCTATAGTAGGCATGGGGGAGTATCAAAATCCTATCCCAAGGCATGAATCCCATAGGCATATTCTAGTGGCATAAGACAGACATATGTGGGAGAATATCCATTCTTCAATTGAAGATGTCTTCCAGTTTATCAGGGAAATAGAAAATGTGAAAGCTCTTATTCCATCACAAACATTGCTAAAAATGAATATATTTTAACAATAACTGAAGAAATCTACTAGAATATTCCAGTACTATTGAAGATGAAGGGATAAGAACATAATATTATCTGTATAGCCAAGATAGCTCAACACTCTGATCATCGTGAACATGTGTCTATATTGGAGAAAGAATAAATTATTTATCCTACCTGAAAGGTTTAGGAGCATATTTCAGTGAAGGGAGAGGTATCAGACTAGGCTCATATTCCTGATCCAACTTGGGATCACTAGGTGAGAGCACCACATGCCCCGTGATAAAGGAACATGACTATCAAAGATGTCTAGTGGCATATTACAAAGGCCCAAGATTAGGCTCATATCCCTTTTATTTTCAGTGAACACCATGTGAGAGGGGCACATGCCTCAAGAGAGGATCATATTCCTATCGAATAATTATAGAGGAATTATCCAAAGGCCCGAAATAAGGAATATATTCTCATTTTGGTCAGGGATAACAATGTGAGAATGGAATAGTTCACAGGACATGCTCACATTCCTTTTAGGGAATATGCCTGGCATATTCTGGTAGATTACAAAATCTAGGTGAATATCTCTACTTCTGTCATTGAATGATTGCGCCAACATCATTCTATGGAAACATTTGGGAGGCAAATATTACTTATCCCATTACGAAGGTCTATCCACATATTCTTATGGGGAATGCACATTCAATATAGGTTCATATTATTGATCCTACTAGGGCTCACCATGTTAGAGTGGCACACGCCTCGGGGCAGGCTCATATTCTTTCCAAGAAAGACTAGTGGTATGTTTCAAAGTCTTAGGATTATGATCATATTCCAATCCTAACTGAGGCTCTCCATGAAATAATTCAACATGCCTTAAGATAGGTTCACCATCATTACAATAACTAGAAGGCTCATCTTCATATTCTAATAGCTTCATAGCAGCACACTCATACTCTTGAAGCACAATATAGTTATATACAAGTTCCAAAAATCATCACATGTTAGGCTCATATCCCTACACAATTTTAAAATGTAGGTAATCATATTCCAACAACAATTAATAACATGGTCCCTGTTCATAATCTACTCAATGGAAGTATCATTGATGTTTTTTGAGACACATTCTCAACACCACAAGGGTATATTGAGTCTTCTATCAAAGTAGAAGTATATGATGTTCATCACCCTGATATTAATACTCATTGTACTGTGAGGATGGATCGTAGGGACCTTAATTCTAACATTCACTATGGTCAACATCATCATGATGATATCTACCATAGGGAAAGAAATACTTCCTTTATCCGAACACCTTTATACAGATAGATGAACCAAAATCTGACTCTTTCATATAGAGAGGTTCTCGAATCATCCTGGTCAATTGTATATGGTTTCCCATCAACTTCCACCATCACCCCACTCAAGTGAATAGGTGACCATCAGATCCATCATATATGATCTGACTAGATGGAGACATATAATTTTGATGAGGAGGTGGGGGACATTGAAATATGGAGAGAGTTAGCCGGAAACAACCTTCCCATCACGTTCTTTTACCTTGAAACATCGAGCAATGAAATCCCTTGTAAGATAGAAAAAGAGTTCATTCATTACCTATGAAAAAATATGTGGGCCACTCATCAATTAATGAAGGCTCAATATCTTCCTTATGTGGGATATGAGTGTCACCTTTATAAAATAAATTTACTCTATTTTCAGTTATACCTGATGCTATCTCCATGGCCTGGTATCAAAAATATTAAAAGCACAATGCAAATATAAAACACAATTTTTCCATTGCATCACAAAAATTCCCCAGCTGATCTCTTATTCTATTTCATGCATATATATTTTAGTATGGGGAAAATATAGATAGTTACACTTTGATTCTCTCCTAGAATATCAAAACGCCTCAGATACAACATCTTGTAATGTTATAGCCTCTGGTAGAATCAGAGGACTGGGTAACTCCCGGGCTTGCTTTTCACTACAACATAATGACCCCACTTCAATAGTTCGAAGAAACCACCGATGGAGAGAGAGGATGGAAATAAAGATTTCAAACTGGGCCCCTCAAGATAATAAGAGGACATTCGAAACACAGAGATTAAAGTTGTGATCACCTAGAGAAATTCTTGTAAGTAAGGGTCCTCACGATGGACAACCATTTCACCCAACACTTACATGAGAACAGTTGTACCACATCATGCAGACTACAATATCAACTTCCACATAGGTCATCTAAGAGATATCTCGACCCCTTAGGCTAGAAGAATATTTACCACCCACTCCACCCCTCGAAACATCAATTCCCAATAGGATTTTATTGCATACCCTCAATAGTCATAGTGAAACCCATACCCCTGGGCTAGGTTAATTTATATCTCAATCACCATTACTAGAATCATCATTCCCGGATAGGAACCTGGATAAATCAGAAGTGATTCTAGATCACCCCAACCCCACTAGGTTGGGGGAATTTATATCTTCATGCCCATCCTGGGAATCATCAAATCCCCAACTGGAGTCATTGGATCCTCAAAAATTGGAAAACTTCATGACAATTGCAGCCCTAAATGACCCTACCCCTCAAATATGGGGGTATTTTCATCATCTTCACCAGAGGTAATAAATATTGTCCATGTTGGGAGGAATAAATCAGTGGTAGACATTCAACTAGATCCTCCCACAGTATGAAAAACCTCTACTATCTAGGAAACATTTGACAACAATGACAACAAACTCCATCTGAGTCACTGCTCATAGACCAAAATGGGAGAAACATATGTCGAAGACAATTAGAACTCATCGAGGTAAAAAACCAAAACAGACCACTATGGCCAAGGATTTAAATAATGAACCTAAAGCATATTGTACAAAATCATCTTCTTTCATCATGATTAATGGCACAAACACCATTTATTGATATGCCTCTATAAATGTTTTCACTGTCAACATGGTAGATATTGATCAAGATGCAAGTAAAGAAGGTCGCGACATGGAAAAAATGCCTCAGGAAGAAGGTGAATTGGATGCACCAAATGAGGCTACATGCACTAGAAACCCACGATGGATCCAAAACACGGAACCTATGAATATTGAGCTTCCACCTAAAAAAAGAAATATCACCAAGGGTAAGTGTACAACCACATCCCGATCACCTCCGAGAGGAAACATGGCTGCTTCCCTAGAGGAATGATTGTCACAATATAAGAGAACAATAAAAACTCTCCAATAACTCAATGATGACTTACTCGGAGTCAATATACCTACTAGGTATGATCATTATTCAGATATGAATGTTCTCCCACCCATGGAAAATCTACCAGAAAGAGCATTATTCGGGAATCATGTTTTCTCTAGATTTAGACAAGCTGTCCACATAAATGAGGAAGTATAAAGTGATCATGACTTTACTATAACACAGAAACATCCTATCCATAGCTTGGAAAACCGTTCAATCTTGGGATGAATTGAAAATTAGTAGGAGGTAAAAGTGAGGCCACATCATAAACCCCACCGACTCCCTATAGAAGGGATACAACTCAGGCTATTGTTCCCCCAGAGATCCACAACATCATAAAGTCCCTGGCTACTCAAATGGAATCCATGGAAGGGAAACATACACATATGGGGGTTTAGAGGAATATGTTTCCCTATTGAGTGGACGACACTTTACATCTACCAAATTTAAAAAATCTCACCTTATATACATTTAACGGTGTAGGAGACCCCTAACAACATCTCAGACACTATGTAACCTGATGTGGCCCCATGATGAGCCCCTGAGGTCAACAGGATGAAACAAACCTAAGACATTTTATACAAACTCTAACAGGGCCAACCTTTGTTTGGTATATCAGTCTTCCAGTAAAATCTTTGTAAGGATGGGAATAATGTTTCATCAATTCCTTTATCAATTCCCTTATACATTATGGATGAGGATGATTGTCGAAACAAAACTACAAAAAACACGAGAATGAGATGTTGTCTAAATTTATATCAAGGTGGAAGCATTAAAAACTCACTCAGCATCCATCTCTTGTAAGAGAAACTATTGTAACTCTATGCTTAAAATATTAGGGATGAGTTGTAGAAACCTTTGATTCCAATGAAATATCTAGTTTTATTATGTGATTTCTCCAAAATGGACCATATTCTAGAATAATCCATTTAGTATACCAGATCCAAAACTCGACTCAATCCCATAGCATACGGAAAAAGGATAGCCATAGTAGAAGCTTTAATTTTCTCTCTCAAACCAGTAGTAGTGCCTATACAAATAACTAGGCAGGACTCAAAACACCCAACAAATCTTGTCCAGTGGTTCCAATAAAAAAAATTACTGCAGATAGAATCATAGAGAATTCTAGGTCAACTGAGATTTGACTAATGGCTAAAAAAAGAATACTTCATCTAAAATGAACAATTCCCCAAATATTTCTTGGCAACCATGGATAATAATATTCTCATACTCTCGCAACCTAGAAGGCCAAATGAATTCAACATCACTAACCATCCTAATTACTACCCTTTCTATAGAAGGATGGGTCATAATATCCAAAAATGATATATCTTCAAGAACATATTTCATGGAATGGTCGACTCTAGACAGGTGTCTCTAGATAACTCCCTAGAGAAGGTAGCTTTCAGAACTGTAATCCATAAAGAAAAAGAGGATGGTTGGCATAAAGTCCCAACTAGACGTGCACTAAACAGTGAAAACATGATGACCTGAAAGAAAATTGATCAAACCCATTACACTCTAAAAGCACAGTTGCACAAACCAAAGATATATCCACCAACCAATAAAGAGATACCAAATGTGCCTCTGAAGGTGGCCTGGACCACTGAAATCAAGAAGAAACAGAAGAGTAAGATTCATATTCTCTTACAAAGCGAGTATTAACTATCAACGAGTTCTTCCCTACAACATTCAAGGCCCTAGAACCTCCCCACCAAACAGAATCCTCATCAGATGAATATATTGTATTTGGTTCTATAAACATTATAAACTTTTCATATCCCATATTGGATAATGATTTTCCCTAGATTATGAGTTTCCCACACATAACTAGAAATATGAGTTTTTATATGATGGAGCTAACGATATAAGGGGAAATGAAAATGTAGTAAGACCCAATATTCTTGTCATGTCCCTATGGAAAATGCATACGTAGGTGAGACATGTGAGAAAATGCTTCAGTAATCCCAAAAAAGGAAATAAGGAATCCTAGAAACCTCTTGCATCCATCTGAATCCTATTTTATTACATGACCACTTAGCGGGGGTCCAATCTGATCAAACCAGAAAATGGTGAGGGCCAGTGTGACCTATGCAACTGGAAGTAGATACTCACTCATCATATACATAAGAAATGAGTTCGTCCTTCACAAACACCTCAAATCCCCATCCAAAAGTCTTAGAGAAACCCCATATCAAGAAGTTCCGACCTCAGAAAAAATACGATGTTCTGAAATAGGTAGTGGTAGTCCCATCCAATCTCTCAGTCCCTGTTGTTCTCTATCTTTGAAAAAATCTCAGGGAGGCACTTGTTGAATCCCTCCAAACCCTATAAGATTTTGAGATAAAATTCGTTGCATCTGTGGCCTATCGGGTGGATATCATGGCATCTGAATGTCATGTCACCATCTCATTCACTGATCAATATCACGATGAAGCCCTTAAAAGACACATCATACCCCTATATGTCTCAGGAAGACTCAACAATGTCAATGTACAAATAGATTTTATTGATAATGGTTCCATGATTAATCTCATCCCATTCTGAACCCTACAACATTTTGGATATGGATAAGGGGATTTGTCTCCCACTATGCTAACCATCCATGGGTATGATAAGCATGAGTAAAGGCCTCATGGTAAAATCCATCTTGAAGCCCAGTTTGGGTGTCCTACATCAGAAGATGATTTTATAATAGTCCACCAAGAAACAATATATAACATATTTCTCGGAAGGAACTGGCTTCATAGACACTTGTTGATACCTTCAACATTCCACCAGTTCTTAAAGTTTCCTGTTAATGGAAATGTCTGCAAACTACATGGTGATAATGCTCCTTTTGAGACTCACGGGACCACATATGCTGAAGAATATTTTTATAAAAAGGAGTAAAATGGACAATGGTGGATGATTATATAGATTTTTTCACTCCCAATGGCTTGGGGACCACCCTAGTAAATTGTTGGAGTATGATTTATGGAAACTATATTCCCTCCATAAACTTGGTCAAGGTCACATATTAATCTCATTGGTCCAAGACCTTTCATTCCTATGTGAGAACATCTAAGACATTCAATTATAACATCTCTCTATAACAAATTAGCAAATATGGGATGATAATATCCCTTTTCATGTCCCTTTTCACCATAGCAATGATAGTAAAGATCCCATATTTATATCTCCCTCTAAAAATTCCTCCACATACATAGTGATGGAAGAAGATGAGGTTGACCTTGGGAATTCCCCTCCAACATTTGGGGAAGTTGTCTCCACCACCGTCGATGAACTTAAGAATATAAACTTGCAAACATAGGAATACATACGACCTAAACTTATTATCATTGACATTCCCCTCAAAGAGAATGATATATACATTAAAGTTTTGAAGTATAACTAATATGTGTTTGCGTGGAACTACCCATAAATTCCCAAACGAAACTCGCATGTATCTATGCACTATCTCAGGCTACCAGATGAGAATCGAGGCATCAATCAGGAATCTTGGAGGACACACCAATGCAATTACACTAATATAGAGTCAAATGTCGACAAAATGATTGAATATAACTTTGTATATGAAGTGAATTACCCGAGATGGAATCCCAACATTGTCCCTTTCAAGAATAAGAATGAAATATTTGGGTCTACATTGATTTCAGGGACCTTAATCAGCATTGGTCAATGGATGATTTCCCATTTATGATCATAGAAGTCCTGATCAATGAAACATTTGGTTTTCAATCCCTTTATATCATGGATGGGTACTCGGGGTACAATCAGATAAAGATGGACCCTAAAGATGAAGAAGACATTACCTTTAGATCACCATAGGGGAACATTTTTTATCAAGTCATACCCTTTGGTTTTAAGAATGTTGGCACCACATATCGATGTTCCATGAACCATATATTTAATCCATTCATGTGAAATTTAACCAAATTTTATTTCAACAACCTGATGGTAAAATCCTGAAAGTTGTGTGATCACTTCACATATCCTTAAACAATTTTTGACAAGATGTAATATCATAGTCTAAAGATGTATCCATTGAAAGAAAATTTTGGGGAAAATTCAGGGACATTAGAAGGTTTTGTGGTATTCCATAGTGGAATTGAGGTTGAAATGGATAACACTAGTGAAATTTTTGCAATTTAACCCAAATAAATCTTAGATAATTGACAGGAAAATAAGATAGCCATTTTTACATTCTATGGTTCAATTCCAACCCAACCAGAAAATCTCTCCCCTTCATGAGGCTACTAATTAATGGAACCTTCAATCAATGGGATGATGGTTCCCAAAAATCATTATAAAGTCTCATGTGTTACCTTCTACACCAACCGGTTCTAATGCCTTTGGTGTAAGGGAGGCCACTCATCTTATATGTGGCCACCTTGGAGTGCTAATTTGGTGCCCTCCTTGCACAAAAGAAGGAGGAAGGGAAGCAAAAATAGTCTCTATTACCTCATCCAGACTATGCCAGGTACTAAGACCCAATACTCTTATTTAGAGAAGAAGTGTCTTTTACTCATCTTTATAGTAAAAAATTGGAGGCATGAGTTACAACACCACATAGTCCAATTGGTCTCTCATATAGACCTGCTGAAGTATATCCTTGGTCATCCGATGCTGACTGGGTGCTTAGCCCGATGGGTGGTCATTCTTTAACAATATGAAATTTAGTTTGTGTCATATAAGTCGGTTAAAGGAAAATAACTAGATGATTTCCTCGTAGAATATCCCACCTTGATGAATATAATAGAGGAAAACGAGCTTCTATATTATGTGGTCTTATATGCCCATGAAACTCCCCTGACATGGGAGATATATTTTGATGGTTCCTCATGATGTCCAATCAGGAAAAGGATGGAAACCCCGAATCCTAACCAGGTTGTCTCAGGGATTGTATTTTTTATCTTGACAAAGAAGTTTTGACCTAAAATTTCTCACTATCTTAAGGCTGCATAGATAACAAGGTATAATACCAATCCCTCATTGATGGTTTGGAATTGACCCTATAGCTGCAAATTGCATACCAAAACAACAAATGGGATATATAGTTAGTGATAAAGTAGGTCAATGGTGAATATGAAATCAAGAAGGAAGAATTGGCCCCATCACTAGATATGTTAGGGGACTAGTGGTGGGGTTCCCTTTTCAACCCATGTTATTTTATGTTCCTCGATCACAGAACAATCACACTAGTGCATTGTCCAATGCGACCACCATCTTAGCTTATCCTGATGATGAAGAAATAATATTAGGAATTACACATTGGAAAATGGTCTTAGTAATCAACTTCTATGATATGGAAGAGATAAATGGGGTCAACATCACCCCATAGTTTGATGCATTGATAGTCACCACTGGATTGATGGATCCCATAATTGGGTATGTCCATAATGGGAATATATAAACGGATAAAGCTGGAAGGGAATAGGTTCGGTGTCATGTAGTGAAATTTACCCTGTAGGGTATCCCAAATGAGATGAAAATTCTCTAAAATAGTAGTTTTGATGGAATCATCATTATATGCATAGAAAAAATAGAGATTTACACTACCATGGAATAAGTCCATGTGGGATCTTGGGGAACACATCTATCCAGAACCATGCTCTTCCATCAAATCTTGAGGTTAGGATATTACTAGAAAACCATGATACAAGACTGCATGGGATTCACCAAGAAATGTCATGCATTCCAAATCCATGAAAAATTTATCCATGAGCCTCCAAAATTGTTACATACAGCTAAATATTCATGTCCATTTTATGTTTGGGGATGGATTTCATGGGGCTATATCCAACAGCCACAACTAATCATTTGAATTACATCCTTACTAATATTGAAGTATTTTCAAAATAGGATGAGTCCATACCACTCAAGGAGGTCAGGATAAAGAATATCATCAAATCAATAAGTCCTATATCATCACCAGGTTCAGATTACCTCACACAATATTGGCAGACAAATGCACCAAATTGTTTTCCACTGAGTTGAAGAATGTGTAATAGGAATACAATATCGAGTCTAATCACTCATCTCACAATCATGAAGTGGATAATGGATAGATATAGGACTTAAATAAGACTCTATCAAATATATTCTTGAATATGATGAAAAATGATAAGAAGTATTGGATGGACAAACTCCTTCATGCTTTATGGGCCAACTGTACCACCACTCATACTGCCTCATGAAAAACAACATACTCATTGGTGTATAAGATGGAAGAAAATTTACGCACAGAAGTCCAGCTAATCTCAGTGTAAATTTACATATATAAAAACTCGCAGATGATAAACAATTGAAAAAGTGGCTGGATGAGTTGGAATGACTATATGAGATGAGGTTGTGCACACCGCACAATCTAGAAATTCATCAGAATCAGATAGCTCTGACCTTTAATAAAAATGTTGTCCTTTATTAATTACATCAAGGAGAACTGGTATTATCCTTGATAACCCCAATCATACATGGAAATAAACCCCTAAAATTGGATACTAAGTTGGCATTACCTTATGTAATACATGAGGCTTATGATAATGGTGCTTATTAGTTAGACACTATATATGGGGAGCATGTCAGACCACCAACCAATGTGAGGTTTTTCAGGAAATACATTGCATAATAGGTTATCCTCGACAACCACATCAGTATAAGTATCATCATTAGTCCTAACCACATGATGTTAAACTGTATGAAGTTTTTCCTTGTCATAAGATGTTAAAATGCATGATTTCCTAAGAACTATGCATGGATTGATTATTATTATCACATAATATGTAGTGATTCCTTAAACTCTATTACTGACCCCATCCATAAGATAATTTTATTTCTATAATAGGTGATATAATTTCCGTACCGCAGGATTAAAAACTACACTGACCTTGAACCCCCCACAAGATGGGTAACCCAATGTCCTTACATCATGATGTAAAACTACAAAGATTTGTGATATCCATATCTATTCATGTCAAGTATCCTACATATTTTCTTCATGGTGTTAAACTACATGGTTCTTCAAGAACTACTTAGGAATTCATTCCCATTTTTGACTAGATAACTATGGATACCTCAATCTTATATATCGGTATAAACACTACATGATCCAAAATTCCTTTGTCCCACCCCCTTCTATCTATAAATTATAGTGAAACCCATTTAATTCATTATTTCTCACAATGAGAAAAAAATGTGGGATCATAGGAATTGCGATATAGACTTACCCTCACAATAAAGGAATAAAGGTATACAATTGGTCTATTATGATTCCTCTCCACATGACGGTAAAATACACGGTCGATATAGCATTCTGTCTTTTTATAACATATCTTTCATTCCATTACACGGAACTGAGGATCTTAAAGGTTTAGTGTCTTGGAAAAAAGGAACATAATACATGAAAAGAAAAAAAAACAATCTTCTTAAACACTTGAAAGGCTTCTCCTTAAGTTCATCCTAGGTTCATTACTGCATCTCATAACCTGGGGACATACATCAAAAGAAAGGGTGAGCAGAAGGCCCAGTAAGGGAAACAAGAGAAACATTTTACATGTGAACTTGAGATACTTCAATAAGGACATGAAAAACATTAAGGCATGAGAAGAAATCATGAGATACATCATAATAAAAATAAAATTTTTCATAACTTGAAGGTGTGGCTGCAACATTTAATATTGACAATCATTTCGTTTCACCAAGTTCCATCCCCAAGGTGTCGTTGAAAATTACCAAGGTTATTCACCAAGGCGTCGTTAAAATGGTCATCTCTAGAGATTAAGTCTTTACCCAATGCATTGGAGCGCTATCAGGGCGCACCCTTGACATGTATTTATAATCATGTGAGCCACATATATCATCATAAATAATTTCATAAACAACCCATATAGCATAAAATAAATGGGTTTCATTTCATAATCATAACGTTTTAAAAACTTCTTTAAAGACATGATCTTTATGTCACTTTAAACACACGGAAGGGGAGAGCGGGTTACATGTATGTAAATCCCATAATTTAAAATAGAAAATTTTGGTATATATGTGAATACACATATAGAAGGTATAGCTTTGAGTATTCACTTAATAAAATAAAATATCTTTAGAAAAAGATAGAGACATTTTGAGACGAAAATTCTGCAGCATAACGGCTATGTTACAAGGTTTTTAGAAAACATTGAAAAGAGAGGGGAAATGGGTCAAACATTCATAAATGACCAATAAAATCATAGAGGTACATAATATAAAGGATTTATGAAAATGGTAATGAAATTTGAAAATATACCATATGAAATGAAGAACATGAAAGGAAGAGAAAAATAATATTTCTCTTATGAAAGTTCGGCAGCCTAACGGCGTCACATAAACTTCAACCAAAAATGAATTGATGAGATCAAATAGGGTCTCTCATCATAAAATTCCAGTATGATAGATATAGATATCATACCCCAACATAATAAAAAGGAACTTGAAATACTTGACATGAAAGTAGAACGTTGAAAAAGAGAAGGGTGAAAGAATCCCTTAAAAATTCGGCAGCCTAACGACATCACTTAAACTTCAACCAAAATTAATTGATGAGATGAAATAGGGTCTCTCATCATATGAACATAAATGATCAGTATGATAGATTTAGAGATCATACCCCAACATAATAAAAAGGAACTTGAAAGACTTAACATGAAAGTAGAACTTCAAAATGAGAAGGGTGAAGAACCACTTAAAAATTCGGCAGCCTAACGGTGCCACTTAAAACTTTAAAATACTGAATTGAAGAGATAAAATGGGGTCTCTAATCATATGATCATAAAAGATAAGTATGATAAATTTAGATATCATAACCCAACATAATAAAAAGGAACTTGAAATACTTGACAAGAAAATAGATCTTGAAAATGAGAAGGGAGAAAGAATCTGTTACAAAACTTTTGGCAGCCTAACGATGCCACTTAAAACATCATAAAACGAAATAATGAGAGTAAGCGGGGATCTCTCATTATGTGAACATGAAATGGGCAGTAATAGGAGTATAAAAGAACACCCTTTAACATAATAACATGGAGCATAAAAGAAATTACATAAAAGAGATTTCTTGAAAAGAAAGAGAGAGATCGGATCCCTTACCTTAAAACATAACTCTTAAAACTCAAAGGTTTGGGCCTTGAGGTCTTGGGGGCACCTTGGGAGGACTCCTTGGGAGGAAATGAGACCCGAAATTCGTTGGGGGAGAGTGGGGAGTCGAAAAGGATGAGAGGATGGCTTGGTATTTATAGGGAAAGTGAGGGGACAAGGCATTAATGGCCAAGGGACACCTCAAAAGTGCTTTTATCAAAACCATGTGCTCTCCCTTGGAATTTACCATGGAGTTAGGGCACATGGGGCCCCAAAAACAACAATTCATCACCCTTGGCCGGAAAACCTCTAAAATATCTCATGAAATCATCATGACACAGTTATGATGTCATTAAACATACCGAAACCCTAAAACTGTATTTTTACTATTCACTGAAAATTCAACTTTCTCAAAAAGATCCCAAAATTTCACCTTAACCAAATATCAAGGCTCTGATTTCAAAAAAGAACTCCGTTTTATAAAAATAATTTCCTAAATATCTTTAATTTTATTTTTAAATAAATACACTATTCACTGAAAATTCATTTTTTAGAAAAATCCCCAAAAATTACCATAACATAATATCGATGCTTTGAGTTCAAAAATAAAGTCTATTTTATAAAAATAATTTTCTAATTATTTTTAATTAAATTTTTATTTAAAAAACACTATTAACCCAATAAAAACTAGTACTTGACTAATAATTTATGAAACCATTATTTAACCATTTTATTGAATCACATTACTTAATCAAGGTGCCTAGATTATACTAATACTTTATTTAAGTGAGATTACTAATCCATTTGGACTCATTACTAATCCTAATCATAAAATCACTATTCATATTTTACTATTTTTCATAAATCAAATTTATCTTATTAGACTCTAAATTTCGTACTGAACATAATTGTAGAAGACCATTTTTTTCAAATCATTACACATTTTTAATTATTTAAAGTTTACAAAAACATTTTTAAAATATAATTTTTCTAAAATTCATCAAAAATATGCATTCTATATTTATCCGGTCATTTGAAAATTCATAAAATTCATCATAAGAAGAAATCCCAATTTTTATTTAAAACAATGGATTACACAAGGCAGTTACGGTCTCCTTACATAGCCCCTTATCACACAAGCATAGGACCTAAGTGTAAGGTGTGCTAAGGTGAGAGAATCCGAGGGAGGCTCGGCCAACATCGCACGAGTAGTAATTTCTATCGGTTTGAACTTCTCGCGAAGGCGATACCGTTCTAGTTTCACACGATGAAGTTCAGCTTGGGTTTGGTCCAGATCAAAGCCCAGTGGTGCTACCTCCTTCCCAAGTTCGATTAGATGGGCTTTGATCGGTCCAAGACTACTGTGTGAGGCCATCAAATCTTCTTTCTATATTAATTAACCAAGATTACTTGTATTTAGAGACAATAATCAAAACGTTTAGTTTCCAGCGGTCATATTGACCAATGGTCATATAATAGTCAAAAACCAACGGTATCATTTTAATTATACTCATGTTATCAAATGAAACATTTTTGTGGAGTATAAAAATAAAATAAAATAACACATGAAATTAGGAAACAAGATTTATTCAAAATTTCAGGTTGTTACAATCTTCCACCCTTAAGAAATTGCGTCCTCACAATTTTTTAAAATTAGGTTTTGAAATTCATTGAATGTCCCACATAGGAAAAGGAGTCAGTAAAACTATTACTTTAAAAGAAAGAAAGGGAAGTATGAATGTCACCCGAGTTAGCCCACACTAGGATTCCATGTAGGAAAACATGGACATGGAAGAAAAACAAAGGGTCAAGTTCTGAGGGAGAGTGATAGAGAATGCGATTAGGAGAAAGTTAACCATAAGAAAATCCCTAACTTATGATGTGTGTAAACGGTCATTGATTACCTAGTAGGAAACGTAAACCAACAACATTTTTGTTTTATGTTCCTTTTCATAATTTTGAGGAATTCATTTACTACATAGAACAAAAACATAAGAAAATATACCTACCTTCATGTAGAGTTTCATCCTTTAATAATTTTCTACCAAAACTAATCTTTTCTCCAAAAATTGAGCATTCAAAACTACTTGGTCTCATCAAAACACAAGAATCATCTTCTAGAGAATCACATAATCCACAAAAGATTAACTATCTATTTCTACTATCTTTAAACATTATCCCAAAAACAGAAAGGGTAAGGTAAAACAACTCTTCAAAAAGAAAGAATCCAATAGGAAGGGAAACTATTTTTAAATCTTCAAAGTTCCATGGTACTACCCAAAGTTCATCATAGACCATCCCATAAATAACGGTCCTTAAAATTCCTCAAAATAAACCAAACTAATATTGAAACCCAAATACAAGAGGGATTTGATAACATAGTCTTCCAAAATAAACTTCATTGTTCATCTCCAAACAACATCAACCACACCTAACATCTTATAACAAAAGTAGCTAACCTAAACATATTTTACCCAAGATAGGTTAATCATTTCCATAAGTAACCTAAATTACTATAAGTCCACCTTAAATTCATTGATTCTTCAAAATATAAGTCAACCTTACTCCTCAATGAAAATACAGTAGTAATCTATTTATCTTGATCATATAGGGTCCTCAAAATATTGAACGTCTTCCAAAATAATAATCATCTTTTAATCCCCTAATCATCTCTGTCGTATTAATACAACAATCGTAGAATTTCCTATTACATTGGTTGTTCGGACATGTTCTTCCATTTCCCGCCATTAACTAAGAAAAGAAGCTATAATTAGGGGCTTAAATACTTAGCCAATAATCATGAAAAGAAACTTAAAGCATATAAGGATAACTTGTAGAAGAAAATTATACCCTAACTTGTGATCCCCTAGGTTACCATCTAGGTTATCCATGATCATATATTCTTATGTGATCCTTTATTTTATTTTATCTTTGTTCCTTTAACAATGGTTCATACTAAGCTTATGAATTTACCAAAGCATATCCCCGGGAGTTTCATAACCAAGAGTGCAGTAAGGACCGTTGTCGTGTACCAGTTCCCGTTCGAGTCTAGATCAAAGTGGTGTTTTCTGGTTTTACCCCTATGTACATCTGTGCCAGAGCCACCTCTACCTGCTCGTATCCAGACAAGGATGTATTTTCATGGAAACCCCTTACTCAATAGTCACCAAAATACCAGGAAGATTTCATATATTTAAACTTTTCTATAGGATTCTTCCTAGAGTTTTCATATCCTAATTTCCACAAATAACTAAACCATCCTTTGATACCAACTATAGCATCCCGTCTTTTTATAACATAACTTTCATTCCATTACATGAAACTGAGGATCTTTAAGGTTTAGTGTCTTGTAAATAAGGAACATAATACATGAAAAGAACAAAAAACAATCTTCTTAAACACTTGAAAGGCTTCTCCATAAGTTCATCCTAGGTTCATTACTGCATCTCATAACCTGGGGACATACATCAAAAGAAAGGGTGAGCAGAAGACCCAGTAAGGGAAACAAGAGAAACATTTTACATGTGAACATGAGATACTTCAATAAGGACACGAAAAAACATTAAGGCATGAGAAGAAATCATGAGATACATCATAATAAAAATAAGATTTTTCATAACTTGAAGGTGTGGCTGCAACATTTAATATTGACAATCGTTTCATTTCACCAAGGTCCATCCCCAAGGTGTCGTTAAAAATTACCAAGGTTATTCACCAAGGCATCGTTAAAATTGTCATCTCTATAGATTAAGTCTTTACCCAATACATTGGAGTGCTATCAGGGCGCACCCTTGAAATGTATTTATTATAATGTGATCCACATATATCATCATCAATAATTTCATAAACAACCCTATAGCATAAAAGAAATGGGTTTCATTTCATAATCATAACGTTTTAAAAACTGCTTTAAAGACATGATCTTTATGTCACTTTAAACCCACAGAAGGGGAGAGCGGGTTTCATGCATGTAAATCCCAGAAATTAAAATATAACATTTTGGTATATATGTGAATACACATATAGAAGTTAGAGCTTTGAGTATTCACTTAATAAAATAAAATATCTTTAGAAAAAGAGAGAGACATTTTGAGACGAAAATTCTGCAGCATAACAGCTATGTTACAAGGTTTTTAGAAAACATTGAAAAGAGGGGGGAAATGGGTCAAACATTCATAAATGACCCATAAAATAGTATAGGTAAAGAATATAAAGGATTTAAGAACATGGTAATGAAATTTGAAAATATACCATATGAAATGAAGAACATGAAAGGAAGGAAAAAATAAGATTTCTCTTATGAAAATTCGGCAGCCTAACGACGTCACATAAAATTCAACCAAAAATGAATTGATTAGATCAAATAGGGTCTATCATAATAATAGTCAAGTATGATAGATATAGATATCATACCCCAACATAATAAAAAGGAACTTGAAAGACTTGACATGAAAGTAGAACATTGAAAAAGAGAAGGGTGAAAGAATCCCTTAAAAATCCGGCAGCCTAACGGCATCACTTAAACTTCAACAAAAATTAATTGATGAGATCAAATAGGGTCTCTCATCATATGAAAATAAATGATCAGTATGATAGATTTACAGATAATACCCCAACATAATAAAAAGGAACTTTAAAGACTTAATATGAAAGTAGAACTTCAAAATGAGAAGGGTGAAGAACCACTTAAAAATTCGGCAGCCTAACGACGCCACTTAAAATTTCAAAATACTGAATTGAAGAGATAAAATGGGGTCTCTCATCATATGATCATAACAGATCAGTATGATAAATTTAGATATCATACCCCAACATAATTAAAAAAAACTTGAAATACTTGACAAGAAAATAGATCTTGAAAATGAGAAGGGAGAAAGAATCCGTTACAAAAATTTCGGCAGCCTAACGGCGCCACTTAAAACATCATAAAACGAAATAATGAGAGTAAGAGGGGATCTATCATTATGTGAACATGAAATGGGAAGTAATAGGAGTATAAAAGAACACCCTTTAACATAAGAACATGGATCATAAAAGAAATTACATAAAAGGGATTTCTTGAAAAGAAAGAGAGAGATCATATCCCTTACCTTAAAACGTAACTCTTAAAACTCAAAGGTTTGGGCCTTGAGGGCTTGGGGCACATTGGGAGGACTCCTTGATAGGTAATGAGACCAGAAATTCGTTGGGGGAGAGTGGGGAGTCGAAAAGGATGAGAGTATGGCTTGGTATTTATAGGGAATTTGAGGGGACAAGGCATTAATGGCTAAGGGACACCTCAAAAGTGCTTTTATCAAAACCATGTTCTCTCCCTTGGCATTTACCATGGAGTTAGGCCACATGGGGCCCCCAAAACAATAATTCATCACCCTTGTCCGTCCAATCTTTAAAATATCTCACGACATCATCATGACACAGTTATGATGTCATTAAACATACCGAAACCCTAAAACTGTATTTTTACTATTCACTGAAAATTAAACTTTCTCAGAAAGATCCCAAAATTTCACCGTAACCAAATATCAAGGCTCTGATTTCAAAAATGAACTCCATTTTAGAAAAATAATTTTCTAAATATCCTTAATTTTATTTTTAAATAAATATACTATTCACCGAAAATTCATTTTTTTAGAAAAATCCCCAAAAATTACCATAACAAAATATCGATGCTCTGAGTTCAAAAATAAAGTCCATTTTATAAAAATAATTTTATAATTATTTTTAATTAAATTTTTAATTAAAAAACACTATTCACCCAAAAAAAACTAATACTTGACTAATAATTTATGAAACCATTATTTAACCATTTTATTGAATCACATTACTTAATCAAGGTGCCTAGATTATACTAATACTTTATTTAAGTGAGATTACTAATCCATTTGGACTCATTACTAATCCTAATCATAAATCACTATTCATATTTTACTATTATTCAAAAATCAAGTTTATCTTATTAGACTCTAAATTTTGTACTGAACATAATTGTAGAAGACCATTTTTTCCAAATCATTACACATTTTTAATTATTTAAAGTTTACAAAAACATTTTTAAAATATACTTTTTCTAAAATTCATCAAAAATATGCATACTATATTTATCCGGTCATTTGAAAATTCATAAACTTCATCATAAGAAGAAATCCCAATTTTTATTTAAAACAAAGGATTACACAAGGCAGTTACGGTCTCCTTACATAGCCACTTATCACACCAGCATAGGACCTAAGTGTAAGGTGTGATAAGGTGAGAGAATCCGAGGGAGGCTCGGCCAACATCACACGAGTAGTAATTTCTATCAGTTTGAACTTCTCAAGAAGGTGATCCCATTCTAGTTTCACACGATGAAGTTCAGCTTGGGTTTGGTCCAGAGCAAAGCCCAATGGTGCTACCTCCTTCCCAAGTTCTGTTAGATGGGCTTTGATCGCTCCAAGACTACTGGGTGAGGCCATCAAATTTTCTTTCTATATTAATTAACCATGATTACTTGTATTTAGAGACAATAATCAAAACGTCTAGTTTCCAGCTTTCATATTGACCAATGGCCATATAATAGTAAAAAACCAACGATATCATTTTAATTATACTCATGTTATCAAATGAAACATTTTTTTGAGTATAAAAATAAAATAAAATAACACATAAAATTAGGAAACAAGATTTATTCAAAATTTCAGGTCGTTACAGTCGATGTACTTGCCACATGATGTTAAATTACATGGTTTTCCAAGAACTTTGTATGGGACGATTCTCATTATCATGAGATATATAGTGATACCCATACATCCACTCATGGGTCCAACCACAATGTTCCCATCAATTCACATCGGTTCACCTCTTCCCTCACCACATGACATTAAACTTCATGGAATTTTGAGAACTATGTATGGATTGATTCTCATATTTTATGAGATATGTAGAGATTCCCTAATATCTATTCATGAGCCCAGCTGTAATGGTTTGATTTATTTACATCAGTCCACTTTCTTCTTTACCGCATGATATTAAACTGCATAGAACATCGAGAACTATTTGTAGCTTGATTCCTATCATCACAAGATACATAGTGATGCCTGTATCTCTAATCCTCAGACTATCTACAATGGTATATGGAATTAATTCCCACCTCTATGTGAAGGTAAGACATGCATAAATTATTTCCCCTTCAAGAACTATCTTTGACTTGATTCATGCCCCATAGGATACATAGTGATGCCTGAATTTCAAACTCTGAGACCAGTCAAAACAAACGAGTATAAAAATGCCCCCTCCTAGTATACGGGTGATACCTATGTAGGAAAATTCATTTATAACTACGTGTGGCTAGATTCTTATCCTCAAAATATATGCAATGTTTACTGAGTCTCCCTATCTGGGCCCAACCACAACATTGCAGTACTTTCACATCGGTTCCCACATCCTTAACGCATGACATTAAACCTCATGGATGTATGACCTTACCAAATGACATTAAACTATATGGAAGTACATCCTTAACACATGATATTAAATTTCCTAGAAGTACATCCTTACCACATGATGTTAAACTTCATGTAAGTACATTCCTACTGCATGATGTTAAACTACATGGAATTACATCATTTTCATATGATGTTAAACTACATGGATGGACGCCCTTATTCCATGTTGTTACATTATGTGTAAGTACGTCCTTACCACATTATATTAAATTTCATGGAAGTATGTCCTTACCGAATGACCTTAAACTGCATGGAAGTATGTCGTTACCACATGAAATTAAACTACATGGGAGTATGTCCTTAAATAATGACATTAAAACTAAATGTAGGAAGGTACATCCCCACTAAATGGAGTTACTAGGGACACCACCACCATTTTCACCACATATTATAAGACCAAAATATAATTACCCTGGATGACCATAGTACGAGGTGCTTCAACTATATTTTAAATCCGCTCAATCCATAAGACACACTCAATGCATCAGGTTTCTTAGATTGCTGAAACCTTCCATGGCTCTTGGAAAGGATATCTGACATCATGGAACCTTTTCTTAACTATACATACATGCCCATCGATCCTGCATATGCGCTTATTGAATCAATGAAATGTGAAATTTTGAAAAAGTATAGTCCAATCCTCATGAGCCCTGACATTATTATGGAATCACTCAAATCATCAAGGGTTCTGAACTACTCCATGTTTGAATATCCTATATCATTAATCATGAACCAAGAATCTTCATCCATGATTTACAACATTTCCATATCCCGCCCGAAAGGATGTTTGGGTGATCCTAACTATGAGAATCCTTATTAGTATCTTGTGTAACATCTACAATATTCGGTCTATATGAGTCATAACCCAGAACAACCTACATTTCATTCATGACTGTATGACCTTAAATCCTTTCCCATAATGGTCCCAATCATAATAACTTAGACTATTAATGAAAGTTACACAATACTTTTTATGTCAAAAACCTGCAAAGGGAAATAAGAGAAAAAGTTGAGTCTACTCCCACTAAACTCCTCATTCTCAGAGTTTATGAAAAAGTCATAATGAAATGATATAAGGCATAAATCTCATAGTGTCTACCTTGTAACCCTATTAAACTTCAAGAAATGCTTTCTACGACATTTTGATCTAGTAAAAAATTAGTGTAATGGTTTTTCCCATCTCATCACCGTGAGAATATGTTCGTTAGGCGGTGCCAAAACTTTTATGTTACTCACTCTCTCCTTGGATTTTTAAGTTTCTAGATATAACACATAATGAGTTGGGGTGTCTATGATCATTTTAAACTTCCATGGCCCTTTTAAAGGATATTTTGCTTCAAGGACCCTTTTTTGACAATGCACACATGCCTAGGGCTCCTGCATATAAACTTTTTTCTATCAACTGAATGTGATGCTAGAAAAAGTTACGTTATGATTCTCGTTATCCCTGACATCATCATGATATTACTCAACACCTTAGGGTTTCTGAACCACTCTTGGTATGACTATCCCATATCATTCTCCTGATTCGAGCACTTTGGGTCATGATTTACAATCGCCACCCCAAAATATCCAAGAGGATTTGTTATCTTTGATGTCACATAACCATGTTTCATACCCTTTACCAAGGAGAAAATGTTACACTTCATTCCCTATCCTTTGATATCTCACACCTCATGATTCAAAACCCCAGGGTGTAGGGATCAAGATTCATGATTTATGAAATAATTTTCATATGGTTCCAAAAAACTTCTTGGATAGCCCTCTTTCTATATCCAACTTCTTAATCTAGATGTTTGAGTACCCATAAACCATTCAATTGCATTATATGGAGGTGGAGGTTATCTTCTTCTTATCATGATGCCGATGCATAAGTGCCTTCACCCTCTTACTAAATGAATATTCTCTTTTCCAGAAAGATCCTCAATCCTTGTGAGCCCTAGAAACACCGCGACAGAACATGGATTCTCATAATGTCATTGGACATACCCAACATCTATAAATCATCCCATATTCATGGACTTATAATTTCAGGTTATGATTTACATCACCCATATTCAACTATCATGGTAGATCCAACTTCCCTAATATTTCTCCTTCAACTGATATCAACTCCATTAATCTTCCATAGCCCCAAGAAAGGATACCCAACTTCAAGGAACCTTTACTTTACTATGCATGCATGCCTATGGATATTGGATATGTGCATATGGTCATCAACTAAATGTGTCACTCTGAAAAAATGTCCTTCCGATCCTTGTGATCCTCAGAAACCCCATGTAAAAAACCCAACACCTCAGTGTGTTTTAGGTCATTCTTGGAATATCTGCACCATATATTAGGTATGAGAAAAAGGACCCTAAACTAATGTGATATTAGGCCTAAGCTAAAATACCTAAAACAAAATCAATAGAATGTTTGAGCTAAAATTTCATAAACTAATGTAATAGGATGTCTGAGCTAAAATACCATAAACTAAAGAAATAGAAGGTTTGAGATAAAAGACCATAAAATAAAATGTTGGAAGTTATGAGGAAAAAGATACTAAACTATTGTGATATTAGGTTTGATCTAAAATAATATAAAAATCAATATAAGGTTTGAGCTTAAAGACGCTAAACTAAATCAATAGAAGGTCTGACCTAAAAGACCCTAAACTAAATGAATTATTTGGTCCGAGCAAGATGACCTTAAGCTAAAGTATTATGAGGTCCAAGATAAAATATTCTAAAATAATGTAATAGAAGGTTTGAGTTAAAAAAAATTAAACTAAACCAATAGAAAGACCGATATAAAAGACCATAAACTAACGAAATAGAAGGTCCGAGCTAAATGACCCTAAACTAAATCGATATTAGGTCTAAGATAAAAGATCATAAACTAAAGTGAATGTAAATTATTTATCCTGTGAGAGGTTATAAGGCTTTCTATATGGACTTAATAGAATCATGTTATTATCACCAATCATACCTGCTTTGGGTAATAATGGTGCACTCTCCCCTAAGGCATATATTTTTCAAGGAAACTTGAATAGAGTCATCAGTAATAGACTCCATGACAGTTGGAATTCGTGAAATTTTTTGAAAAAAAATCATCAAATACTGACATTCAGATTTTATTGAAATTATGAAAAGGATGGGTATCGTCAGTGATTATCATAATATTTGAACAACAAAATATCATACACAACATGAAGCAAAGGAAAGTAGATGATATAATATAAATTACAGCAAACCTATTCATTGATTATATAAAAAGGAGGGATCATCACATATCGAATCCTATCCTATGAATGTAATACCTAAAAAGTGATTTCAAAAATTCACCTCTATTAAAAAATATGCTCGGATGTGTTTTTAATGTTAATTAGAACTCTCCCCAATAAAGTCACAAATTTGAGTAATTAATCAATAGGTTCAATCTCCATATCCACATAACATTGAAGCTGCTCCACTTTGGAAAATGTGTCAAGACTGGCTTTTATTACTTGTTTAAGTGTCTTTGATGCTCCTGTATATTCTCTTCCAATACATGGATTGACTACTGAAACTTGGACTGATCTTTCTAAAGGTGATTGATTATAGACTGGAGATGATCATTTTGAATCATTCCATCAATAATTGCATCCTCTTGAGTAGCAGCCTCTATCACTCACTGAGGAGCTTCATTCGATGTTTTACTATAGTTCTTATTCACTGAAGATGAAGGATCAACAACTACCACCCTCAATTCAAATGCTCTCATCTATTCTCACATAGTGATTACCTCCTTTACCAAATAATGAAGGGAAGAATAATCGAATCCTTTATAATCAAGTGCTGGAAACATGAATCAAAGATGACCTAATCAATCTTTCAAATCATACAATGAGGTTTATGATACTAAAATCTATATCCCCCTCTACATTGGTCATTTCATTGAATTATAAAGTGATTCATACCTAAGGCCTTGGTCTAGGATTTAAATGAGGATGAGAACATATTTCGTAATAAGATTGCTTAGAGGTGGGGCTATTCCCATAGTCTTCAATGATAAAGGGAAAGAAGCATCCTTCACATTAATTCACCTAGTCCGAGGATCTATTAGAGGGGTAGCCACTAGAGCCTCAGAATTTCGAGGCAAGGTCACTATAGTAATGGGTGAATGGGTATTCTGGTTATAGGATGAATCATGAGGTATCCTCAAATATTTGTGGATGTGACTATGATTAGAACCATAAATTTTTCAGTTGTGTCACTGATGGAATCCATCTCTTCAACCTCATCCTCATGAGAAGATGAAACACTTTATTGTGATTAAAAAATTAGTGGTATCTCTACCTATTTTTATACAAAATTAAATTTCTCACAACTCTTATAGACGGAAAGAGTAGATCATAATATCAGGAGGTATTACACAAGTAAAAAAAGGGTTTGGCCTTGAAAAATCGTTTACCTTGTCAAAATTCACATCCTTGTTGGTTAATGTAGAAGATGAATAAATACCTATATTAGAACTATCGAAAAATGAATCCATACACACCAGATAGGATAGTACACCCATTGAAAAGTCTATGTTAGGAAAAACTCTTGATTGAACTAGCCCCTCAGCCTTGTATGCTTCAAAATGTGATGGCTTTTGTAGTGTAAGATATACTAAAACCACAAAACGCTAATCCAAACCCTCAAAAAAAAGACACGTTCTCTTATAAAAAAGCCAAACATGGACCTTAAAAGTTTCAAAAAATAGTGAATGGGCTACCAAGATAATCCAACATAGAGGGGGAAATGGAATACCCAACTTACGTGAAGATTCAAAAGGAGGAGGATCTAAAAATATAGATTTTCTCCCTTTAGTTTTCTTCTTTATTTTTGAATAAGGGACTCCAGAAGGCATCAATGTTGGAGTCGTCACCTTTGAAGATAAAATCACCACCCCCATCTGAGCTTGTCGGCCTGGGGACCCTTCATCATCGATTCCCTGGTCATCTCCAAATCCCTCCCACAGAACAATTCCATGAGGAGTATATTCAATGGATGGTAGTGCCAAATGATCTTCAATGACCTCTCCCTACGACAACACATAAAATAGATATCAATACAATTTAAAAGGCACTATGGAATATCAAGAGTCACATTAAGCCCCAACTCAACATTTCCTCAATGATAGAATAACCCTATTCATCCACTATGAAATGAAGTGTTACTGGGAGGAAAATTTAAGGGAATCATGAAGAATAAAATTTCTGAAACTAGAAATATCCAAAACAAAATCAATAACATGGATTAAGGCCCTCACTTCCTCATGATTTTATATAAAGGAATGGCCATGAGGCACATTGATACATGGAAAACCCTCCATGTGCACCTTTGATAGGTCCTGTATTCCAAAGGGTATGACTTTAGAATGATTCAACTTCATGGACACACATTTATGAGATGTGATTGGAAACCTTAAATCATAAAAATCTCTTATATCCATAGAATAAGATCCCTCTATCGGAAATGTTAAACATTTGACTTCCTTACGATGTGATACAAGATATTCTAACCTTATCAAAGCCAACCGATTTCTAATATTTGTATTGTATTCAACCACTGGGGGATGGTCGATCTCACTTATAAATTAGACAATTAACCATTTGGATATGAGGGAATCAAAATGTCTGTACAAGCATGGGAGAGTCCGATTGCTTCATCATGTGGGTGAAGGCATATTTCCACACCAGTTTCTTCTCTAGTAAATGTCAACCAAAATTGGTGAGATACCATTAGGTGTTCCTTAGCTATAACATAAACAGGAACTATACACCATGGTTGAAAGCACAAAAATTGGCAGATAAACCAGAATGGTGCATAACACTGGAAAATAAGGGTCCGGTGCATATGGGAAGAAAGAACCCCGCACAAAGTGACATCATATAAGATAATTATTAAACGATAGACTTTCCATTTTCAACAAAATTTCACACCAATACAAGTCTATAAATCCTAAATAAGAAACATTCATATAGTTTTATATAATACCTAAAATCCGGATCCTTCAATATGATGGGTTTTACTCCATTAATGTATTACATATATGGTATGAAGATAATATCAGTGATTTTTCGAATGTTGAGGTACTCCTAACCTCCAAGACGAGCCCCCATCCAATCCCATAATACTTGTAAGGGGCCTAAGATCTGGTAAGGGGCCTCTCCCTTATTAACATGGTAAAATTTGTGGTATAAATTTTCTAACATTGCGATCTCCATCCCAAATTGATCTCCCAACCATTATAGTGTCCATCATTTATGTGGAGACCCTGAATCCCCCATTATCCTTTTTCATAAGTATGTACCCTCTTAGGTACATGGCTATGAAGCATTTTTTTTTTGAAAAAATGATCAATTATAGGGAAAATATACCACCCCTAATATATAAAGATCCCACCTTTAACTATAGGCCAATAAACACCCAGTGAACTATAAGAATCCTTCGTAATAATGGCCTTCAACTTCCTGACATCTAGATTTGAAATTTTTTTCTTAATGAAATAATATAATCATGTTATGAAAGGAAAATATGCTCTGGAAATCACCCCCTTGGAATGGGTCATCTTAGACAGCTTAATCATCTCCTGGGTTAATGGAGAAGTCATTTCTATGCCATTTCCATGTCATTCCAAGCAGATTGAGGAGGAAAGAATTTTTCGTACAAATTGCCACGTATCAGTACACCAAAAATATATTAAATGTCCCAAAGACTAATTTCGACATCACCATGTGTAAGATTTAAAGTTTTTGTATCCATACTCCAACAGCTAATTAGATCCACCATGAGACTCTTGTTGCAATAGGTCGATTTCTACAATATCCAGACAACCTCATACATTCCAATTTCCTTTACCACTATATGAAATTTATAGATAATATACTAAACCTAGAAGGGTCGTCCCCAGTCTAGTCTAAATCAACCCATTGATCATATTTACCATCTATAAATCCAACCAAATGTATGATCAATGTTAGACTACCATATTATTTAGAAATACATATAGACGTCCTTATCAGATGCACGATAAATCCTTGAAAATTATTTGGGAATAAATTTCATTTGGTGTCCATCATTACAGTCCTGTTTAGAGATGGAGTTCTCCCTAGTTAAATGTTCACTCAGAAAGAGTTTTGGGACCTATGAATCCCTGAAAAGTGTACAAATGATGACTTTGGCTAAGGAATCATAGCATCATTAGTGAGACCAAACCCGTAATGGAGTCATAAGTCAAAAATGGATATTTTGAAATTATTGATCCCATATATTTTAGCAGATGCTTTTGAAATGATCCAATCAAATGATAAAAGGTGGGATCCACCTCTGGCACTATAACATCACGGCGGGCAACTACTTATCTTTCCTCCCTATTCTAAACCTTATGAGCAGATTGATAAGGGCCATAATCCATATGAAATAAAGTATGTGTCACATGTTAGATGAAGAAAATAAATTTTCTCAAAATCATGGTTAGTCCTATCAGCATTAGGCTCATTGTGTGACTTAGTAAGGGATTATCAAACCAAATAATAAGTTCACGAATAAAAATATCTCTAGAGGACTTGTGGGTCACATAACCACCACATGGAATCAAGTGTACTGCATCACCACTTGGATACTTGTTACTTCAGGACCTGAATATTGTCATGTGAGTTATAGATGACAAAATGATCATGCCAACAACTCTAACAATGTCCTCAAGACAACCGTAGCCCTCATAGCCAAAGTCTAAGAAATTACTAAGATAAAATTTGAGGTTGGAACAAACACGTGTTTGAATATGGAGTATTATTTCCAAGGAGTTTTGACGAAACAGACTTACAACGTAGACTAGTGAACAGATCTCATGATTAGGGTTCACGACATGGTCTCAGGAAAGTGGAACTTGGCCAATGCGAAAACAATAGTTCTCTATAGAAGTTATAACTGGAAGAATGAATTTTCCTCCACCCCTATATATATATATGATGTTTTTCATATTAAAAAATCAGTTGGAAGACTAAACATCATATTAGACATCGGTTCATGAAATCATTAAAGAATCATGTGGGCATTAGTTTTCCTTAGAACTAAGTCATTTTCCCCACATATGTAACACCCCAAGCTTCTGCGGTATGCTTCTCTTTGAATAATACAGTAGCATGTGCTGTACGCAACTTCGAGTTCTAACACACACCACAACCAATCAAACTAGCCATTATGAATAGTAATACCCACTTTTTGAAAATTTATAAATTTTATCTTTTAAAATGGACTTCATTTTTGGATTCAGAATATCGAAATTATCCTAGGGTAACATTTTGGTATTTTTCTAAAAACTTTCAATTTTTGATAAATAGTGAAAAAAACACTGAGTTATAGTTTAAAACTGAATTTTTATTTAAATAATTATTTATTTTATTTAAATTTAATTTAGGTCAAAATAGATAGATAATTCCTATATAAGTTTAATGTAATTCATTGGAGTTAGTTTAGAATAATTTTAGATATATAAAAAGTTTATTTAAATTTTCACCGTCTTTTACCCACCTCCTAATAGAATTTGGAAATTCACATAAAGCTTAATTTTAACGCTTCTATGAGTGAAATATCAAAAATATGAGATACACGGTTAATATCAAGGAGTAAAATGTGGTTCAATGAGATGAAAATAATTTTTGGTGAATAGTAACTTTTTACTTTTATTTACCACGGTTAAAAGTAAATAGGGTTATTAAGAATAAAAATAATATTAATATTACCCTAACACATGTCCTAATTCTATTGGACAACTGTATCTCGACCAAAAACAACCTTAGGAATAAACTATTATCATTTAGGTCCACTTGGATTAGATTAGGACATTAATTATTATTTAATTCAAAGAATAATTAAAAGAGTTAAAATAAAAGTTTAATTACTAAAACATTTTTAATATAGGGTTATACATAAGATAAATTTGATTATAAAAATTAATTGGAAACTTAAAAATATTTCCTACATAATGTTATTTTATTTATAACTTTTATATATTAAATAATTTAATTCATTTATGACACAATGGTGATGAATTAATTACCTAATTAATGAAATATTAAAATAATTGATATTATAAATATCCAAATCAATGTAATTTGAGACTTTTTATGAATTCCACTAATTTTATAGGTTAATATGACATCTTAGTATTTATTTAATTATGTTTGTTCGAAGTATTCATTCTGTTATGATTTTCACAAAAATCAAATGCCAAATAGTGTCAAAATTGACATAAAAAGTTTTTAAAACAAATATTACATTATTAATTGATATTCTATTCTTAAAAATATAAGGTTCGGAAAAAGGACATATATCATGATAGGTGTATCATTAATGGACCACTTGGGGGTCTCTTGGATGTATATAGTAAGTTTATTAACTATATAATATAAAAATAAAAAGGGACATGGTTAATGTCAATCTAATTAACTAAGAGTTAAAACTTAAAGATAAGGTTAATATAATGACCCAAACCTGTCTAAAATCTATGGGTTGAAAGGATTTCGACCCATACTCACCTTAGTCTTTGAATAATCTACTTTTTATCAATTATAAACCTAATATGAATTTATTATAAATTAATACATTAAGTTTTTTCTAAAGAGCCCCTCCTCCCCCATATAAAAGGACACCACTTCTAACCAATTATTCACACCTTCAAAGACTTTTTGTTCTTCCAAAACCTACCCAAATATTCTCTCAACTTCCCTCACTTCGACCTAGAGGCCTTCAATAATTCAGAAAGCCATCCTACGGAGCATTTTTGATCAAATAAAAAGGAAGAACCCGAAGAAGAGGTAATGTTTTTCACCACCCTCTTTCAAGTTCCTTTGTTCTTCAACTTCTTCTTTCTTTGTTATTCACATTATAAAATAATAACTCCAGTATCTTCTATATACTGTGATGTTATTATAAATATGGTTCAACCGTATTCAGTATTCAATCCATCCTTTGAATGGCATGTCTCCATACGTGCGTGCGTACGACTTACCGTCTCCACATCATGGTGTAATTGTTATTCAAAACATTATTATTTGGATGGGTATAATAATAAGGTGTAATTCTTGTAAATAATAAATATAACATTAAATTGATTCTATATATATGATATACCATCCAATTATATATTTTAATATCAAAATAATGATATTGTCGCTCGTGCGTACGTACGGACTACCATCTCCACGAACGCGATGAGATTCATTCCCCATCCTATCCATTTAAGACTAATTCTCATTTGATGATAAAAATAATTATTACGGACTTTATATCATTCTGGATATGAATAATATACATCCCATCCATAACAAATATGGCTCACATAACAAATAATACAAAGAAAGACGAATCTGTTAACACCCAAAATGATGATAATACTAAGATATTATTAACAAATCAATGTTAAAAGATCATATATGATAGCATATTAATATATATGATTCTTTTATAATTTAGTAACAATTATTTAACCATTATACAGGAGGTTAATCTACCATCAACCAAGTAAAAGTACAAGGTAAGTGTTTATTTCAAAATCTCTTCATTATCCGAGGTTGTTTATACGTAATTATCTACTGGGAACTCTTTATCATCCACATCCATGTTTCTTAAAAATGTATTTCAAGACATTATTACTATTTTATAGACTATGGGTTAATGTCATTTATACCCTTTTTTATGTTTTATAATATTTTTATAATGGAATATTTTCGTCGTTTTCCGAACAAGGTCCTTTTTAACCTTTTCGACAAAATTAAGGTAAGAATGTCTTTTTTTAACTTATACGGTGGGTGTGGCTATTTTCTACCATTATAAACTCATAGAAGATTCCCTTACAATATTATAAGAATATTTTCAAAGAAAATGTTTTATTTTATAATTATGTGACTCTTAAATGATTTCAAAATAGAAGGAGATATTTCTCTAAAAAGAGTTTTGATTTCATCTATGTCAACATCATTTGATGGATTTTATGTTTATTTGGAGTTGATTTATTATGATACAAAACTTCCATATTGTGTTTAAGGTTGTGTGATATATTTGAATGTGGATGTGCTATTTTTATACCATTCAAATTATGGTTAAAGTATTTACATTTCGTATTCTAGTTTTAATACGAATGTTTATGTTATGTTTAAACCTTTTCATTTGAGGAATGTATTAGACATAGTAAGTGACAGGTGGATCCCGCTATAGCTCCTCGATGCATCGGTAGATCTCATGAGACAACTAGATATGGAATTGGCTGAGGACCTTTTCCAATTTGATTTATGGTTTTGGCCGATGCCTTAATCATTTTTAGAAGTCTTGGCCGAGGCCTTGACAAAATGTTTCAGAATGTCCGACATTATACATTCCCTCATTATGGAAGTAATATTGATGGTTCATGTGGTCATTCGACTAGTAGAATACCCATGATTATGTTTTATTACGACATTATTTACTCATCTCATATTATTTCCATAAAAGTATTCATCTTTATTATTGGTAATGGCATATGGTTTCAATTATTTACCATGCTTAATATTTATGCCATTTTCCGTTGTATTACTTACCCTCACTGAGTGTTTGAGCACACCCCTTTCTTATGTTTCATTTTCCTAGGATATGAAGAAGTTAGTTATGAGTGACATGTAGGAATAACCTTGGAGGCTTGGATGTTCCTAATGAAATATATTTGTGTTGTATTTTTCTTCAAGCTATAAAGTTGAACAAATGTATGAATCTTGTTTCCAATAATACTAAATTTACCGGTCTTCCAAGACATGATTTCCTTATGATCATGCAAATGTTATATAATAATGCACTGACTCTGGGTAACTAGGGTCGGGGCGTTACAGTTGGTATCAGAGGAATTTTAGTAAAAACCTTGGAAACTAGATTTAGATAAACTCTTATTAGAGAACATAGACCTAAGAATGATTTTGAGGATTAGTATAGAAGAACTTCCTAGAATCTTTGTGTTGTAGAGATTTTGTGAGTTTTCTGAGCAATACATCCTTGTCTGGATACGAGCAGGTAGAGGAGGCTCTGGCATAGATGTACCTAGGGGTAAAACCCGAAAACACCACATTGATCTAGACTCGAATGGGAACTGGTGCACGACAACGGGCCTTGCTGCACTCTTGGTTATGACACTCCTGGGGGATATGCTTAGGATAATTATCATTTTCTTTACAAACCATTATGAAGGGTTTATGATTATACACTTCCTTAAAGAAAATAGTTTTATTATTATGGATTATATCCATACATAGTTTAATTTATGTTAAGTGTTTTACAAGTATGGAATTATGTATTTTGATTCATAAACAAATCTAGTTTATTCCATTGTTTAGAAATGGATCTTGGTGGAAGAAATGGAAATTGTATCAATGCACACACTCCATGTAGGGATTTCCCTCCTGCTCAAGATAATTATAGTGGTGCTGGTGATGCAACTGGTGCTGATCAGCTAATCACCATACTGGGACAACTCACCCAGGTTATGAATAGTAACATTACCCGTATGGAGAACCTTGATCCACAATATGGAGGATCAATGTTAGATCTCTTCATGAGTAAAAAACCACAAAAATTCAATGCGAGTAAAAATCCATTAGTGGCTGAGCAATGGATAAAATCCTTAGAGAAAATATTCCAAGATTTGGGGAGTATCGGAAGGAAAAACGTTGTCATGGCAGTTTACAACCACACTGTAGATGTTGACCAATGGTGGTTATTGATTAAAAACATGAAGGAAGCTGATGAAATATCAAATATGGAATAGAGGGAGTTCAAAGATCTATTTTTAGAATAATACTTTTCTCGTGACCATCGAGAAGATATAGAAAGGCAATTTCTGAGTCCGAGACAAAAGGAGGATGAGAGTGTCACAATGTATGAGGCTAACTATACAAGGTTATCAAGGTATGCTGCAGATTATATACAAAACCCAAGAAGTAATATTGATCATTTCATTGATTGGTTAAAACCGTTTCTCCATTGATCATTGGTTGCACAATCTTTCTCGTCATAAGAAGATATTGTCTCGTGTGCTATCAAGACAGAAAAATAATTATCTAAGTCTTATGAAATTAAATCAAATCAAGAGAAGAAGAGATCTACTGAGCACTATGGGAATGGAAATAAGGAAACAAGGAATAAAGGATGAATTGAATTTCCACCTTGTGATAATTTCGGAAGGAATCAACCTGGTGCCTATCTAAAAGGAAAATGAGTATGCTACAAGTGTGGATAGAAATGCCATCTAGATGGGGATTTTAAAGGAAAGAAAGATGCTACCAATGTTAAATGATATAATTGTAGGGAGATGGGACATTATGCAAATGAATGTCCTAATCGTCAGGGGAACTTACCTCAGAAAAGGCCAAGGGAGAAATATAATGACCCATATTTTACATACATTGTTAATACTTCAAAATTGAAGCATACTTATTACAACATATAACAAAACCACGAAAGGACCATATAGTTATAGTGTCTTTAGAAACTGGGAAACATAAACAACTGGTTCATAGCATCTACACTGTCTCCCATTTATTTCATCATATCTATAGTCCCTTTTGGCATATCTTACTTAATAACCTTCTTCCTGACTTGGGGAAAGAAAACATACAAAAGGGTGAGCTCAAATGCTCAGTAAGGGTAAAAAAAAGAAATATCAATCACATCATATTCATAAGAACATATCTTTTGGAAATCTTAACCTGAAAAAGAGATCATAATTTCATAACATGGGATAGATCATGGTAGTGAAATTTAATCCCAATAACCATAACATAAAACATGAAACTTTGTGGCATGCACACATAATCATAGAGAATATTTTCTTATTAGTCAAGACTCATTGCCGAGACTATCTTAATGGAAAAAGTCCATTTCGAACCGAGTTCACTCCTCGTTTCAGTCCTGTTTCACTGAACCGGTATAACATACCGTTCCATCCATGTCTATCTCATGAGATATAAAATATTTACCCAATGCATTGGAGGGAGATATAGGTCCCACCCATCTCATAATGATTCCATTCTTATGTGTGCTACAAAATCATAAACCATACATCATAACATAACCCATGTAATAAAAATGGGAATCTTAAACATCGTGACATCATAAAAAAATTAATATAAGATAAAGGAATTCATAAAAATAATTCCATCACAACATAATCAAATCAATGTAATAATAGGGACAAAAACAGAACCCTTTATTATCTTAGATGGAAAATCATTTTGATAAAACACTTGAACTCCATTCTTGAGGAAAATATCATTTCTACTTCAAAAACATTTTCCTTTCTTAACATGTCTTACAATTTTAAACTAAAATAAGTTGATTAAAAATAAACATGAAAACCTCTAAAGGAATCTTCTTGGAAATAATGTTTTAAAAATCCATTCATGCCGTATAAGTTAAAAAGAACATTCTTCTCGTACTTTTTTCAAAAAAGTCAAAAATTACCTCGTACGGAAAACGACAAAAGATTCCTTTCATATCCTTTACTAAAAACTCACCGAAGGGTAAAATTGGATTTAAAATATTGTATGTGGATGTAAAAAATATTACATATTGAGGGAACATGTATGTGGATGATAAAATACACCCCAGTAAATACCAAAGTATAAACAATCTTGGATAAAAATGAGATTGTGATATTTTCCCTTCCCTTAGGTCCGATTTGCTTCGTAAGTGTCCGAACCTCCTGTATAATGATTTAAATAATGTTATTGACTTATTTCAGAATCATACTTATTTTTATGATATCATATATTGTCATATTCTTAGCTTCTTAGTACTAATTTTTCATTGCTACTTGTTATTCGGGTGTTTATAACTTTTTTTTCTTATGCGTGTTTTATCGAATAAATTCTTATTCTTCTCTTTAGGTTATAGATACATAATTTAAATAATGGTATTAATGTACTATATATCTTATTTATTCATTCATTTCATTTATATAATCATTATACAATGAAGATCATGTAGAACGAATCGCATCACATCGTGGAGACTGTATTCCGTACGTACGTACGAGCGATGATATCGTTCTCATGATCGTGGAATTGTATTGGAGTGTATGTATACTATTTCAGAATCAATATCACTTTATAATAATCATATATTGTAATTATTTACACCATTATACCCATCCAAGTAAGGTGGTGGTGGAAAATAGATTACACCACGGCGTGGAGATGGTATTCCGTACGTACACACGGGCGGTGATTTCATTTTCCGTAGGATGGATAGATGGAGAAATAGGGTTGTTTCATACTTATAATAACCTATCAGTTTATGAGTGATACTGATGTTATTACTTCATAATGAAACAACTAAAGAAGAAGAAGTGGAAGAAGAAATAAAGATGAAAAAATCGGTAACGGACATTACCTCTTCTTTGAAGCGCTTCTTTGAGACCTCCTTTTAGGGCACTAAAATTGGTCTTTGAAGAAGAACAAGACCTCTAGGATGTATCTAGGGAAGTTCAGAGAAGAAATTGGAAGCGGTTGGCCGAGCATGAAGGCTCAAAGTGGTGGGAGGAAGAGGGGGAGGAGGTGCCCTTTTATAAGGGAGGAGAGGGGCACCTTTGGAATAACTAAAAATATTATTTTATTATAAATTCAAATTCTGTTTTAATAGCTCCAAATTGATATATTTCGAAGATAAGGTGGGTATGGGTCAAAATATTCTCATAAAATAGAATTTAGACAAGTTTAGGTATCAATTTTAGCCATATCATTTAGATTTAACTTTAAGTTAGATAATTTAACTTTTACCGTGTCTTCTTGTTTTCTTAAACTATAAGGTTAATAAACTTACTATATCAAGACAAACGAACCCCAAGTTGTTTATTATTAATATATATAACCTTATTTAAGTCATTTGGACGAAACTTATATTTTTAGGAATAAAATAACAATTAATAATATAATATTTGTTTTAAAAACTATTTTATGTCAATTTTGACACTATTTAGTAATTGATTTTTGTGAAAATAATAACAGAATAATTAGTTCTAAAAAAGCTACTTAAATCAATAATAACAAGTCATATTAACCTTTAAAATTAGTGCAATTCATAAAAAGTCTCAAATTACATTTATTTTGGTATTTATAACATCAATTATGTCAATATTTCATTAATAAGATAATTACTGCATCATCGTTGTGTCATAAATAAATTAAATTATATAATGTCTAAAAATTAAAAATAAAATACTATTATGTAATAATTCTTTTTATATTTCAAATTAATATTTATAGTCGAATTTATCTTTTGTATAACCCTATATTAGAAATTAATTACTTATTAAACTTTGATTTTAACTATTTTAACCCTTCTTTAAATAAATTAATAATAAATGTCCTAATCTAATCCAAGTGGGCCTAAATGGTAATATTTTATTCCTAAGGTTGTTTCTGGTCGAATTACACTTATACAATAGAATTAGGACATGTGTTAGGGTAATAATAATAACACTTTTACCCTTAATTACCCTATTTACTTTTAATCGTGGTAAAAAAAAGTAAAAAGTTACTATTCACCAAAAAATATTTTCATCTCATTGACCCACATTTTAGTCCTTGATATTAACCATGTCTCCCGGATTTTTGAAATTCCACTCACAGAAGCGGTAAAATTAAGTTTTATGAAAAATTCATTTTTTTTAAACTACCACTTAGTGGTTTCACTATTCATCAAAAATTGAAATTTTTCAGAAAAATACCAAAATTTTACCCTAGGATAATTTCGATATTCCGAATCCAAAAATGAAGTCCATTTTGAAAAATAAAATTTACAAAATTTCAAAAAGTGGTTATTACTATTCATAACAGCTAGTTTTAATTATATTTTAATAGCATATCGTTGTTTTGTGAAACTCGGTATTGCGTACGATGCTAGCTATCAAGGAAGGTCGCGGTTGTGTGTAAAGAAATCCATTCTAGTTTTGTGTGTAGTGAAAGATTCCTTTGATAAAACCAAAATATTTCTTATAAAAGTCTTGGGCATTACATTATGCCCCCCTTAAAATGAATTTCGCCCTCAAAATTCATCACTTTGTAACAAACAGATGAGGGTACCTCTCCCTCATCATATCCTCAAGCTCCCATGTAGATTCTTCTAATTGGTGGTTCCTCCATAAAACTTTCCCCAAGTGAGTGGTCTTGTTTCGTAGAACTTTTTCGCTACTATCCAGAATCTCTATCAGCTGTTCTTCATAAGAAAGATCTTGCTCCAGCGGTACAACTTCTGAGCTGAGTACATGTGAAGGATCAGGTATGTACTTTCTCAGGAGAGATACATGGAACACATCATGAACTTGAGAGAGATTTTGTGGAAGCGCCAATCGGTAAGCTACCTTCCCAACACGATCCAGTATTTCGAAAGGACCGATATATCTAGGGCTCAATTTCCCCTTTTTTCCAAATCTCATGACCCTCTTCCAGGGATATATTCGTAAGAACACTTTATCACCCGCTTCAAACTCTAGGTCTTTTCTTCGGTTGTCGGCATAACTTTTCTGTCGACTCTGAGCTTCTCTTATGTGTTGTTGAATGGATCTAACCTTTTATGCCTTTCCATCAATGAGATCAGGTCCTAATAGCTTTCTTTCCCCAACTTCATCCCAGCAAGTTGGAGTTCTGAATTTCATTCCATAGAGTGCTTCATAAGGAGCCATATGAATACTGGAGTGAAAGCTATTATTATAAGAAAATTCTACCAAAGGTAGGTGTTGATCCCAACCACCTTTGAAATCCATAGAGCAAGCTCTCAACATATCTTCTAGAGTTTGAATTGTTCTCTCAGACTGACCGTCTGTTTGAGGATGATAAGCAGTGCTGAAACTCAACTCTGTATCCAGAGTATGCTGAAGACTTCACCAGAACTTCGAGGTAAATCTCAGATCCCGATCAGATATAATAGAATGTGGTACTCCATGCAATCTTACCACTTCTTTTACATATATCCTGGCAAGCTGATCCAGAGAGAAATCCTCTCTAATAGCAATGAAGTGTGTAGACTTTGTAAGAGGATCAACTATGACCCAAATAGAATTATTGCCTTTGGATGTTTTAGGAAGTCCTGTGACAAAGTCCATAGTGATGTTTTCCCATTTCCATTCGGGTATGGGTAATGGTTGTAACATCCCCTTAGACTTCTGTCTCTCAGCATTAACTTGTTGACAAACCAAGCATCGAGAGACATATTCTGCAACATCTCTTTTCATGCCATCCCACCAGAAGTACTCTTTCAGGTCCCTATACATCTTCGTGATTCTAGGATGAATAGAAAATGAAGAACTATGAGCCTTATCCAGCAGCTCCTTCTTTAATCTAGGGAGGGGAGGAACACAAACCTGATTCCTAAACTTTATTATCCCATCAAAATCAAGGTTGAATCAGGAACATTTCTCACCTTATTTTGTAACTCGACATCTTCTTTCTATGCCTCTTTAATCTTCACATGTATAGATGGTTGAACATTAATTTGAGAAAGATAAGATCTTTTCCTTTCCATTATAATTCCAAGATCCATCCTTTGTAAATCCATAAATATTGGATCTTTTGTGATCCTCATCATGGATAATCTTGCATGGTATTGTCGACTTAATGCATCTGCCACCTTGTTTGCTTTCCCAGGATGGTAATGGATTGAGCAGTCGTAATCCTTAATCAGGTACAACCATCTTATTTGGCACATATTCAGCTGCTTTTGTGTGAAAATATACTTCAAACTTTTATGATCAGTATAAATATCACACCTTTCACCATAAAGGTAATGCCTCCAAATCTGTAATGCAAAGATTACCGTAGCTAACTCCAAATCATGAGTTGGGTAATTTTGATCATGTATTTTCAACTATCGTGAGTCATAAGCTATCACCATATCATTTTTCATAAGAACACACCCCAATCCCTTCTTGAATGCATCACTATAGATCACAAACCTTTCTCCACTATAAGGCAGTGTGAGCACAGGTGCACTGGATAACCTTCTTTTCAACTCCTTGAAATTATCTTCACATTCCTCCGTCCAGACAAACTTAACTCCTTTCCGAGTAAACTTGGTGAGTGGATTAGATAATCGTGAAAAATATTTCACAAAACGTTGATAATATCCATCCAAACCAAGAAAACATCGGATCTCAGTTACTGTTTTTGGTCTCGACCATCATTCGATAACCTCTGTTTTTGCTGGATCCACAGATATCCCCTCTTTTGAGATTATGTGACCCAAAAATGAAACTTTTTGAAGCCAAAATTCACACTTGGTAAATTTGTCATAAAGATTATCCTTTCTCAGGGTCTTCAATATAATTCTCAAGTGATCTTCATGTTCTTCCTTGCTCTTTTAATAGACAATAATATTATCTATAAAGACTACCACAAATTGATCAAGGTAGTCTCTAAAGACTCTATTCATCAGATCCATGAAGATAGCAGGGGCATTAGTTAGACCAAATGGAATCTCTATAAATTCGTAGTGTTCATACCTTGTGCGGAAAGCCGTCTTTGGTATATCCTCCATTTTGACCCTTAATTTATGATACCCTGAACAAAGATCAATCTTGGAAAAGTATTGAGCTCCGCGTAGTTGATCAAATAAGTAATCAATGCATGGGAGAGGATATTTTTTCTTGATAGTGATCTTGTTAAGTTCTCGATAATCAATGAAGAGTCTCATTGATCCATCTTTCTTCTTAACAAATAGAACAGGTGCTCCCCAAGGTGACGTACTAGGGCGTATAAATCCCTTATCCAGATTCTCTTGGAGTTGCTTCTTAAATTCCTACAACTCAGTTGGGGCCATTCTATAAGGTGTATTTGAAATAGGCAAAGCACCCGGTAAATGTTCTATTGAAAACTCAACTTCATGATTTGGTGGAAGACCCGGAAATTCCTCCGGAAAGACATCATCAAACTCCCGTACAATGGGAATATTCTTAATTGTGAGTTTCTCACAAACCATTTGAGATAAATAACCTTCATGAAGTGAAATCAAGACCCATAATATGGAAGAAATTTCCACCGGAAGGTTATGTTCATCCTTGCATTGATAGACGATCATAGATTGATCTGGAATATGAAATGTGACATCCCTTCTTTGGAAATTGATATGAGCTCCATATAAAGAAATCCAATCCATTCCAAGAATCACATCAAATTATACTATAGGAAGGATCACAAAATTTGCAGGAAGCACTTTCCCACAAACTTCAATAGGAGAAGAATTATAAACTTTTGATGCTACTGTTGTGCCATTAGGGGTTGTCACAGCTAACTCAACATCTAATTATTGAAGTAATACGGTGATATCCTTAGAAAAATCTTCATAAATAAAAGAGTGGGTGGATCCAGAATCAAATAAAACATTTGCTACTTTAGAGTGGATGGTAAGTGTACCTTTCACCACATCGTTATCATAATCCACATTACTGATAGAAATTGCGCGTGACTTTCCTTTGTCTTTAGCCTTAAGAGTTTGTTGACGTCGACCATCGTTATCAACCCTTTGATTTGGGCATTGATTGGCATAATGCCCCATCTCTTTGCACTTGAAACATTGAAGTGTACTAGGTTCATTTTGTGTGTCCCTTCCTTTGTTTTCATCATTAGACATCTTCTTCACATCATTGCGGCATTCAAATGCCCGATGACCTTCATTTCCACATTTGAAACATTTATTTGTCCCTTTAAGACAACTCCCTCCATGTTTCTTTCCACACTTTGAGCATAAGGGAAAGGTCATCTTCTTTTTAATGTGCTCTTTAGATTTTCCTTTGAATTCCATTTTCCTCTTCTTATCAAACCAATATGACTGATGGGTTACTCCAATCTCCATCTCAACTTTGAGAGCACATCGAATGATTTCCTCGTAGTTATTGAATCCTTTATGGCTAACGCCCTTCAAAGACTTGGTTTTAATCCACTAAAGAATCGATCAATCTTACTCTCAGGTTGGATAATAATACCAGAAGCATACCGTGCAAGTCTTGTAAAATTTGCTTCATAGTTACCAACAGATTCATCATCCTTTTCCTTTAGTTCAAGAAACTCTTTCTCCATCTTTGTTCGAAGAATATGAGGGAAATACTTATTGAAAAATAAGTTCTTGAACTCGTCCCATTCCATGGACTAAATTTCATCCCTTTGCCTCGTATTCTTAATAAGATTCCACCATTGATCAACATCTCCTTCCAAACGATACACTGCTTGGATGACTTTGTCATGTTCAGAACATTGAAGAACTGAAAATATCTTTTCAGTAGTACTGATCCATTGTTCAGCAACTAATGGATCAGTAGACCCGCTAAATGAGGGTGGACGCTGCCTCATGAAGGATTCAACAAAATGTTTCTCCTTCCTTTGCTCGTTTGGAAGTCCTGCATGATTCATATCTTGAGAAAGTTCTGTGAGCATGGCTACAAGATTTTGCATTCTAGCTCCCATAACATTTGGTTTCTCAGGGGGACAGTCATTGCATTTCCCGTCGCATTCCGCATTAACACGGTTCCTTCGGGTTCTAGCTATTGACTAAAACCAAGAAGAATAGTGTGAGAAAAACTAATTATAATAGGAAAACCACATAATCAAGAATAAAATTTCACACTTAAGGTCTTATCCTAGGTTATTCATGGCCATTTCTAAAACAATAAGATTGTGTTCTATGCTTAGAATTATCCTTAGGGTTCTTACTAAGGCTTTCATATCCTAGATTCCAAAGGTTGACTCTACCTTTCCTCTGATACCAACTATAATGACCCATACTTTACATACATTGTTAATACTTCAAAATTGAAGCATACTTATTATAACATATAACAAAACCACGAAAGGACCGTATAGGTATAATGTCTTTAGAAACTGGGAATCATAAACAACTGGTTCATAAAGCGTCTACACTATCTCCCATTTATTTCATCATATCTATAGTCCCTTTGGGCATATCATACTTAATAACCTTCTTCCTGAACTGGGGAAAGAAAACATACAAAAGGGTGAGCTCAAATGCTCAGTAAGGGTAAATAAAAGAAATATCAATCACATCATATTCATAAGAACATAAATTTTGGAAATCTTAACCTGCAAAAGAGATCATAATTTCATAACATGGGATAGATCATGGTAGTGAAATGTAATCCCAATAATCATAACATAAAACATGAAACTTTTTGGAATGCACACATAATCATAGAGAATCATTTATTATTAGTCAAGACTCATTTCCAAGAACATCTTAGTGGACAAAGTCTATTTCTGAACCGAGTTCACTCCTCATTTCAGTCATGTTTCACTGAACCGGTATAACCTACCATTCCAACCATGTCTATATCATGAGATATAAAATCTTTACCCAATGCATTGGAGGGAGATATAGGTTCCACACATCTCATAATGATACCATTCTTATGTGTGCCACAAAATCTTAAACCATACATCATAGCATAACCCATGTAATAAAAATGGGAATCGTATACATCGTGACATCATAAAAAAATTCATATAAGATATAGGAATTCATAAAAATAATTCCATCACAACATAATCAAATCAATGTAATAATAGGGATAGAAAAAGAACCCTTTATTATCTTAGATGGAAAATGATTTTGATAAAACACTTGAACTCCATTCTTGAGGAAAATATCCTTTCTACTTCAAAAACATTTTCCTTTCTTAACATGTCCTACAATTTTAAACTAAAAGAAGTTGATTAAAAATAAACTTGAAAACTTTTAAAGGAAGCTTCTTGTAAATAATGTTTTAAAAATCCATTCATTCAGTATAAGTTAAAAAAACATTCTTCTCATACTTTTGTCGGAAAAGTCAAAAAGTACCTCGTACGAAAAACGACAAAAGATTCCTTTCATATCCTTTACTAAAAACTCAAAGAAGGGTAAAATTGGATATAAAATATTGTAAGTGGATGGAAACAATATTACATATTGAGGGAACATGGATGTGGATGATAAAATACACCCCAGTATATACCGAAGTATAAACAATCTCGGATAAAAATGTGATTGTGATATTTTCCCTTACCTTAGGTCCGATTTGCTTCGTAAGTGTCTGAACCTCATGTATAATGATTTAAATAATGTTATTGAATTATTCCAGAATCATACTTATTTTTATGATATCATATATGGTCATATTCTTAGCTTCTTAGTAGTAATATTTCATTGCTACTTGTTATTCGGGTGTTTATAACTTTTTGTTCTTATGCGTGTTTTGTCGAATAAATTCTTATTATTATATTTAAGTTATACATACATCATTTCCAGAATGGTATTAATGTACTATATATCATATTTATTCATTAAATTCATTTATATAATAATTATGCAATGAATATCATGTAGAACGAATCACATCACATCGTGGAGATGGTATTCCGTACGTACGTACGAGCGATGATATCATTCCCATGATCGTGGAATTGTATTGGAGTGTATGTAAACTATTTCAGAATCAATATCACTTTAAAATAATCATATATAGTAATTATTTACACCATTATACCCATCCAAGTAATGTGGTGGTGGAAAATAGATTACACCACGGCGTGGAGACGGCATTCTGTACGTACGCACGCGCGGTGATTTCGTTTTCCGTAGGATGGATAGATGGATAAATAGGGTTGTTTCATACTTATAATAACATATCAGTATATTAGTGAAACTGATTTTATTAATTCATAATGAAACAACTAAATAATAAGAAGTGGAAGAAGAAATAAATATGAAAGAATCGGTAACGGACATTACCTCTTTTTTGAAGCGCTTCTTTGAGACCTCCTTTTAGGGCACTAAAATTGGTCTTTGAAGAAGACCAGGAACTCTAGGATGTCTCTAGTGAAGTGGATAGAAGAAATTGGCCGGGGTTGGCCGATCTTGAAGGCTTAAAGTGGTGTGAAGAAGAGGGGGAGGAGGTGCCCTTTTATAAGGGAGGAGAGGGGCACCTTTGGAATAACTAAAAATATTATTTTATTATAAATTGAAATTAGGTTTATAATAGCTCCAAATTGATATATTTAGAAGATAAGGTGGGTATGGGTCGAAATCCTCTCATCCAATAGAATTTAGACATGTTTAGGTATAAATTTTAACCTTATCATTTAGATTTAACTTTAAGTTAGATAATTTAACGTTTACTGTGTCTTCTTGTTTTCTTACACTATAAGGTTAATAAACTTACTATATCAAGCCAAACGAACCCCAATTTGTTTATTATTAATATATATAACTTTATATATGTTATTTGGCCGAACTTAGATTTTTAGGAATAAAAAAACAATTAGTAATATAATATTTTTTTTAAAACATATTTTATGTCAATTTTGACACTATTTAGTAATTGATTTTTGTGAAACTCATAACAGAATGATTAGTTCGAAAAAAGCTAATTAAATAAATACTAACATGTCATATTAACCTATAAAATTAGTGTAATTCATAAAAAGTCTCAAATTACATTTATTTGGGTCTTTATAACATCAATTATGTCAATATTTCATTAATAAGATAATTACTGCATCATCGTTGTGTCAAAAATAAATTAAATTATTTAAAGTCTAAAATTTACAAATAAAATACTATTATGTATGAAATATTTTTTATCTTTCTAATTAATTTTTATAGTCGAATTTATCTTATGTATAACCCTATATTAAAAATGATTTACTTATTAAACTTTGATTTTAACTATTTTCACCCTTCTTTAAATAAATTAATAATAAATGTCCTAATCTAATTCAAGTTAGCCTAAATGGTAATATTTTATTCCTAAAGATGTTTTTGGTCGAATTACACTTATCCAATAGAATTAGGACATGTGTTAGGGTAATAATAATTACACTTTTACCCTTAATTACCCTATTTACTTTTAACCGTGGTAAAAAAAGTAATAAGTCACTATTCACCAAAAATTATTTTCATCTCATTGAACCAAATTTTTGTCCTTGATATTAACCGTGTCTCTCGGATTTTTGAAATTCCACTCACAGAAGCGGTAAAATTATGTTTTATGAAAAAATCAGTTTTTTTTAACTACCACTTAGTGGTTTCACTATTCATCAAAAATTGAAAGTTTTCAGAAAAATACCAAAATTTCACCCTAGGATAATTTTGATATTCCGAATCCAAAAATGAACTCCATTTTGAAAACTAAAATTTACAAAATTTCAAAAAGTGGTTATTACTATTCATAACGGCTAGTTTTAATAATATTTTAATAGCATATCGTTGTTTAGTGAAACTCGGTATTGCGTACGACGCAAGCTATCGAGGAAGGCCGCGGTTGTGTGTAAAGAAAGCCAATCTAGTTTTGTGTGTAGTGAAAGATTCCTTTGATAGAAACAAAATATTTCTTATAAAAGTCTCGGGCGTTACAATAAAGGCCAAGCTTATGTTATTACTACTGCTGAGGTAGAAGCTTCGAAAGACATGGTGGCAGGTAATTTAATAGTTTCCTCAATTTTAGAAAATGAATTATTTGATTCTGGATCATCACATTGTTTCATATTTTCCTAGTTTCCTAAGAATATTAGATATTTTCAATTTTATTTAGCAAGGGAGTTTTCAGTTAAAACTCCTAAGGGAAGTATCATTGCAACAAAGTTTTTTGAATCAATACCCATTAGAGCACATAAATGTTCTTTATCTATGGATCTCATCGTCATACCTATGATTGAATTTGATATAATCCTTGGTATGGATTGGCTTTCGGACCATGATGAAAAAATTTATTGTAAGAAGAAGGAGGTTTCTATTTTTGATGATGATGATAAGGAACACCTTATCTTTAGAGCGGAATCATCGCCCACTAATTCTTACCTAGTTCCACCCCCAGTAGCTCAACTAAATTCAATTATCGGGGAGGAAGAGAATGAAATAACTGTGGGTGAGGAAAATAATGTTAAAATTGAGGATGTACCTATTGTGAGAGAATATGTTGATGTGTTTCTTGAAGATTTACCTATACATCCTCCAGAATGAGAAATTGAGTTTTCCATTGATTTAATTCATGGTTCAAGGACTATATCTATGACCCCTTATAGAATGGACACTATGGAATTAGTTGAACTAAAGAAACAACTAGAGGAATTGAGTAATAAGGGATTTATTCTCCCTAGTGTTTCTCCATGGGGAGTCTCTATCCTTTTTGTTAAGAAGAAAGATGGATCTATGAGGTTTTGTATCGACTACCGGGAGATCAATGCTATAACAATAATGAAAAAGTATCCCCTACCTCGCATTGATGATTTATTTGACCAACTACATGGAGCTCAATACTTTTCAATGATTGACCTTCGATCTGGATATCATCAATTGTGTGTGAAGAAAGAAGACATTCTGAAGACAACATTTAGAACCAGATACGGGCATTACGAGTTTGGAGTAATGCCTTTTGGATTGACTAATGCACCCTCTTTATTCATGGATCTAATAAATATAGTTTTCAAGGAATATGTTAATGAATTTTTGGTGGTATTTGTTGATGATATCTTGGTATACTCCAAAAGATACAAGGATCATGAAAATCACTTGCGCATTATCCTGAAGACTCTGAGAAGACAAGAATTATATGGGAAGTTTAGCAAGTGTGAATTTTTGATTCAATATATTTCTTTTCTTGGCCATATTTTCTCTAAAGATGGAATCTATTTTGATCCTTCTAAGACCAAGGCAATCCAAGAATGGCCTGCACTGAAGAGTATAACTCAGGTACACTGTTTTATTGGTTTAGAAGGTTATTATCGAGGTTTCATCCAGAATTATGCTCGGTTGTCTAACCCATTAAAAATGATCACATGTAAAGGGGTTAAATTTGTTTTGAAAAAAGTGTGCGAATAATGTTTTGAAGAACTGAAGTGAAGATGAGTCAATGCTCCTATATTGACTCTACCATCAGGGAATTATGGGTTCATTATTTATAGTGATGGATTGAAGAAAGGACTTGGTTGTGTCCTTATGAAGAATAATGGGGTTATTGCCTATGCATCACGTTCATTGAAAATTAATGAGAAAAACTATCCTACTCAAGATCTCGAGTTAGCAGATGTGATCTTTACTTTGAAGATATGGAGACACTACCTCTATGGGGAAAAATGTGAGATTTATACTGATCACAAGAGTTTGAAGTATATTTTCTCACAAAAAGAACTCAACATGAGGTAAAGGAGATGGCTTGAATTACTCAAGGATTATGATTGCACGATACACCACCACATGGGGAAGGCAAGTAAGGTGGAAGATTCTTTGAGCAGAAAAGATCATGGAGTTTTGAACAATATGAGAATTGAAAGGGATCCAATTTTCATGGATCTAGTGAAGATGGACATGGGAATAACCATGGAAGGTGAAACATCAATACTTTTTCAAATGGTTGCTGAACCATATTTACTAGAAAGGATAAATAATTCTTAGATTGGTGATAATGAGTTTCAATAGAAGATTAAAGCTGTGAATGATGGAAGATTGAGTGAATTTGTGTATGAAGATAGAATTTTAAAATTTTGGAAGAGACTTTGTGTTCCCGATAAACCTAATCTGAAAAGGGAATTTTTAGATGATTCTCATAGCTCCAATGTTTCTACACACGCTAGGAGCACCAAAATGTATAGATATTTGAAGGAACACTTTTGGTGGGACAACATAAAGAGGGAGATTTCTGATTTTGTGTCAAGATGAATTGTTTGTCAATAAGTGAAAGCTGGAAGGCAAAATCCTGGAGGAGTCATGAAACCTCTTCCCATACCTGAGTGGAAATGGGATAATATCATGATGGAATATTTCATGGGACTACCAAAGACTCCTAGAAGTAACGATGAAATATGGGTTATTGTGGATCGTCTTACCAAGTCAGCACATTTTCATGCTATAAGAGATGATCTACCACTGGAACGTCTAGGAAGACTATATATTAATGAAGTTGTGAGACTTCATTGAGTACCCCTATCAATTGTTTTTGATCATGATCCCCATTTTACTTCATGATTCTGGAAGAGTATTCAGAAGGCCTTGGATACTGAACTTCGTTTGAGCACTGCCTACCACCCCCAAACAGATGGACAATTAGAACAGACTATTCAAACCATAGAAGACATGTTGAGATCATGCTCACTAGACTTTCCGGGTATGTGGGATCAATATTTATCTATGGTAGAATTTTCCTATAACAATAGCTTCCATTCGAGTATTCAGATGGCACCATATGAAGTGTTATATGGAAAGAGATGCAGCACAGCAACCTGTTGGGATGAAGTTGGTGAAAGAAAACTTGTAGGCCCATAAATGGTGGAGGAAACAATGGAAAAGGTAAAGGTAATCCAAAACCACATCAATGTAGCTCAAAGTAGGAAGAAAAGCTATGCCGATAACTGAAGGAAGGATTTATAATTTCAGGTAGGAGATTATGTTTTCTTGAAGGTATCTTCAAGGAAGGCAGTTATATATTTCGGTAAGAAAGGTAAATTGAGTCCCAGGTACATCAGACCTTTCAAAATTCTAGAACAAATTGGGGCTGTATCTTACCATTTGGAAATGCCGCCAAGTCTCTCCAAAGTTCATGATGTGTTCCACGTATCACTGTTGAGGAAATACATGCCTGACCCAATGCATGTACTCACCTACAAGGAATTTGAACTGGAACCCGATCTGTCTTCTTGAGAAGAGCCCATCAGGATTCTTTATACAAGGGAACAAGTGCTGAGAAACCGGACGACTCGTCTGGTAAAAGTTCTATGGAGAAACCATAAGATGGAAGATACAACGTGGGAACCTGGGGAACATATGATGAAGAACCACCTGAGTGTTTTCATGCAGTAGTATTCTAGAAATTTCAAGGACAGAATTATTTGAAGGAGGAGAGAATGTAACACCCCAAGCTTCCATGGTACGCTTCTCTTTGAATAATACAGTAGCGTGTGTTGTATGCATCTTCGAGTTCAAACACACACCACAACCAATCAAACTAGCCGTTATGAATAGTAATACCCACTTTTTGAATTTTATAAATTTTATCTTTCAAAATGGACTTCATTTTTGGATTTGGAATATCGAAATTATCCTAGGGTGAAATTTTGGTATTTATCTGAAAACTTTCAATTTTTGATGAATAGTGAAAAAAACACTAAGTTATATTTTAAAACCGAATTTTTATTTAAATAATTATTTATTTTATTTAAATTTAATTTAGGTCAAAATAGATACATAATACCAATATAAGTTCAATGTAATTCATTGGATTTATTTTAGAATAATTTTATATATTTAAAAATTTTATTGAAATTTTCACCGTCTTTTACCCACCTCCTAGGAGAATTTGGAAATTCATATGAAACATAATTTTACCACTTATGTGAGTGGAATTTCGAAAATCCAAGAGACATAGTTAATATCAAGGAGTAAAATGTGGTTCAATTAGATGAAAATAATTTTTGGTGAATAGTAACTTTTTACTTTTATTTACCAAGGTTAAAAGTAAAGAAAGTAATTAAGGGTAAAAATGATATTAATATTACCATAACACATGTACTAATTATATTGGACAAGTGTATCTAGACTAAAACAAAACTTAGGAATAAAATATTATCATTTAGGTCCACTTGGATTAGATTAGGACATTAATTATTATTTAATTCAAAGAATAGTTAACAGAGTTAAAATCAAAATTTAATTACTAAAACATTTTTAATATAGCGTTATACAGAAGATAAATTAGATTATAAATATTCCTTAGAAATATAAAACTATTTCTTACATAATGGTAATTTATTTATAATTTTTAGACATTAAATAATTTAATTTATTAATGATACAATGGTGATGCATTAATTACCTAATTAATGAAATATTAAAATAATTGATATTATAAATATCCAAATAAATGTAATTTGAGACTTTTTATGAATTAAACTAATTTTATAGGTTAATATGACATTTTAGTATTGATTTAATTATGTTTTTTCGAAGTATTCATGTTGTTATGTTTTTGAAAAAAATCAAATACTGAATAGTGTCAAAATTGATATAAAGAGTTTTTAAAGCACATATTATATTATTAATTGATATTCTATTCCTAAAAATGTAAGGATCGGCCAGATAACATATATCATGAGAGGTGTATCATTAATGGACCACTTGGGGTCTCTTGGATGTATATAGTAAGTTTATTAACTATATAATATAAAAATACAAAGTGACATGGTGAATGTCAATCTAATTAACTAAGAGTTAAAACTAAACGATAAGATTAATATAATGACCCGAACCTGTCTAAAATCTATTGGTTGAAAGGTTTAGACCCATCCCCACCTTATAATTTGAATAATCTAATTTGGATCCATTAGAAACCTAATATTAATTTATTATAAATTAATACTTTAAGTTTTTTCTAAAGAGCCCCTCCTCCCCCTTATAAAAGGACACCACTTCTAACCAATTCTTCACACCTCGAAAGCCTTTTGGTTTGGCCAAAACCTACCCAAATATTCTCTCAACTTATCTCACTTAGACCTAGAGGTCTTCCTTTAGTCATAATGCCAACCTAAGGATCCCTTTTGATCAAATGAAAAGGAATTACCCGAAGAAGAGGTAATGTTTTTCACCACCCTCTTTCAAGTTCCTCTCTTCTTCAACTTATTATTTCATTGTTATTCCCATTATAAAATAATCACTCCATTATCATATATATACTGTGATGTTATTATAAATATGGTACAACCGTATTCAGTATTCTATCCATCCTTTGAATGACATGTCACCATACATGCATACGTACGGCTTACCGTCTCCACGTCGTGGTGTAATTGTTATTCAAAACATTATTATTTGGATGAGTATAATAAAAACTTGTAATTCATGTAAATAATAAATATAACGTTATAATTATTCTGTATATATGATATAACATCCAATTATATATTATTTTAATATCAAAATAATGATATTGTCGCTCGTGCGTACGTACAGATTACCGTCTCCACGAACACAATGAGATTAATTCCCCATCGTATCCATTCAAATATAATTCTCATTTGATGATAAAAATAATGTTTAAGGACTTGATATTATTACGTATATGAATAATATACATCCCATCCATAAACAATATGGCTCACATAACAAATAATACAAATAAAGGTGAATCCATTAACACCCGAAATGATGATAATACTAAGATATTGTTAACAAATCAATGTTAAAAGATGATATATGATATCATGTTAATGTATATGATTCTTTTATAATTTAGTAACAATTATTTCACCATTAAACAAGTGGTTAATCTACCATCATCCAAGGAAAATTACAAGGTAAGGGTTTATTTCACAATCTCTTCCTTATCTGAGGTTGTTTATACGTAATTATATACTAGGACCTCTTTATCATCCACATCCATGTTTCTTAGAAATGTATTTCAAAACATTCTTACTATTTTATAGACTATGGGTTAAAGTCATTTATAACCTTGTTTAATTTTTATAAGAATTTTATAAAGGAATATTTCCGTCATTTTCTGAACAAGGTCCTTTTTAACCTTTTCGACAAAATTAAGGTAACAATGTCTTTTTTTAACTTATACGGAGGGTGCGGCTATTTTCTACCGTTATAAACTCATCAAATCTTCCCTTACAAGCTTATAATAATATTTTAAAAGTAAATGTTTTATTTTATAATTATGTGACTCTTAAATGATTTCAAAATAGAAGGATATGTTTCTCTAAAAAAGTGTTTTGATTTCATCTATGTCAACATACATTGATGGATTTTATGTCTATTTGGAGTTGATTTATTATGATACAAAACATCCATATTGTATTGAAAGTTTTGTGATATGTTTGACTGTGGATGTGCTATTTTTATACCATTCATTATTATGGTTAAATTATTGACATTTCGTATGCTAGTTTTAATATGAATGTTTATGATATGTTTAAACATTTTCATATGAGGAATGTATTGGACTTATTATGTGACAGTTGGATCTCGTTATAGCTCCTCGATGCATCGATAGGTCTCATGAGACAACTAGACGTGGAATTGGTCGAGGCCCTTTCCCAATTTGATTTATGGTTTTGGCTGAGGCCTAAATAATTTTTAGACTTCTTGGCCGAGGCCTTGACAAAATGTTTCAGAATGTCTGGCATTATACATTCCCTCATTATGGAAATATTATTGCTGGTTCATGTGGTCATTCGACTAGAAGAATACCCATGATTATGTTTTATTATGGAATTATATACTCAGCTCGTATTCGTTCCATAAAAGTATTCATGTTTATTATTGGTAAAGGCATGTGGTTTCAATTATTTACCATGCTTAATATTTATGCCATTTTACACTGTATTACTTACCCTTACTGAGTGTTTGAGCTCACCCCTTTCTTATGTTTCATTTTTCCAAGATATGAAGAAGTTAGTTATGAGTGACCTGCAGGCATAATCTAGGAGGCTTGGATATTCCTAATGAAATATAATTGTGTTGTATTTGTCTTCAAGCTATAAAGTTGATCATATGTATGAATCTTGATTCCAATAATACTAAACTGATCGTGATCAGGAGAATGTTATGTAATAATGCACTGACTCTGGGAGACTAGGGTTGGGGCATTACAACATATGTTGGTCCTGATTTGGGAATTTGATGATACCCAACAAATATGCATGATAAAAAATAAAAAAGGAAGAAATAATTGAATACGAGTATTACCTTCCCAAAAAAATCAACGCAGATGAGACATTCGGATTGGATGAGCCTCTGAGGGACTCGTGATCGCGTGACCAGTTCAAGGTCAAACGAATAATTCACATGAAAAGTGTAAATATATGATGAATCAAATAGATCTATCTTCAATGAAACTTCTAGCTATCATAATGGATCTCTATACAAACATTGGAATCATGGTGAAAACCAAATGAATTCCCCCAGGTCACATTGTTTTTCGTAGGAAAGTTCCTGACAAACCGTGTGAAATTATCTCAATAATAAAAAAGGAATGTTATCCAAAAGGAGAGACAACCATTGGTCATAATGTTCATTCTCTATATCATTTTTCAAAAGGAAAATTTTCTTGGTTATATCCATGGAAATTTCCGTAACACCTGAACATTTTTAGAATAAAACTAAATAGATAAAATGGATGATGTGAGAGGTACTCACAACTACTAAAGGATATGCAAAACACATATTGTTCACAAGGCACTACGATTCACTGGAGACAATTCTGCATCACCTCACGAAATCCCCTTGGTTTTTGAGAATCACCACATGATAGTCCTCATGTATGTCAAGGTGACTTCTCACTTCCCCTTTGGTACCATAAGGACAAACAACTAGATTTTCCTATAAACATGATTGTGCACCCCCATATGACCCATATTGGTCTTGTGAGGCATAATCAAGAATACGAGTAAGTGTCCTTGAAATTAATCCTAAAAATTCACATAACTACTAAACCCATGTAAAATAAAATAAAGGGTATAATAGGGAGGTGGCTATATTTGATCGCAGTCGCAGAATGACATGTGGCACACCACTAGTGAAATCATAAGACACTACAAGACCTTACAACTTGTTTGCCTCATCTAATGAAGTATATCTATCTTTTCATCCGTTATACAGAGATATCCATTGCTATTTCCAAGAAACATTACACTTCACCTTTAGTGATATAATAAAAAATAGATGTATTTTTCTGTGACATGCTCTCCCACCCCAATATAAATCATATTGGTCACCCAACACATCAATAAAAAATTGACTAATTTTACTTGAAATTACATATGAAATGTCACAATAATCCCAACATTTGTCACATAAAAATGGTAATAAAAAATATAATATGCATAAGGTACTCACAAGAGTAAAATTCTTGTGACGCACCAAGGAAGTCTATAGTGCGGTCCACTGAGACCCCTGGAAAAATCATCCTTGTCTCGCAGAATGTCTGAGACTAGTCATCAAGCATCTCGCAAATGCCATTAAATAAGCACCTTGGATCTTGATAAGGCCCTTGGACATGTCAATTGGAAAATATAAAGAGTACTTTGACATGATCACATTATCAAACAAGTCTTTATTAATTGGAAATAATCTGACAAAGGAAGCGTTGATGAAGAAGATGTGTGACCACTGAAAATTAACATACGCACTCAGAATGGCCTATAGTAGAGACTCAAGAAACTGCATGGTGCCAGCCCATATCGCTAACTCCATCCCTGATATATTCTAGATATTCCCAACAATCTATGGGCATTTGAGGTGGTGAGGCTTATAAATTCCCCACCCAGCATGAAAAATTCACTGTCTATGATGTGAAGGAAAATCTCAAGCACAGAAGTCCCAAGAATCGAAGAGGACTTCTTAGAGAAGCTGATCACGTGACCAACCATATTTCTATCAGATAATATATCGGTGACCAAATAGAGTGATCATGTTCCATACATAAGGTACATTTTATGATCATTCATAGATCACAGAAAGGGCTACTTTCAAGGAATGAGTAGAACATGCCAGATGTATACTAGATCATGCGAGACTTAAAATAAACTGATACTGAACAAACATAAAGAATTCCCAATACAAGGGATAAATAATGATTAAAGGTAGGATACTTATATAAAATACATGATTTTTATCTTTGTTGTGATTCACATGAGTCATACAAGGACACACGAGACCACCAGGATACATCGCCTTGATATCGGGAAATTCCTTCAAAACGCTATTTGGAACATGTGAAATCATCCTGGCATATAAAAGAAAGTCACATGACCCCCCTAGGCACACCACCTTGGTCTCATGAAACCTTTTGGTTCTATCACCTGTGTCCTGCAACATCCTTTAGACAAATCTCATGACTCATATAATAGTGTTCTCTCGTATAATTCAAGTCTCGCCATTACATCTGTGCATGGAACCAAGCTCTCACAAAACCAGCAGAGAAAGTCAACCAAGACCCATGAAACCCCTTGGGAAATTCACCCAAGATTAGAGACACGATTAAGAAAATCCAGTTGGGTCTTGTGATGATCTCTAGGGATGTTAGATAAGACATGCGACATCCTTCTATCCTTCATGCACTGACTCCTGTGACAACCCCCATATGTGTTCCGACATGCCATGCTATAGTTTCTGGTAAAATAAAACTAGGTCATGAGAGATTCTCCAAGTAAGTCAATGGGGTCATGAGACACCCCCGAGACATGAGGGCATCCTATAATTTAATATCTCTATTTATCATCAATGTTTGATCCCCAAATACAACGGTAACCTTAATGTGTAAGGCCCAATATAAAGGGAACTACGAGGACACTGATTCCTTCCATATTCAGTATACGTAGGCCACATCGTTTTGGTTTGAGGTTTATATTGATAATCCATGATGATCCTAGTATTGAAGACCTTATCCAATGAAATTACATTAGTCACTTGCTAACCCTTATATCTCACAATGATCATATCTCATATGAGATTAGGGAGTTTCACTTATCATGGCATCTGTACTGTACACACCATGGTTACAAGGGAAGCCTTAGTGCATAAACCTCAACTACCTACATCATATGGTATGTCCCCTGTCAATAGGGAATCCATCATGGTATGAAACCCTAGAATTCCTGAAAACATGAGGATGGTCATAATGTCTCTAAGAGTGATCATCCACCTTATCCCATTAGTAGGTTAAGGGGAAAATTAACTAAGAGAAATCTAATTCTATTCATAACTGGGATACATAGGAAACCTTTGTGAGGCCAGAGATCTATACCAAAAATCCCAAGGATTTTCCAAACATACAAGACCCATATACTTACTCCATGAGAATGATCATATGTTCCCCCTTGTTTCTCACATCGAGCATAGATTGTGTGGAATGAGGGGGATGCAATGAACATCCCCTCAAGCATCATGAGTCTCCACTCACTAGGGAAATCCTAGAATGTAATCTTTGATGAGTGGTATGGTATGAACACCCCTCGTATAAGGGTGTATACATTGGTGCTACTAGAAAGGGTGTAATTGAACTATGATGACTCTGATTCCTACCACAAATAGGATAAGTAGGATGTCTCCTTGGTACCTGATATCAAAAATTCGGTGTCTCAGTATGCACACATATGTTCTCTACACATGATGTTAAACTTCATGATATTAATGAACAATGTGGGTTTCGATTCCTGTAACAATTAGGATACATATGATGCATAATAATGGATCAATCCCCTTATCGGGATATTAACCGCCTCCTCATGTGGAATGACATTTTTAAGCATTTGGTCATATAGTTTCAAAACATAAATATGTTACTCTTTATGAAGGGGATGGATGAAGAGCCTTAAACACATAAAAATGGATCCACCAATGAGAAAATACCCCCCTCAATTCATCACTTTGGCTCCCTTATTTTTTTAATAAGATAAGTAACCAACGAATAATTTTTTTAGGATAACAGGTCCTATATAGAGATTATGAATAGATACGTGAACATATCATAAAACTATAAGAGAAACATAAAGCATGAAATAGTCCCCCCCCAAAAGGGTGAGATGAGACCGACGTCCCATCCTCTCAGCCAATGTGAATCCCCCAAAGTCACTGACCCAGAAAACATAGATGGCCACTGGCCTTTGGAAAGAAGTTCTGTGCTCAGCTATAGATGAGGGAACCATTGGGAGTTTCTGGGAAAAGTGGTAATGGTATCCCAAAGAGAGAAACCCATTATACACCTCAAAAACCTGATGAAATAGTATATATTTGTACATATTTTGTTTATAAATATTTTTATTACTTTATGTAATGATACATATATATGTAATAAAAGATAATTTTTAGTGGTGTCTTAAGTTTGTTTTTATTCCTATTGTTCGTAGCAGGGGGAATTGATCAAAAATTGTGTTCAAAGGCATCATAGAAAAATGTGATTGGAGGCGTGGGGTCATTGCAAGAGGTTGATTATTTTCATCAGGAAATCGTTGGAGATGGGTGATGAACACATCAAAGAGTGGCACATGGAATATCACTACTGCCTGTTAGTTTTTTATATTTGTTTCTATTTTATAAATATGAGGAGGAACTCCCCTCTCATTTTATCTCTGTCTCCACCACTAGACACAGGAGAGCCAAATTCAACTTTGTACATGGGGACCCATCTCCTTCTTCCTCATCCTCCACTTCTATGTTTTTATTTTCATTTTTCGGTATGTAAATATAATAATTCTGCATGTTTTCTAAATTTAGTTATGTCTTTGTTTCAATTGTAATGTTTGTGTAACTTTTTTTATTATTCACGGCGTGAATAGTATCTCTAGTAATAGAGACCTAATTCATGGGTCTTGATTCAGGTTATGAAAATAGACGTGAACTGGATACCCAAACATCATCAAAATCATTGTTTTCTCTTCATTACTCTAAGGATCCCATAAAGGTGAATGGGGGTGTGCATGACCGCATTATTTCACTAGATTAGATTCATTATTTATCTAAATTTATCCCTTTCCACTTATTCTGTTAACTCACTTGATCAAGCAGTTAAGTGAGATTGCGTGATTTATGGTCCTCTCAAGATCACTTCAGTCAGGAATAAACTCATGGATGGGGTGATTTGATCTCAAGATTTAATTACTCTTGGAGAGTGATTGTGTGATTTAAGTAACTATTAAAATGAGTTCTTAGAGTTTTGGGTGAGTGAGATGTGGGTTCTAAGACATTAGTCATTCATGGAGTGATTCAACAATTGTTGATTTAATTGTTCAGTGGATCTATGAATGGAAGACGAGGGTGGATCAACCTAGATCCTATCATGTTATCACTAACTTTTTTTCTATTTCTTTCTATCATTATTATTATTCCTTTTGATTGTGATATTTTTGTTATTATGACCTTTTTTTCAATCATTTTATTTTTCCCCTATGTTGGTATTTTGTTTTTCAACTATTTCACCATTTCTACTATGTTTTTCAACACAATTTTGTCTTTTTTTTCATTTTCTCTTTTCAAAATATAAAAAATCCTTTTTTTTATAAATACGACCAATTAATTCGAAACTGATTCCTTGTGAGTGACCCTGAGCTTAGCCACTTTTCTATATCACGGGTCTTATAATTGTAACTTTGATTGTCATTGTGACGAGGACACCATCACGTAGTTATATTTATTATTTTTATTTTTATGTATATATATAAGTATTATGTTGATATATATATATGTGTGTGTGTGTGTTTTTTGAATATTTGAATTTATCATTATATTTATATATAATTATCTTTATTTATATATGTCTATTTTATTAATATATATATTTATTTATTATATATATATTTAGATATTTATATGTTTTATGTATATTCATGTATATTAAAATGCATTTATATTATTATATATGCATATATTTTATATGGATATATATATATGTGAGTTTGTATATATATATATATATATAATTATATAATTATATATAACTATATATGTGTCTTTATTTGGATGTGGTTTGAAGGGTGCTCTTGTAGTGATCAACCTAAAAATATTACCCCTTATGGTGATTTTTAGGGTTTTGATATTGTGATGGCTATCCCTTATGATCCTTCACTAGTCATAGAGCTCCTAGTTTGGGTGATTTGACTTTATTAGAGATTTAGGGTAAATAAGGATGAGGTGTGGTTGTAGAGAGTTAATATAGTTAACCGGTAGAGGTTTCTTCCTATGATATTGAGAATCATCATTCATTTTCATAGTTTAATGTTGTTAATAACAAGGTTATTTGATAGAAGTGTAGTATTTTTTAATATTCTTTCAAATAAATATGTGATTTCAAAGAGTATTGAACTAGGTAGACATTTCGTTATCACTAAATTTATTCTTATAAATGGTAATAAGCCATGTAAAATAAGTGATTTGAATGAGCATACCTCTTTTATTTGGGGTCTACCAAAGTAGAAGTTCATTCTTATCAGTCATATATTCTTCTATGTTCTGTTTCCATCAAACAAACAAAAAAATAGAGCTTGGGGACTTAGAACAGTATCTCTTGAACTAGGAATTTTATAAATTCATGAATGGGATTGTATATTTAATCCCATATTTTTTGTAGGACTTCCATTTTGAGTTGGATTAAGGTATCTGGTCTTAACTTTTGGGACTCAAGACTAAACATATAATTATTTTCATTTTTTTATAATTAAAATATTAAATCTCCCTAAATAATCTCTAAATCCTAAGAACATAAGGTTCAGTATCTATGAGCACTATTTATATATGTAACTTATTTTACAAAACATGTGAAAAAGTCCCCATAATCGATTTATTCTAGACCCCCTTATATATTTATCATAATATATAGATATCTTCATCTGATGGGGAAGAAAAACATAATAATTGGATGATATAAAAAACAAATTAAGGGGAAACCTTACAAACATTTAAAAAATTGTTATATCGTAATAATATATGAAAACATGAGTATGTAGAAATTTCTTATTATATATTATATGAGACAATAAGAGTTGTCAATAAATCATGAGGGAATGATATATAATCTCAAAATAAAAAATGAGTACCATAACATAAAAACGTGAGATTATAATGGAAATATGGAATAAGGAAATGATATAAAAAGTTTCGCAATTCTTAAACATGTTTCATCAACATAAAACATGACATCATAATAACAGGTCAAGGTTCACTCCAAATATGACCATTACATAATGAAAAACACACCATGGTGGATTCAGTACACTTCCCATTCCCATAAACAAATTTTAAAAAGTTCCATAGTTGATGGGTTACACTTACTAATCCCATATATAGCATACCATGAGATATAATGTTTTACCCAATTCATTGGAGAGTAATATAATTCTATGTCCACCCATTATATAACATAGTGTTGTTATGATAAATAATCGTGCACTATACATGATATCTCATGATATGGAAATATTAATCAATGAATTTAATTGATATATAATTCCATTTACATCATAAATTAATGAAAATAAAAATATTTACATTCATGCATGTTTGACATGAGTAAAATAAACTAAACATAAAGTATAATCTAGATAAAATCCATGAGGAAAGAGTGGGTTTCCTAATATTGTCTCCAAGAATAACCGAAGGCTATATCATTAGGATTACCAATATAAGAATGAATTAAATCATATTATATTTTAATATTTTATTAATGATACATATATCTTAAAAATTTATTTAAAATATTGAAAAATATGTATGAAGTATCATGGATAAGTATAAATGAATGTGAACTAAATAAGTGATTATTTTTGAAAAGTGCCTAGGATATTTTATGGAAGGAAATAAAATATAATTCTAATTAGTTCTATAATGGAAAATATACAGTTAAAAAAATAATTAGGGTTTTAAAAATCTATTCATGGTGAAAAAATTTTTAAGGAGGTGTCACTTTTCATGAAATAAGAAACCTGAAGGATCTCTTTTTATGTTTCTAAAACACCATTGTTAAAATACCACATCATAAAAAAAATAAAATATTTTTCTTTTGAAAATTTGGTAAGGGAAATTTTAAGTCATAATGAGATAACTCATTATTAGGTTTCCAATATAAAAGGAGTACATTGGTAGTAATGGATATTATGTATAAGGAGGAGATACCAACATTAAAGATGAGGAGAATTATTCTAAAAAATATGTACTTTTACATAAATAAATTTATCAAGGTAATGATTTCAACCATGAATATTAATTTTATATATGTAATAATTATAATTTCATAATAATGTTTAATAAATACATCTTGTAGAACCATATTTAAAATGACTCATCATGATTCATGATAGAATTTGAGTCAATAAAATCTATTACAGCTTTTGAATTTTTTAATTCAAAACCCCACTAGGGTAATAAATTTGTATCAAAAATTGAATATCATAAAATAAATTTCATTTAAAAAAAATAAAGGAACAAATATACACCATATCATAAAAAACATTTTTTGTAATAAGTAATATGTCTTAATGGGTGAAAATTGAGACAATAAACCCTTACATTTTATCTTTATTTTCTGAACCATTCTCTAGACTCCAATATAAAAAACATACATATAATAATTAAATATTTTTCAACATTATTCATAACTATTAAAATTTATAAATCCAGTTTATTTTTATTCTCTATATGTAAATTTGTTAGTTTTGAACTATTTTCAATATTGAGTGTGAATAATCTCGATCATTTTAAACCAGTTTTGTATTAGCGGTGTCAGTATTTGTTCATATCAATATTTTAAAAATTCCTTCACAAATAATTGTTATGTAATTAAGGATTTAAGTTTATTTATAATGTTGTAATTTAATTCAATTGGAGTTTTGGTTATGATCCTTGAAGGTGAAATCACCAACGAACAAGTTTCGATGGTTTTTAAGCAACGAATGATGGTTTGTTAAATTATGTAGTTAACATCAATTTTTCCATTAAATAAATAAATTAAAGTCATTAGTTACTATTTTTTATCATATATTATTATAATATATGTTATCATAGTCATTAGTGATATTATTTTATAGTATTATTTATGTGTGTGGTCAAACCGACCCAAAAAACATTCTATAATTTAATAGATGGTTATGAAGTGTTTACATTGTAATATCATTATAAAAAAATATAAATGATATTAAGTACTACTTATAAGATTTTTATATTAAAATTATTAATTAATTATATGCAGAATATATTTTAAATTAATCCATTATAAATAATAAAAAAACAATTTTCTTTTAGCATACTTTTTGTAATGTGGTTAATTTTATAACAAATACTCATTGTTTATGTCATTAATAGGATGTAAAAAATTTATTACTATAACTATAATAATTAAAAAAATTATATATATCCTTTAATCCCATTCATAAATACTTACATGAATGAAGATAAGTAAAAATAGATTACACCGTTACATGGAGGCAATAATCCGTATAAAGGCATGCAAAATGGTTTCATTTTCCTTAGAACTGGTGAGAGGAGGAATATGGTTTATAATTTCATAATAAAAAAATTTATAGCTATAATAATTATATATTAAATTATATTTTTAAACCATCAATGTTAGTTGGTTAAGGAAAACAAATATCTCACGTTCTAGAGGCTAGAGTCCGCACATCCACATGAGTAAAATTTTAATTTTTCCTAATTGAGAAGGGAAAAGTGGCTAATTATTAAAATATATTCATAATAACATAAAATTATACTAATGACACTAATTTTTTTAGATTAAGATGTTTTAGTGTAATTTTTTACATAAAATTACACATAATTAAATATAAATGAGGAAGATGTTGTTAGAAATTTATACCTCACTTCTTGGATTATATCCTTTGAAAAGAAATTAAGCCCTTGGGGGATGGACTTTTGAGAATAAAATAACTTATTGAAGGTGGAAATGAATTTTTAGGACATATTTGGTTAGTTATTTTTGAAACATAATGTGGATTTTCATTAATGACACCTGGGTGGGGGATGACCCTCTTTTCTTCGTAGGGTTCCATGTTCCTGAGATATGCTTCGTGGTGGAAATTCATCACAAAACTTTCATTGAAAATACTCTCAATAATAACAAGAAAATTATCTTTGATAGAATCTCACTGGGGGTAGAGTAGGTCATATGTGTTTTTATATGATTTTCGATAAGATTCTTCAGTATTAAGGTGTCCTTTGATGGCTTGGACTAGATCTCAGGTGTTGATGTCTTGGATCCCAATTATTTTTGTAATTCAATTCCGGTGAAAATCAACTTCTTTATTTAGAAGGAGATGAATCTTACGATCACTACTGAAGGCAACATCCAAAGGAGAGGAGTTCACTTGTGATCTCAATGTTGGTGATGTGAGAACCTAAGAGATGAGACAACTTAGCATCTTTTTTTATGAGCGAGTGCGCAAGGTTCCTCTAGTACTTTATTGCACAAGAAGTCATCCCCGAACAGAATGGGCCCACTATGATGTTGTTTTTGGAGTATTTATTTCATGTGGCTAATAAGAATAGAGGAGAGGACAAAGGGAATGTAGCTCTGATAGCGGCAGTGTATTGGGTTACTTGGGAGGAAGGAACTCTTGGAGGAGTTGTGGGGAGATCTCACATCTGGGCTTACAGTTTCACTTGGCTTCTTTGGTGGTTGAGTGAAGATATCTCCATGGGGGAAGGTGGAATTCATAAATACTAAGGATCCTATTTATAAGGTCTTGGAGAGGATCTATGATGGTTTGTACTCCAATAATGGGTTTTTGGGTCAGATAGAATGCACCCATGCAGGGGTTGATGATCAAAATTGATGGATATTGTGCATAGGGTCTCATTCATGGAGGATAACTAGTTTTCGATAGTAGTGGCTATGTCCTAAATTTCTTTAGAATCTTTTTTGGTTCAGTGAATATAGTGGGTACCGTGGTGAGGGACTTACAATGAGAAATTATATTGTGTGGTATTCATGACTTCAAGATTTTCTTGTTGGAGACAAGATCCATGATCCTAAAGGGCTATGTTGGAATTAACAAGGATACCCCTTAGGATATCTCTTACATATTTAGGGATTTCATGGGGTGGAACTTTGATCACTTAGAGATCAGACACACCCTAAGGGTTGCGAATCTGGAAGTAGATGATCTCACCTGAAAAGGGAGTACTGAGTAAATAAGTGTACTTTACCATAGATTTGATTATCTTCACTCTTTTTGTGAGGGATTTATTTGTGGTTATATGGTGGTTCATCACCATTACCACCCCCATGACTTCATGTCTGATAGTTTTCTCCTTAAATAATATGAAACAATAATTTATCATTATTATTATTATTATTTTACACTATTCACCTAAATGTTTTTTAGAAATATCTCACTAATTAACATTAAACTAATAATTACATAATCAATATGAAAAGAGGTTAATTTTTTAAAATTCACGTCCTAATATTTTTAAATCTATATTTTATGTGAAGATACAAAAAATAATGAAAATTTCTAATATATATAACATTTGTTTTTAGAGTTTATGTGTTATTAATACAATTTCACATAAATTACATATTAAAATAGTTTTAATATATATAAAAATAAAATTTACTATAATTTCACCATAATATATTTAGTCAATTAAAAAATACATAATGCATGAAACACCATTTTTTTGAAAATAGTAATTTTTATGTATAATATGATCGTTACCTAAATATAAATACAATTAATTATTTATAACATATACATTTAATTTTATAAATATTTTTATATAAACATATTTCATTTAATTTTATAAAATTATCTTTTTATTAATTATATTTTAGTATATAAAAATAAAGTATATTAATTATGTATTATATTTTTTCATTAGTATTATTTCAAAAATATATTATTTAAACTTGTTATTAAAATAAATTATTATTATATACCTATTTGACACAAGTATATAAAATTACTATTTATATAATGGACATATTTTTGATGTCCATATTTGAATTGAATATATTTGAAATAATCAGATATCATTTATATATAAAGGCTTACTATAATCCTTCATTCTACTCCAACTTTTTATGTCACATATAATATTTCCATAGTTATCATTTTATATTTCAATAAATGATTTATATTACCATGGTATTGTTTATCATTATAGGTTTTTATTACTCAGGGTGACTGTAAAATGTGATGGTGGTCTAGATGATTTTTTAATTCTAAATATATTAGTATTTTTAATTTATTTTTCCATTTTTTAGTTTTAATGTATGTAATAATACCTGATGTGAAATAATATATTGTATACAATAAATTGTTTCATATACCTTAATTTTAATGTTCTATTATAATTTAATAAAGTGTTATTTTATTGGTTCATTTCTTGTATAGCCCAATCTCTAATCACGTATTTATTTTTTTCGTAATAATAGGGAAACATTCATTATAATTATAGGGAAAAATTTTAATTTATTTTAAAACCCAGGGTTTTATAATTCCAACCATTAAATAAATTTCATCCTCAAAATTTTAATTATCACATAAGAATGAAATTATAAAAGAGTATATAAAATGTATTCATGCCTCATGTTATAATTTCTAGTGAAATTTAAACTATTTAATCATAGGAATTATATAATTGTCCATAGAATAGGATGATTCCAAATATTATTTTTTTCTCCCAAAAATTTTAGATAAAGGTTTATTGTTAATCACCCCTGCATCGATAAATAATTATAGGTCGATATGAAATCTGATTTACTTATTACAAAAAATAATTTTTCCTCTTGGTAGAGAGAAAAAATCATTACACAAAATCACATTAAATGGATCTAGATGAAGGATAATACAACTCGTATGAATTAAAATGACAAAACCCTAAATACTATTCAAATACCTTGGAATCAATAATAATAACACTATGTGTTTTTAATTTAATAACATATTGTTCGTGAAAAATTGCATGACAAAATACATCCATAGATCTACCGTGTTGAATAAGTGTATCTATAACCACTTAATTATCACTATCTACTAAAATAGTAGTCATTTCATATTATTTTCATTATTCATATAGTCTAAGTGGTTTTTGATGTTGATTTTAATCTTAATCTGTTAGATTAGCACTCTGGTTTCTATAGTTCCCAAATTCCCCACAATTTAAATGTCAAATTACAAGTGGATCCTTAGAGAGAACATTATTTTTCCCCATCATGTTAAATGAACTATATTTTTTCCCCATTAAATTTTTTCTTAATTCCCTCCATTTCCATAGATCAAATATCCTTGAGTTTCTTTTTTAAATTTTTCAAGGTGTCACATCCCATATTCTTGATATGAAGGAAATTGAATATCTTTTCCTTCATAAACTTTTTCACCCATACATCAATGATACTCCATCCTTCTATTCTTTGGTTTGTTTGAGATTTCTAATTTTTTCACATTGATAATCATAATTATTAATTTATAGTTTTTCATAATCATAAGATTTCATACCCCATATACTATATCATTACGTTTCTCGATGGGAAAATACCTATATTTTCCATGGAATCCATTTTTAATTTGGTTCCTTTGATATTTAACCATTACTAAAACCAAATTTTTTTTAATTTGAGTGATGAATAATTAAAATCAGAATAGAATTATTATAAAATATTTTCTAAAAAAATAAACCTTGAAATTTATTACTCATTGAAAATATCACATTACCTTTTAGTTTAACAAAAATCCCAATTTCTAGAATCTATGCATCATGAAGTTGGGTTCTCTCATACTTATTATTCTAATAATTATTAATAATTTATAATGGCTCATAAAAATAATGTTATTGATCAAATCATATCCCCTAAGAGTGTTAAACAAGGAATTAAATTTGAACTCTTTTCCATGTACTAGGTGAATATTTAGTTGATACCCAATATCCCCCTATAATGGTTACTACCCATAGGTACATCTGTGTTGAAGAGTGAATCCTTTTGTAGTATCTAGACGTAGATTGTATTCCATGGAAAATCACATAATCTCAAATTTAATGAAATTTCATGATGTTAAACTATACTTTAACAAACCCATTAGGCTTATCCCTAGGGTTCCAAATAATTTCCCCTAATCATAATCCCAAAAAAGAACTAAACTAATAGTAAAAAAATTGAAGTCTAATATGACACCAACTATAGTGACCTGAGCCTTAACATATATCTATTTTATTTAAATTATATAATTTAAACATTATATGTCACAAAGTAATCTCACAATACAATGAATGGAATATTTTGGGTTTTTAAGAACAATTACATAGGAAGCGAATTTTAGAAAACTTGTGAACACATCTCCTTAGTCGAACTCTTATAGACCCCCTTTTAGAATTCTCATAATCTATATATATATTCATAATCTATGGAAGGAAAAAACATAATTTTTAGTGATAAAATAATCATTAAGGGAAACAAATATCAACATTCCATTAAGGGATAGTTCAATATTTTAAAATAAAACCTGAGTAAATATAAATTTCCTATTAAAAGTTACATGAGACAATAAGAGTAGTCCAGAATTCATAATGGACATACATATAATCTCAAAGGAACTAATGTGTACCATGAAATAATATTTTTTGATAATAATTAAAATATGGAATTAGGAAATTATATCTCAAGTTCACTAAATCATCAATATGTGGAATCAATATAAAACATGACATCATAAGAATGGGTTGTGGTTCATTCCCAACACCATCATCACATAGTGGGACTAGTCTCATAATGGATTGGGATCACTCCCCATTCCCATTAAGAAATTTTATTATTTCCCATATTATATTAGGTTCATATAACAATATTATAATTTATGCAATATTTTTTCAAATAAATTTAAATTATTTGATAATGTTTTCTACACACAACATCGGGTTCTAAAAAACATCAGTATAAAATTTTTGTTAATATTTAACATGGATGTTATGACCTAGCGCCTAAAAATGGAGGTATGATTAGTAATTCCACATTTTAAATATTAACTATATTTTTTTATGTAAATAAAATATATTGATAATAATTACTTACTTTATAGTAAAGTCTTTATATATTTATAAAACTTTATTTTCTAAAAAATGACTTTATTTATTTTTATGTCTAAATAATAAAATTATTTTTTAAAAAGATAGAAGACTTATTTTATAAAATTAACTTAATTTTTGGAATTAATACCTCAAAATTATCTTTGGGGGGATATTTTTTATTCTTCTTAGAAGAATAATTTTTTGATGAATAATGAGAAATATTGGGTTTTATTGAAAACTGTGTTTTCGATTAAAAACATTTATAAAGATAATTTTTTTTTAAAATAGATCTAAAAGAAAAATTAGTAAAATTATATTATAATTAAAATAATATAGATCATTTCAATCAATTTCATATTGAATTTCGACATAAAATCCTTTTAAACATTTGAATCATTTCTCCTCGGAAAACCTCATTTTCGTCACCTATACGGGATTAATTTTAAATTAAATAGAACTAATTATATGAATTAAATTTGGAAAAATTGATTCCATATTTGGAATCAGTTTAATTAATATTATCTATGAATTTAAACATAATTCTTTTAATTATGAATAATGAAAATAGTAAAAAATTAATTACTGTGGTTAAGGTTAAAAAGGGTTTACCATGAGTTTAAACTAAACATATAAGGGATAAAATCACCTATAAACTTGTGAAAAAACAATTTACATGAAATATTTAGACCATATCCCCTATATGGATCAATAATAAACCCTTTGTTATCGCTGTATATTTGAAAACATGGGTACATATTATTCTTTTCAAAACATTCATGTGTGTCCTCTCCCCCACTTATAAAAAGACACCCCTCTTCTCTCCTCATTAAACATCCTTGACCATTTTTTCAGAAAATATGGGCCAATATAAATTCCTCTGTCCCATAACATAATAATATAATATTTTTCAGTAATAAATTCATACCAGAAATGATTTTTGTTAAAACCTAAAGAAGTTTCTAGAATAAGAGGTAACGTCCTTATTAGAGCATTTTATTTAATTTATCCTTCAAAATAATTCAAATATAATAAAAAAAATATGTTTTAATAACCACATTATATTCCATATAATGAGATTTTTTTATTATAATGTAATTAACTATTGACATATCATCCTCCCTCAAACGAGAAATGAAACCATTGATTGTGTGTATAATGGATAACCGCCTCACAAATGGGCATAAATTGTTTTCCATAACCACTCATTAAGGAAGGATATATTAATGATTACACTGATTATATATTATATTTATGATATAACCACACTTATTTACTTATAATATAACATATACCTTCTTACAATACATTCCACAGGGAATACTATAACGTCACTCATGTGTATGTCGAACTACTACAATTAGAAACAATGTGATTGTTTTTTCACTTATGCTTTAAACTAAATGTAATATCCATTGATTTGATTTTGATATATGATATTAATAAAATATTAATCCTTATATAAAATACTTATATCATATACATTTTTACCTTTCCATATATTGAATAAATTATAACATTGTTAATGTGTACGGTGGACTGGCATCTCATGAAGCGATGTGATTCCTTTTTCTCTAACACGTTACATGGATTGTAATAAAGGATAAATTTATTATATAAATTTGATATATAATACATAATAATGACTCTAAAAATTTGATATATTATTTAAATTCCATTATTTTTATCCATCAATAAAATGGAAACAATGTTCATGGGTATGTACGACTTACAGCTCTAGAAAATTTATAAATCGTTTTCTATATCTTATTTTAATGGATTACTCAAAATAAATATATAAATAATAAATATTATAAATATATCCTAACTAAAATTATTGATATTATGTAACCATTATCAAAGTAAAGGTATTAAAAATACTAAACCAAAACATACAATAAAAATGAAGTAGTTATTAACTAAAACATGACATTAACAAATAATTATTGATAAATAGGTAAAAAAAGACAAAGTTAAGTCATATATGATATGAAAAATATGATTATGCTTCTGTAACAGATTTTTTTTAAAAATTAAATTTAATATATATTAGGTTTAAACATATATAAAGGAAATCCAGACTTACGGTAAGTGATTGTTTGTCTTAATTTCCCATATTTTGGGAATATGTTCTGTTATGCACCTATATTATTTTATGAGGTGTATATGAAGGCACTTTTTAATGTAACATTATGATTTTATTTATTCTAGCAATATTATAATATTAATTTAATATTCTTTTATGGGTCTTATAATTCAAAGTTAACAAAGTGGTAAGAATTCTATGTTACATTCTCATATTTTATGATGATTCATTATGATTATGCTACTAGTGATGAAACATTATGATCCATATCCCATAAAAATCAATAATTTCATTATCCTCTAATTATATTATGATAATAAATATTTTCGATTCATTTTACTATCTATATGTACATAAGAGTTCAAAAGGATATATTTCATAAAATATTATTTAATTTCTCTCCTCAGTTGGCAATGATTTTTCTTCGATATCTATGTTTTCTAATAATTATTTGAATATGTTTATAACAATATCATAAGATTAATAAAATTAATTTCTAACCTTTTATAGTTTTCACAATTTTATTGAAAATTAATCTCTTCTCATTTTCTATATGAGGTGCATTTTACTTTTTCTATAAATGTGGATGTATTCTTTTCATTAAAGTGTATTACATGAATGTAATTTTCCACCTTCACGACCAATCAATGTTTTAAATATTGAATTAAAAATATCGAATATTTTTATCAAGGAAATTTTTTTCTTGATTATTTTGGATGTTTTTATATTTTTAAAAAGTTTTTTTGAAATGGAAAGGATTTATTTCACAAAAATGTTTTAATGATTTTTATGGAATTTCTATTCATCCATGAAAAAACCATTGTTATTGCTTATATTTTACTGATAATATGATCTAGTTTTACTATAATTTTCTTTAACTATATGGTATATTATTATTTTAAATGGATATTTTTAAATCCATTAAATATTCATGTGTTATTCTATGATGAAATGTATATGAAATCCATTTCTTTTCCCGAGGTTATACTATGATAAAATATATATGTACCGGATTTCTTTTCCATGGGTTATGCTTTCATATAGTTCCTATAAAACCCATTCCTTTTTATGTATTCTAATATTATAAATGTTTAATAATCACATGGAATATATTTTTATGATTTTCATTTTGTGATGGGTGAGCCCTATATCTATCTCCAATGAATTAGTTAATTATTAAAATATTATAAGATAAATATGGACTGGAATGGAGGAGAAACTAGATCAATGAGGGACTATATCCACTATGATAGTATTGGGAGTAAACCATGAATAATATTATGGTTTTTGGAGTGAACCCATTTCAATATTAATGCCTTGTAAATAATCCTTTACTACTATGGAAATAATTTTCAATGCTTATGTGTATGCCATAATTCCATGTATTATGTCATTATTATGCTCTCATGGATCATATTATTTTATTTCCTTGTAAATCATGTATTATTAACTAACAATATGTATTCATGTGACTCAATATTTTGATCTCTGATATGTACGGTATTGTTTTAATATGTTATGATCACATTCTCATACCCTTATACTCGTGTAATTTTTTAGGTATTTCTCGTATTTTCACATATTATAGATATATAATTACCCTTTCTTATATCTCTTTTCCCAAGATTATGATGATAGTTAAAAAACTTTATATACGTATTAATGGTTATAGTTATAAGTAAATTAGTGGATCATTATTTATAAATCTAATGAATCACATGATTATGTTTCTACATTACTAAAGGCAATATTCCTTTATGATTTTTAAGAATGTGTTTGTGTAATTTAATGAATGTTCCTCAAAAAATATTTAATATATATGTAAAAAAAATATTTGGTCTTTATAGATTACCCCCTAATCCCATAAATGACATACCATGAGATATATATCTTTACCCAATACATTGGATTGTTACATTATTATGAGTCTACCCATCACACAACATAGTGTTCCTAGGCTAACCACCTATAAACCATAAAAATAATCTCATGATATGAAAAAATTACTAAATACAATGTAGGGATATATAATTTTAGTCTTACACATCGCCTAATGAAAAAATAATTTTTAAATGCATATGTATTCTACATTAGTAAAAGAAACCATAAATAAGGATTAGGCATGATAAAACCAATGAGATAAGTAGGGGTTTCTTAATAATGCCTCAAAGCATAGTTGGAGGAAACATTATATGGATTACCAAGAGAATATGGAATTAAATAATTTTTAATGTTCGTATTTTATTAAAGAGACATTGGTATTAAACATTGAGTTGTAATACCGGAAAAATCCTCAGAAGGATGAAGGAGAACTAACAATACAAGTGAACCCTATAAGTGATTCTTTTGGAATTGAAAGTATGATATTTTATTAATGGAAATAAATTTTAATTTCACATTATAAAATAATTGAATTTTTATGTTTTTCTATAAAGTAAATAGCTTTTTTCAAAGTTATTTATTGTGAAAAAATTTATGGTATTTTCAATTTATATTAAATATGATATCTGAAGGTTCCCTTTTTTCTTTTAAAAACACCTTTGTAGAAATAATAAATTATAAGCAGGATAATAAAAAATTATTCCAAAAATACGATGAAGGAAATATTTATTTCTATTGAGATAAAAAAAATATTTATAATTAAAAAGGATATCATTATTGGGATGGGGAAATATAGAAAATGAGGGTAAACCATCATTAAAAAGGATGTGAATTATTATAATAAATGATATAATTTTTGAGAAATAAATTCATCAAGGTAATGATTTTAATCATATATGTAACTTTACCGAGAGAGAGAGAAAAATTATGATTTAATCTTAGAAGGTAAAAAAATCATCTTATAATACCACAGTCAAATTGAATCATTATGACTCAATAGAGATGTCTAATCAAGAAAATATGTTACAAATTTTTAAATTTTTGAGCCAAAATCCCATTAGAGAAAAAAAATTGAATAGAAAAATTCAATATCCTGAAATATAGGAGAGTCACTATTAATGTTTTTTAAATAGTATAAGATACACCATTTATAATTATAACATGATATATAATAAGAAATATTTCTCAATGGGAAAATTACGAAATGAAACCCTTACCTTTTATCTGTATTTACTTGAACATGCTCTATCCTTCAATATAACAAGCATAAGTATCTTAATTATTTCAAAACCATATTAATAAATATTAATTTATATATAACTCATTTATATTTTTTTTCACATGATCAAACCATTTTATTTTGAACTAGGTTGGTATTTGTGGTTTTGTTCTTTATTATCATCCCAAATTTCGTCATTAAAATTCCATTAAAGGTTATGAAATTTATTATTTATAATTATTAATAATATTTTAATTTAATTATATAAGGGTTTCAGTTATAATCATTGAATATAAAATCTATTAAGAGAAAGTTTTTGTTATTTTTAATAAATGAATTGTGGTATCTTAATTACTGAGTTGAATTCAAATGTTACTATTCCGAAACCAAAATAAAATTATTTTTTATTAAATTTTTTCATATAAAAATATTCATGTTCTCATAGAAACCTTGGAAATTATTCTATATTATTTTTGAAGTCGGTGGTCAAATAGACCAAAATAAAACATACCACAATTTAATGTATTTTTATGAAGGGGTTAAGTTTTAAAGCCATTACATAGAATAAAAAGATCATTTTCATCTTAGTGGGATTTTTTAAAAATGATTAATTTTATAAAAAAAAATTTTGTTCATGTAAATATGATTTTGTTTAATTTTTATTACTAAAACCTTATTCATTTCAAATATTCATATTTTTTCTTTTGAACCATTTATAATTCCATCCATGAAGGCGGTAAGGAAAAATAAAACACAATATTCAATGGAGGTGGTAGAATACCCATAAAAAAGGATGATACTATCATTTTCATCTGAATTTAATAGAGGCGTAACATGGTTTATCATTTAAGGTTCATAAATAAGTTTTAATTATAATAATTATATATTAAATCCACTTTTTAAATCATTTGTGTTAATATGTAATGTAAATTGAACACATTACTTTTTGGATGTGGTAGTCTGCATATTTGCAATATTCATATATATTTTCTCTTAATTTAAAAGGGAATGGTGGTTAATTAATATACCTTAATTATAATATAATAAAATTATACTAAATAAAATAAAATTATAATTTTAATATAGTGAAATCAAATTTGAGTAATAATAAGTTCACATAAATAAATAGAAGTGAAAAGGGAGTGGTTATAAATATATATATCAATTCATAGATTATATAGTTTTTAAACGGGTTAATGTAACACCCCAAGTTTTATTATTTTTGTAAAATAAATTAAATATCATTGAAATATTGTGTTATATGAAACATCGAGTTTACCTTGCATTACACATGAAAATATGTTTTACGAAACCACAATATATTATTAATATTATCATTTAATCATGACCATCATAACATATCCTTTAAATATAGAAATATTAATAGTAATAACTAATTTTTAAATTTTAATTATAATATTTTTATACCATCAAAATAAACTAATAAAAAATTAATAAATTAGTAGAAAATAATTTATCTGTTTCAAAAAATACTATTTTCTCCAAAAAAAATGATTTTTATTAATTTGTGTGGAAATATAGTTAAATTAATTTTTGAATATTTTGGAAAATTTGTTCGAAAATAACTTAATTTTAGAAAACTACATATCAAATTTATCTTTGGGTGAACTTCTGATAATTTTCTGAAAATATAATTTTTTCGATGGAAAGTAAAAATATTGGTTTGTATTAATAATTATCATTTCTTATAAAGGATTTTTCTAAAAAAATTAATAATGCTTTAAAATTGAAATTATTTCAATTTTATATCTATTAATACAATTTATTCCTCTATAATCATTTAAATACTGAACATTGATATAAAAACTATGCAAACTTTTGATCATTTTCTCTTTTGAAAAAACGGTTTCTCATCCCGCATGCAAGATTAATTTTAAATTGAACTTTTCCACATGTATGAAGTGAATTTTGAAAAAAGGATTCAATATTTTGAATTGGAATAATTTATATTATCTAATAATTTCAACTTATTTTTTACCTCAATGAATATTAAACACATTAAAAAACATTTCCCTATAATTGTAAAAATGGGTCTACCGGGGGTTAAACTAAAACGATAAGGGTTAAAATGAACAAAAAAATCTAAAAAACTCATTTTATAGAATTTTTCGACTTTATATCCTATATTATTGATAATGGATAATTTTGGAACCTTGTGGCATGTCAAACAAGTGTGTACACCATCTTCTTTTCAAATATTACAAGTGTGCCACTCATCTCACTTATAAAAGGCCACCCATATCCTCTCCTATTTACACATCCAATACCCACTGGATCAAAAAATACCTTCCCAAATAACTTAATTAACTCCCTCATGTCGTCCTAGAAGTATTATTTTACTCATAAACCCAACCTATGAATTCTTTTGATGTAAAACAAAAAACGTTGTCAGAAGAAGAGGTAACATCCCTAACCGAGCATTTAATTTTATTTTTTCATACACCATAATAAATTATTATTAAACCATGATGATAGAATAAAATTATTAATTACATATAAAGATATGTTTTTATGTTATGTTGATGACCTATATCCATCTCATGTTCCATCAAATGGGTTATAAAATCATCAATCTTATGTATAGTAGACTATCCCCAAATGAACTGATGATATTTATTTTCCATCATGACCTATCATGGCTGGATATAATGATGGATTTATTGTTTATATATATAATATTTATTAAATTACTATTATTTTAAAATCATGATATCTCATATGACTTCTAACATTCCATTCTATTGGAATACGATAACATTATTCGTGTGTACGGTGGATTACCATCTCATGAAGCGATATGACTCTTTCTTCACATATGCATTATATGGATGGTAGTAAAGATAGGTTTCAATAAAAATATCTTATATTAATGACAAAGAAATTATTATTAATGGTAATAAATTATTAATCTTTATTTTTTGCAATCCTTTGAGATAATGAAGATAGAGTTCATGCATACGTACGACCTACCGTCTCCATGAACGAGGTATTTAAAGTTTGAACTCTATATTTCAAGGATTGATATAAATACATATATAATGAATATATATGGTATTTAAATAATTCTTATAACTGTGGAGATTATCTAAACATGATCATATTAACAGGAAAGAAAATACGAAAACAAAACATACATAAAAAACAATGTAGTTTTCACCAGAAACATGACTTTAACATGGAATTGTTAATAAATGGGTTATAAAGGTCATAAGTAAATAATATATGGAATTAAATATATAATTATGATTCTATAATATATTTATAATAAAATTATATTTATTATAATGTATTTTTCAATTTCTTATAAGGATTTCAGGATTTATGGTAAGGGATTTATGTCTCACTTTGTACTTCTATGAGGCACATTCCATATTCACCATGTATTTGTTTTATCTTGTGTTTATAATGAAAATTAATGTATTTTATGATTACTATATATAATATTATGGTTATTTATATTTAAAATTTATTATCTCTCTTTCATGGGTTTTATGATTCAAAATATACCAAAGAGGTATGAGATTTTGGTCTCAATATTTCTTCTTCGAGACATATATTAAGTTATGAACCTATTTTCTTCTATGAGGTTTATATCCATAACATTTGAAACATAATTTCATGAATTTAGTAATTCTTAAGATATTATATGTGTCATTTAATTTTATTATTTCATGGGGCTTATGATTTAGTATTACCAAAGTGGTAAAGGCATTACGATACAATCTCATTGTTTATCAATATTGTTTATGATTATATTTATGACGATGAAATATTATGATCCCTCTCTCAAGAAACTCCTAAATTTTATACTACTCTAGATATTTTTGTATAATTTTTTTTCTTTCTTTTTCCTCTCATTATGTACTCAATAGTTTAAAAAACATTTAATTAAAAATAATCATTATTTTTATCTTTGGTCAAAAACCCTTTTTCTTCTAAATCTATGTTTTATATGTTTGTCATTAATTTTTTTTAAAATTATCCAACATATTTATTAATGAAATATTTACCCATGTTGGAATTCTTACAAAAATATTTTTAATAGAATATTCATGACATTTTACCAACAAGGCCCACTACCCATTTACCTAAAAAGGTGTAATAAATATTTCTTATAAAATGCACGACATGAACATTATTTACAACATCTTGAACATTATTTTCTATGAATATTATTTTAAATGTTTAAAAGGTTATTTCTAATGAAAAGGATTTCAAACCGATTTCTCTTTAAAAATAAATAAATTTGGAAATGTAATTTTCTTCAAGAAATGTTATTAGTTAATTTTTAAGATTAATTTATAGTTTTCAAGTGTTATTGTTAAATAAATGGATTTTGAAAATTTTTTATGTTTGAAAAATTGGTTTTCAAATTGGAAAGTCTATTTTCTTGATGTAATGTTCCAAGTAATATTTCGAATACATTTTCCATCTAATGTGACATCCTTTGATATAATGTATTATTTACAATGTATATGATCAAAATAAACCATTCTAATTATTTCTTTGAATGTTTAATGCGTATAATGACATGATTCTTATGAAATATATATCTCTTCCATTGGTTATAACATAATAAAATTATTATTAATCCCACTTCTTCTTTCATGGATTATGCTTTGATGAAATTATGAAATTATTATTAAACTTGTTTCTTTTTCATGAGTTATTATATTATTGGATATTAATATAACTCATTTTTAATGGGTTCTATTATGAGGAATTTTTTATAATTACCATTTCATTTCGTGGGTTAGGATATAATGAATGTTTTATGATATAATGACATATGTGTGTATGATTTTAATTATGTGACGGTTGGTACCTATATCCATATCCAATGAATTGGGTAGTAAATAATGTTGTACAAGCTCAAAGGGTATATGATAGGTTATACCAAGCTTGATGGAGGGTATAATAGAGGTTATACCATACCCAAAAGCGGGTACAATGGAGGTTAACCCAATATTTATGTAGTTATATGGGTGGTTAGTGCATGTCTAAGATGTTATGAATGTATTGGATTTTATCCTTGACATAATATTTTCTATGATTATGTATATGCCACAAATACATGTTTTATTCCAATGTTATTCTCTCATGGATCATGTTCTTCGATTCATTTATGATTCTTGTCTTATGAACAACCCAGATTTATGACTTGTCTCAAGATTATGATATTTCATATGGAGGGTATGGTGTTCATATGTTAAGAACATGTTCTCATACCCCTATGATAATGTTATATTTATATCACCATTTTTTACCCCTAATGAGCATCACATATCACTCTTTCTTTTGTTTCTATTCCCTAGGATATGAATAATGGTATTATGTATTATGTGTATAAGAAGGCTGATAATTATGAAGAACATAGTGGGAAATGATGTATCTCACTTATGGACCATTTTTTTATATGTCCATGTCTCTAAAGAAACTAGAACTAAAAACATTCTGGCATGACCATATGTAAGATGATGAATATTAGTTTTTTAAGATTTAATATTAATATATAATAAGTTTGGGTCTTTATAGTTTATATCAAATAAAGGTTTAGTTAACCTGTGGAAACTAAGATGAGAAAACTTTAGTGAGATCCCTAGGTATATTTATAAGGATATATATAAGTATATGTCTAAGGATAAGCCTAACTGTTAGTCAAAGGATAGAAAAATTTCCTGGAATTTTGGAAAAGGATATTATGAGTGGTTTACCTGAAATTGAGTCCCTGTTTGGATACTAAAAGTTTATTTGGCTCTATCATAGAGGTACCTAGGTGTAATAACTACAAAATGGCACATTAAGATAGACACTATCATCACCTGGTGTAGAACATTGATCCTTACTTCACTTCTGGCTAGATAATCCTAAGGGATATGATTTCCAAATTTTGAAAACACTTTATGAAATATCATGAAGGATTGGAATAATGACCATAAATATCCTCGGTTAAGCATACATTATCATTTATTCAAAAGAATATTTCATGTTTTAGACATCTGATAAGTAATATTTCATTGTTATTAGGTTTCCAAATCTGATTATTATTGCTCATACTATTCATTGTGCTATTATTAAATGGATGGAACCCAGAGGAATCATGTTAATATTGAATGTGATGGAAAATTCAGTGACTATAAGAAAAAAATCGGATTATTTCTAGAGAAAAAAAAATATTTTTATTATTCATAATTATGTTTTATGATATGCAATTAATAATGTGAACTTCAGATAGATTCCTAATGTGTCAAATAAGAGGAAAATATAAATTTATGAAAGCTAAATTGGTAAAAAACGTAAAAGAATAAAGATTCATATTTTAACATGTCATGAAGGTTGGAATAAGAACCCATATGTGTATATATCAAAATGTTGGGATTATTTTCTATGTGTAAATGAAGGTCACATAGAAATAAGTTTTAAAGTAATTCAATATCCTATATGTGGTAAACATAAGAATTTACCAAGTCAATTCCCTAAGATAAGAGCTAAACCCTAGACCATATAATGACATATTCTATTAAAAATTATTAATTGAATGGATTAAAGTGTGAACATATTTGGATTCATGAATCATGTTGTAAAATTTTTTCAATAATGGTATTTCTGTTAGGCGAATGAGAAAACATATAAGTACTCTGTTAATTTTGGAAGAATAAATTACTTCATGTAATATTAACATAAGAGTCAAGGATACCGTAATGGGTTTATCAGTTTAAGGTTGATCATATGTTCAAATACATAGAAACCCCTTTTTAGATATTATGTTATTATAGTTTTTCAAGATTGATTTTTTTTAAAAGAATCTTATGGTAGTACAACTCTTTGGTTTTGAAGAGGGATGACTTTTATGGACATATGAATAAAGGTATTGGTAGATTTTAGGGATTATCTCTTCTTTTATGTCAATTTTATTATTAGTTATTTCAATTTAAGAACATTTTTATTAATATATTTTTGGAAAAAAGATAACCCGCAAGCCATGAAATAGCATATTGCATCCTACAAGGACATAGGGCTTGAACCCACAACTGAAGCAAGATTATGGTATAACTCCTGCAACTATCCTACATGAAGTATTATTTTAGGTTAGACAATATGAAGATAGATATTTTTGAGTATATATATTTATTCATAATATTTAAATATGTTAAGGATGATGGAAAAAGGTAAAAATGATTCTATGACCATTATCCATACCTGGATGAAATGGGAAGACATCACCATGGAGTAATATTCTCATTATGATGGGGGTATAGTGTGGCATCACTAGTGGATGTCTCGAGATACTAAATTTATGTAATCACCCATAATTTTGATATGGATATGTTGTTGGGTAGATTTTTAGGGGTTTGATATAAATTAAATATCTTTGCTTATGTGTTTAGTTCAAGTTGATAGGTCCTTGGTCTGATGTGGTTCACATAGCCTGAAATGGACTTTCATGGGGTCATTGGTATTGGTTTGGGTGCATTGAGTGAACTCAATTATTATTTTCCTCATATTCCTATGTTATTTAAGTTTGTTAATTTGTCTAAAATATTTATTAATTATAGTTTTATATAATTAATTATTGATGTTTTTTAGATGCATGATAAGGCCTTGGGTGGATTGTTGGTCATTTATCCTAGATGGTCTTGGGTGGTGCGTTGCATGACTACGAGTTTAATGAAAACACTTTGTAATCAAGTTTGGTGGTTCCTATTAATAACCCATAGTATATTTAATATTTTAAATTCATCAGGTCTGTAGTCTCATCATATTATCATATGATGATTTTTGGAATTAATGAAAATTTCCACTATTTCATTACCCTTGAAAGACCCCTATTTACATTTTTAATAAAAATATTAAGAAGTATATTCTACTAGAATGGTCTTCATATAACATAACTGTAGTTTTTTTCTAAAGAAATTTGATAGTAGAATGTTCCATGAAGGGGGTAATGGTTAACATGTTTAATGGTGAACTGTTAAAAGATGGTGTTAATTAAATAGTGAGCCAATATGTAACATATAATTCGTTTTCCCATATACCTTGTTAATGAAAACCTATTTAGTCAATCCATTGAAGTGTAGTAATCTTATTAAATTTGGGAATATTTGATGTGAAGGTCATAAAGATAATAAAATGGGTGATATGTTTGGAAATTATAAATGGACTTGATTTTAAGTCAGTAAATGGGGATTGAGGGACTTAGAAGCCAAATGGATTAAAGGTTGTAAATAGAGGTTTACAAATTAATGAGATTATTATGTGGAATGTAATGAATGAATTAAATTTTTAAATGTTTTGGGTTTCTTTATCACTTTTTGGTGATTTATATGAATGCCTTGGATAGAGTCCATATAATTCATATTAATTTTGTTTGTGTGGAATTTGACGAGTGATCTATGGATTCTGATAGGGGACTTAGATGACTGTTATGGTGTGATGACATCCTCATATTCATTGAGGGATGATTATATATAATCCCTTAAGAAATAAAATAGAACATTTTTTAGATTAAATATTGTTAATTACTTGAGGTTTTTTCCCTTGGATTCACAAACCATCTATTGAAACACCCTAAGATTTCATAATACGTTATCTCTTCAAAGTAATTCAATAACTGACGCTACACGCAATACAGAGTTCGAGTGCACCAAGACTTAACAAAATAGCCATTAAAAAATCGTTTATGAATAAGTATTAGCATAATTGTGAATTTTATATACTCTATATAATTATAGAATTTATATTATGTGTTTCTTAGATATAATATTAGAATAAATTCATTTTTTAGGAGAAAAGAAGTATTTTTCCAAAAATACAATTTTACCGCTTTTTAATGTAGAACCCTTTTTAAAACCAATATTTGAAACTTTAATATATTCAATTTAATGAAATTAAATTTTTATTTAGAATTAGGACATAAAAATTTAGTTTGGAAAATTTTTTCATACTTTTCTGATAAATTTCATATTTTAATGAATAATGAAAAATATTAAATTTTAATTGAAAACAAATTTTTTAATTGAAATATTTATTATGGTAAATTAGGCATTTGAATTGTTTGTAAGTATTATTATATTATATTTTTATCATTAAAACAATTTATGTCATTATAACTAATCTCACATTTAAATTTGACATAAACACATGCCAATCTGTTGATAATTTTTACTTTTAAAAAATCTCGCTTTTTAGTTTTGACAACAGGAATTAATTTTAAATTAATTAATTCAACTTCTATGTTTTGAATTTGTTAAAATAGAATTAATTTTTGAAATCAGAATATCAAAATTATCTTAGGATCAATTTTTGGTATTTTTTTCAAAAACATTCAATTTTTGATGAATAGTGAAAACACTGCGTTATTATTTAAAACCGACTTTTTATTTAAATAATTATTTATTTTATGTAATTTTTTTTAAGTAAAAAAATATATATATATAATACCAATACAAGTTCAATTTAATTCATTGGAGTCATTTTATAATAAAATTTGATGTATAAAATTATATTAAACTTTTTAACCCCTTTTACCCACATCCTAGGAACATTTTCAAATTTGAATAAAACATAATTTTGCCGCTTATCTGAGTTGAATTTCAAAGCTCCAAGAGACACGATTGATATCATTAAGTAAAATTTGGTTCAATAAGATGAAAATATTTTTTGTTGAATAGTAAATTTTGACTTTTATTTAGCACGATTAATAGTAAATATGGAAATTAAAAGTAAAAATGATATTATAATTACCCTAACACATGTACTAATTATATTGGATAAGTGTATTTTGAGTAAAAAAACCTTACAACTATAATATTTTCCTTTAGGTCTGCTTGGATTACATTATGACATTTATTATTATTTTATTTAAAGAAGATTTAAAAGTGTTAAATTCAAAGATTAATAACTGAACCATTTTTAATATAAAGATAAACATAAGATAAATTTGACTATAAATATTAATTAGAAAAAGACAAATATTTCCTAAATAATTGTATTTTATTTATAATTTAAAAATCAAAAAATTAAATTCATTTATGACACAATGATGATGTAGTAATTACCTTATTAATGAAAGAATCAAATAAATGGTATTATAAATTTTAAAATAAAACTAATTTAAAAGTTTTTATGACATCCACGAATTTTTTAGGTGAATATGACATGTTAGGGTTGATTAAATGTATTTTTTCGAAGTAATCAAGTTATTATGACTTTCAAAAAAACCAAATACTAAATAGTGTCATAATTGACAAAAATGAGTTTTTAAAACAAATATTATATTATTATGTTATATAATATTCTTAAAACTATAAGGTTAGGAAAAAGGGCTGAAATTATATTATATATGTCATTAAAGAACCCCTTGAGGTTCTCTTGGATGTTTAGAGTATATTTATTAACCATATAGTGTTATAATACAAGAAGTAACGGTAAAAGTTAAACTTTGTAACTAAGAGGTAAATCTAAATGATAAGGTTACAATGGTAACCTAAACTTGTCTAAAACCTATTGGTTGAAATTATTTCGATCCATAACCACCTAAAGATAGAAATAAATTCATTTGGAAACATTATAAACTTAATATGATTATATAATAAATTAATATTTTAATCTTTTCCTAAAGTGACCCTCACCACTCTTATAAAAGGGTACATCCCCTTCTCTCAAAATAACACTTCCAAATCCATTTGGATAAGACAAAACCTACCCAAATATCCTAAAAAATTCTCTCAAATCAACCTAAAGTCCTTAATTTTATCATAAATCCAACCTAAGGAGCCCTTTTGATCAACTCAAAAGGAAACACTTGAAGAAGAGGTAATAATTTCACAACCCTCTTTAAAGTTCTTTTCTTCTTACACTTCCTCTCTCTTAGTTGTTTCCATACCAAAATAATAAGTAAAGTACCTCCTACATATTTTTATTTTATTATAAATATGGTACAAGAAAATTCATTATTCTATCCAAGCTATAAATGAAAAATTCACCATATGTGCGTACGTACGGCTTACCGTCTCCACGTCGTGGTGTAGTTTTTTATTCAAACACTTCATTATTTGGATGGGTATAATAATGAGTATAACTGATTTAAATAATTAATATAACATGGTAATGATTATTTATATATGATATACTACCCAATTACATACTATTTCACCATCAAGATAATGATATTGTTGCTCGTGCGTATGTACGGATTACCGTCTCCACGATGCGATGAGATTCCTTTCACATTCACCGTTCAACGATGATTGTAAAAATTTATATTATTAATAAATATGTAATATATTACATAATTATTATACAATATATATATATGTGTGTGTATGTATGTACTTACATATAGCTTATTCACTTACTTTCATTCAATAAGATATGAAAACAGAAACAACTTCTATGCGTATGTACGACCTACCTTCTCCATAAATAGTGTTTTCCATATCATATATCTATCTATTATACATATTTATATTATAAATATATATGATATATAAATCAAGTTTTATATTCTGGAATTATTAAAATCCTGATCTAAATGATACGATTAAGAATAACAAGTTAAAAACGTACTATAAAGAAAGCGAGTATTACCCGAAATGTTAATTTAACATGGAAATCATTATTAAATGGGTAGTATAAAGTAATAAATGAATAATTTATGATATGATAAATATGAATATGGTTCTGGTATAATTTAAAAACATAATATGGTCATTATACATGAGGTTAAACGCACCCTCGACCAATGTAAAGTGCAAGGTAAGGGTTAACTCTACAATCTCTTCATTATTCGAGGTTGTTTTTACATGAGTATCTACTAGGACCTCTTTATCATCAACATCGGTGTTTCACAAAAATATTTTCAAAAGGATTATTTTAAGGTTTTATGGAAGGGACTCTTTAACTAGATCATCAGTTTAAATGGTTTAAATATTTATTCTTTTAAATCATTCTTAATAATTTCCATGTCTTCAAAATGGGTTTTAAAGATTTATTTATATGAACATGAATGTTTTTAAAATGTTAATTCATTTCAAAAGTTTCAAAGTTATATGGGAAACTTTGATTAAAATCTATCTTTTAAATTAATTCCTTTATAAATTATGTGACTTTTAAATTATTTCAGGTAAAAGTGATATTTCTCTCAAATATTTTTACTGATCATTTTCAACTATGTCAATATCCTTTACGGGATATTGTTCGGGATCAAGGTTGATTTATTATACAAATATTCCATATTGTATTGAAGTTTTTGTGATATGTTTGACTTTGGATGTGTTATTTTTATACCATTCATGGTTTATGGATAAATTATTGACATTTTGTATTCTATTTTTAATACGAATGTTTATTTTATGTTTCATCCTTTTCATATGATGAATTTATTGGACTTCGTAAGTGATGGGTGGAGCCTACTATAGCTCCTCGATGCATCGGTTGGTCTCATGAGACAATTATATATGGATTTGGCTGAGGCCATTCCCAATTTGATATAAGGTTTTGGCCAATTCCTTAATTATTTTTAGACATCTTGGTCGAGGCCTTGAAATTTTTTTTCAGAATGTCCCACATTATACATTCCCTCATTATGAAAATAATATTTATGGTTCATGTGGTTATTCAAATAGTAGAATAACCATGATTCTATTTTATTATGGAATTATTTACTCATCTCATATTCTTTCCATAAAGATTTCATGTTTATTATTTTTAAAGGAATGTGTTTTTAATTATTCACCATGCCTAATGTTTATGTTATCTTCTACTATATTGCTTACTCTTTCTGAGTGTTTGAGCTCACCCCTTTCTTATGTTTCATTTTCCTAGGATGCAATGAAGTATATCATGACCGACCTTCATAGATAGTCTAAAGGATATTAATGTGGTCAATGGAGACAACATTGTTATTGTTGTTCATTTTATAATGTAATGTAACGTTCATGTATGTAATATATTTTCCATGATTGCTAAACTGATCGGTCCTTTGGGACATGATTCCTCGTAATCATGACAATGTATTAAAATAATGCACCAGCTCTGGGTAACTAGGGTCGGGGCGTTATAGTAGGTATTAGAGGATGTTTAGAAACAACCTTGGAAATATATATAGATAAACTCTGATTAGAGAACATCACCCTAAGATAGAATTTGGGGATTAGTATAGAAAACATCCATGAATTTTGGTAATGTAGAGATTTTTTTTATTTTACATGCAATACATCCCTGCCTGGATACAAGTAGGTAGAGACGGCTCGTGCACAGTTGTACCTAGTATTGAAAACTCTGACAAGGAGTTTTGGGCTTGAACTGGGGTATCCTGGTACACGACAATGGGCTTTGCTGAACTCTTGGTTATGACCCTCCCGGGGGATATGCTTTGGATAATTCACATTTTCATTACAATATATTATGAAGGATTCAGAAGTAAATACTTCCTCAAAGAAAATATTTTCTGATTATAGATTATATGCATAATCTTTTCTATTTACGTTAGGTATTTTACAAGTTTGTAATTATGCATTTTGATTCATAAACTAACAAAGTGTGTGCCATTGTTTAGAAATGGTGCTTAGTAGAAGGAATGAGAATTCCGACAATACGCATGATCGAAAGATTAAGAAGGGTTATATCTTTCATTTTTTATGCCAACATTTAAAAGGTAAATAGTCTCCCACGTATTCTCATCATATGATGAAATAATATCATGTATTAATAAGATAAGTAAATAATTCTCTGAGTCCTATGGCTTTTTAGGGAAGCAAGTGAAGAAAATGATGGGAGAGAGAAATATAGATAAAGGGAATATGGGATAAAAGTATTTTCCCATATGTGATAACTGTGGAAAGAATTACCTTGGTAAATGCTTAAAGGTAATGAGAGTTTTATATATGTGTGGAGAAAAATGACACCAAGTACATGATTGAAAGGGTAAGAAAAAGGTTTCAAATGTACAATTCTTCATCTGCAAGGAGTTGGGACACTACGCAAATCAATTTCCAAATCATTAGAGTATACCCCAAATAATGCTATTGGATAATAATCAAGTTATGATACTACCAAAGATTAAGTGGAATGATTAGGGTTATAATGTAGTTATTAAATAATTTTTTTCATTTGAGTATTTTATAAATGATGTACATGCTATAAGAATTATAGAGTATATAAGGATTGTACTACAGTACTATTTCATTAAGGACTTGAGATTGTGTGGAACCAAGAAAAGTGAATCAATAGTAGATAAGTTTATTAGGAAAATATTTTGTTGAGAGAAAGTTAAACCATGATATGTTTCTGATACCGAGGTAGTGATTTTGGAATATTATATGATTGATTTGGATAAATTATATTGGATATTCTTAACTACCTTGAAACTGATTAATGATTTGTATATTACATCATTGTTGGATTTTAAAAAAAATTTGGATAGAAGGAGTACATGGAGTATTATATAAAGAATATGGGAGAACGAATTTAATCAATCGAGTTTTATGGTAATTTAGGTTGTTAGAATATTTTAAAAGAATACATGATGAAGGTATTCACATGTTATTATATGGAAAAAATGGATCTTAATTGTGTTTACCTTCCTTATAAATTTTGGAATGTGAGTTTTGGGCAAAAGTATTTGGGATAAGTCTAAAGGTTGGAATCGATTAAGTTGGACATTGAATACTATTGTTAAGGTTAAATCATTTCATGAGATTTTTTTTATTGTCATAAAAAGGAAAACCCAGAGGTCAGGCGATAACTCATCGCATCTGGAAAGGCCGTGAGACTTGAACTCACAACTAAAGGGTGACAAGGGTAATCACCTACCACTTTCATACTTGATGACCTGGTTTGTATAATGTATTTTTTTTAAATATTATGACAAATTAATTATAAATTAATTATTTTTGTAACCCTATATGATTAGTATTAATAAAATATTTTCGAATTCTGTTATCTTTTGGAGTGAAAGATTAGTTTGTCATTGGAATTAGTTGAAGGGTGAAACTCTACATGACAAGTATATTTTATTATTATTATTATTATATGAATAGATTAATTCTCAAACTTTAGGGAAGGTATCTTAAAACCAAAAAATGTGTTATCATAATACCTTGGGTTTTGTTGAACCGATGATATTTTAAATCATCATAGATTGGAGGATTTGAGGCCTTCAATTTTATACTTGTTTTTTATTGATGACCTCAATAGGTCACTATAAATATTTAAAATTTTCCTCCAATTATGTGACTTTAATTTCTACCAATTTTCTCCTAATCGAGATCATAATTTGATGGCAATGTTTTCATTTCCCTTTCCCTCACATTAAGACTAAATTTTATTAACCCAATTTCTGATGTGGGTTTTTCACAAAGGTATTTTTCTATTTTTAACCTTTTATTTTCAAATTACAATTTAAAATTGAGAGGAAACAATTTATTGAAGGAGGGGAGAATGTAATACCCCATGATTTCATAGTATGTTTTCTCTTTAAAGTAATTCAATAATTTACGCTACACGCAACACCAAGTTCGAGCGTACCACGACATACCAAACTAGCCTTTCAAAAGGCGGTTATGAATAATTATTAAATAAATTTTTATTTTTATATACTCTATATAATTTTAGAATTCATATTATGTGTTTCTTAGAAATAATATAAGAACAAATTCATTTTTTAGATAAAAGAAGTATTTTAAAAAAATCAAATTTACCACCTTTTCACGGAGAACCCCTTTTAAAACAAATATTTTACACTTTTATATATTCAATTTAATGAAATTAAATTCTTTTTTAGAATCATGACATAAAAATTCAGTTTGGATAAATGTTTGGTACTTTTCTGATAACTATTATATTTTGATGAATATTGAAAAATACTAAATTTTAATTGAAAACAAATATTTTAATCGAAATAATTTAGTGTTAAATTGTGAATTTGAATGGTTTGAAATTATAATTAGACTATATTTTTATCATTTAATATAATATATTTCATTATAAGTAATTTCACTTTTAATTTGACATAAGCAAATGTCAATCTTGTGATGGTTTTTACTTTTTAAAAAACTTGCTTTTTGGTTTTGAAAACTGGAATTAATTTTAAATTAATTAGTGAAACTTTTATTTTTTTAATTTGTTAAAATATAATTTTTTTTTGAATTCTGAATATCAAAATTATATTAGAGTGAATGTTTGGTATTTTTCTGGAAACATTCATTTTTTTATGAACAGTGAAAAACACTACGTTATTATTTAAAATTGACTTTTTATTTAAATAACTTTTTATTTTATTTAAATTTATTTTAAACCAAAAATATATATATAATACCTATATAAGTTTAATTTATTTCATTGGATTTATTTTATAATAAAATTAAATGAAAAAATTTTATTAAACTTTTTAACCACTTTTACCCACCTTCTATGAGCATTTGAAAAATTGATATAAAACATAAATTTACCACTTCTGTGAGTTGAATTTAAAAAATACAAGAGACACAGTTGATATGAGTAAGTAAAATTTGGTTCAATAAGATGAAAATAATTTTTGGTGAATAGTAACGTTTGACTTATTTACCACAGTTAAAAGTAAATAGGGCAATTAAAGATAAAAATGATATCATAATGTTTCCTAACACATGTCCTAATTATATTGGATAAGTATAATTAGACCAAAAAAACATTAGGAAAAAAATTATTATCCCCTTTAGTCCACTTGGATTCAATTAGAACATTTATTATTATTTTATTTATAGAAAATTTGAAAGAGTTAAAATCAATGTTTAATAACTAAACCATTTTTAATATAGGGTTATACAAGAGATATATTCAACTATAAAAATTAATTAGAAATATAAAAATATTTCCTACATAATGGTATTTTATTTATGATTTTTAGAAATTAAACAAATATTTTTTTTATGACATAATAATGATCCAGTAATTACCTAATGAATAAAAGAATCAAATAAATGGTATTATAAATATTAAAATAAATATAATTTAGAAGATTTTATGACATCCAAGAATATTATAAGTGAATATGACATGTTAGGGTTTATTAAATGTATCTTTTTCGAAGTAAACAAGTTTTTATGACTTTCACAAAAACCAAATACTAAAGTGTGTTAAAATTGAAAAAATGAGTTTGAAAACAAATATTATATTATTAAATTATATAATATTCCTAAAAATATAAGGTTATGAAAATAGGATTACATAATATTATATATATCATTAATTAACCACATTAAGTTATCTTGGAAGTTTAGAGTAAATATTTTAACCATATAGTGTAAAAATTCAAGAAGACACGGTAAAAGTTAAACTATTCAACTAAGAGGTAAATCTAAAAGATAAGGTTAAAATGGTAACCTAAACTTGACTAAAACCAATTGTTTGAGATTATTTCGACACATAACCACCTAAGTCTTGAAATAAATTCATTTGGAGCCATTATAAACTGAATATGATTGTATAATAAATAAATATTTTAATCTTTTCCTAAAGTGACCCTCACCCCTCTAATAAAAGGGAACTTCTCGTTCTCTCAAAATCACTTCTCCAAATCTATTTGGCACAGCCATAACCTACGCAAATATCATTCCAACTTCGATCAAATCAACCTAGAGTCCTTAATTTGATCATAAATCCAACCTAAGAATCCATTTTGATCAACTAAAAAGGAAACACCCGAAGAAAAGGTAATAATTTCACTACCATCTTTCAAGTTCTTTTCTTCTTCCACTTCCTCTTTATTTGTTGTTTCCATAACAAAATAATAACTCCTGTACCTCCTATATAATTTTATGATATTATAAATATGGCACAACCATATTCATTATTCTATCAATCCTATAAATGACAAATTCACGATACGTGCGTACATACGGCTTACCGTCTCCACGTCGTGGTGTAGTTTGTTATTCAAACACTTCATTATTTGGATGGGTATAATAATGAGTATAAATGATTTAAATAATTAATATAAAATGATAATGATTCTTTATATATGATATACTATCCAATTACATATTATTTCACCATTAATATTATTATATTTTTATTCGTGCGTACATATGGATTACCGTCTCCATGACGCAATGAGATTCATTTACACATTCACCATTCAACAAAGATTGTAAAAAGATATATTATAAATAAGTACTTAATATATGACATAATAATTCTACTGAATATATATATATGTGTGTGTGTGTGTGTGTGTGTGTGTGTGTGTGTATGTGTGTGTGTGTTTGTGTACTAACATATATCTTATTCACTTACTTCAATTCAATACGATATGACAACATAAAAAGCGTTTATGCGTACGTATGACCTACCGTCTCCATAAATGGCATTTTCCATTTCATATATCTATCTATTATACATATTTATATTCTAAATATATATTATATATAAATCAGGTTTTTTATTCTGGAAGTATGTAAATCATGATCTAAATGGCATGATCAAGAATAACAAGTAACACACGTATGATAAAGAAATCGATTATTTCCCAAAATGTTAATTTAACATGGAAATAATTATTAAATGGTTAGTATAGAGTCATAAATGAATCATGTATGATATAATAAATATTAATATGGTTCTAGTATATTTTAATAACATACGATGGTCATTATACAAGAGGTTAAACGTACCCTCGACTAAAGGAATGTGAAAGGTAAGTGTTTATTCTACAATCTCTTCATTTTTCGAGGTTGTCTTTACTTGAGTTTCTACTGGTACCTCTTTTTCATCCACATCTATGTTTCATAAAAATATTTTCAAATGGTTTATTTTAAGGTTTTATTGAAGGGACTCTTAAACTAGATCATCAATTTAAATGGTTTAAATATTTATTCCTCTAAATCATTCTCATTAATGTCCATATTTTTAAAATGAGTTTTAAGGAATTATTTATATGGACATGAATGATTTTAAAATGTTAATTCATTTCAAAAGTTTCAAATTTGTATGGGACACTTTGATTCAAATCTATCTTTTAAATTAATTCCTTTATAAATTATGTGACTTTTAAATGATTTCATGAAAAAGGGACATTTCTCTCAAACAAATTTACTGATCATTTTCAACTATGTCAACATCCTTTACAGGATATTATTCTAGATCAAGGTTTCTTTATTATAAAAATCATCAATATTTTATTGAATGTTGTGTGATATGTTTGACTATGGATGTGTTATTTTTATACCATTCATGGTTTTTGAATAAAGTATTGACATTTCGTATGCTAGTTTTAATATGAATGTTCATGTTATGTTTCAATATTTTTATATGAGGAATGTATTGGACATAGTAATTGATGGGTGGAGCCCCCTATAGCTCCTCGATCCGTCGATAGGTCTCCTGAGACAATTGGACGTTGAATTTTCTGAGGCCTTTCCCAATTTTATATATGGTTTTGGCCGAGGCCTTAATCATTTTTAGACGTCTTGGTCGAGGCCATGACAAAATAGTTCAGAATGTCCCGCATTATACATTCCCTCATTATAAAAATAATATTGATGGTTCATTTGGTTATTCAACTAGTATAATACCCATGATTATGTTTTATTATGGAATTATTTACTAAACTAATTTTCCTACCATAAAGTGTTCATGATTATTATTTGTAAAGGCATGTGTCTTTAATTATTCACCATGCCTAATGTTTATTTTATCTTCCTCTATTCTGCTTACTCTTACTAAGAGTTTGTGATCATCCCTTTCTTATGTTTCATTTTCCTAGGATTCAAATAAGTATATTATGACTGACCCATAGGGATAGTCTAAAAGATATTAATGTGGTCAATGGAGACAATGTTGTTGTAGTTTTTCATTTTATAATGTAATGTAACATTTATGTATGTAATCTATTTTCCAATACATCTAAACTGATCGGTACTTTGGGAAATGATTCTTTGTAATCATGCCAATGTATTAAAATAATGCACTGGCTCTGGGTAACTAGGGTCGGGGTGTTACATCTATATGTATCTAATTCCATATAATAATTGTGTGGATTCTCGCTAGATAAATGGGTCGAATACCACAGGATGATCACACATGATTGCACTAGATTTATTTGTGTGTAATTCCTCAATCATAAGTTCCAGATTCTAATAAAGTCATCCTCCTAAATGTCATGTATGGATCCTTGAGTTTAGACTGGTAGATGAGATTTAGTAAAATTACAAGGGTCACCCTCATTAATTTATTATTAGTTTTATTGAGAGGGAATTCCGAAAGGAGGGACATGGGTCCCCTCATATTATTATACCATAGATTCCTTGGTATTATACATAGTAACTAGTTGGGAAATGATATATACCATGAACATAGATACACTATCATAGGCTGAAGTAGGAATTAGACCCGTGATTGTTGTCACTTTAGATTATTAGGATTGGTGGTTGTTTTAATTCACTTATATCATTATTTTTTAAAATTTTAAAATATATAAAGGTTTATTTATAGTACTTATGCATGTACTTGATTATGGAATTTTTTTCTTAAGGATGTAGTCAGTGGTGGACTAATGATTTATTCTCACAACCTTCTTGGGTGGTGATAAAACATTATTACCAAAGTAGTTACCAATATTTTTTTATAGGTTAAGGGTTAAGAAAGAAACCAATGTTTTAGATTGTGTGGTTTCTAGAATGGATCGTGAATTTGGGTTTTCTAGGACTAAGGTCCATTTGGGTTCTTAAAATTTAATATTACTTCTTTTTGGGGTTTTTTTTGATACTTTTAGAATGTATAATTTACAATTCATTTATTATTTCTTGATTCATTTTGATTATTTGGAAAAACTTTATTTGATATTCTACCTACTGATTTTCTGGTTGTTTTATTTTATTTCATTATTATTGACATTATTGGTTTCACTCTGATATGTTCTTATAGTCTCCCCACTTTCTAACCATAGACACACATTACTAGTCAACATCGTATGGTGTATGGGTAGGTTCACTTAATTCCATATGGAATACTAGCCTTGATCGCCGATTCAGTGTGTCCGAAGGTAGGGTGTTAAAAAATAGTATTGTTAGTGTTTTACTTATTTTTTAGTATTTGGGATTAGTAGAAAGGAGTATAAGAACATGTAATAATATTTTATAGAGCTTGTTTCAAGGACTAGTCACCCTACATATGATGAAATTTCATATATCTAAAGATGGGATTCATGTTCATGTTTTCAATTTTATTTTTGATATGATCTCAACATGAGTGATGTAGATTATTATTATGTTACTGATTTGTGATATTTTATCTCTTAGACTGGTATGGATAGAGAGGATGTTTTCATTCATCATATTAGTCACATGGGATTCACATGTCATTTGAGTGAATTTCTGTGATTTTTTACTTGTTTACCAGGACTGTGACATGGTTTAGTTATTTAAGTTACTATGACAATTTATACAGTGTTTCTATATATGGATATGGTGGAATCATACATAATCGATCAACTTAAAACATTAAAAGACATATTATGTGATAATTTTTGTCTTCATTCTAATGAGTTGTGAGAAAATTAGAATGAAAATTATAACTTAAATAGTGTTTCGTCTATAACATGTAATTGTAAAAAAAATTAACTGATCCCGAGTTATGATAAATTTTGGTGAATGTAAACATTTAAAAAGAAATTAATTCACAATATTCATTAATTTATATATGACCAAAATTAAATTAAATAATAAATATAACTTTTAAAGAATTTTAATCTATAACTTCTAGTTGACATGTAATTTATTTGATCCTTCTTCTAGATGAAATGATTAATATAAAATGGGAGAGTAAAATTGTGGGCCATATATATGTGTATGATTTAGACCTTGAAGGTGTTGGTGTTGAACCTGTTTTGGGGTGTTTGGGGATTTTTAGAGAACCTGGGTTATATGGTATCTCTATGATATTGTAGTCCTTTTTTCTATAGAAAATAATCTCAAATAGAGGTCATATTTGGAATGAACTAACTTTGGAAGAAGATAAGTGGTACGGGTGGGAGAGCCTAGTGACCTTCATTAGGAATGAGTCCACGATTGGGAGTTGGTTGCTTGTGACCTATGAGGGTGATTAGTGTGAGGTGTAGGATATGTTTGTGAGTACCTATATGTACGTAACATAGATGTAAATTATTTTTTGTTTCCATATTGAAAAATGAATGGTTTTATCATTTATGTGTTATAGGTGTGTAAAATTCCTTCATAATTATTGGATAAGAATTTATGTGTGGTTACTTATGACTTTTTTCTAGTCATGGAAAGGGCAGGTTCACTCGGATGCCGAGCCTTATTAACTCCCTTGATTGTTTTCTAATGGGTTGATTGGTGGGAATCATGGATGAAGTACATGGAACAATCATGGTGAGGTTTAATACTTTTTTTGAGGATGAAGCACATGATTTTATAAGTAATGTGTGCTTTAAGGTGTATGAGGTGCCTTGAGAATGACTATATAGGTTAGGTATACCTGATGAAAATGAGGTGGTTTGAGCATGAGCTGCATGTGGATAAGAAGATTATAAAAATGAGTTTGGTCTATGCATTGTAGAAATTATTGGTACATTTTAATTCAAATCACCCTGAGAGTTTGTGATTGAGAAATGAATATGGTTTTTGAGGGTTAGACCGATTCAGTGCCTCAAACTTTCAATGATGAACACACATTCAGGACCGTGGTAATAGAATACATTAGTCATAATGGGATTCAAGAATGACACTTAGGTTATGAATTTCCATGTGAATGTTCCTTCATCGTGAGATACTATTTCTTGGAAGAGAAGGAAGGGTGATATCACTTTGTAATATTGGAATATGTGAGAGACATGAATAGTGAAATAGGAACATGTGCCTAGTTTTTGTGATACATGACTCGATGGATATCAACCAATCTATAGTGATTAGGTTATGTAGAAAAGTTGAATCATTGAGATTGGATAGAATCTATGATGAAAGTGCACATTGCGGATGCTCATTTCCATTTAGTTTCTGGTTTGAAAGTAATGAAATTTACTCCAATGATTATTAATGAATAAGAAGTTGTGTATAAGTGTTGATAGATATTGTGGGTGTGATGATAGGCTTTCATTATTGTTGAAAAAAGACTCTTTGATGAGAATAGTCATGTTGTAATATTGAAAATGAAAATGGGTATGGATCGGGTTTGATGACATTTTCGATCTGGTTTTGGAGATCGATTGAAGAATTAGAAGTTTAAATGTTAAACATAGATTCATGGATCATTTGGAGCGAAACCTTTTTGGTTTCGATGAGAACCATATCATTTTATTCATATGAGATGTAATGGATGATCTGGATAGTGTTTATTATTAGTATGGTTATATAAAACTAACACCCTCATATTTAGAAGGCCTTATAATAGGTAATTTGAATAAAATTCTTTGATCTAACAAATGGTTATGAATTACCTTCTTCAGTGATGCATATAGATGAGAAATTTAAGTCCCATCCATTCCTTTATTCTGGTGTTGGAAGGGGAATGGTACATGAAGACCAGATGATGGTTTAGTGATGTGAAAAAAATTTATTCTCCTATGGTTGGGAGTTAGATACTTGTCTTAGTCATTGGTCCCTCATATTATTGGGCACAATGGTGTGTGGTATTGATTAGAATATAAGTGTTCTGGTATTCTATGACTGATGGATAAATGTGGTTGAATTCAATAGTATTCTTAGTAAAATAAATGTAGACTTGGATTTTGTATCATTTGGGGTTCAAGTGTTGTCCATGGGATCAGGATCAGTTATGGTGATCCATATTTGATAGGTCTAGTGAAACATTGATGATCATAGTATGAAATATTGGTGGTAATAGACAATCGATGGTACAATATTATAATAACCCCCATAAGTGGGTTATAAACTTTTTTGGTCATGTTTGGATTATAACTAGATTCCCTTGGGGTTATGTTATCATAGTCAGGTGGGTTAACAATGTGTTTTAATGGAATCTAAATGTTTTGGGAAAAAATTTCCATGTACGATTCAACTTGAATTCCATAATAGAGTAGGATGTGGTCGGTTGTAAACCGATGTTCGTGAATCATTTTTAGTATAACATATGTGTTTTAGAGGTTGTATGGGGATCTTTCATGGATATGGTTAGCCTATGATAGATGTTTTTAATGATGGAGGTTCTTCTAAATGTATTGAAATTTGAGTAGGATATTAGGTACCATCATTGGAATAGTGTTTTTTTTGAAATATAGGCGTAGTGGTTTGGGAACCAAATCGATGGCTATTGTTAAAAACCTAGGTTATTTTTCCAATATGAAACTACTCTAATAATGTTTCTCATGGATATAAAATAGGATCTCTTCGATCGTTTTTATGTTGGGGATCACCAAAATCTAGGTGTGTTCTTGGATGAATACACCTTGGATTTCACAGGGTAGACATGCATGAGTGTGGGTGATATCAATGATTCAGTGATGAATTAATAGGTGGATTTTGTTTATAATTTTATGTGCTTCATGTTCAAGGTGGAATCCAGAAATTTATTGAGCATTTTAAATTAGAAATAATGTTTTGAGATGGAATTAATGACTTATGTTGGTCAAAATATAGTTTTTTATGACCATCATGACTTATTGGGGATAAGAAGTGATATGGTGGGGTGTCTATAATTACCCATGTGTATAGAAGGATTTTTATTTCTATGGAAATTTTGATTTTTTTAATTAATTTGATGGACCATTTATAAACCAGGGTTTGGTCGAGTATATTGGTGGATTAGATCCTTATAAAATGAGTCTTTGGAAAATGTTTCATGGTTGAAAGGGGACTGAAGGTAGTAGGATGGATTGAAAGACATGTTAGGTGGCCAAGTATGTGGCCAATAACCATAAGTTATCTGGTGTACATGATATTGTGTCTACTTTCTAGAAAGTGTCCACCAATTAGTTGATGGTGGGTGGAAGTAGTATGATCCACTCCCTAAATTCACCATCCAATAGGTGGACTCCACTATCTCACTAGTGTGGTTTTTTTGTGGTAGAATTACAATTCTTTGCCATCATATTTTTATAGGATAAATCCATCTTCTACCTTATAATTTAAATCATAGAAACCATGAGGCTCTCTCCACCCTTTCACTTGGTTCCCCAATTTTTTTGTGTGGTTTTTAGTTCCATTTCTTAGAGATCCTTGGAAAGATTCTTCTCATGCTGATCTCCTTTTTATTCCCGGATCTCTCTTTGACTTTTTCTTCTCTTGGTTAGGTATTAGAGAGATGGTTCCACTATATAATGGTGGAATCATCCTATGATGATGGGGATCCCATGAATCTTAACTAAAGGATCTCCCAAGACATCGATTGTTTGTCACCACTCATCTTTTTTATGGAGGTATGTATTCATGTGAGTTTTCCATGTGTTTCGGGCTAAATTAAATATATTCACATATTTTTTGGTTTTAATTAATAGGTATTTATCTAAATTTGGTGCTTGGATCATGGAACATACATTCATAGGATCATTATACTTAGTATGGGTTTGTCGAAATTACCTGGTGATATTTTTACACTATGAATATGTGCTTTAAAATAGGTAACTATTTCAAGCGATTAATTAATTATAATTTCATTATAATTAAATAGTTTATGTTTTCAGTATATATGTTAGGGACATGGGTGGTTTAGTGGTGGATGTTGATCCTATATGAGCTTGGGCGGTGGTTTTTTTACTATGAGTAAAATTTAAATGATTTGTAATCGAGTTTGATGGTCCCTTTAATCAACACATAGTCATGATTAATATATTAAATGCATCATGCATGTGGTGTTTTTAGCTTCCTAGGTGATGACCATATAATTAATTGAACCATACCCTTCTTTATATTCCCATGAAAATCCCCTAGAACATAACCTCAGTTTTGGCTTAATGAAATAGGTTGATAGAATCGTCCAAGAAGGGGGCTATAGGTAACACGTTTAAATTTGAAAAGTTAATGATTGTATTTTATTAAATAGATATCCAGCAAGAAACATATAAATAATTTTACATCATTTATTTTGAATGAATTAATATTTATTCAATTTTTAGAAGTTTGGGAATCTTGTTAAATCTAGGAAGATTAGATGTGAACCTTTTGAAGATAATAAAATGGTTTATATATTTGGAAATTATAATGAACCTTTATTTTTAGTTGGTAAATAAGAGTTTAGAGACTTGGTGGCCCTATGAATTAAATGTTTTAAATTGATTGTTTAAATTAAAGAGGTTATTATGTTTAAAGTAAATAATAAACTAAATATTTACATGGATTTGGATAATTAATCTCTTATCGGTGATTTCTAGGAATCCCTTAGAGATAATACATGGATTCAATATAGATAATGTTGGTGTGGAATATCATGAGTGGGAATTCGATTTTGATAAGGGGGTCAGGTGAATATTGGGGAGTAATAACACACTAAGATTCCTTGAGTTTAGATTTTATATAATTTATTAATAAATCCATTGGATTCTACTTAGATTCGTTATCATGAATACCTTTGGGAAACAACCCCTTAGATATGGGTAATGACTATATCTAAGAAATAACATAGATTAATGTCATGGATTCTTGCTGGGTGCCCTAATTTAATGTCATGAGATGAGATCCACTAATTCTTCTTGATTTATTTGGGATTAATTCCTTTATAAAAATCCAAACACTCTATTAATGTTGTGATTCTAAATTTAAAGGATAGTTCCTTGAGTTCAGAATGGTAGATGTGATTTTGATGAATGTCCAGGGTCACCCTCATGGAAAATCTATGAGTTTTATTTAGAGGGAATGTCTGATGGATCCATGTGGGTTCTTTAATATTATTATCATTATGGTTTCCTTAGTAGTATACCTCTGAAGTAGTCAAGTCATGATGTATAGAATGATTAGCGACACACCAATACATGTTGAATTACGTATTAGACCGATGAAGGGTTTCCCTGTAGAGATTGTGGATCAATGGTTGTTGTACTACCCTTATATATATATTGTTTAATTTTTTATTATGTATAAATATTAATTTATAGAACATCCACATGAACATGGTTATGTAAAGGTTATTTTGGGTATGTTTATGGTGTTTTCCTAATGTGTTATACTAACACCCTACACTAGAATCCATGGAACCTGGGTACTAGAGTAGCTATCACTATTGTGTTGTGGGTTCATTTTTGGTAAAGATCCCAATGTTTTTTATTTACTGTTTTCATAGATAGAGCATTGGATTTATGGTTGTCTATGACTCATGATAGTTTGGGGTTTTCCCCAATTTTTTCTTTTAGCCTTTTGTGTTTTTGTGTGTTCCTATCAAGCTTGCATATTATACAATTCATTTATTATTACATGATTTATTTTAAATGTCTTTCAGAACATGCATGGATTTTCTATTCCTTGCATGTATAGTTGTTATATTTCATTGATAAAAATTTTTAGTTTAACTTTAATAAGATAGTGTAGTCTTCAAAAAATACCACTTTAGAACTATGCTACAATAAGAGTCCTCTAGTGTATAAGGAGGATTCCTTGAGTCCAATTGGGTCATCGGCCTAGGGTATTAGTCATATGGATCCCAAGGAATGGAATTACAGTTAAGGGGGATAATATAATCATAGTACAAAAAAATGCTGGTAACCAAATATACCAAATGAAGATATGCATGTGAATTGGGGTTGAAGTCCAACCTCCTCATCAAACACTCCCCGTGATCAACCTGAAAGAAGGATTCCACAATAGAGAGCTTCTCATGGAGATGGACTAGGATCTATAAATTACACATAGTCTACATATATTATGTGACATACATATGATGAGAGTAAAAATCCTATTAGGATGTCCCAAATAAATTTCTCTATGCTTTTAGTTTCCTAATACATTACAATAATGCTAATTTAAAACTAATTTTATTACCATAAAATACTATTTAAAATTTTAAGTAAGCCTTACTACACATGAAAATAATAACATTCCAATTTAAAACCAAACCAGATTTAGAATAGAAAAAAATGGTTACAAGAAATTTACTTTAAAAATATTTCAAAGGAAGTATAGAAAAACCATTAAACCCATAAGAGAGTAATAATTTAATTTAAATTCTAAATACAGATTAATTTACAAAAGAATTTAATAACACCATTTTTAAAACATTATCAACAGAAAGAAAATAGTAGTATCAAGTGTACCCATATGAAAACCAATTTAATAAAAAATGACAAGAAACCACATCAAATAAAGTTTTTTAAAATAAAATAAATATAACTAGTTGTGACATAAACTTAGTTAAAGGGAAATAAATAAATGAACATAAATAGTAACAATGTCCACTAAATGATAAAATGGTAATAAAAATCATGGGACAAACCCTATGTTGAAAAGTTATATTCACCCTAACATACTCACACACTATTAGTGTTTGAACTAGTAATATCATGCCATATCTAGTCATATCTTGTCTTTTATGGGATTCCAAGTAGAACATTGTTAATTTCTAATGGTAATTCATATCCATGACAGAATATATTTTAGTTTTTTAAGAATAAATCTATTTTTAGGGAGAGTGTGTTTATTACTCTATGTACTTTTCCTAATATTCATGATCTATACACCAAGGGTTCCCATGATCATTTAACTAGAAGTGAGTATCAATCATAAAAACAATCACATAGAATTGAAATGATAACTAAAAACAACCCCCTCTTTATCTATAAGTACCCTTTATAGATATAGTCCATTATTATCAGAAAATGAAACATCACATACAACCATTAAACTATAACATAATAATAAGTAAGGGGCTCAATCCACTCACCATGTATAAAATTAAAACTTGGACTTTGATACATCATTAATTATTAAAAGATTAAATTCATTTAAAATTTTCTCTAAATGGGATTTAAAATATTAAACCAAGTTTCATGTCAAAGAAATCAAATATTTAAACCAAATATAGTTCAAATATTTTTGAGTAAAAATTTTAAAACATAATGTAACTTTAATACGTGATAAAAATTTTAACACACATAATATGTAACCCAAAAATTGTTGAAAATATCATTAAACATGATAATAATTAACCCAAAATGTAATAATGATAAAATTATAACATGGTATGATACAATCTCAATGTCAATCAAAATAGTTTTAAAAACTAATCAATTTTATTATAAAACTAAATAGATTTATTTTTTTTAATTTTGGGAAACATTTAAAAGTCATTATGTATACTAAAGACTCTTTTTAATTCTTTTAATTTCATTAATATTTCATTGAATAATTTTATCAAATTCATGAAAATATTTTGAAACTGTTTTAAACCAAACAAGGACTAAGTGATACTAAAAACCCCATTTTTACATGAATAGAATGTCAATAAGGTAAGAAAAAATGGTTTGATCATTTTAAATAGTATAACACAATATAAATTTCAGAAAGGAAGGTTTTTTGAAACTCAATTACTCATGGGATAATAATGAAATATAATTACATATAATCACCTACCATATACCAAAGGGATCACATAATTGTTGATGAAATATTATAGAATATGTATCAAGTAGATATTAGCAAACATTAATCACCAAAAAACACATGTTAAAAAAATACTAAGATGTAGGGTTCTACCACCATTCCCCCCTTAATCTGAATAATATGAAATAAGATAAAATAAGAGTAAGGAGAAGAGAAAATATAGTTCCATATTGAATAAAATACTTGGAATTAGGAGGAGAGGTCAAGAATCAAAGGTGGAAATCCATGGATTCATTCATAGGGTCTGTTCAATATAATAATTCAAAATGTTAAGAAAGAAAATAGAAATGGGGTTTAACTCAACAATCTTATGTCTAGAATTGCATAAAAAATAACATCTTGTTAAGTTAGTCATAACATAATCCCCTCTTGTAATAGTGTAACTACAACCTAAAAACAAGAATTGTGGTTCATGAAGAACTAGTTATAGTGATTCTATTATACCTTGAATAAGATAAAATCACGACTCACTTCATGTATTTTGTTGTGGTGAAACCTCACCCACACCTCGTCATGACACATATTCCCTATGAAAGCCCATTCACAAAATGACACTTTCTACCATGACATGAGTCACTCAATACATAACTCAAAAAAACCAAAAATAATTAAATAAAATAAGGAATTTAAATAAAATTCAAAAAAAGGAGAGGAAAAGTTCAAGGTGTGGCAAGGTCACATATTTGGAATGACATGTATTACATAGAGATTTAATAGGTTTAATAATACTTTAGATATGCAATAAACACGAGGCCTCTCTGGTGGTCTATCATATGTGATATGATTAGATTAGTTATTATATATGGGTTTATTAGAATTAATAAAATAGTTTATTAAAGGAAAATATATCATGTTTTGAAAAAGTTATTCTTCAATTTATCATTATTTTACATTGGATTTATATATTTCACCAATTGAAATGATTTTTTACCACTGTAATTTTAATTTTGAGTTATCCAAATCCAATGATTTTCATTTAGTATTATAGGTTGTGAAAATAATTTATGGTTATCATGGGTTGAATTTAATGTGGAGATAAAAAATATTTTCTTGAGTAATAAAATTATTATTTTTTCATTGTTCGGCATGCCAAGTATTCCACCTAAAATGTCATAGAATATTTATTTTGGCATGTTAGGGGTTCTTGTTTTAAATTGAATCCTCATACCACAATTTTGAATAAAACATATTAATAAAAATTTAATACTTTTATAAATTTCTTACAAAACCATTGAGTATTAGATAATAAGGTGGTTTGTGGTCATGTTTCTGATCATTTCATCGTTTTAGGTTCAAACAAGATGAAAATTTTCCCCTCATATAATGAGTATTACATATAGGACATTAATTATTATATAATATGAAATTTTACAAAACTACCATGATAAGGTACAAGTTATGTTCTTATATATTTGTATAAGGTGAATGTGACATGTTCACGCACTTAGATAAATGTACTTTCATTCATAATTATATATGATATGACTAGCCGAATAGAGCATATGGATACATGTGTTTGATAGATATCACTCTAGAAAACATTATATATTTAGTATCATGGATGTTATTTATAAATGACACTTTTTTCTTACCTTTATGTTTTTATAGATTCAAAATTTCTTTCAATTCTACAATGTCCCATGGTTTCAAAATTTTTAGTTGTACAAATAAAGTATAGGTTTACAAAACATGTAAAGAAACCCCAAAAAAGTGTTTCGATGATGTTAAAAATAAATATGGATATATTTTCAAAAAAAAATCAATTATAATGTAACATATAGTGAAAATGTGTTATAACTTTTTCAAAATGATATATTAAAGGAATCCAAATGGATTGTTTGATAAGAATACATTTATTGTTTCCTAATATATGACTTAAGGTGAAAAGTGTGTTAATTATATGAGGATTTAGTTAAAGTATGAGATTAATGGATAGAATCACTAAAGGTTTTGGATATTGTGTGGTGGTCTATATCATGCCATGGTACAACCTTATCAACACCACATAATAATTTAATTAATTATTCCATTATGTTATTGAATGGAATTAGTCTATTCTATGATAATTATTATTCAAGAATTCAACTTCAATCTATATCATCTATCGCGATAAGTTAAAATTGTTATATGATAATGATTATGAGGAGTATAAAAATTTAATATATATATGAAGAAATTAATGACTTTTTTCATCCAAGGGTTATAATGTGGTATTTATTAACAATTGTATTAAAAGATAGTTTGGGAGTTAGTTGTTTGGAGATGTTTTCTAAATGTTTAAAGGTGTTTTGGGGAGAAGTATTTTCATCATCATTAAAACATGAGGGACAGGTCATGAGAGTATTATTGTAATTTAAAAGAGATTGATAGTGAAAATAAATTATTTTTTTTGGGATTTAAATCATTCCGCAATGTTTGGTTTCATTTCCTATTGAGTTCTCAATAAGAATTTTAGGTCTTAGTGTTTCAGCTAGAAAAGCAATCCCTCTAGGGATAAATCCTGTCATACTAAAACATATATTGTACAAAAGTAAAATCATGAAATGTAATAATAATATAGAATATCAAATCATATTATAGGATTATCACACCACAATAGGTCTTGTATAGAATTGAACATGATATATATATAGATAATCTGAATAGTCACGTAGTGGAAAAGGATTTTCATGCTGAAATAGGTCTTTGTTATGAGTAAACTCCAGATATATAAACAAATTAGGGACTATAAAATAATAAACCAATGACTTATTAGACTAAATAATGAAAAATATTAAGGTAATTAAAATAACCCTCAGTTTTATTTAATGAAAAATGTAAATCATGAAGTGAACAGAATCGTAACACCACAATCTATTTTTTCAATTTGAATTAAATTGTGTAGAAACTGGAATGTCATAACTCAATAAATATGTTCATGTCATGATTGGTGAAGAAATTTATAATTTGAATATAACTCATGAGATGAACTTATTTTTATTCATTTATGGTTATGTAAATATATTTTTTGATATTATTTGTAACACCCCAAGATTTCATAGTGTGTTATTTCTTCAAAATAATTCAATAACTTGTACTACACGCAACACCGAGTTCAAGCGCACCATGACTTACCAAACAAGCCGTTCAAAAAAGGTCATGAATAGTATTAACTAAATTTTAAACTTTATATAATCCTTATAATTTTAGAATCCATATTATGAGTTTCTTAGACATAATGTAAGAACAAATTCATCTTCAGTATTGTAGTTTTACCAACTTTTAATAGTGAACCCTTTTTAAATAAAATATTTTAAACTTTTTGACTAAATGGGGACATCAAAAAAATTTAAAATAAAACATCCCAAGCATCCACGGTACGCTTTCCTTTGAATAAAAGAGTAGCGTGTGTTGTACGCAACTTCGAGTTTTAACACACACCACAACCAATCAAACTAGCCGTTATGAATAGTAATACTTAATTTTTTGAAATTATATATATTTTATATTTCAAAATGGACTTCATTTTTGGATTCGGAATATCAAATTTAGCCTAAGGTGAAATTTTGGTACTTTTCGGATAACTTTCATATTTTGATGAATAGTAAAAATTACTAAATTTTAATTAAAAACAACTTTTTTAATCAAAATAATTAATAGTGATAAATTATGAATTTGAGTGGTTTTAAAGTATATTTAGAATATATTTTTACCATTTAATATAATTTTGGTCATTGGAAATAATTTTACAATTAAACCGAACATAAACAAGTGTCAATCTTTTGATAGTTATTATCTCTTAAAAACACGCTTTTTGTTTTGACAGCGGGAATTAATTTTAAATTAATTTCTGCCACTTATGTGTTTTGAATTTAGAAAAATGGATTCCATATTTGTAATCAGGATGTTCAAATTGTGTAAATAGGTATCTTTTATTTTTAGACATTTTGAATAATTACTGCGGTAAATATTTTATTTACCATGGTTAAGGGTAAATCCGGTAAATAAGGGTTAAAAAATAATATTATAATAATACTAAATTACCCTAAAACGTGTCTTAACCCTATTGGTTTATACATGGTCGACCATGGGCATCTTTGGGTCAATTGTGGGACCCCATTGATCCACTTGTAAGTGATAATGACACTTTATTTTAATTAAGTTAAAATGAATACAAAAATGGCATAAGCTTACATCTTTTAAAAGAACAATTTTTACATAGGGTTATACATTTTGGATTTTCGATTATAAATATTCATTAGAAATCTAAAAAGATTTCCTACATAATGATATTTTATTTATAATTTTTAGACATCATATAATTTAAATTATTAATGACACAATAATGATGCAATGTTTACCTCATTAATAAATCATTTAAATAAATAAGATTATAATGATTAAAATATTATCTAAAACCTGTCCAATTCTTATTGGTTGATGTTATTTAGAATATGAGTCATCTTATATTCTACCTCAATGATTTTTGGACCATTATAAACCGAATATAATTATATTATAAAGTAATACTTTCACTCTTTCCTAAAGAGCCCCTCCTCTCCCTTATAAAAGGAGACCACTTCTACTCATTCCTCACACCTCTCAAGCCACTTGGCTCGTCAAAACTCTGCCCAACTAAGCTCCCCACATCCCTCTCCTCCTCCTTGAAGCTTCCCCTTAGGCAGAAAGCATTTCAAGAAGTCCTTTGGTTCCAACCAAAGTGAGTTACCTAAATTAAAGGTAACATTTTCTCTTAAATTATTTTCAATTATTTTGCTTCTCCAACCCCCAAACTCTTTTTATTTCCTTTCTTTTGTAACAACACCAGTATCCACAATATACTAGGATGTTGTTATAAGAAGTATTCAAACTACACATTCACACAACTCCATCTAATGGATGATGAACATAATGTTTCTGTGGATGGCAAACTAACGCCTCACGAAACGATGATTGTTCAAATACATCTTACCGCCTCTCATGGTGGCCATTAGGATGGCACTGTAATTAAGTATGATATTAATGATATATATTTTATATATAAGCTTCTTTAATTCCATTTTATTTCATACAATTATTCGTTTCATGTTGTATATATATACGATAATTTCATTTGAGGAAGTGCGGACTACCGCCCCCTTAAAATGATATGACTCGTTCATACCACACATGGAATGTATAAAGGATGGTGTTAATGAACTTAAGTAACATATATAGAATATTATATTTTACTGGAATAGTAATATACCTATGTATCATTTGGATTCGATTCTTTTAAAATAAAAATTAAATGGAAGTAGCATTCGTGCGTACGTACGGACTACCGTCTCCACGAACGCGATGTGATTCATTTTCCATCGTATCCATTCAAGTATAATTATCATTTGATGATTTAAAAATTATGTTTAAGGACTTTATACCATTCTGGATATGAATAATATACATCCCATTAATAACGAATATGGCTCACATAACAAAGAATATAAAGTAAAATGAACCCGTTAACACCTGAAATGACGATAATTCTAAGATATTATTAACAAATCAATGTTAAAAGATCATATATGATATCATATTAAAGTAACTGATTCTTGTATTATCCAATAACAATTATTTCACCATTATACAGGAGGTAAAACTACCATCGACCAAGGAAAAAGTACAAAGTAAGGGATTCTCTTATCTCACTTTCAATTCCGTGAGATTTCCATTGTTCGCTACTAAATTATTGAAAGTGGTGTATTGTGTACTTCCATTTGATATATATTATCATGATTCACTTTATATTCATGTTATTCTGTAAATAATTTGGTGGTTATTAACTTTTGGCCATGCAACTCAGTTGATTAACGTGGTAAGGGGTTTCTTGTCTCACTTTTAATTCCGTGAGAATTCCATTGATCACCACTTAATTATTGCATGTGGTGTATGTGTACTACCCATGATTGTATTCATTGTGTAATATAATTTATTTTATAGGTATTTACATCATCATGGTATGATCTTTCTTTCATGGGTGTTTGTTTCTTAAGTTACCTAATCAATAAGGGAATTTGAGATTTCAATTTTAACTCATTTGGATTTACGCATATTTCATTGATTATATTACCCCAAGATTATGTGTGGAATCACTATTCATTTAATTATAATTTCCACTCCCCTTCCTGTGGATATAATTTTGATACACATAATCACTCCATTGAAAATTCTCAAGTCATTGATATGAATTTGATAAGAGGAATTTTAACTCTTTCACCATTTGTTGAGTTAAACATCCAATTCGTTGGTGTTGTTTTTACAGGAATATGTGTGAATATACTTTGATTGTTTTACACTGAATATCCAATCATATTTAGTGTATTTATATTTTTCACACATAATTATGTTGTTTATTTATCCTTAACCTAAGGATATGGCCTTTATAAGAGATTTCATCTCAACTTACATTCCATTGAGACTTCTTTGTTGATATACACCAAATCACATTTATGTGGTGTAGATAATGTACTTTGACATAGTATATCATGAATTCCCTTTATTCTCATGATATTACAAAGTTTTGATTACCTCAATTATTTTCATTGAAGTGTTTCTCTTTTGGTTAGAATCTCTTACTAAAATACCATTTTTAAATGTTTTAAAGACTTATTCATCTAAATATTTCTCATTAATGTCCATGTTTTAAAAATGGTTTTAAGGATTTATTTATATGGACATTAAAGTTTAGAAATTAAAAATCCTTTTAAAAGGTTTCAAAGTGGTATGAGACACTTTGATTCAAAAATCTATTTTTAAATGGCATCTTGACAAATAGTGTGATTTTTAGATGTTTTCAAGAAAAGGGGGATATTTCTCTCAAATAGTTTTGATGATTATTTTCATCTATGTCAACATCCTTCATTATTCATGATTGAGGTTAATGTGATACAATACAATCTTCCATATTGTATCAAATGAGTTATATTTGACTGTGGATGTTCTATTTTTATACCATTCATGGTTTGTGGTTAAAGTATTGACATTTCGTATGCTTGTTTTAATACGAATGTTTATTTTATGCTTAAACCTATTCATATGAGGAATGCATTGGACTTAATAAGTGACGGGTGGAGCCCGCTATAGCTCCTCGATGCATCGGTAGGTCTCATGAGACAAACTAGTGTCTTGGCACAAGGCCTTGACAAAATCTTATTTGTAGTCTTGGCACGAGGCCTTGGCTATGTGGTTATGATAGTCTGGCATTATGCATTCCAACATTATGAAAGTGGTTATTGATTTTTATGCATGTGATTATTCGATTAGTAGAATATCCATGTGAATAAGTAAATGGAATTATTTCATTTTATTTATGACATACCATGTTGAAAGTTCATGTTTAAAAGGCTTTTGTTTTAGTTATACATTGCCTTAAATCATTATTCTTATTTATGAAAGTTTCCGCTATATTGTTATCCTTACTGGGCATTTGATCTCACCCCTTTTCTATGTTTTATTTTTCCCAGGAAGTGAAGATGTAAGTTATGAATGACCTGCAGGGATATTATGAGGGGATTATAGTGTGGACTGTGGAAACATTATGTTGTTGTAGTAGTTTTTCATTTTATGATGTAATGTAAAACTTATGAATATATCTAGTGTTTCCAAGGCTACTAAACCAATCGGTCTTTCGAGATTTGATCTTTCTTGTGATCATGCCAATGTTACGAAGTAATGCACCGACTCTGGGTAGCTGGGGTCGGGGCGTTACAGTTGGTATCAGAGGAAGTTTAGTACAAACCTTGGTAGCTAGATTTAGATAAAGTCTTATTAGAGCACGTAGACCTAAGATGAACTTTGAGGATTAGTATAAAAGAACTTCCTAGAATTTTGGTATTGTAGAGATTTTGTGAGTTTTCCGAGCAATACATCCCTGTCTGGATACGAGCAGGTAGAGGCGGCACTGGCACAGATGTACCTAGGGGTAAAACCCGAAAACACCGCTTTGAGCTAGACTCGAACGGGAACTGGTGCACGACAACGGGCCTTGCTGCACTCTTGGTTACGACACTCCCGGGGGATATGCTTAGGATAATTTACATTTTCTTTACAAACCGATTTAAGTAATATATACATAAGATGAGAGTAAATGACCTTGGTTAATCCTAATATGTTTCAAATTGAGAATATGGTGACATTTTAATCTCTAAATGATTTTACGACTACTATTACTCACACAATGCTTTCTGGTTTTAGTCAATGGCTGGATTCCAAGGAAGTCATAGTGACTTTGAGAATGATATTTGAGGAATAATTGTCTCTTATCTTGTGGATATAGGTATAAATAACCATTTGGTTTTATATGATCATTGGGGTTTGAGAAAATGATAAGTTATTATAATTTGGGATGAAAATGCAAAGTATGATATAACATTTGTGGTTAAATTATGTTATTTTGAAAATTTATCTCATTTTGGTAATATTATAGAATATAGTTTTTGAAAAAGGACAACACGTAGACCGTGTGACAACCCATCGCGTCGGACAAAGCTGTGGGAATCGAACCCACAACCAAAGTGCGATTGGGATTTATCGCCTACCACTGGACTACGTGAAGTCCCTGGTTAGTATGACTATTTTTTTTGTTAAATGATTTTATTGATCAATAATAAGATGATTTGGGTTCTTATGTCTTATCAAATGAATACCCTTGGTATAGGAAAATGATTTGGTGATTAAGTGATAAATGTTATTTTGGAAGATGTTCGTTTTGTTAGGAACACTATATGCCCAAGGAAAATAGAATACAATGAGGTTTCATTTGTAGAGTAATGGTGGATTTTTATCTACATTTTTATTGTTGATTTATAGTGATTTGGGTTATTTATGGAAATGATTAACCTATAACAGAGAATATGTGATGATGTTAATTACTTTTAAGTATGTGACTTTAAGAGTATTTGATGTCATTTGGAGATACAATGTAACATGGGAGACTACATAATCAAATTCTTCTATGTTTTTGGTTTCAATATTAGTTTGGATTATATTAAAGTATTTTAAGGACAATTGGTTATTGAATGGTATCTATTTAACTTTGGGGTATTGTTGGTTTAATTTTAGAAATTAAGATTAGTGCATATTTATCTCAATGAATATCCTTTTGGGGGATCATTAGATCATTCACTAACCATTGTGGTTTTGATTAATCTTCAAAGACAATGTAAATATATGGTTTATCCTGCATGGATCATGTGATTCTATAGAAGTTTTTTCTAACTCTTCCAGTGTGACCAAGTCTTCTTGAATACTCATCGTTTAAAAAAAATTGAGTTAGTGGTGGAAATTTATTAAAGAATGAAAATCAACTTAAAATTTCAGTATATATCATAATGTTCTTAGTCAATATCATAAATGAATTCCTCTTCCTTATGTAATGTAACTTTAAAAAAAATGTTGTCCTAGATGGTACCTTAAATCATCACTAATTTATGGCTTTGGGATTGTTGGCCTTTTCATAGCCATGTTCTCTACCACTCTCCATCAGATAATTGATGGTTAGATTTCTCCTCCATATCCATATTTTCCTACATGGAACCCTAGTATGTGTTATTTTCGGTAATCTTCATACTTTCCACTCTTTATTTTAAATAGAGGCCTCATTAATTCATTTTTCGATGTGGGATTTCAACTAAGATATTTTGAAATGTCAAAAATGTGTGATCCCAATACCCTATATTTTGTTGAACCGATGGTACTTCAAATCATCATAGATTGATGAGTTTAAGGACCTCAATTTTATACTTGTTTGTGATTGATGACCTCAACCACTACCTATAAATATTTACGTTTTTCCTCCAATTATATGTCTCTAATTGCCACCAATGTTCTCCTAATCGAGATCATAATTTGGTGGTGACCCTTTCATTTCTATTTTCCTCATATTAAGACTAAATTTTAGTAAACCAATTTCCGATGTGGGTTTTCCCACAAATATATTTTCTATTTTCAACCTTTTATTTTCGAAGAACAATTTCAAATTGCGAGGACGCAATTTATTGGAGGGGAGAATGTAACACCCCAAGATTTCATAGTGTGTTATTTCTTCAAAATAATTCAATAACTTGTACTACACGCAACACCGAGTTCAAGCGCACCATGACTTACCAAACAAGCCGTTCAAAAAAGGTCATGAATAGTATTAACTAAATTTTAAACTTTATATAATCCTTATAATTTTAGAATCCATATTATGAGTTTCTTAGACATAATGTAAGAACAAATTCATCTTCAGTATTGTAGTTTTACCAACTTTTAATAGTGAACCCTTTTTAAATAAAATATTTTAAACTTTTTGACTAAATGGGGACATCAAAAAAATTTAAAATATAACATCCCAAGCTTCCACGGTACGCTTTCCTTTGAATAAAAGAGTAGCGTGTGTTGTACGCAACTTCGAGTTTTAACACACACCACAACCAATCAAACTAGCCGTTATGAATAGTAATACTTAATTTTTTGAAATTATATATATTTTATATTTCAAAATGGACTTCAATTTTGGATTCGGAATATCAAATTTAGCCTAAGGTGAAATTTTGGTACTTTTCGGATAACTTTCATATTTTGATGAATATTAAAAATTACTAAATTTTAATTAAAAACAACTTTTTAATCAAAATAATTAATAGTGATAAATTATGAATCTGAGTGGTTTTAAAGTATATTTAGAATATATTTTTACCATTTAATATAATTTTGGTCATTGGAAATAATTTTACAATTAAACCGAACATAAACAAGTGTCAATCTTTTGATAGTTATTATCTCTTGAAAACACGCTTTTTGTTTTGACAGCGGGAATTAATTTTAAATTAATTTCTTCCACTTATGTGTTTTGAATTTAGAAAAATGGATTCCATATTTGGAATCAGGATGTTCAAATTGTGTAAATAGGTAACTTTTATTTTTAGACATTTTGAATAATTACTGCGGTAAATATTTTATTTACCATGGTTAAGGGTAAATCCGGTAAATAAGGGTTAAAAAATAATATTATAATAATACTAAATTACCCTAAAACGTGTCTTAACCCTATTGGTTTATACATGGTCGACCATGGGCATCTTTGGGTCAATTTTGGGACCCCATTGATCCACTTGTAAGTGATAATGACACTTTATTTTAATTAAGTTAAAATGAATACAAAAATGGCATAAGCTTACATCTTTTAAAAGAACAATTTTTACATAGGGTTATACATGTTGGATTTTCGATTATAAATATTCATTAAAAAGCTAAAAAGATTTCCTACATAATGATATTTTATTTATAATTTTTAGACATCAAATAATTTAAATTATTAATGACACAATAATGATGCAATGTTTACCTCATTAATAAATCATTTAAATAAATAAGATTATAATGATTAAAATATTATCTAAAACCTGTCCAATTCTTATTGGTTGATGTTATTTAGAATATGAGTCATCTTATATTCTACCTCAATGATTTTTGGACCATTATAAACCGAATATAATTATATTATAAAGTAATACTTTCACTCTTTCCTAAAGAGCCCCTCCTCTCCCTTATAAAAGGAGACCACTTCTACTCATTCCTCACACCTCTCAAGCCACTTGGCTCGTCCAAACTCTGCCCAAATAAGCTCCCCACATCCCTCTCCTCCTCCTTGAAGCTTCCCCTTAGGCAGAAAGCATTTCAAGAAGTCCTTTGGTTCCAACCAAAGTGAGTTACCTAAATTAAAGGTAACATTTTCTCTTAAATTATTTTCAATTATTTTGCTTCTCCAACCCCCAAACTCTTTTTATTTCCTTTCTTTTGTAACAACACCAGTATCCACAATATACTAGGATGTTGTTATAAGAAGGATTCAAACTACAAATTCACACAACTCCATCTAATGGATGATAAACATAATGTTTCTGTGGATGGCAAACTAACGCCTCACGAAACGATGATTGTTCAAATACATCTTACCGCCTCTCATGGTGGACATTAGGATGGCACTGTAATTAAGTATGATATTAATGATATATATTTTATATATAAGCTTCTGTAATTCCATTTTATTTCATACAATTATTCGTTTCATGTTGTATATATATACGATAATTTCATTTGAGGAAGTGCGGACTACCGCCCCCTTAAAATGATATGACTCGTTCATACCACACATGGAACGTATAAAGGATGGTGTTAATGAACTTAAGTAACATATATAGAATATTATATTTTACTGGAATATTAATATACCTATGTATCATTTGGATTCGATTCTTTTAAAATAAAAATTAAATGGAAGTAGCATTCGTGCGTACGTACGGACTACCGTCTCCACGAACGCGATGTGATTCATTCTGCATCGTATCCATTCAAGTATAATTATCATTTGATGATTTAAAAATTATGTTTAAGGACTTGATACCATTCTGGATATGAATAATATACATCCCATTAATAACGAATATGGCTCACATAACAAACAATATAAAGTAAAATGAACCCGTTAACACCTGAAATGACGATAATTCTAAGATATTATTAACAAATCAATGTTAAAAGATCATATATGATATCATATTAAAGTAACTGATTCTTGTATTATCCAATAACAATTATTTCACCATTATACAGGAGGTAAAACTACCATCGACCAAGGAAAAAGTACAAAGTAAGGGATTCTCTTATCTCACTTTCAATTCCGTGAGATTTCCATTGTTCGCTACTAAATTATTGAAAGTGGTGTATTGTGTACTTCCAATTGATATATATTATCATGATTCACTTTATATTCATGTTATTCTGTAAATAATTTGGTGGTTATTAACTTTTGGCCATTCGACTCAGTTGATTAACGTGGTAAGGGGTTTCTTGTCTCACTTTTAATTCCGTGAGAATTCCATTGATCACCACTTAATTATTGCATGTGGTGTATGTGTACTACCCATGATTGTATTCATTGTGTAATATAATTTATTTTATAGGTATTTACATCATCATGGTATGATCTTTCTTTCATGGGTGTTTGTTTCTTAAGTTACCTAATCAATAAGGGAATTTGAGATTTCAATTTCAACTCATTTGGCTTTACGCATATTTCATTGATTATATTACCCCAAGATTATGTGTGGAATCACTATTCATTTGATTATAATTTCCACTCCCCTTCCTGTGGATATAATTTTGATACACATAATCACTCCATTGAAAATTCTCAAGTCATTGATATGAATTTGATAAGAGTAATTTTAACTCTTTCACCATTTGTTGAGTTAAACATCCAATTCGTTGGTGTTGTTTTTACAGGAATATGTGTGAATATACTTTGATTGTTTTACACTGAATATCCAATCATATTTAGTGTATTTATATTTTTCACACATAATTATGTTGTTGATTTATCCTTAACCTAAGGATATGGCCTTTATAAGAGATTTCATCTCAACTTACATTCCATTGAGACTTCTTTGTTGATATACACCAAATCACTTTTATGTGGTGTATATAATGTACTTTGACATAGTATATCATGAATTTCCTTTATTCTCATGATATTACAAAGTTTTGATTACCTCAATTATTTTCATTCAAGTGTCTCTCTTTTGGTTAGAATCTCTTACTAAAATACCATTTTTAAATGTTTCAAAGACTTATTCATCTAAATCTTTCTCATTAATGTCCATGTTTTAAAAATGGTTTTAAGGATTTATTTATATGGACATTAAAGTTTAGAAATTAAAAATCCTTTTAAAAGGTTTCAAAGTGGTATGAGACACTTTGATTCAAAAATCTATTTTTAAATGGCATCTTGACAAATAGTGTGATTTTTAAATGTTTTCAAGAAAAGGGGGATATTTCTCTCAAATAGTTTTGATGATTATTTTCATCTATGTCAACATCCTTCATTATTCATGATTGAGGTTAATGTGATACAATACAATCTTCCATATTGTATCAAATGAGTTATATTTGACTGTGGATGTTCTATTTTTATACCATTCATGGTTTGTGGTTAAAGTATTGACATTTCGTATGCTTGTTTTAATACGAATGTTTATTTTATGCTTAAACCTATTCATAGGAGGAATGCATTGGACTTAATAAGTGACGGGTGGAGCCCGCTATAGCTCCTCGATGCATCGGTAGGTCTCATGAGACAAACTAGTGTCTTGGCACAAGGCCTTGACAAAATCTTATTTGTAGTCTTGGCACGAGGCCTTGGCTATGTGGTTATGATAGTCTGGCATTATGCATTCCAACATTATGAAAGTGGTTATTGATTTTTATGCATGTGATTATTCGATTAGTAGAATATCCATGTGAATAAGTAAATGGAATTATTTCATTTTATTTATGCCATACCATGTTGAAAGTTCATGTTTAAAAGGCTTTTGTTTTAGTTATACATTGCCTTAAATCATTATTATTATTTATGAAAGTTTCCGCTATATTGTTATACTTACTGGGCATTTGAGCTCACCCCTTTTCTATGTTTTATTTTTCCCAGGAAGTGAAGATGTAAGTTATGAATGACCTGCAGGGATATTATGAGGGGATTATAGTGTGGACTGTGGAAACATTATGTTGTTGTAGTAGTTTTTCATTTTATGATGTAATGTAAAACTTATGAATATATCTAGTGTTTCCAAGGCTACTAAACCAATCGGTCTTTCGAGATTTGATCTTTCTTGTGATCATGCCAATGTTACGAAGTAATGCACCGACTCTGGGTAGCTGGGGTCGGGGCGTTACAGTTGGTATCAGAGGGAGTGTAGTACAAACCTTGGTAGCTAGATTTAGATAAACTCTTATTAGAGCACGTAGACCTAAGATGAACTTTGAGGATTAGTATAAAAGAACTTCCTAGAATTTTGGTATTGTAGAGATTTTGTGAGTTTTCCGAGCAATACATCCCTGTCTGGATACGAGAAGGTAGAGGCGGCTCTGGCACAGATGTACCTAGGGGTAAAACCCAAAAACACCGCTTTGAGCTAGACTCGAACGGGAACTGGTGCACGACAACGGGCCTTGCTGCACTCTTGGTTACGACACTCCCGGGGGATATGCTTAGGATAATTTACATTTTCTTTACAAACCGATTTAAGTAATATATACATAAGATGAGAGTAAATGACCTTGGTTAATCCTAATATGTTTCAAATTGAGAATATGGTGACATTTTAATCTCTAAATGATTTTACGACTACTATTACTCACACAATGCTTTCTGGTTTTAGTCAATGGCTGGATTCCAAGGAAGTCATAGTGACTTTGAGAATGATATTTGAGGAATAATTGTCTCTTCTCTTGTGGATATAGGTATAAATAACCATTTGGTTTTATATGATCATTGGGGTTTGAGAAAATGATAAGTTATTATAATTTGGGATGAAAATGCAAAGTATGATATAACATTTGTGGTTAAATTATGTTATTTTGAAAAATTTATCTCATTTTGGTAATATTATAGAATATAGTTTTTGAAAAAGGACAACACGTAGACCGTGTGACAACCCGTCGCGTCGGACAAAGTTGTGGGAATCGAACCCACAACCAAAGTGCGATTGGGATTTATCGCCTACCACTGGACTACGTGAAGTCCCTGGTTAGTATGACTATTTTTTTTTGTTAAATGATTTTATTGATCAATAATAAGATGATTTGGGTTCTTATGTCTTATCAAAAGAATACCCTTGGTATAGGAAAATGATTTTGTGATTAAGTGATAAATTTTATTTTGGAAGATGTTCGTTTTGTTAGGAACACTATATGCCCAAGGAAAATAGAATACAATGAGGTTTCATTTGTAGAGTAATGGTGGATTTTTATCTACATTTTTATTGTTGATTTATAGTGATTTGGGTTATTTATGGAAATGATTAACCTATAACAGAGAATATGTGATGATGTTAATTACTTTTAAGTATGTGACTTTAAGAGTATTTGATGTCATTTGGAGATACAATGTAACATGGGAGACTACATAATCAAATTCTTCTATGTTTTTGGTTTCAATATTAGTTTGGATTATATTAAAGTATTTTAAGGACAATTGGTTATTGAATGGTATCTATTTAACTTTGGGGTATTGTTGGTTTAATTTTAGAAATTAAGATTAGTGCATATTTATCTCAATGAATATCCTTTTGGGGGATCATTAGATCATTCACTAACCATTTTGGTTTTGATTAATCTTCAAAGACAATGTAAATATATGGTTTATCCTGCATGGATCATGTGATTCTATAGAAGTTTTTTCTAACTCTTCCAGTGTGACCAAGTCTTCTTGAATACTCATCGTTTAAAAAAAAATTGAGTTAGTGGTGGAAATTTATTAAAGAATGAAAATCAACTTAAAATTTAAGTATATCTCATAATGTTCGTAGTCAATATCATAAATGAATTCCTCTTCCTTATGTAATGTAACTTTAAAAAAAATGTTGTCCTAGATGGTACCTTAAATCATCACTAATTTATGGCTTTGGGATTGTTGGCCTTTTCATAGCCATGTTCTCTACCACTCTCCATCAGATAATTGATGGTTAGATTTCTCCTCCATATCCATATTTTCCTACATGGAACCCTAGTATGTGTTATTTTCGGTAATCTTCATACTTTCCACTCTTTATTTTAAATAGAGGCCTCATTAATTCATTTTTCGATGTGGGATTTCAACTAAGATATTTTGAAATGTCAAAAATGTGTGATCCCAATACCCTATATTTTGTTGAACCGATGGTACTTCAAATCATCATAGATTGATGAGTTTAAGGACCTCAATTTTATACTTGTTTGTGATTGATGACCTCAACCACTACCTATAAATATTTACGTTTTTCCTCCAATTATATGTCTCTAATTGCCACCAATGTTCTCCTAATCGAGATCATAATTTGGTGGTGACCCTTTCATTTCTATTTTCCTCGTATTAAGACTAAATTTTAGTAAACCAATTTCCGATGTGGGTTTTCCCACAAATATATTTTCTATTTTCAACCTTTTATTTTCGAAGAACAATTTCAAATTGCGAGGACGCAATTTATTGAAGGAGGGGAGAATGTAACACCCCAAGATTTCATAGTGTGTTATTTCTTCAAAATAATTCAATAACTTGTACTACACGCAACACCGAGTTCAAGCGCACCATGACTTACCAAACAAGCCGTTCAAAAAAGGTCATGAATAGTATTAACTAAATTTTAAACTTTATATAATCCTTATAATTTTAGAATCCATATTATGAGTTTCTTAGACATAATGTAAGAACAAATTCATCTTCAGTATTGTAGTTTTACCAACTTTTAATAGTGAACCCTTTTTAAATAAAATATTTTAAACTTTTTGACTAAATGGGGACATCAAAAAAATTTAAAATAAAACATCCCAAGCTTCCACGGTACGCTTTCCTTTGAATAAAAGAGTAGCGTGTGTTGTACGCAACTTCGAGTTTTAACACACACCACAACCAATCAAACTAGCCGTTATGAATAGTAATACTTAATTTTTTGAAATTATATATATTTTATATTTCAAAATGGACTTCATTTTTGGATTCGGAATATCAAATTTAGCCTAAGGTGAAATTTTGGTACTTTTCGGATAACTTTCATATTTTGATGAATATTAAAAATTACTAAATTTTAATTAAAAACAACTTTTTAATCAAAATAATTAATAGTGATAAATTATGAATTTGAGTGGTTTTAAAGTATATTTAGAATATATTATTACCATTTAATATAATTTTGGTCATTGGAAATAATTTTACAATTAAACCGAACATAAACAAGTGTCAATCTTTTGATAGTTATTATCTCTTAAAAACACGCTTTTTGTTTTGACAGCGGGAATTAATTTTAAATTAATTTCTGCCACTTATGTGTTTTGAATTTAGAAAAATGGATTCCATATTTGGAATCAGGATGTTCAAATTGTGTAAATAGGTAACTTTTATTTTTAGACATTTTGAATAATTACTGCGGTAAATATTTTATTTTCCATGGTTAAGGGTAAATCCGGTAAATAAGGGTTAAAAAATAATATTATAATAATACTAAATTACCCTAAAACGTGTCTTAACCCTATTGGTTTATACATGGTCGACCATGGGCATCTTTGGGTCAATTTTGGGGCCCCATTGATCCACTTGTAAGTGATAATGACACTTTATTTTAATTAAGTTAAAATGAATACAAAAATGGCATAAGCTTACATCTTTTAAAAGAAAACTTTTTACATAGGGTTATACATGTTGGATTTTCGATTATAAATATTCATTAGAAAGATAAAAAGATGTCCTACATAATGATATTTTATTTATAATTTTTAGACATCAAATAATTTAAATTATTAATGACACAATAATGATGCAATGTTTACCTCATTAATAAATCATTTAAATAAATAAGATTATAATGATTAAAATATTATCTAAAACCTGTCCAATTCTTATTGGTTGATGTTATTTAGAATATGAGTCATCTTATATTCTACCTCAATGATTTTTGGACCATTATAAACCGAATATAATTATATTATAAAGTAATACTTTAACTCTTTCCTAAAGAGCCCCTCCTCTCCCTTATAAAAGGAGACCACTTCTACTCATTCCTCACACCTCTCAAGCCACTTGGCTCGTCCAAACTCTGCCCAACTAAGCTCCCCACATCCCTCTCCTCCTCCTTGAAGCTTCCCCTTAGGCAGAAAGCATTTCAAGAAGTCCTTTGGTTCCAACCAAAGTGAGTTACCTAAATTAAAGGTAACATTTTCTCTTAAATTATTTTCAATTATTTTGCTTCTCCAACCCCCAAACTCTTTTTATTTCCTTTCTTTTGTAACAACACCAGTATCCACAATATACTAGGATATTGTTATAAGAAGGATTCAAACTACACATTCACACAACTCCATCTAATGGATGATAAACATAATGTTTCTGTGGATGGCAAACTAACGCCTCACGAAACGATGATTGTTCAAATACATCTTACCGCCTCTCATGGTGGCCATTAGGATGGCACTGTAATTAAGTATGATATTAATGATATATATTTTATATATAAGCTTCTGTAATTCCATTTTATTTCATACAATTATTCGTTTCATGTTGTATATATATACGATAATTTCATTTGAGGAAGTGCGAACTACCGCCCCCTTAAAATGATATGACTCGTTCATACCACACATGGAACGTATAAAGGATGGTGTTAATGAACTTAAGTAACATATATAGAATATTATATTTTACTGGAATAGAAATATACCTATGTATCATTTGGATTCGATTCTTTTAAAATAAAAATTAAATGGAAGTAGCATTCGTGCGTACGTACGGACTACCGTCTCCACGAACGCGATGTGATTCATTCTCCATCGTATCCATTCAAGTATAATTATCATTTGATGATTTAAAAATTATGTTTAAGGACTTGATACCATTCTGGATATGAATTATATACATCCCATTAATAACGAATATGGCTCACATAACAAAGAATATAAAGTAAAATGAACTCGTTAACACCTGAAATGACGATAATTCTAAGATATTATTAACAAATCAATGTTAAAAGATCATATATGATATCATATTAAAGTAACTGATTCTTGTATTATCCAATAACAATTATTTCACCATTATACAGGAGGTAAAACTACCATCGACCAAGGAAAAAGTACAAAGTAAGGGATTCTCTTATCTCACTTTCAATTCCGTGAGATTTCCATTGTTCGCTACTAAATTATTGAAAGTGGTGTATTGTGTACTTCCATTTGATATATATTATCATGATTCACTTTATATTCATGTTATTCTGTAAATAATTTGGTGGTTATTAACTTTTGGCCATGCGACTCAGTTGATTAACGTGGTAAGGGGTTTCTTGTCTCACTTTTAATTCCGTGAGAATTCCATTGATCACCACTTAATTATTGCATGTGGTGTATGTGTACTACCCATGATTGTATTCATTGTGTAATATAATTTATTTTATAGGTATTTACATCATCATGGTATGATCTTTCTTTCATGGGTGTTTGTTTCTTAAGTTACCTAATCAATAAGGGAATTTGAGATTTCAATTTCAACTCATTTGGCTTTACGCATATTTCATTGATTATATTACCCCAAGATTATGTGTGGAATCACTATTCATTTGATTATAATTTCCACTCCCCTTCCTGTGGATATAATTTTGATACACATAATCACTCCATTGAAAATTCTCAAGTCATTGATATGAATTTGATAAGAGTAATTTTAACTCTTTCACCATTTGTTGAGTTAAACATCCAATTCGTTGGTGTTGTTTTTACAGGAATATGTGTGAATATACTTTGATTGTTTTACACTGAATATCCAATCATATTTAGTGTATTTATATTTTTCACACATAATTATGTTGTTGATTTATCCTTAACCTAAGGATATGGCCTTTATAAGAGATTTCATCTCAACTTACATTCCATTGAGACTTCTTTGTTGATATACACCAAATCACTTTTATGTGGTGTATATAATGTACTTTGACATAGTATATCATGAATTCCCTTTATTCTCATGATATTACAAAGTTTTGATTACCTCAATTATTTTCATTCAAGTGTATCTCTTTTGGTTAGAATCTCTTACTAAAATACCATTTTTAAATGTTTTAAAGACTTATTCATCTAAATCTTTCTCATTAATGTCCATGTTTTAAAAATGGTTTTAAGGATTTATTTATATGGACATTAAAGTTTAGAAATTAAAAATCCTTTTAAAAGGTTTCAAAGTGGTATGAGACACTTTGATTCAAAAATCTATTTTTAAATGGCATCTTGACAAATAGTGTGATTTTTAAATGTTTTCAAGAAAAGGGGGATATTTCTCTCAAATAGTTTTGATTATTATTTTCATCTATGTCAACATCCTTAATTATTCATGATTGAGGTTAATGTGATACAATACAATCTTCCATATTGTATCAAATGAGTTATATTTGACTGTGGATGTTCTATTTTTATACCATTCATGGTTTGTGGTTAAAGTATTGACATTTCGTATGCTTGTTTTAATACGAATGTTTATTTTATGCTTAAACCTATTCATATGAGGAATGCATTGGACTTAATAAGTGATGGGTGGAGCCCGCTATAGCTCCTCGATGCATCGGTAGGTCTCATGAGACAAACTAGTGTCTTGGCACAAGGCCTTGACAAAATCTTATTTGTAGTCTTGGCACGAGGCCTTGGCTATGTGGTTATGATAGTCTGGCATTATGCATTCCAACATTATGAAAGTGGTTATTGATTTTTATGCATGTGATTATTCGATTAGTAGAATATCCATGTGAATAAGTAAATGGAATTATTTCATTTTATTTATGCCATACCATGTTGAAAGTTCATGTTTAAAAGGCTTTTGTTTTAGTTATACATTGCCTTAAATCATTATTCTTATTTATGAAAGTTTCCGCTATATTGTTATCCTTACTGGGCATTTGAGCTCACCCCTTTTCTATGTTTTATTTTTCCCAGGAAGTGAAGATGTAAGTTATGAATGACCTGCAGGGATATTATGAGGGGATTATAGTGTGGACCGTGGAAACATTATGTTGTTGTAGTAGTTTTTCATTTTATGATGTAATGTAAAACTTATGAATATATCTAGTGTTTCCAAGGCTACTAAACCAATCGGTCTTTCGAGATTTGATCTTTCTTGTGATCATGCCAATGTTACGAAGTAATGCACCGACTCTGGGTAGCTGGGGTCGGGGCGTTACAGTTGGTATCAGAGGAAGTTTAGTACAAACCTTGGTAGCTATATTTAGATAAACTCTTATTAGAGCACGTAGACCTAAGATGAACTTTGAGGATTAGTATAAAAGAACTTCCTAGAATTTTGGTATTGTAGAGATTTTGTGAGTTTTCCGAGCAATACATCCCTGTCTGGATACGAGCAGGTAGAGGCGGCTCTGGAACAGATGTACCTAGGGGTAAAACACGAAAACACCGCTTTGAGCTAGACTCGAACGGGAACTGGTGCACGACAACGGGCCTTGCTGCACTCTTGGTTACGACACTCCCGGGGGATATGCTTAAGTAAATTTACATTTTCTTTACAAACCGATTTAAGTAATATATACATAAGATGAGAGTAAATGACCTTGGTTAATCCTAATATGTTTCAAATTGAGAATATGGTGACATTTTAATCTCTAAATGATTTTACGACTACTATTACTCACACAATGCTTTCTGGTTTTAGTCAATGGCTGGATTCTAAGGAAGTCATAGTGACTTTGAGAATGATATTTGAGGAATAATTGTCTCTTCTCTTGTGGATATAGGTATAAATAACCATTTGGTTTTATATGATCATTGGGGTTTGAGAAAATGATAAGTTATTATAATTTGGGATGAAAATGCAAAGTATGATATAACATTTGTGGTTAAATTATGTTATTTTGAAAAATTTATCTCATTTTGGTAATATTATAGAATATAGTTTTTGAAAAAGGACAACACGTAGACCATGTGACAACCCGTCGCGTCGGACAAAGCTGTGGGAATCGAACCCACAACCAAAGTGCGATTGGGATTTATCGCCTACCACTGGACTACGTGAAGTCCCTGGTTAGTATGACTATTTTTTTTTGTTAAATGATTTTATTGATCAATAATAAGATGATTTGGGTTCGTATGTCTTATCAAATGAATACCCTTGGTATAGGAAAATGATTTTGTGATTAAGTGATAAATGTTATTTTGGAAGATGTTCGTTTTGTTAGGAACACTATATGCCCAAGGAAAATAGAATACAATGAGGTTTCATTTGTAGAGTAATGGTGGATTTTTATCTACATTTTTATTGTTGATTTATAGTGATTTGGGTTATTTATGGAAATGATTAACCTATAACAGAGAATATGTGATGATGTTAATTACTTTTAAGTATGTGACTTTAAGAGTATTTGATGTCATTTGGAGATACAATGTAACATGGGAGACTACATAATCAAATTCTTCTATGTTTTTGGTTTCAATATTAGTTTGGATTATATTAAAGGATTTTAAGGACAATTGGTTATTGAATTGTATCTATTTAACTTTGGGGTATTGTTGGTTTAATTTTAGAAATTAAGATTAGTGCATATTTATCTCAATGAATATCCTTTTGGGGGATCATTAGATCATTCACTAACCATTTTGGTTTTGATTAATCTTCAAAGACAATGTAAATATATGGTTTATCCTGCATGGATCATGTGATTCTATAGAAGTTTTTTCTAACTCTTCCAGTGTGACCAAGTCTTCTTGAATACTCATCGTTTAAAAAAAAATTGAGTTTGTGGTGGAAATTTATTAAAGAATGAAAATCTTCTTAAAATTTAAGTATATCTCATAATGTTCTTAGTCAATATCATAAATGAATTCCTCTTCCTTATGTAATGTAACTTTAAAAAAAATGTTGTCCTAGATGGTACCTTAAATCATCACTAATTTATGGCTTTGGGATTGTTGGCCTTTTCATAGCCATGTTCTCTACCACTCTCCATCAGATAATTGATGGTTAGATTTCTCCTCCATATCCATATTTTCCTACATGGAACCCTAGTATGTGTTATTTTCGGTAATCATCATACTTTCCACTCTTTATTTTAAATAGAGGCCTCATTAATTCATTTTTCGATGTGGGATTTCAACTAAGATATTTTGAAATGTCAAAAATGTGTGATCCCAATACCCTATATTTTGTTGAACCGATGGTACTTCAAATCATCATAGATTGATGAGTTTAAGGACCTCAATTTTATACTTGTTTGTGATTGATGACCTCAACCACTACCTATAAATATTTACGTTTTTCCTCCAATTATATGTCTCTAATTGCCACCAATGTTCTCCTAATCGAGATCATAATTTGGTGGTGACCCTTTCATTTCTCTTTTCCTCATATTAAGACTAAATTTTAGTAAACCAATTTACGATGTGGGTTTTCCCACAAATATATTTTCTATTTTCAACCTTTTATTTTCGAAGAACAATTTCAAATTGCGAGGACGCAATTTATTGAAGGAGGGGAGAATGTAACACCCCAAGATTTCATAGTGTGTTATTTTTTCAAAATAATTCAATAACTTGTACTACACGCAACACCGAGTTCAAGCGCACCATGACTTACCAAACAAGCCGTTCAAAAAAGGTCATGAATAGTATTAACTAAATTTTAAACTTTATATAATCCTTATAATTTTAGAATCCATATTATGAGTTTCTTAGACATAATGTAAGAACAAATTCATCATCAGTATTGTAGTTTTACCAACTTTTAATAGTGAACCATTTTTAAATAAAATATTTTAAACTTTTTGACTAAATTGGGACATCAAAAAAATTTAAAATAAAACATCCCAAGCTTCCACGGTATGCTTTCCTTTGAATAAAACAGTAGCGTGTGTTGTACGCAACTTCGAGTTTTAACACACACCACAACCAATCAAACTAGCCGTTATGAATAGTAATACTTAATTTTTTGAAATTATATATATTTTATATTTCAAAATGGACTTCATTTTTGGATTCGGAATATCAAATTTAGCCTAAGGTGAAATTTTGGTACTTTTCGGATAACTTTCATATTTTGATGAATAGTAAAAATTACTAAATTTTAATTAAAAACAACTTTTTTAATCAAAATAATTAATAGTGATAAATTATGAATTTGAGTGGTTTTAAAGAATATTTAGAATATATTTTTACCATTTAATATAATTTTGGTCATTGGACATAATTTTACAATTAAACCGAACATAAACAAGTGTCAATCTCTTGATAGTTATTATCTCTTAAAAACACGCTTTTTGTTTTGACAGCGGGAATTAATTTTAAATTAATTTCTTCCACTTATGTGTTTTGAATTTAGAAAAATGGATTCCATATTTGGAATCAGGATGTTCAAATTGTGTAAATAGGTAACTTTTATTTTTAGACATTTTGAATAATTACTGCGGTAAATATTTTATTTACCATGGTTAAGGGTAAATCCGGTAAATAAGGGTTAAAAAATAATATTATAATAATACTAAATTACCCTAAAACGTGTCTTAACCCTATTGGTTTATACATGGTCGACCATGGGCATCTTTGGGTCAATTTTGGGACCCCATTGATCCACTTGTAAGTGATAATGACACTTTATTTTAATTAAGTTAAAATGAATACAAAAATGGCATAAGCTTACATCTTTTTAAAGAACAATTTTTACATAGGGTTATACATGTTGGATTTTCGATTATAAATATTCATTAAAAAGCTAAAAAGATTTCCTACATAATGATATTTTATTTATAATTTTTAGACATCAAATAATTTAAATTATTAATGACACAATAATGATGCAATGTTTACCTCATTAATAAATCATTTAAATAAATAAGATTATAATGATTAAAATATTATCTAAAACCTGTCCAATTCTTATTGGTTGATGTTATTTAGAATATGAGTCATTTTATCTTCGACCTCAATGATTTTTGGACCATTATAAACAGAATATAATTATATTATAAAGTAATACTTTCACTCTTTCCTAAAGAGCCCCTCCTCTCCCTTATAAAAGGAGACCACTTTTACTCATTCCTCACACCTCTCAAGCCACTTGGCTCGTCCAAACTCTGCCCAACTAAGCTCCCCACATCCCTCTCCTCCTCCTTGAAGCTTCCCCTTAGGCAGAAAGCATTTCAAGAAGTCCTTTGGTTCCAACCAAAGTGAGTTACCTAAATTAAAGGTAACATTTTCTCTTAAATTATTTTCAATTATTTTGCTTCTCCAACCCCCAAACTCTTTTTATTTCCTTTCTTTTGTAACAACACCAGTATCCACAATATACTAGGATGTTGTTATAAGAAGGATTCAAACTACACATTCACACAACTCCATCTAATGGATGATGAAAATAATGTTTCTGTGGATGGCAAACTAACGCCTCACGAAACGATGATTGTTCAAATACATCTTACCGCCTCTCATGGTGGCCATTAGGATGGCACTATAATTAAGTATGATATTAATGATATATATTTTATATATAAGCTTCTGTAATTCCATTTTATTTCATACAATTATTCGTTTCATGTTGTATATATATACGATAATTTCATTTGAGGAAGTGCGGACTACCGCCCCCTTAAAATGATATGACTCGTTCATACCACACATGGAACGTATAAAGGATGGTGTTAATGAAATTAAGTAACATATATAGAATATTATATTTTACTGGAATAGTAATATACCTATGTATCATTTGGATTCGATTCTTTTAAAATAAAAATTAAATGGAAGTAGCATTCGTGCGTACGTACGGACTACCGTCTCCACGAACGCGATGTGATTCATTCTCCATCGTATCCATTCAAGTATAATTATCATTTGATGATTTAAAAATTATGTTTAAGGACTTGATACCATTCTGGATATGAATAATATACATCCCATTAATAACGAATATGGCTCACATAACAAAGAATATAAAGTAAAATGAACCCGTTAACACCTGAAATGACGATAATTCTAAGATATTATTAACAAATCAATGTTAAAAGATCATATATGATATCATATTAAAGTAACTGATTCTTGTATTATCCAATAACAATTATTTCACCATTATACAGGAGGTAAACCTACCATCGACCAAGGAAAAAGTACAAAGTAAGGGATTCTCTTATCTCACTTTCAATTCCGTGAGATTTCCATTGTTCGCTACTAAATTATTGAAAGTGGTGTATTGTGTACTTCCATTTGATATATATTATCATGATTCACTTTATATTCATGTTATTATGTAAATAATTTGGTGGTTATTAACTTTTGGCCATGCGACTTAGTTGATTAACGTGGTAAGGGGTTTCTTGTCTCACTTTTAATTCCGTGAGAATTCCATTGATCACCACTTAATTATTGCATGTGGTGTATGTGTACTACCCATGATTGTATTCATTGTGTAATATAATTTATTTTATGGGTATTTACATCATCATGGTATGATCTTTCTTTCATGGGTGTTTGTTTCTTAAGTTACCTAATCAATAAGGGAATTTGAGATTTCAATTTCAACTCATTTGGCTTTACGCATATTTCATTGATTATATTACCCCAAGATTATGTGTGGAATCACTATTCATTTGATTATAATTTCCACTCCCCTTCCTGTGGATATACTTATGATACACATAATCACTCCATTGAAAATTCTCAAGTCATTGATATGAATTTGATAAGAGAAATTTTAACTCTTTCACCATTTGTTCAGTTAAACATCCAATTCGTTGGTGTTGTTTTTACAGGAATATGTGTGAATATACTTTGATTGTTTTACACTGAATATCCAATAATATTTAGTGTATTTATATTTTTCACACATAATTATGTTGTTGATTTATCCTTAACCTAAGGATATGTCCTTTATAAGAGATTTCATCTCAACTTACATTCCATTGAGACTTCTTTGTTGATATACACCAAATCACTTTTATGTGGTGTATATAATGTACTTTGACATAGTATATCATGAATTCCCTTTATTCTCATGATATTACAAAGTTTTGATTACCTCAATTATTTTCATTCAAGTGTCTCTCTTTTGGTTAGAATCTCTTACTAAAATACCATTTTTAAATGTTTTAAAGACTTATTCATCTAAATCTTTCTCATTAATGTCCATGTTTTAAAAATGGTTTTAAGGATTTATTTATATGGACATTAAAGTTTAGAAATTAAAAATCCTTTTAAAAGGTTTCAAAGTGGTATGGGACACTTTGATTCAAAAATTTATTTTTAAATGGCATCTTGACAAATAGTGTGATTTTTAAATGTTTTCAAGAAAAGGGGGATATTTCTCTCAAATAGTTTTGATGATTATTTTCATCTATGTCAACATCCTTCATTATTCATGATTGAGGTTAATGTGATACAATACAATCTTCCATATTGTATCAAATGAGTTATATTTGACTGTGGATGTTCTATTTTTATACCATTCATGGTTTGTGGTTAAATTATTGACATTTCGTATGCTTGTTTTAATACGAATGTTTATTTTATGCTTAAACCTATTCATATGAGGAATGCATTGGACTTAATAAGTGACGGGTGGAGCCCGCTATAGCTCCTCGATGCTTCGGTAGGTCTCATGAGACAAACTAGTGTCTTGGGACAAGGCCTTGAAAAAATCTTATTTGTAGTCTTGGCACGAGGCCTTGGCTATGTGGTTATGATAGTCTGGCATTATGCATTCCAACATTATGAAAGTGGTTATTGATTTTTATGCATGTGATTATTCGATTAGTAGAATATCCATGTGAATAAGTAAATGGAATTATTTCATTTTATTTATGCCATACCATGTTGAAAGTTCATGTTTAAAAGGCTTTTGTTTTAGTTATACATTGCCTTAAATCATTATTCTTATTTATGAAAGTTTCCGCTATATTGTTATCCTTACTGGGCATTTGAGCTCACCCCTTTTCTATGTTTTATTTTTCCCAGGAAGTGAAGATGTAAGTTATGAATGACCTGCAGGGATATTATGAGGGGATTATAGTGTGGACTGTGGAAACATTATGTTGTTGTAGTAGTTTTTCATTTTATGATGTAATGTAAAACTTATGAATATATCTAGTGTTTCCAAGGCTACTAAACCAATCGGTCTTTCGAGATTTGATCTTTCTTGTGATCATGCCAATGTTACGAAGTAATGCACCGACTCTGGGTAGCTGGGGTCGGGGCGTTACATTATTTTAAATTCCAAAAAATGGGGATATTGTATTTTATTATATCCTAGAATTATATCTTTTGATTTCGGAATACAGATGCTTAGATAGTACTATACTATAGACTTTTATCATAGTGTATGATGGAAATTTTATATATAATATCACATGAATGAATTAATATATGTATTATTTATTAGTTTCCATTATTTATAATTCAATTATAATGATTAATTTATGGTCATACATGAATTGTTTAATTATTTTAAATTTCCAACAGGTTATGAAAACACCGATTGAAAATAATGTATGTTTTTGGGCATGAGATAAAAGCTAGAACACCACTCTCTAAAATAATAATGATAAGATATAAAAGGGATATAATCCCCCCATTGACTGATGTTTCAATATATTTCAACAATAACCAAAGTTTTCCTCATCCCCGATCAACATTTGTCTTTTATAAGTATGGGATAACACCCCTTCAGTGATTTACGGATCGCTTATTATGAAAGAGGACACTAAAAATCGGTGTACAATCCATGGAGGAGAAATTCATCTCTTCTATCACTTAATGATACCAATTAATTATAATCCAATTAATTTATATAAGATATAGTTCAAAAAAATGATGGTACACTTATTTGTCTTTCTCCATTCTTATCATTTTGAATCGATTGAAGATATATTTCACAATATAACAATTTTTATTCTAAAAAAATATTATTTCAGAACAACTAAAACCCCATAAGTGGTACTAGATCCATGATCATATTAAAAGACTCATTCTTTCTATTAAATTTGTAATGAAAAATCTTGTAAAAACCCACACCACATATCTATCAAAAGATACCTTCAGAAATTATAGTGGAAGAAAAATAGATTTGGAACTTCTTATAGCCCAAGGTTTCTTCGATGAAATCAATATATTAGAGAATAAGAAATTTACCACACCTTAAATAACTAAACTAAGTCTAAATTATCATATTCTAGTAAAACTCTCGAATGATCATTAAAGTGAAATAAAAAACATAAATTCACACCCAAGGGTTATGCGGTTTGTATATCATGTCCAATATCCATGGTAGAACAATGGTAAAATTTACTTTATAATTGGGTGTTATAAAATTATAACAACTTAGGAAATTTATTCCAATTATATCACTAATCTAGTGATCAATAACTATATCGATGTGCAAGTGTTCCCACCACACATTTATAATGGGACATGCTGATCATCTAGTTTCACTGACCTCTTATATGCATATGTTCCCCACAATTAGTCAAGGTATCCTTATATTTCTTATAGTATTTTTCTCCAGAAATATATATTTGGTGAACTTTTATGTTACAATTACATTTTATGAATTTTCACTTATATATCCCCTTTGTTTTCAAAGTTACCCTTACAAATAATGATAAAAGACTCTTATAAAAACCATTTTCTATAAAAATTATTTGAATAGGCCCTTCATATAAGCACCATAACTTCCACTATGCGACATAAAAACAATATACCACCATGAAAATTAGTTATAGTAAATATTATCTTGAAAAATTCCCCTATTTAAGTTTTTTTACCATGGTTTAAACATTATTCCAAGTCATATCTTTCATTGTTTTTCTATTTGATCAAGTAATTAGTACATGAAATAAAATCCATCATTCTTAATAATCTCTCAATTTAATACAATTTCAAGAAATCCATGACAACCTCTAATATATAGGGAAAACATGAAATCATGCTTTCACAAAATTAAAAATCATCCCATCTGCATATGATTACCCTAGACCCACTAGGGCACAATATTTCTTCATAGATTCCTAGATTAAAACTGTAGTGAACATGTTATGTGGATTTTATCTTCTAAAAATATCTTATATATCTAACTCACCATTATCTAGAGTATTATCAATTAAATTTTATTTTTGGTTTATGTGATTAATTATTGATTAAAAAACCATGTTTTGATGCAAATGGATTTCACTCTGACTATTAAATAATAATAAACAACCTTCCTTGATCCCTTTAAGATCATCTAATCGATTCCTAAACTGAATCAGTGTTTTACTAACTTTCTTTATGGATACAAATTCCACTTATATCTAGAAAAAAACTACCCCTACATATAGCCTTGATATCTAGCTAACTATTATTCTAATAAATGTAAAAACAAATCCTGTTTCCCACCAATTATTTTAACTGTAAGACCCATTTTTTGTCAAGAGACTTTTTCCCTTATGTTAGTTCTTTTTTTATTCAACAAATAAATTTACTATTTTATAGATTACTATAAATTTCTAGAATCATTGATACTATCCACTTATTTTGTTCTATTTAGTTATACTCTATCAATTAAATGAAATTAGTGATATTCCACATAAAACCACTAAACCAATCACCTGACTCTTGTGGATATTTGAATTTCAACTTCTGTTTATTAACTTTATGTTAATATAACTTCTATATATTATCCTATTTGTACTATGATACAATAATCCATAGTCCTATAACATTCATAATCATCTTCTTTTGGTCCAAAATCTAAAACGTTTGTGTGCACTCTACATTCATGAGTACTTTCATAACATTAATTCATATAAACGTTAATTTTGTTAGTTGAATATCTTATATCAACATCCTTTTCAACCAAGTTTTGATATTTCTATAATTACTTATCATTGATGAAAACATTACATCCTTTAATGATTTATATATTTTCATCACCACAAGTCATGAATTCAATTTTTTTATCATTGTATCCCATAAAGAAACATATCACGAACATAGCTTCAAGTTTATACCAATATTTGGAATCAACATGAACATTGGATAAAATTATAAAAACATTGATGCACTTATTTTACAAAATGTTTATATACCATAATTTATATAGAATCTCCTACCACATCAGTGATAAAGGACTTATGTTAATAAGATACACCACATAGTTGACTGATTCCCCCCAAATATTGTTGATGATTATAGAATGAAACCTAATGTTATGTGCCTTTAATTTAATGAACGATTCACTCAATCAACTAAACAAATTATTATATTGTGTTATGTAAAATATTTTCCATCATGATTCCTTTATTCTAATAGTATTTCCAGAAATAACTTCCCCTATATTCACAATTGTTATCAGATATTATGTACTTCATCATTATTCTTTCCTAACATTCAACCATGGCCTTCCTTTGAATAAACACTCTAAACACCTTGTATGTATGTATCAATAAGAAAACCATTATTTTCCTATTTTTATCACAAATTATTGTGAGGAAGTAGAAGGATCTTGCATGAGATAAATTGGTTTCATATTCCTAAAATTTGTGTGCACATGTTCTAACATTTGAGATCTGGGTTTCCTTTTGTTCAATTTGATTGGAACCATTCATTAATTCCTAACTAAAAAAATATCACATATTCTCTAATTTATGTGACCAGATTTTAATAAACCCTTATTGCTAAAACATACATTTACTTATAATAGAGGTACCCAAGATAATAATGCCACAACTCCAAATATTTATATGTTTATTCCCAAACAATAATCACACCATCTGATCTTCCAATAGGATACATTGTCTTTTACATTACTCTAATTTCAATTACCACAGATCCTTGATTAATTTTTCATTATCCCTTTACAAATATAGAACTGTATACAACTTCATCCATATTATTAATAGAAATTAGGTTCTTCTATAGACTTAGTATGTTTTAAAGAACATTAAACTCAAGAAAACCTTTGTACTTCATCCCCACTTAGAAATATACCTTCCCAATGATATTGAGATCCTCACAATTGGCTAGGTTAACTGTTATCATACTTATATATAGATAGTTAAACATGAATCCCTTCTCTCATATGTAATTGAATGATTCTTCAAAATTAATTATCAATGATTCCACTAGAATGTTGATACTTAACAACAGGGTTTTACCTTTAATTGAATTGACATAACATGATATTTGGGAAGATATTATTTTTAAATTATACTTTAAATCATTATAATCCTCCTTGAGATTCCCACTTTTCATATAGTGATAATATATGGGTTTGGTTTCTCTTTATTTACCTGAAATACTTTCTATGGACTTATATTTTTTATTTCCCCTAGAATAACTTCTGATGGGTTGGATATCGTTTACCTTTTATATTCAATATGGTTTTGTTAGGTTCGTGTGCTTCATTCCATATTATATTATCATTACAAATATTATTTTTGATATCCTCACACACAATGTCAATTTTCCATCATGAAATTATAATGGTGGATACCATTCCAGACCATGATTCTTGATGCGATGATAACAAAAAAAGAACACACACACATATTTCATAAACATGACATTAACTTATTTGCGATAACATTTAATATTTTTATATTATTGACATGACTAATAATTGGTATAACTTCTAGAAATATCCTTCCATGAAACCTAAACAACATGAAATAATTCTTCAATGTAATTGGATTGTGGCACATGTTCTCCAGAGCATTTATCATCTCTTCTGTAGTCTTGTTCTTTTGGATGTTAAAGGCTACATTATAATACATTGAAATTCAAATTAATCCCAACAAATTCTAGTCCAACCAGTCATATTATTATTTTTTCATACCTTCTGATTTGAACACATTTAATATAACATTCAAATCCTTCTGAATTGTATTTTTTTCTGTATTCATCCTCCAGAAGTTTAAGTATAACATATAAAACATTTCTATCTAGAACCTTTCTTCTTCTATTTTCCAACATTTTTATATAATGAATCCAATAAAATCGATATAAAATCATGTAAACTGTGTGAATATTACATAATTTTTTTCCAAGTGTGGTATCAATCCTTAAAAATATAACTAATAAAACATTTTAGGAGAAACTCACTGCACTAATCTAGAAAAATATAGCACCGAAACATACACTGGAGGAAAATAGTTTTTAAATATTCCTCTAAATGGAAGGATCTCTCATCAATGAAATGTACAAAAACATAATATATTTGTCTCACCCAAAATGTCGATAGCTATTCAAATATTTTACACAATGAAGAAAAATAAAAAACATTAAAGTGAATCATAGGTAAAAAATGTACGCACTAGGATTACAGGATTTAGAAATTCAGTTTTATAACCAACGGGGAAAGATGTTATACTTTAAATTAAAATTATAAGATACATGTTTGAAATTAATCTTTAAATTTATATTAATTATATAATTAATCTAATCAATAAAACCATCAATCATGTACAAATTAACCCACCTATAATGACCTAAAAAATTTATAAATTAAATTCCCTATTTAAATTAATAAATTATTTATATTGTAATGATTTCATAGAAAACCTATGAAATAGTTTGATGATTTTTGACCATTATAATTTATATCCTTTAAGATTTAAATTACTATAAAACATCTTAGCCATTAGAATTTAATTTTATTATATGTATTTGTTAATGGTTATGATAAAATCCAATTGATATAGATGGAATAAGTGATGACCTTGATGAATATAAACATACCCTATAAAGTACATTTATTTTATCTTTTGAGGGAGATGGAAGAATTGGGATTTGAAGTTGAACTATATTGATATGAGATTCAACTACTAAAAAATGAGTGAAACAATTTTATTGATACTAAGACACAAACCATGTTCACTGAACCACCTCGAGAAAGTTTCACCATCTCACACCTTACCCTTGGGGAATATGTTGGTTTATTAAGGGGTTAGGTATCTGAACCCTATCTGTATGAATTATAATTTTTTATTTTTAGTAAAATAATTATTACCGTTATCCTTTTTAACACTTTATACTAATAATATAATGATTCCGATAAAAGTTATATTTTGATATTATGAAATAGAAATTATAATTTTTGGGAAACATGTAGATTCAATCAAGAAACCCATTTTAATCTATCCATATATTCATGAAATTAATTTTATTTTATTAAAATATTCTTAATAAATAATATTTATTTAAATATAAATGATAATATAATTTTATAAAGTCTAATTTATGATTTATAAGGGCCAGAAACTGTTATTATCATAAAAACCTATTGTTTTCCATAAATAGGAATATTTTATTCTAAAATTTAATTTTTTTTATATAAATAAATACTTTTATAAAATAAATATTATTTTTGAAATTAGTATGTCAAGATTATCCAACAGTTAATTGATTATAATTTTTGGACACAGTCTAATTTTTGGGTGGAAATTAAATATGGTATAAATATACGGTATGTATTATGACATCATAAAATCTAAAAAGTGATGTACTAAATACTATAGAGTATATTAATTATTGAAATAATGTTTCCAATTTAATATAATTTATTTTTTAATTTATTTTATGATGTTTATAAACCCTTAATGAATCCTCCAAAACCTATATCATAATTTAGTAAATAAATTAAATATTTATAATCATGACTCAATTCCAAATTATATGATCTATTATTTTATTGATTTATGTTCTTATACATATAAAATATTTTCAACCCATCCTCTTTGGTTGGATACATTGGAAAACCCATGGTAATAATTATGGTCTTGATTATTTTATCATATAGAGTCTATAACATATGTTTAAAACTTAATAAATAATTTCCATCCATTTTTTCTCTATGAATCAAACAATCCTCAAATTAATCTTCAATAAAAACCCTTAGATATTAAATTCAATCTTCCTTTACCTCTCCAAATCCCTCCCAAGGAGTTTCCATGCTCTTATGAAGATCCTCCCAAGATTTTAGAAACTCTACCTCATGGTAAGGGGTCCTCTCTTTCTTTATATTAAAGAAACTTCCCTATATTATTACTTTGTATTTCCAATAGTTCATTTTGAGATGTCTTTTAAATAATCACCCATACCATAATTATTTCTTCAAAGTGATTCTATACCAATTTTAGTCACATTAAACACATTGATAAATCATTATTTATCCTCGCTATGCTACTAAAAATACCTATAATTTTCCATTGAAAACAATTATGTTGTCAATACCCCTCGCCATTTCTAATCAAGGGTCTTAAAAAAGATTTACCTACCATTAATTTATTATGTACATAAATTTATGTAACCCAAAATCGTTAATCATATTATTAAAATGGATGAAATACATCATTATTTTTTATGATCTATGTGGGACACTTATGGATGAAAATGATATGAATGTGATGGGTGGGAAGAAAATTATATATCCCCCCCATGCAATTGGGTAATGTTTTAATCTCATTAGATAGATTTATGGTGCATGGGAGGTTATCCTAAACACACACTGTGATAATGTCTTAGAGTTTATCCTTGGATAATGTTAATAATGTCATGTTTTATGTTGTTTCTACATTTCCATGTTGGCCTTATGTTATCACCTTATATCATTATTATATTTAAAATTTTATGATTCTCACCTTTATTATGTTAACTTGATATACAACATTACTCACATGTAATTATTTTTCTTATTATATGGTTTTATTATTCCCTCACTAACTTTATATCTCTCTGGTTTATTATGTACGTCCCTAGGTTATCCCATATAGTTTTAAAAGTGCAATGGAATTTTAAGGGAATGTTCTGGTGTTTTTAAATAATAATTTTATTCCCATGCTTTAATTTATTCTTATAAGTGCCTAATTTTCCAAATAAAATATTCCATGATATCATATTGGATTTCATTATGTGTACCTTTATGTAATAAATCAATAATTAAAATGTACTAAAAAATGGTTTTTCATAGTTTTTATTAAAAGAATATCTAGTTATTTTTTGGGATTAGTATTAAAAAACCAAAGTGAACGGAATAATGATAATACTAATCATAGGAAAACATAACTATTTTTTAAAATTTTATAGATTACGTGGTTTTTAAGAAAATAAATCCCTATATGGATACTGTATATGGATGGGCCTCTAACACAGTGGTACCTAGGGGTAATAACACCAAAAAAGGTGAATTGGTCTCAACTAAATTTACTCTAAATGAAATACATAGGAATTACATCGGACCTAGTTCTTCACTATTGGTTGATATGATTTGGTAAATTCACAAGATCCTAATGAACCATTATTATGAGAATAAAAATTCCTATAATATTTTATGTTATAAAAATAGATCATTGATAACTTATATTAAAACCATGAAACTCATTGGTTAAGGAATATATATTATTTATGAGTTAATACTTTAATGTTAATGGTTTAACATTTATGTGCTTAATGTATTAAAAAATTTCTTCCCTAATTTACATTTCTTTTCATCAATGTCTAGATATAGGAGAAATTGATTTAACAACCTATTCAAGGGGAAATGTGATAAATGGAAAAATGGGATATCTAAACTGATGGAAGCATGAGTTTGGAACCTTGCAAAACATTTTCTCAACTAACTCAATCATTAAATATAAACACAAATCCTGAGGAAAACTTACAACCATCATGAAATATCAAGTTTCAATTAATTCATTTATGTAACCATGGCCCCCAACATTCACTGGATCTCCCAATCCCTTAATCATAGAAAAACTGATCATCTCCATTGTAATATCATATAATTCCTTCAAAATATATTAAAATGAGAAGGTTGTGATAGATTTTTATTGTATGGAGATGTATGATTATCAATTCTGGACATTGATAAACATTACTGAACCCAGTAAGGATATCGAATAAATAGAGTAATGAATTCCACAAAATATTTTTTAAATTAATAAATTCATCACATTCTCATTATTAAAATGGACAATTATTTCCTTGGCCTCAAGAAAAATAAAGATGAATATATTAGGATTTACAAGGATAACTTATCCATACCTTTGTGATATGACTCTATCATTGTCATGGACCTTGAAAGTAAGGTTGATCACTTATTTGTTGGGATAATGACGAGTTTACATATAGACTAGGTGATTTTTGACATTTATAGTTATAATGAAATTTTTTGGTGTTCCCTAAAAATGAAATGGAGATTGGATAATCTCAAGGGTTTCATGGGTCCAGAGAGAGTATGTGGAGGATAGATTTTAATTTTGGTGGAATGATGAAAAAATACCATATGGGAAATAAATTAAAACATACCACATGTCAAAATTATGGGAAACATAAACCTAGAAATTTATTAAAGGGGTCAAGGAAATGGTTTAGTATTAGGAATTAAGGGACCTAGCTAGATATTTTTTATGATAGAAACCCAAAAATGTGATGGATGAAATGAGTTCCTCACTCAACCCTCATCCAATTGTAAAATTTTTCAATTGTAAGGAATAAGAAAAATATTTTAATCAATGAACAAAACCCACATTTTTTATGAAAAAAAATGATAACAACCTCTAAAGACTAGAGTAAAAAGGAGATCTTATGCATTTACTACTGCTGAGGTGGATCCTGATAACAAAGCAGTGATATGTATTATAGTTAATAATTTAAGGATAGTGAATATACTACTTTATTCTGTTTCAATGATTTATTTCATATCACGCTAATTTTGTAGAACTATTCCAATACCACCACAAATCAATGGAGATTAGTTATCGATGAAGAAAAAAATGGGCCAATTATTTCATCCTAATTATATAACTCATCCACTATCAAATATTTTCTATATAATTTCTGAGAAAAACATTTCATTCCCCCTTTAGAAGAATTTAATGATATTCTAGGCATGGATTAGGATTTCTTGTTTTTAGAGAACATAAATTTCCAAGAGAAGTAAATAAAACACCACATCAAAAATCACCCTATGATTATATACAAGTGAATGTAGGAGGATGACTATACTTACGTATAATTATCTCAAGCATAGATATTATTGTCTTTTATGCTATAGTATCTAGCTCAAATTATTTAAACTAATGAAAATATCATCCTCTATGAAAATTCTAGTGTAAGTGAATTTGTTGATGTGTTTCCAATTGAACTATATGGTCTTCCTCATAGATAAAATTTTGAGTTTTATATTGAACATATACCCAGGTCTCTTCCAATAACCAATACACTATATATTATATAAACTGGTTAAATTTAATAGCTTAATAAGAATGTATAGAAGGATCTGGATAAAGGATTTATAATACCAAGTACTTCATTGTGGGTTGAACTGATCCTTTTTTTTTACGAATAAGGAAGGGTCAATGTTCCTATGTATTGATTATCGTGGCATCAAAAATATTATGATAAAGAAAAAATATCCACTTCCATGGACTTATGACTTTTTCAACTAGCTGCGTGGTTCCCAATACTTCTCCAAGGGGGATCCTTGTTCGATATATTATTAAGTAAATGTAAAGCAGGGGGATATCTGAAAGAATGGTTTTCATATAGGGTGAACGAATTATGATCTCATAGTGATGTCATTTGGACTCACTAATTTTTTATCTATCATCATCTACTAAATGAAAAGAGTCATTTGGTATTATCTCTTCTATTTTCTGTTAGTATTTATAGATGATATTATTATCTACTCCAAAATTAAGGAGGAAAATGGGGATCATTTTAATGTTAAACTAAAGACATTACAGAATAAACATTTGTATGAAATGTGTAGTAAATGTGAGTTTTGAATATAAAAATATACATTACTAGGGAATGTTATCACTAATATAGGGATATCTATGGATCTAAAAAAAGTAGAGGTAGTTAAATGATTGAAAAAACTAATATATCAGATGTAAATCCCTAGTTTCCATGTAATATTAAGGTATTGTATTCAATTTGTGAAAAGTTTCATGATTTTAAAGCCCATGAGCTTTGATAACTTGGAAGGAATCAAAATTTTACGGACTGATGAATGAGAGGAGGACTTCAAAGAGTTAAAAGACTAAATCACTACACCTATACTCAAATTACCCACCAATGGGGAATGATTTATTATCTAAGGTGATATATCTAAAAAGGGATTTGGTTTTGTACTCACAGAAGATGAAAAAGTGATAGACTATTCCCCCCACCATTTAATGATCAATGGGAAGAACTACCCAAAAAGTGGTCTAGAATTGTCTCTAGTGGCCTCAGACTAAATATTTGGTTATGTTATCTCTATAGGGAGAAGTTTGACATATATAAAGATAATAAAATAATCAAGTATATATTCACACAAAATGAGATCAATATGCACCAATTAAGCTGGCTAGATCATATCAAGTATTATATGTAATAAATCTACTACCATCCTAGGAAAGAGAACAATGTGTAAGATTCTCTAAGTAGAAATGATCTCAAAAACCTATCCATGAAGAGGATTATAATGGATATAATATTAATAGATGTGAAAATGATAGAAATATTAATTAAAATGGAGCTTCATCATTCATTTTATAAATAATTACTTAACCATCCTTTCTTGAGAGGATCAAGGAGGCCTAGAAAGATTATGAAGTTGTATCAAATAAGGTAGTGAATATTTCAATTCATCACATTGATAAAGATTGAGTTATAAAGTTTAAAACCCAGATATGTGGCCCATAAAAACAAGAACTACAAATGGAACTTATAGATGTTTTTCATAGCCTATACTACTCTATTAATCCATGAATCACTAAGATATATAGAGATATGAAGAAAATTTTTTGTTGGGATAACATGAAGAGGGAAATTGTAGAATTTGTATCTTGTTTCTTGGTATGAAAATATTTCAATGTTGAATGGAATAAGTCTAAGGGTATTATGAAACCATTACACATACCAGTATAGAAATGTGAAAAAACCCTGTATTTTTTATAGGACTGTATAGGATATCTAAAGTCAATAAATCCATTTGAGTGGTAGTTTATCATGATACAAAGTCAACATATTTCTTCTCTATCAAGGATGATTTCTCTATTGATCAACTAAACAAGATCATCATAAGGGATGTTGTAAGACAACATGGAGTGCCACTATCCACTATATCTTATTAATATATTAGCTATAAATCAATGTTTTGGAGAATCCTTCAATAAGTATGGGATACATAGATGAGTTTTAGTTATACTTATCATAATTATTAGTATTGTTATTATAATACAACCATTCAAACTCTAGAGGATATTTTTTGATCATGTTCAATATATTTACAAGGTTGTTGGGATCATCACCATCCACTGTTGGAGTAATTATATAATAAAAGATTATATTATAGAATTTAGAAGGCACCTTTTGAAAATTTTAATGGGAATAGATGTTATAATATGAAATTATTACATGAAGTTGGATAGAGGAATCTGGTGAGACTTGATTTTATCCAAGATATTTCTGAGAAGTTTTAGACCATTAAAAATCATATGAAAATAAATAAAAAGTAGATAGAAGCAATTTGTCAGAAATTTCTAATAAGGCCTTTAGTTTGAGGTTGGAGATAATGTGTTCCATTGTATATAAACTTGGAATCAATTCATGAGGATTGGAAAAAATGGAATGCTTAGTCCATGAAAAATACACCGCTTTGAGATCCTTGATTTCATCAGAGTTGTGGCTTATCCACTATCAGTCACACCTAACATATATCAAGTACATGATGCATACCATGTATCCCTATTGAGGAAGTACATTCCACACCCCTCAGATGTAATAAATCTAGAGGTTTTTTCATAGGATATTGTTTATTCATATGTGTGAAAATCGGTGAGGATATTAGATTGTAGAGGAATGTTTTTTTGAAACAAGAAAGATAACCTAGACAAACTGCTATGGGATGACCAAAGATTGGGGAAGAAACATTGGAATTGGAATATGTGATGAAATAGAAGTCCCATCACCTATTTTAGTGGATGAAATGAAATCCTATGGGAAAAATTTATGAATGGGGGAAGAATGTAACAAGATAGAGTATTATAAATGACATTCTATTTTCAAATGAATAAATTTTTTATAATGTAATGAATTTATAGAAAACAAATGTTCTACTTTGGGTAATTTGTTTGATTATTAAAATCCTATCAGATTTAGAATATCATTAATTATAATAAGCATTGATAATATATACATCGTAAATATACAATTTAGATTATTATATATTAAGGGTTATTAGAAATTCTAATTGAAATTGATGGAAGAATTAGGATTATACACTATAAAGATCATTTATTAGAGTGTCCACGGGGGATGGAGTCATGAACATTTTCCCTTAACCAAGACTAATATGATATTCTACAATTAAATCATGAGTGAAACATTTTTTGGGAGAATGTCAAGCATATCGAGATCACAACCCAAACCATGATCTTTGAACCAACCTAAGAAATTGTCACCATCATTCACCTTACCCTTAGGAATACAATAGTGTGATAGTGGTTATCTATCTAGATCATAATAATAAGACTTTTTATATTTTCTTTTTTAATAAAATAAGGATTATGTTATCATATTTCTCTTAATTTATAAATTATTAAATAATTAGTTTGATAGAAATTAGATTCTGATATGATTAAGAAAAAATTTTATTTTTGTCGAATATATAATTTTAATAAAGAAACACTTTTTGATGAAATCAAAATTTTTTAAAATAAAAATTATTTTAATAATATATTATTATTAAATAAAATTTATATAAATATAAATTACAATATAAGTTTATGAAGTGAAATGTAATTTTTATAAGGGTCATAAAATGTAATCATCTTAACGTCCTTTTTTCAATAAATGGGTGTTTGTAATTTAAAGTGTAAATTTTCATATTTAGGGAATTATTTTGATAAAATAATTTTTTTAAAATTATCATGTTGAAATTAGACAATGGTGATTTTTAAAACAATTTCTATGATAACAGAATTTATGGGTAAAAATTAAATATGGTATAAATATATTGTATGTATTATCACCTCATAAAAGCCCAAAAGTGATGAATTAAATATTATAAATAGTATAAAAAACTAAAATTATCATTCCTATTTAAAATAACATGTTATTTAGTCATTTTATTGACTTCATAGAACCTTAATGAATTATCCAAAACATATATAATATTTTAAGGTTTTATAATTAATTCTTTACAAACATGAATCACTTCCACATCACTATGTAATATTTCAATGTGCTCAGTTCATATCCTTGTAAAATAATATTTGGTATAACAATTTATCAAAAACTATTGTAAGGTTTTTGGTTTTTATTATTTCATCATATAGGTCGAAAAACCTATGTTTAGAAATCAATAAAGAATTACCCTCTCTTTCAAATTAAAAAACCCACCCAACATCCCATTTATCTTCATTAAAATCATTTGTAATAGAAAGTTACTCTACCTTTACATATTTAGATCCCTCCCAAGGTATCCCCATTCTCTTAAGAAGATCCTCCAAAGATTTTTGAAGCACCCTATCAAGTAAAGGGATCATCTCCTTTTCATCTTTATTCAAGAACTTTCTATATATTATTCATTTTATTTCCATAATTTATTGGTGGGATATGTTTTTAAACATCCTTATTACTTTAATTATGATGTAAAATGATAGGATATATTCCTTAAAATCTCATTAAACCCTTCTAAGAGTCTTCATGTACACCTTTTAATCTAGAAAAAATTATCCTATGATTTTTTATAGAAAAAAATTTGATTAGTGAATACCCTTCCTCATTTCCATTCATGTGTATTATCCTATATGTACTTATCCTCATATATTGGGGACATAAATTTATATATCCCACACTCCTTAATCATGGGATTAAAATTGATGAAATACATCCTTATATTGTATAATTTATGTGGCACAATTATGCATGTACATGATATGATTGTGAGGGGTGGGACCATGATTATATAGCCCTCCAATGAATTGGGTAATGCATTTATCCCGTGATATACCATATATAATGAAAGGTATATTACCCTAAGAACACTAAGTTATTATTTCTCAGTGGTTACCCTTGGTTTATGTTTATGATATCATGATTTATGTTTTTCCACTTTCCTATAATGCCTTTATGTTATCTTCTTATATCATGATTCTATATATAAGTTTATAATTATCACCCCTCTTATGTTACCTTGGTATTCCACTTGAGTATAATGTATTTATTTACCCTATGTTATTATTTTATTGTCCCCTTACTGGGATTTAATTCTCATCCCTTTCTTATGTACATTTTTAGGTTATCTCATGCAGTTTTAGAAGAGGAATGGAATTTTTAGGACATGTTATGGATTTTTTAAATAATGTTGTGGGACACTTTTTTATGTTTTAATTATATGTATCTTATTTATAAATAAACTATGTATCATAATCTTATAGGATTTTATTCTATGAAACATTATGTAATAAATTATGAATTATGTTGTAATAAAAATTGGACTGGCATACCACCCATCAATTTTATTTGGGCCCAACCAATCATCTGGTTTAACTAACTCTCAATATTTGGGGATGTTTCTCTATTGAGCATGGTAAAATCCAATCATCTATATAAATCAATATCCAATCATGTCTTCCTATGAACTTATAACCTATAACTATGTTTATGAATGTTACTCATACGTACCCCCTTTATTCCACTGGATACCATTATGTATCATCATAAAAGACTATTAAGTAAACCCCTTATTAAAAAATAACTTCTTTAAGGAACATAATATATTGAATATAATTTCCACTATGCATCATTCAAAAAATTCACCACCATGTGCACCTATCCTAGTACATATTATCTCGACACCTCCCTCCACTTATGTTTTCCACAATCGATTTTTAAATATCTATCCAATATTTATTTTCAAATTTTCTCTTTCTAGTAAACTAATTGTATCTAAAAATAGTATTACCCATTATTAACAAAATAATCATATCATAAGGTGTTTAAATTCATATTATAGCGTATGATATTAATATATTATTTTGTTTTTGGATTAGTCATAGTGTATTAATGTTATATATTAAAAGGGGTGATATATCGAATTAATATTGATTTTTAATAAACCATATAAAATGATATGTGATATTTTAACTAATTACTGAATAGTGAGTTAAAAAAATATAGCATCATTCCATATTAGTGATATAAGGGATATTGTGAAATAAAACTGGAAACATACAATAGTTCCAATTGTAGGAAACGATATCGATCAAATATTTTTATTGACAATCCCATTATAAATCAAAAAATATGATATAGCCTCAATGTTTTCAAATTTCAATATTTTTCTAGAATTACATATATTTTGAAAATTTTGTAGAAATAATAAGAATTAATGATTTTAAATAGAAACCTTTTTTTCTAAATTTAATTTGAAATGTTCATATTTTTATCTCATGTCTGAAAAATAAAAAAAAATATCTATTAATAAGTTTATTATTTTGAATATTCATATTTATTTATTACTTATAAAATTATGATATTATGTATGATTTAATTTATCTGATAAACTACTTTTTATAAGTTTTAATTCCTCGTATTTCATTCTAGCTATGATAACATGTGATTTAGTTTTAATTTGTAATGAACATGGTTTTTAAATAATGTTATTATCTTGAATTTAGTTATTGAATATAGTTTATACGTTTTATGTTTTATAATTATTAGGAATAATATTATATATTGATAAATATACCCCATAATAGTGGGACATTGGGTGGGACTTCTCGCGGTCCTATAAGCTTTCTCTTAATTTTATAAAGGTGGGGGTAAGCTATATATGGATCTAATATTACTCATGTGGTTATTATAATTTTTATATAATTATAAGCCATTGAATGAAATGATAGTTTTCTATAGGAATGTGATGCATTTGGATATGTATGTATATTTTTTGATTTTATTTTGGGAAAGTAACAAAAAATGTGGGTTGTGTAAAGGGTTATACATTACTATAGTGTGAATATATTACATGGGTGGAAGGAATAGGGATTCTAGAACAATATCATCAGAAGCGTACACACCTAAATTAAAAAAACATTTTTTGATAATAATTACATGTGATTCAATAGTTATTAATTTTATATGTATATAATTTATCTTGAATTGGTGAGAAATAAAAGAAACACCCTTAAATTATATGTGTGAGGCTCCTTAAAAAGTGGTAATTTTCAAAACCTCAATCATTCAGTTTAGGTGACCCTAACAATTAAGTTACAATGAAATATATTTTTTAAAATATAATATTCATTGAGGTGACCCAAACTATTAGGATCCCTATTCATAATGTTTTATTTGTGTTACATTTATCTAGGAAACCCTCGCTATTAGGATACTAGAGAAATAATGTTGAGTGAATCCATGTTAAAAAATATATATCTACTTATCTATAAAAGAATAATATATGATATGACTAGATTTTTTTTCTACCATATATAGTCATGGATTATTTATTTGACACCTAGTTTAAGTCTTGATGAAATATGGAACCTAGAACATTGAAAGGATTTTATGTATGGGGTAATCATTATAGTTAGAGTAATTTCATTAAATTTCCTTAATGAAATGATATAAAACCTTATATTCAATAATAAATATTCTATTATTATACATTATTCAATAAATAATTTTTATCCTTTTGATATCTTTTATAGGTTGGACATATAAAAAGATTCTACATGGGTATATAAGAACAGGAACTGTTCTCAAAGTGAAGCATTTTGTGCCTTTGAATTTGAATGTTATAGAGATCAATTTCCTTAACTATCACACTTGGTTAATAGATAATAGGTATGGATTACACTTTTATTTAATAAAAATAGACTCATAGAAATTATAGAATTGAAAAAAGTGATCTATATCAATTTTTTATAAATAGAGAAAGAGTTGATGTACTTGAGGTTAACACTTATGATCTATATCTACTAAGTGGATAAATTACTGAATTGGAGAACTATTATTGTGTTCCCACCATGAAGAAAATTTATAACTATATCTTTTTTTTAAACATGTAATTTTCATTCCAATATGTCCACATTACCATCCAATTAATATAGAAATGAAAAACAAATCACATTGCTTCACAGAGGTTGTAGTCTACTCGTACGCACCAGCAACGTTATCATTTTCCCAATGGTATAAAAGGTAATAGGGAATATAAGATATTATCATTATATAATCATAATTATTTTAAAAATATCATATATACAAAAAAACCCATTAGAATTATTATCTATAGAAGGCGGTAATGAAAACTGAATTGTATCGCTATGTGGAGACAGTAAGGTGTACGTATGCATGAGAGACACTTTTACTTCCCATTTGATGGAATGAATGGTGGATAATGATGGTTTCATAAAAATTATTTTATTTAGAAACATTTAAGATAATTATGTTTCCATTTTATTATAAATATCATATATTTATAGGTGGTAAATGAAGAAGTAAAAAACGAAAGTGATCAGTGAAAGAGATTACATTATCATTGGAAGAAATCATTATGATATCCTCATAAGGATACTAAAATTGGTTGTTCTTCATACCATCACCTCTATAACATGGATAGGAAATCTTAGAAGGTTAATTGGTAGGTTTTGTTCGATATATAAGATTAAACATGGTTTAATGAATAGAAATAAGAAGCATTATTTTATTATTTATGAGAGGGGATATTTCTAATGAAAATCATGTCTTCATGGTTTATTTTGATTGTATTATTATGGGGGGTTTCAATGGACAAAAATTTATTCACACAATGTTCACTATTTTTTAATTAATTAAAATGGTTTTTCATCATGGATCCCTAAACACACAATGGTTTTCTTATTCGAGAGGTTTCATGAACCTACGTTGTAATGGAAGGTGGTAAATGGGAAATAGCTCTGATGATTCCTAGGGACTCACATTAGTTGATAGGGGTTGGATTTTAGGATCATAACATCCTTTTAGGGGGAATTATTTCCTACTATGGGGCTCTCTTAATCATTTAATACATATTGGGAAATCCTTCATTAATTCCCAATCATGACATGGGTCACCCTCGAGTTAAAAATCAATTATTATAATTCATGGAATTTAGAGTCATATGTATCTAATTGATGTTATTATTTGATGGATATATCTTTATGTATTCAAGTTTCAACATCAATGGTTCTCATTTAATAATTTATAATATATTCTTTGTCATTTATTACTACAATTCTAGTTTTATTCCATGTAGTGGGGTGATCTATATTTTATCATCATCTAGGGAGATGAGAGTTGTTTTGATGTTAGGATTTGACCCATAAGATTGGATTCATATATAACTTTGTGAAAGGAATTAGAACCTATATAGTTAAGTGCCATAAAATTGGACACATAATACCTTTTATGGTCATGGGAAAAGGTATAAACCATGTAGTTTGACATAATACGGTGATGAAATCTAGGAAGATGTTTCCTAAACAAATTTTGTTGTGGGGCATATACTGAGGAGGTACAAGGAACATATAATGGATGTGTATTAATATGTTATACATGACCATACTAGGAATTTAACTTATATAAAATTATTGTTTATTTTTGGTTTGTTGGGTTTGGACCTTCTAGAGGTTTCCTTGTTATCACATTTGGACGAGAATCAAATTCTAGGTTGTTTGGTTGTGAGAATCCACACCAATGGTGGAACTCTGAAGGTTTTATCATAGGTAATGTCATCCTTAGAGATTATTGATGGTTGATTTCAAGGATTAAAACATTTTATAAGATTCCCTAGGGGTTTGATTCATGGATTTGTGGACCCACTCTTCTGTGGGTCTTCTAAAGGTAGGTTATAGGAAGATACAAAAGAAGATTCTATTCTAGGACATACATATGACCATGCATATTAAAAAATAATAAATAAACAATAAGAACATGTGGATAGTTATAGGATATGAGAAATATGAGTATTTGAAAGATCCAATAAACCAAATTATCTCATTCACCTACAGGTGGGTGAGGAAAGATATATGGGAGTAGAAGGGGCATTTATGATCATGTCTCCTCTCTGGTATTGGTAACCAGGATTTTCACATATTACTAAATATCTAGATAAAACCATATTAGAAATGATAGAGTCATACTCTCTAAGGGATACCCTATATTTGGTTCTAGAAAAGAGATGAGGATAAACCACGATCTCTCAATGGGAAAATCAAGTGTGATCCTATCCCTCCCCACCTAGAATATGAGGTCCCTCATTCTAGAGATTATGTAGAAAGGTTAAGGCCCCAGAACCTATGTTTGAGACTAAGGTGTTATTGGAACATCCCATACTGCTTTGTTCCTTAAGACCAATGGGATTTATAACTGCAAGCACCCAAAGGACCATACCTTCCATGTAGGAAAAGTGAAGGACACCTATAACTAATTTAATTTTTAACTAAAGGGGATCCTTGTCATTGGTGGTTTGGAAAATGTAATAGAGGGTGTCTAGTATAGGTGATGAACTAATGAAAAAAAGGTTCTTCGCACAGGGTGCCCTAGGATGAACTATTTGTTCTTCATTCAAGGGGAGGTCTACGTGAGATAAAGATTCCTTGTGTGATGGAAAACCAAGAAAACAACCTGTCCCAATAATGGTTTCACGTAGTTGTTGAGTTTTGGGAGGGACCATTATGCTATCATTTTTCAATTGGGGAGAGGAGGTCCTCAAATCAATGTCTTGTGTTTCAGACCATGGATGGACTTTTATCATATTTTTTCCCATAATTTCATCTTCTCTAGAGTTTTTGAGAGCTTAATAGAGAATTTTGGAGGGCTTGGGGAAACAGGTTATGCGAAAAAAACTCCAAATATTCATCAAATTTTCCAAAATTTGAAATGAGGATCCCTAGGGTCCAATTTATATGATGATACATGACCCTATTTGAAGGAGGTCACCCACGTAGGTATGCATCAAAGGATCCCAGTACAGTTTTCATGTGCAAGGGCATCTATGAATTTCAAGCTACATAAGTGGCTTTGTGTGAGACTTAGGCTAGGTGCACACAAACTAACTTGGATGAGTTCCCTTGATCCTTATTAGGGATCTTCAATTATCTAATAATGGAGGAATTTTTCATTAAACCATTTCAACCCATATAACAAACATAGTGTCACCCCCCTTGGGATTGGTTCCGAATAGAATAAGAGTGTCTATTCCTAACACAGAGGGAGTAAAAGGTTTATAAGGTCATATAAATAGTCCACACGGGTTGCCTAAGGAATTCTTCCATGCAGGTATAGAGTATAGGCTTGGATTTCTAGTCTATAACACTGATCTTAGTGTAGGTTTGGAGTGCATGTTAGGAATGTATATACATTTCATTGCACATTCAGTTAATTCTTCATTATTTTTTTTGTATTAATCTATCATTATGTAGGTATTTTATGCAGTTTTTCTACACTTTTCATTTTGTGTAGGTATTATAAAGAATATCTTTAATTTAAGAATATGGTATGAACCTTTCATCAAGACATAGAGCTCAGGTCGAGGGACATACATGAGGTCATCTAGGTGAGGGACCTATATGTTGTTACCTGAGCATGAAACCTATATGAGGTTACATGTGTGAGTAGTTTGTACGAGTGACCTATGTGATGTCATTTTTTTCCAATTTTTTGGAAAATTTATAAAACCAAGACGTCGATTATATTGAAAATATTGATGTTTTATTATATATCTTCAATAGATACTCTATGTTATTCTCATGAACAATATTATTTGCATGTCTCAAATATGATCAAATATATTAGGTCAAATTACTATGAAATTTGTGACTCCACTCTCCCATATGTAGTGGAGAAAATGATGCAGATCCATCATGAGTATCCTAGAAGTGAATATATACCACTGTACAATCATGGAATTTTGAGAAAATCTCTCATCCATAAGATTCGAAGATACATCATAGTGTCTATATTGATGGAATATATCACTTTTTTCATCACTAAAATCTTATCCAAGGGAATTTTCATTCAAGAATGAATAGTTCATATAGCCTCTATCATGGATCACAACTACATTACCCTATATCTGAAGCCTCACAAGTAGTATTAAAAATCTCACTATAATGAGTCAACCTTTTTTTCTTCCAAGGAAAACCAATCACAAGGATGGAAGGATGTTCCAGAGTTTCTCTATAGAGGGGGATTTATTCCGGAATGAATTTGGGCATACTGGGTGTTGCAAAACTATTCTTAATTAATGACTGAGAAATAAGATGTCAATATTTATGAGGCCATCTTGGTAGGTGTTGATTCCTACCAAATAAGCCTCGGTAAAGTCAAATAGGAATAAATACCTAAATATTGGTATTATTTCCACCAGAAAAGAAATATAGAAGAGGATGTTTGAAGACACATAGATCCTCTAAAGGATTTATAATCACGAGACCATTTCAAGGTCACGTTATGTATTCACGCATGGTGCATAACCCATTGCAATTTCCGTGAATCCCCATCAAGGAACCTTCCCTATTAGGGCTCTTCAAAAACCAATGTCTGTAGGGTGAGAACTGAATGAGCGCCCTAGGCTGCATGGTTTTTCATGGGAATGTTTTTGACAATCCATATAAAATCCTTTGAAAATAAGGTGGGATCATATTCAAATTCAGATAGCCCATGTGGCCATGAATCTCACATGCCATATCATCTTTGGGTGGAATAAAATCCATTTCTGATATCCAAGAAAACTCACAAGACCACCAATCCATCGACACATAAAATGAAGCAAATAATAGTAGGGAGGTGAGAGGTTTTCTCATTCACTAAAAGACATGCATTTCTCCCCTGAACACATGTGAGACATCATGAGTCCATGATGACCTATCTAACACATCTCAAAAAAACACTTTGGCTTGTCAACCTCACCGTAGGGAATTCCTTGGGTGTGTCCGGGCATCTCTTCTGTGCTCAAGGGATTGACATATGGTTTTTTCCATGAAATTATTGTGCACCCTCATAAGAATCATATTGGTCATGTGAGGTACCATAATAAAATAGAGTAAAAATCATGGATATTACTCATATGAACTTGAAAGACACTCGACCTATTTTTTCATAAAACAATGGGGATTAAAAGGGAAGAGGTGAGTGATGTTCTATGTTGCTGAAGTACATGTGATGCACCCCTAAAGACACTGTGATTCCCTGGAATCATTTATGCCTCGTCTCGTGAATTCGCTTTAGCTTTCAAGCCTCCCCTCACGGAAGTCCTCATGCATGTCCATGAAACTATGTGACACTCTAAGGAAAAATAGATAGATCTGTCCATGTAATGTTCATGCACCCCAGGAAACCCATATTGGTCCCACGACAAATCTAAAAAAAATAGAATAAATATCCTTGACAACACACATGAAATCCCACATGACTCCAGATCTTTGTAACATAAAACAAATGAGTTCAAAAGAGAGGAGGTGAGAGGTGTTCATGGTCACTGAAATTCATGTGATGTTCCCAATGCACCCACAACAAGGTACCACAAGACCCTCTGAAAAACCATCCTCATCTCAGGGAAACATTCAGACAAGTCACCCATGGTCTCACAAGTGACTTCCAATAGGCACTTAGATCTCATGAATACTTTTTTCCATATTATTGTTAAATCATGCAAGTCATTAAACATGACCACATGATCAATTAAAGAAACGTTGATAGAGGGACATCTAGATGCTGAAAATTAGGTGACGACCTTGACAAGATCCACGATAGAGACTCGTGAAGCCGCGTGGCACTAGACCCCCTTTGTCGACTGCATCCTGGAATCACGCTAGATACACCTAAAAAACTATAAAGTATCCTGGGTGGAGAGGTCTATAAATCCCCCAACCAAAAAAATGAACTTCTATTACAAACATCAAAAACCCATACTCTAGAGAATATTACTCTCAACTTCTATGGATTTTTCAGAGCGATCATGCAACCAGTACGATTTTTTTCAGGTCATATGCCATTGGGAATTATGAATATTCATGTTCTATATAGAAATAACATCTCGTGATCATTTATATATCACATGAAGTACCTCTTGTGTGTTATGTAATGTACATCCCACAAACCCACGAGGTCACGTGATATTCAAGATAAACTGACACTGAAAAAAATCGAGGTATTTGCAACGCAGGGTTGAGAACCAGAATGAATGGTGAGCGGATTGATCAAAATAAACTCTTGAATTCCATCATGTTCTTTACATGTGTCGTCCAAATACATGTGGCAATGTAAGGAAATGTCACCCATATCTCACGACACTCCTTCGATATTCCATATTGGAAAAACGTGATACTCAAGACAAGACAGAAAAATTCACATGGTTCTCCCACAAACACCACTTTGATCTTGATAACCCCATGGGTCTATCACCCAGGGTGTGAAGAATCCTTCAGACACATCTCTTGACTCATATAATGGTGCCTACCCATGTCAGTCGAGTATCACCAAAGAATCTGGACATGACATCCAAACCCTCATGACACTCTCTGGGAAAGTCAGCTATCACTTGCAGTGCCTTCCAAATAGGTCGTCTAGGTCTTATAATGTATATAAGTGGTTTGATCCAATATATGTTACACCCCTTATGCTATGAAACACTGATTCTCTTGACAACCTCCATATGTGTCAATATAGGTCATGCAATGGTCTACATAACATGCCAACTGGGTCATGTGATGCCCTCTAGACAAGAAGGACATGTCAAAAGGGAATCCCATGAGTTAATAATATCATCTATCCTTGGTGTGTAAGCCTTGAATCTAATGGAATCCTCAATTTGTAATCTTAAACACAAAATGACTATGAAAACACTATTTCATGTCACAACTGGGATATATAAGATACCTTTTTAAGGTCCGAGCTCTATTCTAAATCCTTCAAGGACTACCCTGATACAAAAGTCCCACATCAATATTCCATGAGGCAGATCATATTCTAACACATGTTTCCCACCCTAATCATAGATCACATGGTCTTAGGGGGATGTAAGGGACACCTCATTATAATCTCCAATATTTAGGAAGAACTCAGTGTGAAATCCTGGAATACAAGGAACTACGATGACTCTGATTCCTGTCATATTCAGGATATCTAGTCTACCTCTCCTCAAGATTTGAGCTCCATATCGATTACCATGGGAAATAACAATATCCAATACCCATTATCTGAAGAAATGGTATCAATAAATCCCTATCCATTATTCCTCACAACAATCATAGAACACGTTGGCACAGGGAATTGCATTGATCATGTCATATGTGTCATATACATCATGGTTATAACCGAACTACGATGAATCTGATTACTTCTATAACCATGGTACATAGGAGATATCCTCAAGACACGAGCTCAAATATCTGGTATCCCACTTCCTCTATATATTTTATTCATCGTGATGTTAAACTTCATGGGTTGAATGAACTACACGGGTTTTGATTTCCTACATATCTAGGATATGTAGTACGTCCCATAATTTCTTAATCCCATCCTTGTAAAATTAATTTCCTCTATACCTAAGGTAAGATCCCAAAGAATATGGTCACATTGATTCAGTATATAAGAAACCACCTGTTACCAAATAGTGATTAATATCCTTCGATATATACATATGGACTCACCCAAGAGATCCCAGTCTACTACATTTAAAAGAGAATTAACCCATAGTCATTTTATTATGGTAACTGGACTCATATTGGGATTAAGAAGACAATCACAAACCTATATTAAATTTATACCAGAGTCCCTGAGTAGGATATAATCCCCCCCCAATGGTACGATGAGCCTGAACTCCCATCCTCTCAACCAATGCAAGTCCCCTAGAGTTGTTTGGCTTAAAATCCTAGATAACCACCAGCCTTTGTAATGTAGGTATATACCCAAATATATATAATCGAAGTGTTTGGAGTTTCTAGGGAACATGAATTTGATGGAAAACATGATGCATGAAATTGATCAAGTCCATAAAAAACCATCAACCATAAAATCATGGGAAATCCCAGCCCATATTCCCAACTAAAACCCGACAAAACAAAAATGGTGAACTCAAGATAAATCTCTATAATAATAGAATATTAGGTTATAATATGTCAAGAAATATTGCTTGCTATATATATACAAACATCACTAATAGGATCAACACCAATCTATTAATCCAATTCTTTTTGAAACCATATAATTACAATGGAGTAAGATCAGCATAAACTAGGATTCCATTAAGTCCATACCCATGCTGACAAGTCCACCTGTGTCGAATGGCTAGATTGGGAATACATGTCAGTTGTGTAAACCATGGATATTTATTTGAGAATTTTCATTCCTTTGATATAGAATTTGTTAATATTCTTTATCCTTATTTTCAAAGTTATTACTGATAATGATCTCATCGATAAAATCTCATCCCGAGAGAATTGCTTCATCCTGCAGCACTTGTTCTAATACCTCATTTGTTTTTGTGACCCCTATGGGTCATAAAGAGATCTCGCCTTCCAAATAGATCCAACAGCTGGTATAGCATGAAATGATCTAGGATTACCACTGATATGGTACAATAATGACTATAGAAGTTGTCTATGGGATCCTTCAAGCAATGAAGTCGGAAAGTATGCATCACCCATTGGAGTTTGCTGCTAATCTAGTAGCCCCCATCGTTATGACCAACCAATTTGGGTGCTTATCCCTAGAGTGCAACAACCACCACCTTCCATATATGATTAAGGTGAAATAATAATCCCAATATGGTTCCCTTTTAGTCGAGCTGTTGATGAGGAGGGAACCTAAAGACGGTCGTCGAGAGCATCATCCAACTGGTACACATCAGTCACCTATTGGGGGTAACATTCAAAACACAACCACCAATGATGTCCATTTATGGTCCTCAATGAATATTTATGGAAGGAGGAGGGTGTTGGAAATTCAGGATAGGGATCATATTCTGGCTCCTACCAATAATGCATGTCGTCATACTCAGAAAGGAACTAACAAGCATGATCACACAACTAATTGCTTAGAATATGTCTATGGGAACATTCTTGCAATAAGGATGGGGTAGGCTCGTACTCCTACCCCCATAATCGAATCCCATCGGCATACTCTTAGGGCACAAGGGGGACAGAAGTGGGCACATATCTTGTCTTCAATCGAAGATGTCTTTCACCAGATAATGGATATAGAAAATATACAGACTTATATCCATGCACACAGATGGATAGAATTTCAATATATTTTAGCCACAAATAAAGATCTCCTCTGGAATATTCCAGTATTGTTATAGATAAAGGGACTAGTGTATATGCTTATCCCTAAAACTAGTATAATACAACAATATGATCATCAAGATCAAGTGTTTGTATCGGGGAAATCAGAAATTATTTCTCCTTCCTAAGAGGATTATCCACATATTCTGATGAAGGTAGAGGAATCTAACCAAGATCATACTCCCATTCCAATTGGGGCACACCATGTGAGAGAGGAATTCACCTTAGGACATGGGCACATGAATGTCAAAAATGTTCATAGGTATAATCCAAAGGCCCAAGATCGGGCTCACATATCCATTTGGGCCAAATATAACCAAGTGAGAATGGCACAAGCTTCAAGACAGGATCATATGCCTATTGAAGAATTCTATATTCATACTACAAAGGTCTAATTTTGGGCACATATCCTCATTCTAGCTGAAGATAACCAAGTGAGAACGACACAAGATTCGGAACTGAGTCCTTTTAATATTCGTGAATCTTCCTGGCATACTCCAATTGGTCACAAAAGCAAGGTGCATATTACTACTTTCACAAATGAACAAATATGCCATCATCATTATATGGAAATATAGAAGAAGGCTCATATTACTTCTTCTTATTTAGAGGTGCATCGTCATTTTCGGAGGGGAATTCATATTCCGACCAGGCTAATATTCTTGTTCCATCTAGGGCTCACTAGGTGATAGTGGCACATTCCTCAGTGTAGGCTCATACTTCTTCGAGGAAAAAATAATTGAATATCCCAAAGGTACAAGATTGGGATCATACTCTCATCTTGATGGAGGCTCACCTAGTGGGAATGGAACATGCCTCCAGATGGGCTCACATCCATGTCCTTAATGAGGTATCTTATAGTTACATTCCAATAGCTTCTCAGTATTGGGAACATACTCCCACAACACTAGGAGGTTATATCCAAGTTGTGGAAATCTTCACACATCAGGCTTATAACCATTTACATCCATGAAAGGCAGGTCAACACATTTTGACCATGATGTAGAACATTGATCATATTCATAATCTACTCAATTCATGTGTCCTTATAGTTTTTAGAGACACATTCTCAACACCACAAGGATCTGTCATCTCTTCTATCAAAACAAAATCAGATGGATTTCATTACCATGATTTTCCTTTTTTGGTATTGTGGAGATGGATTGCAGGGACTGAACTCATGACATCCACCTTCTTCATCCTCCCAATGATGATATATCCCAAGGGAAAGGAAATCCACTCTTTGTCCAGGCACCTCTGTATATGGAGGTGGTCCAAACTCTAACACCTTCGTATATAGAGGTTATTGAAACACCAAGTAAATTGTATATGGTTCCCCTCTAACATCAAAAAGGACTCTAATACTATCATCATGTGACCATAAGAGTAATATTCTATGGTTTGAATGGATATAGGAATATAAGTCTGATGAGGAAGAGAGAGAAATTGATATATGGATAGAGATATCTATGAAAACCCCTACTATCATGTTCTGGTCCGTCACTACTTTCATCTATGATATCCTTGATCTACACCAAAATATGTGGGATACTAATCAATGATTAGAAAACTGATATCCCCCTTATCCAAGATATGAGTTTCACCTTCTCACAATCAGGATACTCTATTTCCAACTTGACCTATCTACTATCTCCATGGATCGGTATTCAAAAATGGGAAAACACAGAGCAAGTCTACAACATGCTTGCGGTAATTGCATTGTGACACTTTAGCAGAAAATCTCCGAAGCCACGTCAGGAATCCACATCTAATGATGGGTAAAATATGGATCATTACACATTTATGGTCCACTAGAATAGAAGAGCCCCTTAGATTTAGATTCCTGCAATGTTGTATCCTCTATTGAAATTAGAGGAATAGGTAATTCTTGAGCTAATTGGTCAGTATAACAAAATTACCCCACTCCAATGGTCCCCAAACACCACGTATAGGGAGGTAGGATAGCTAACATGAATTCAAAAAAAAACTATCAAGACAATAAGAGGACATTCTGAACACGGAGATCGAAGTTTTGATCACTCAGAAAACTTCATGCAAGGAATTTCCTCATCATGGGCTGCCATCTCACCCATCTCCCAAGCGAGAAAAGTTATGACTCATCACAGATACTATAGTAGAAGCTTCCATAGAAGTCATCAAATAATGGACTCAGACCTCTAGTCAAGGATAATATCTACCATGGCCTCCACCCCTCGGGTCATCATGTCCTGAGGGGATTCAGGACATAACTATAGTATCTTCATGTGAATCCCAACCTATTGGGCTGGGAGAATATATATCCCAATCACCATCACCAAGATTATTTTCCCCTAAAAGGATCTTGGATACATCCTTGGTGATTAGAAATTATCCTTATCTCACTAGTATGGGGGAATTTATATCATTATGTGCATCTCAAGAATCATCAACTCCCTAACCATAGTCATTGGATCCTTCAAAATAGTACGTATCGATACCAATGGTAGCCCCAAATGAACACCACTCCACAGGGTTGGTGGAATATTCATTATTATCAACACCATAGAGGGAATCAATATTCTCTAGGTTGGTTGGAAAAAATCTATTGTTGAAATCCCTCCAGTTCCTCCCACTACAAGAAACCTCAATTTTGGTTGGGGCTCACTTAGTAATCCCAACTAGAAACTCCCTCAAGATGGCCTAATAAGACCAAGGGTTTGAATAATAGCCCTAACGAAAGCTACACAGAACCAATTTCTCACGTGGAATAAATGACACAACCACCATTTCATAATATGGATCTATGAATTTAATCCATATTAACATGGCAGACATTTATTGAGATTAATATGCAAAGGGCCACAACATGGAAATCATACCCCAAGAGGAGGGTTATTTGGATGCACCAAATGAGGTTGTGTGCACCTGTAACAAAAGAAGGCTTCAAAATTGGGCACCGCAAAATAATGATTTTCCACCTCCTCAGTGTAATATTGAAAAAGTTAAATGGAATGAATAAACTTCATCTCAGTTGTTTTTCATGGATGAACAGTTTTTGTAATATGAGAGTGAAATAAACACTCTCTATAAACTCAATAATGGCATACTTAAGGGAAACATTACTACTGGGTATCGTCTACAACCAAATTTGATTATTCTCTCTCACATTGATGATCCTCTAGAAAGAGGGGTATCTGAATATCAAATTGGATCTTGATCTAGGTATCCAATGGGGAAGAAAAAAAATGATAGGGACTTCCCTCCATTGTAGTGATAGCCTCTCCCTCTCCAGGGTAATTGTTCAGTCATAGGACAAATTGAGGATCATAGGGAGATTAAAGTGGGACCACCTCATTAACCCCCACCCACTCCCATTGGATGATTGGTGGATTGGGTAGTAGTTCCCTCGGACCCACTTACCACCTTTGAGTCCTTGTCTAATCGGATGGAATCCAAGGAGGGGCGATGTCCACCTATGCAACCTAAAAGGAATCTGTATCCCAAATGGGTGGATGACACCCCACCCCCACCCAAATTCGTAAACATTGCCTTTTATACATTCAATGATGTAGGAAACCCTAAACAACATCTCACATACATAATTTCCTAATGTGGACCTATGTGGGCTGATGATGGGAAATCCGTATCAATACGAGGCAAAAAAGTGAGGTGTTTCATACATTCTCTAACAGGGCCAACCTTTGTTTGGTATACCAATATACCAGTGGGATGTATTACAATATGGGAAGACCTAAAAAAATTAGTTTCTTTATCTGTTTAGTTTGACACTGGGGAAGACAATGATCATTAACTTGATGAATTTCATATAGAGTGAGAACAAGAATGAGTATGATTTCATAGAAAGGTGGAAGGGTTTAACCAACTTGCTCATAAAACCTCTCTAATAGGATAAACTACAAGAACACAGTGATGAAAATATCAGGGATAAGTTGTAGACACCCCTAATAACCATGAAGTTTCCAGGTGGATTCTGAGAATTTACAGAAAGAGAACAACATATTGAAGAGGCTATTCAGGGAACCCGATCCAAGTCTTATCTCATGGGAACAACACAAGGGAAAAGGCCATGCAGAGTAGAAGCTATATTTGTCACTATCATTCGTCCAGTGGTGCCCATCGAGGCACACAATCAAGCTTCGAACTTCCCATCACCTCCTGTCAAGTGATAACAACTATAGAATCTCCCTCGGCTAGAAGCATAGAGAAACCAGGTTCACATAGGATTTGACGAACAAATGAACAAATTATACTCCTTTTTAAATGATCAAGTCCCAAAATATTTATTAGATACCATGGACAATAAACTTCTCATGATTCTATATCCAAAGAGGTTTGATGAAGTCAACCTCGCCGACCATCCAAATTAATTCCATATTAATTAGTGATTGGTTCATAATATATATAATTTTTTCATCCTCAAGGATGGTCTTCAAGGAATGGTCGACTCCATACAGGTGACAATAGGCAATTCTCCATATTAGTTGGACTTCACAACCATCTCCTGGTCAGAGGAAGATGAAGGATGGAAGAAAGTTCCTACAAGGAATGTGAAAAAGTTTGAAAGTTGGATGAATTAGAAAATAATTGATCAATCTCATGGATCTCTGAAATTATAGTTTCCAAAACTATCAATGGATCCACCACCCAAGAAGGAGGCATCAAATTTTCCTCACAAGGGTGGATGTGACCACTAAAATCAATAAAAGAGTGTGGAAGAAGAAAAATATTATGCTCCAAGTCGAGCCATAACCCTTGTATATTTCTTCCTTGTAACAACTAAAAGAAGAAAACTGCCACACAAAATAGAATCCTCATGAGAACAAAAGTTCATATTTGGTTCTGTCAACACAATAAACTTGAATATCCCCTTTTTTGATGATGTGTATGCCACCAAATATGAGTTTCCTACATATAATAGGGAATGTGAGGCTGCATACATCGTACCTAAGGATATAGGGGATAATGCAGGCGTGGTCGGACTCAATATCCCAATGATGTACCCACATATGACAAATATACACCTCAGACTCATAATAAATCTCTCCAAATGAATCAAAGGAGGAAATGAGGTTCTTCATAGCCCTAAATTATATACTCTCACCAGATTGTCTTTAATGAGTGCTTATATAGGGTTAAATCTGATCAATCTAGAAAATGGGGATGGTTAGTGCAACCTATTCCACTGGTAGAAGATACCCCCTCAACCTCTGAACAAGCTCTAGGTCCATCTCACTCAACAACTTTAGCTTCTAAACCACATTCTCCAGCCCCTGATCCATATTCCCTACAGTATCCCTACATTAGGAAGTTCCAACCTCTAGTGAAAATATACAATGTTCTAAAATATCTATTTAAGGCTCCATCCAAGCTCTCAATCCTTGATGTGCTTCATCCTTCAAAATAACCTAGGGACACACTTTTTGAATCCCTCTGAAGCCCACAAGAACTTGAGATAGAATTAAATGTAGATGAGGTCTATCAAGTTGAGACTATGTCCTTAAGATGTCATATATCCATCTTATTCTCTGATCAAGATAAGAAGGAGGCCATAAAATGTCACATCATGACCTTATAAATTTCTATCACACTCAATAATATCAATGTTCAAAGGGTGATGACCAATAATGGATCTGGGATCAATCACATCCCAGCCTGAACTCTCTGACATTTGTGGTATGAAGAATGGGACTTATCTCCTACAAAGATGACCATTCAGAGATATAATAACCATGAGAAAATGCCCCTCATGAAGTTCAATCCCGATACCCAATTTGGGGATCCCACATCTGATTTCGAGTTCATGGTTTTCTAGTTAGACACCACATATAATCTCTTTCTTGGGAGGCCTTGGTTGCATAGAAAATTGGTGGTACCATCAACATTTCACCATGGTCTAAATTAACCCATCAATGGAATGGTAATAATGATACATGGTGATAACACCCCCTTTGAGACTTATAGATCCATATATGATGAATCATACTTCTACAAGAATGGAGGTAAATTACCAATGGATAATGATTTTATAGATGTTTCATCTCCCTATGGCTTAGGTACCACCCCTGAACATACATAGAGCATGCTAGATGATTATTATGTTCTCCCCATAAACATGTTTGAAATAGAGGATCCAATTCCAGCGGTCCAATCCTCTCCTATCCACAATGAAAATCAACTCTATCATCTCTCTGTAGCAACTCAGATGGATAGGGAGGATCATTTTTTTCTCGTGGACTCCCTCACATTGATATTGATGGAGAGGACCCCAGGTTTCCATCCTCACCCGAATATGTCTCTATAGAATTATAAATGGGAGAATATGAGAAAGATCTTAGGAACTCTCCTCCATCATTTGAGGAAGGTGTTTCTACACGAGATCAAGAACATAAACTAGGGGATATAAGAATACCCACATCCTACTTTGATTAGTGCGACTATTCCACCCAAAGAGTAAGATGTATACACTTAATTTCTAAATCATAATCGATAAGTGTTACCCTGGAACTATACAGAAACGTCCAGACTAAATTCAGATGTGGAAATGCACCATCTCAAACTCCCTTATGATCATTGAGTGTTCAAGAAGGCATCTTGGAGAATGAACCCTTTGCATGAAACCAATGCAGAGGTGGAAGTTGAAAGATTGATCAATGCCAAAATTGTCTGAGAAGTAAAATATCTGAGATGGATTATGAACATCATTCCTGTAAAGAAGAAGAACATGTAGATTAGGGTGTGCATTTAATTAAAGGACCTTAATTGGAATTTCCCAAAGGATGATTTCTCATTGCTGATCAGATAACTCTTGATCAATGAAACTGCTAGCTTCCTTGAAATTTCATTCCTGGATAGGTATTTGGGGTACAATTTGATCAAAATGGCCCCTCAGGATGAAGAATCCAAGGCCTTCAGGGATTCTCAGGGGACATTATGATTATATGACATATCATTTGATTAAATAATGTCATCTCCACATTTATACTCACCATCCATCGCATCATTAAACCATTCCTAGGGATGATATAAAGTGTCATGTTGATGACCTTTTTGTTAAATCCTGGTAGTGTTGTGATCACTTCACCGACCTCTGAGCAATCTTCTACAAGCTGCAACAACATATTTTAAAGATGAATCCACTGAAGTGTGATTTTAGGGTGACATTAAACAAGTTAATTAGCATTGTGGTAGTCCACTAAAAAATTGATGTTTACCGAAATAATGCTATTTATATCTTAGTAATGTTGCACCCATAAATCTCAAAAACATTAGGGGACTCCAAGGGAACCTTTCCTATATTCAGTGATTCATAGACAACCTAGCCGTAAAATATCTACCCTTCATGGGGCTAATGAATAAAGGATTTTCCTACCAATGGGACATTTATTGAGAAAATCCTTTGAATATCTCATAAATTACTTGTTGCAGCCACCAGTTTTTATCCCTCCATTGTATGGGAAGCAACTAATCTTATATGTTTCCACCATGGAATGATCACTGGGTTCCCTCCTCACACAAAAGAATGATTCAGGGATCCAGAATAGTTTTTACCACTCTATTTAGACCATGATTGTTGCTGAGACATGATCTTCTAATGTCTAAGCAAACTCCCTTTCACTTATCTTTATAGTGAAAAAGATAGGGCCTTACTCACAGCACCACGAAGTACACCTGGTCTATCGTATTGATATGATCAAGTACATCCTTAACCTCCCCATGTTGGCTTGGTTATTATATAAATGGGTGGTCATTATATAGTAATATTAGATTCAGATCATATCATAGATGTCAGTGAAAAGTAAATCATTGGATGATTTTCTCACATGACATCCTATAGAAGAAAATACACCGAAGGACACAGAGATTCTAGATGAAGAGGTATTTCATTCCATGAAACTCCCCATACATGGGAGATGTATTTTGATGGTGCCTCTCTGAGTCTCATCGGCTCAATAATGGAAGACGCAAACTAAATTGATTTAGTCTATGGATTTTATTTGTCTCTCTAGGCAAGGAAGTTTTTCCCTACTCTTTCTCATTGTATGAAGGCTACACAAATAATGAGGTCGGGTACGAAGCCCTCATAGCTAGATTTGAACTATCCCTACATCTGAACATCACCAACTTGAATATCAAAGGGGACGTGAAACAATGTATATAGAGGATAAACGGTGAATACGACATTAAGAAGAATTAATTGTCCCTCTTACAAGATATGTTAGGGTATTGATGGAAAAATTCCCCTTTGATCCCACAATAAATTATGTTCCCCGATCACTGAGTGCTCGTGTCGACACACTGGCTAATGCCAATTCCATCCTGGAAAACCCTAATTAGGAGGAATATGCCTTATGTATCACAATATGAAGAATGGTCTCATCAGTCATAGAATATGATAAGAAAGAAATCAATTTTGTTAGCACCTCTCTATAGCATGATGAACTTGAAACCACCCCTGGATGGATGGATCCCATAACTAGATATATTCAAGATAACACTCTCTTGATATAACATGTAGAAAGGGAACAAATTCGATGTTGGGATGAAAACTACACACTATAGGAAATCCCAAATGATTACAAAATCTTATAAAAGCGTCTCTTTGATAGAATTATCCCCAGGTGCATAGCATACGGAGATTCTCCCACCATCAGGGAACACATAATCTTAAAATTCCCACCAACATGAAATCAAGATATCCCCCAACTCAATAGGTTGGGATATTATTGGAATACCATGATACATGACTGCATGGAATTCACCATAAAATACCATGCATACCAGATTCATGGAATCTTCATCTATCAACCCTTGCAATAGCTGCACATCGCCAAATATTCATTTTCATTCACTGTTTTAGGGATGGGTATTTTGGGGAAATATCCCCCAACCACTATTAAATAATTCAAGTATACCCTTACTGCTACAATATTCTATTCCAAAATTCTTGAGGAAATACCACTCAAGGAAGTTGGGATAAAGAATATCATCAACTTCTTGAAGTCTCATATCATCACCAGGTTAGGAGTTCCTCACACAATATTAATGGAAAATTTCACCAACTTCTATTCCAAAGAGTTGAGGAATCATTACCAGGAGTATAATATCGAGTCTAATCACTCATCTCTCTATCATGTAGTGGAAAAATAAGCAGATAATGTCCTTTACTAAGACTCAATCAAATATACTCCAGAAGATGGAGAAAAAAGATAAGAATTCATGGCCAGAAAAACTCCTCCATGCTTTATGGGCCTACCATACCACCATGGGTACTGCCACATAGAAAAATCCATATGTAGTGCCCCGACCCTAGTTACCCAGAGTTGATGCATTATTACATAACATTGGCATGATCACAAATGATCAAGTCTTGAAATACCGATTAGTTTAGTATCCTTAGAAATTATAAATACATTCATAAGTTTTACATTACATTGTAAAATAAAAAATACAACAAAATTTTCTCCATAGACCACACTCATATCCCTTATACTATCCCTACAGGTCAGTCATAATATACTTCTTCACATCCTGGTAAAAATAAAACATAGAAAGGGGTGAGCTCTGATGCTCAGTAAGGCTAACAATATAGTGGAAACTTTCATAAATAAGCTTAAAACACTATAAGGTAATGAATAAGACAAAAATATAATCCTTTTAAACATACAAATCAGTACAATATGGAAAATATAAATCAAATAATGACATTTACTAATTCACATGAATATTCTACTAGTCGAATAATCACATGCAACATTAATAGCCACTTTCATAATGATGGAATGTATAATGCTAGACTTTCATAACCACATAGTCAAGGCCTTGTTCCAAGACTACAAATAAGATTTTGTCAAGGACTTATGCCAAGAAACTATTTGGTCTCATGAGACATACCAATGCATCAAGGAGATATAACGGGCTCCACCCGCCACTTTCTATGTCCAATGCATTCCTCATATGAAAAGGTTAAAACAGAACATAAACATTCATAATAAAACTAATATACAAAATGTAAATAAGTTAACCATAAACCATGGATGGCGTAACAATAACACATCCACAGTGAAACATATTAGAAAATTTTCAATACAATATGGAATTTTTGTATCATAATAAATGAACTTCAAATAATCTTAAAATCCATCAAATGATATTGACATAGATGAAATCAAAACTATTTTTAGAGAAATATCTCTTTTTATTTTGAAATAATTTAAAAGTCATATAATTATAAAATAAAACAATTATTTTGAAAATATTCTTATTAGCTTGTAAGGGAAGCTTTGAAGATGTTATAACGGAGGAAAATAGCCGCACCCACTGTATAAGTTAAAAAACATTCTTATATTAATTTTGTCGAAAAGGTCATAAAGTACCTTGTTTGGAAAACGACAGAAAGATTACTTTAAAAACATATAAAGTCAAATAAGGGTATAAATCAATTTAACCCATTGTATATTAAAGAGTAAATTTTTTTGAAATACATTGTTAATAAAACAAGGATGTGGATGATAAAGAGATCCCTGTAGATACTTATGTAAAAACAACCTCGGATAATAAAGAGATTGTGAAATTAACCCTTACCTTGTACTATTCCATGGTCGAGGGTATATTAAACTCTTTTATAATAGTTAAATAATTGTTATTAAATTATACAAGAACCATATACAAAAATATGATATCATATATGCTATTTTAATATTGCATTGTTAATAATATTTTAGTATTATCGTCGTTTCAGGAGTTAACTGATTCATTTTCATTTCTATGTTTTGATACATAAGATGTGTTTGTTATGGATAGGATGTATCATATTCTTATCCAGAATGATATCATGTATTTAAACATTTTCAATCATCAAATGATAATTAGTCTTGAATGGTTATGATGGGGAATGAATCTCATCGCGTTCGTGGAGACGGTAATCCTTACATATGCATGAGCCACAATATATTTATATTGATGGTGAAAACATATGTAATTAGATGGTATATAATATATAAATAATAATTAACATGTTATATTTATTATTTAACATAATTTTACATCATTATTATTCCCATCCGAATAGTGAAGTGTTGAGTGACAAACTACACCATAACATGGAGACAGTAAGCCGTACGCACACACGCATGGTGACTTCGTCATTTATAGGATGGATAGAATAAAAAATATGGTTGTACCATTTTTATAATAACATCCTAGTATATATAAGATTCTGGATTTATAATTTTAGAATAGAAACAACAAAGAATGAGAAAGTGGAAGAAGAATAGAACTTGAAATAGGTGATAAAATATTTACCTCTTCTTCTGGTTATTCCTTTTGATTTGATCAAAATGTCTCCTTAGGTTGGCTTTATAAATAAATTATGGACTCTAGGATTAAGGGAGGATAGTTGGGAGGATATTTGGGAAGGGTTTGGCTGAGCCAAATGGATTTGGAGGTGTGAATTTGAGAAACGGGGGAGTGCCCTTTTATAAGAGGGGTGAGGGGAACCTTAGGAAAGGATTGAAATAATATTTTATAATAAAATCATATTCAATTTATAATGGACCCCAAATTAGTTATTTCTAGGATGAGGTGGGGAGGGGTCTAAATAATCTCAACCAATTGGTTTTAGATAGGTTTAGGTCACCATATTAACCTTATCATTTAGATTTGACTCTTAATTAAATAGTTTGACATTTACCGTGTCTCTTTGTATTTTTATATTATATGGTTAATAAACATACACCAAACTTCCAAGAGAACCCCAAGTGGTCCATTAATGACATATATAATATTATTTAAGCACTTTCTCTGAGCTATTTATTTTTAGGAATAGAATGTCAATTAATAATATAACATTTAAAAAAACTTCTTTATGTCAATTTTGACACTATTTGGTATTTTGTTTTTGTTAAATTTATAACAGAATTATTACTGCGAAAAAAATAATTTAAACAACCCAAAAGTTTAATATTATCCTAGAAAATTAATGGAATTCATTAAAAGTCTCAAATTAGTTTTATTTGGATATTTATAATATCAATTATTTTAATCTTTCATTAATAAGGTAATTACTGCATCATCATTGTGTCATAAATAAATTTAGTTATTTAATGTCTAAAAATTATAAATAATATACCATTATATAATAAATCATTTTATATTTAAAATTATTATTTATAGTCGATTTTATCTTATGTATTACCCTATATTAAAAATGGTTTAGTTACTAAACATAGAATTTTACACTTTTAACTCTTCTTTAAATAAAATAATAATAAATGTTCTAGTCTAATCCAAGTTGACATAAAGGATCATATTTTATTCCTAAGGTTGTTTTTGGTCGAAATACATTTATACAATAGAATTAGTACATGTGTTAGGGTAATAATAATATCATTATTACCTTTAATTACCCTATTTACTTTTAAACGTGGTAAATAAAAGTCAAAAGTTACTATTCACAAAAAAATATTTTCATCTCATTAGACCATATTTTACATACTTATATCAACTATGTCTCTTTGATTTTGTAAATTCAACTCACAGAAGTGGTAAAATTATGTTTTATGCAAATTTGCAAAAGCTCCTAGGAGGTGGGCAAAAGACGGTAAAAAGTTCAATAAAATTTTATATATCTAATTTTATTATAAAAATGACTCCAATGAATTAAATTGAACTAATATTAGTATTATGTATCTTTATTTTCTTAAAATAAATTTAAATAATATTAATAATTATTTAAATAAAAAGTCTTTTTTAGCCAATAACGTAGTTTTTTTCACAATTCATCAATAATTGAATGTTTTCAAAAAAAATACAAAAAATCCACCCCAAGCTAATTGTGATATTCCAAATCCAAAAATAAGTCCATTTTGAAAGCTAAAATTTATAAAATTTCAAAAAGTGGGTATTACTATTCATAACGGCTAGATTGATTGGTCCTAGTGTGTTAGAATCTTGAAGTTGTGTACGATGAAAGCTATTGCATTATTCAAAGGGGAATGTACATTGGAATATTGGGGGTGTTACATTCTCCCCTCTTTCAATTAATTTCCTATTTGAAATTTCTAGAATAATACTACATAAAAAGTTTCAGATGGTTCTTCATCATAAATTCCTCGGGTTCCCACGTTGCCTCTTCCATCTTATGGTTTCTCTATAAGACTTTTACCAGACAAGTTGTTCGGTTTCTCAACAATTTTTCTCTGGTATCAAGAATCTTGATAGGCTCTTCATAATAAGAAATATCGGTTTCCGGTTCTAATTCCTCATAGCTGAGTACATGCGTTAGTTAAGGCATGTATTTTCTCAATAGTGATATGTGGAACACATCATGAACTTTGGAGAGACTTGGCAGTATTACCAAATGGTAAGCTACAAACCCAATTCATTCAAGAATTTTGAAAGGTCTAATGTACCTGGGACTCAATTCACCCTTCTAACTGAATCGTATAACTCCCTTCCATGGAGATACCTTCAAGAAAACATTATCTCCTACTTAAAATTTCAAATCCTTTCTTCAGTTATCGGCATAACTCTTCTGCCTACTTTTTGTTACTTTGATGTGGGTTTGGATATCCTTCACTTTTCTATCATTTCGTTAACAAGTTCTAGGACAACAGGATTACTTTCACCAACATCATCCCAACATGTTTGTGTGCGACATCTCTTTCCATATAACTCTTCATATGGTTTCATATGAATATGTCAATGGAATCTATTGTTATAGAAAAATTCTACCAAAGGTAAATATTGATCACATATACCATGAAAGTCAAGTGAGAAAGATCTCAACATGTATTCTAATATTTGAATAGACTGTTATGATTTTCCATTAGTTTGAGTGTGGTAGGTAGTGCACAAATGAAGTTCAGTATCCAGGGCTTTCTGAATACTTTTCCCAAATCTTGATGTAAAACAGGGATCACGATTAGAAAAAATCGGTAAGGGTACTCCGTGAAGTCTTATAACTTCATTAATATATAGTCTTTCTAGATGTTCAAGTGGTAAATCTTCTCTTATAGCAATAAAATGTGATGACTTGGTAAGATTATCAACAATGACCCATATTGCGTTACTTTTTCTAGGAGTCTTTGGTAGCCTCATGATAACGTCTATTTTAATATCATCCCATTTCCACTCAGGTATGGGAAGAGGTTGCATGAACCCTTTAGGATGTTGTCTTCCAGCATTCACTTGTTGGAAAACCAAACATCTCGACACAAAATTAGCACTCTCTCTCTTCATGTTGTCCCACCAATAATGTTCCTTAAAATATATATACATTTTGGTGCTAACAAGGTGTATAGAGAAATTGGATCTATGGGCATCATCCAACAATTTCCTTTTCAGATCAGGTATTTTAGGAACACAAAGTATCTTTCCAAATTTCAAAATTCCATATTCATATATGAAGTCACTCTATCTCCCATCGTTCACAGCTTTAATTTTCTTCTGAAACTCTTCATCATCAGCCTGAGAACTATTTATCCTTTCTAGTAAAGATGGTTTGGAAGCCATTTGAAAAAGTATCAATGTTTCTCCATTTATGATTATTCCCATATACATATTTACTAGATTCCTGAAAATAGGATCCCTTTCAACTCTCATCTTGTTCAAAACTCCATGATCATTTTTGCTTAAAGAATCTTTCACCATAGTTTCCATCCCCAAGTGGTAGTGTATTGTTCAATCATAATCCTTGAGTAGTTCAAGCCATCTCCGTTGCCTCATGTTGAGTTATTTTTGTGATAAAATATACTTCAAACTCTTGTGATTGGTATATATCTCAATTTTTTTACCATAGAGATAATGTCTCCATATATTCAAAGCAAATATTACATTTGATAACTCAAGATCACGAGTAGGATAGTTTTGATCATGAATTTTTAGTTGTCATGATGCATATGAAATAACCCTATCATTCTGCATATAGACCCAACCAAGTCCTTTCTTTGATGAATCACTATAAATAAAAAACCCATCATTCCTCGATGGTAGAGTCAAGATAGGATCATTGACTAGTATACTCCTAAATTCTTCAAAAAATTCTTCACACTCTTATGTCCAAACAAATTAACCCCTTTACAAGTGAGCTTGGTTAATGGGTTAGCCACTCGGGCAATATTCTGAACAAAACACCGATAATAACCTGCTAATCCAATAAAAATGTATACCTCAATTATAATCATCAGTGCTGGAAATTCTTGGATTGATATTGTCTTAGAAAGATCAATGGAGATTCCATCCTAAGAGACATTATGGCCAAGAAAATAAATCTCCTAAAGCTAGAATTCACACTTTCTAAACATCCCATATAATTCATTTCTTCTGAGGGTTTTCAGAATAGTGCGCAAGTGATTTTCATGATCTTCATAGATTTTGGAGTATACCAAGATATCATCAATAAATACCACTAAAAAGTCATCAATATATTCCATGAAAAATTTATTAATTAGATCCATGAAAACAGAGGGATCATTAGTCATCCTAAAAGGAATTACTATAAAATCATAATGCTCGTACCTAGCTCGAAATGCAGTTTTTGGAATGTATTCCTTCTTTACACACAACTGATGATATCCAGATCGACGGTCAATCTTTCAAAAATATTTAAATCCATGAAGTTGGTCGAATAAATCATCAATGCGAAGTAAAAGATACTTGTTCTTTATTGTTATAACTTTGATCTCACCCATCTTTCTTCTTATCAAAAAGGACAGGGTCTTCCCATGGAGAAACACTAGGGAATTAAATCCCTTATTACTCTATTCCTCTAGTTGTTTCTTCAGTTCCACTAATTCCACAGTGGCCATTTTATAAGGGGTCTTCGATATGGTCCTTGAACTAGGAATTAAGTTAATGGAAAATTCAATTTATCATTCTGGAGGATGTCCAAGTAAATCCTCTATAAATACATCAACATATTCATGCACAATATATACGTCCTCTATTTGAACATTCCTTTCCTCACCCGTAGATATTTCATTCTCTTACTCCCCAATAATTGAATTTATTTGAGCTACTGGGGGTGGATCTAGATAAGAATCAGATGGTGACGTTTCTTCTCTAAAGAAAAGGAACTCCTTATCATCATCAAAAATGTAACCTCCTTCTTCTTACAATAAATTTTTGCATCATGGTCCGAAAGACAATCCATACCGAGGATTATATCAAATTAAATCATGGGTATGATGATGATATTAGTAGATAAATAATGTTTATTTGCCTTAATGGGAACTGAATCAAAAAAATTTGTTGCAATGATACTTCCCTTAGGAGTATTGACCGACAAAACCCTTGTTAAATCAAATTGGAAATATCTAATTTTCAAAGAAAACTTGGAAGACATGAAACAATGGGATGATCTAGAATCAAATAAAGCATTGGCTAAACTTGAGGAAACCATTAAATTACTTGCCACAATGTCTTTTAGAGTTTGAACCTCAATAGTAGTGATAGGATAATCTTTCCCTTGATCCCTTAACCTTTTCTGAGGTATGTTTCCTTGGCACTTAGGAAATTCATTTGCATGATTCTCCCTTTCTCTACAATTGTAGCATTCAATATTGACAGCCTCTTTCTTCCCATTGCAACCACGAGCATGGTTGCCTTTTTCACCACACTTGTAACAGACTCCCATTCCCTTCAGGCAGGTACTAGTGTGTTTCGTCCAACATTTACTACAGGATGGATATTCAACTATTCCCTTCTTCCCCTTATTTCCAATTCAAGAGTGTTCATTTGATCTCTTCTTCTCTTTCTTTTCTTTAAAGTCATAAGACTTAGAGAATTCATTTTCTTTCTTGATAGAACATGAGACAATATCTTTATACGATGAGAAGGATTGTGAAACTAATGATCGATAGAGATATGGTTTTAACCCTTCAAAGAAATGATCAATCTTACTCCTTGGGTTATGTATATAATCTAATGCATACCCTGATAAACATGTAAAGTTATACTCATACTTTGTGACATTATCATCCTCTTTTTGCCTCAGAATTAGAAATTTCCATTCCATTTCTGCTCAATTGTCATAAAAAATAATTTTCTAAGAAAATCTCTATAAAATCACCCCATTCCATATTTGATACTTCAACATCTTCCTTTGTGTTTTGAATCAATGACCACCATTGATCTGCATCTCCTGTGAGGTGATAAACTGTCATGAAAACTTTTTCTCTTTTGCTACTCCCCAAAGCATGAAATATTTTTTCTAAGGAACTTATCCATTGCTCATCTACAAATGGATTCATACTCACATTGAATGTTGGTGGTTGATTCCTCATGGATTGATCTAATATTTATCCTCCACGTTGTGGATCAGGGTGCTCCATACTGGAAAAGTTTTTATTCATAAGCTGAGCGAGTTATCCCATTATGGTGATAAGCTGATCAGCACCAATTGCATCACCAACTCCACAATAATTGTCTTGATTAGGAGGGAAATTCATATATGGATTACGTGCATTGATATAGTTCTCATTCCTTCCAATAGGTACCATTTCTAAATAATGGAATCCACTAGATTTGTTTATGAATCGAAATACATTATTCCAAACATGTAAAACACATAACATAAATTGAACAGTTTATGGATATAATCAATAATCATAAAAATGTTTTCTTTGAGGTGGTATATACTCATAAATCCTTTATAATGGTTTTTAAATAAAATGAGAATTATCCTAAGCATATCCCCCGAGAGTGTCATAACCAAGAGTGTAGCAAGGCCCGTTGTCGTGCACGAGTTCCCATTCGAGTCTAGCTCAAAGTGACATTTTTGAATTTTAACCCTAGGAACATCTATGCCAAAGATGCCTCTACCAGCTCATATCTAGACAGGGATTTATTTCTTGGAAAACTCCCAAAATATATACATTACCAAAATTCTATGATGTTCATCTATACTAATCCTTAAAATCTATTTTAGGGTAATGTTCTCTAATCAGAATATATCTAAATTTGGATACCAATGTTCTTACTAAACTTCCTCTGATACCAATTGTAACGCCCCTACCCTAGTTACTTAGAGTCAGTGCATTATTACATAACATTGGCATGAACACAAAAGATCAAGTCTCGAAAGACTGATTAGTTTATTAGACTTGGAAATACTAGATACATTCATAAGTTTTACATTACATTGTAAAATGAAAACTACAATAACATTGTCTCCATAGAACACACTCATATAACTTAGAATATCCCTACATGTCAGTCATAATATACTTCTTCGCATCCTGGGAAAAATAAAACATTGAAAGGGGTGAGATCAGATGCTCAGTAAGGATAACAATATAGAGGAAACATTCATAACTAAGCTTAAAACATTTTAAGGCAATGTATAAGACTGAAACATAATCCTTTTAAACATAAAATTCAGCATAATATGGAAAATATAAATCCAATAATTCCATTTACTTTTTCACATGGATATTCTACACATCAAATAATCACATGCAACACCAATAGCCACATTCATAATGATGGAATGCATCATGCCAAACTTTCATAACCACATAGTCAAGGCCTTGTGCCAAGGATACAAATAAGATTTTTTCAAGGCCTTGTGCCAAGACACTAGTTTGTCTCATAAGACCTACTGATGCATTAAGTAGCTATAGCGGTCTATACCTATCACTTACTAAGTCCAATTCATTCCTCACATGAAAAGGTTTAAACATAACATAAACATTTGTATTAAAACTAGCATACAAAATGTCAATACTTTATCCATAAACCATTGATGGTGTAAAAATACCTCATCTACTATCAAACATATAAAAAAATCTTCAAAATAATATGGATGTTTTGTATCATAATAAATAAACTTCAAATAATCTTAAAATCCATCAAAGGATATTGACAAAGATGAAATCAAAACTTTTTTAGAGAAATATCTCTTTCTATTTTGAAATAATTTAAATGTAAGATAATTATAAAAGAAACTAGTAATTTTGAAAATATTCTTATAAGATTTTAAGGTAAGCTTAAACGAAGTTATAATGGTAGAAAATATCCACACCCTTCGTATAAGTTTTAAAAAAACATTCTTACCTTAAATTTGTTGAAATGGTCATAAAGTACCTTGTTTGGAAAACAACGGAAAGATTACTTTCAAAAACATATATGGTCAAATAATGGTATAAATGACTTTATCCAATTTTCTATTAAATAGTATTTTTTTTGAAATACATTTTTAAGAAAACACAGATGTGGATGATAAAGGGATCCCAGTAGATACTTATGTAAAACCAACCTCGGACAATAAATAGATTGTGAAATTGATCCTTACCTTTTACTTTTACTTGGTTGACGGTGCGTTAACCACCTATATAATAGTTAAATAATTTTTATTAAATTATAAAAGAACCATATACACAAATATGATCTTTTAATATTTCTTTGTTTATAATATTTTAGTATTATCGTCGTTTCGGGTGTTAACTGATTCGTTTTCATTTATATGTTTTGATACATAAGCAGTGTTTATAATGGATAAGAATTATATTATTCCTATCCATAATTATATCAATTCCTTAAATATTTTTAATCATCAAATGATAATTATTCTTGAATGGTTACGATGGTGAATGAATCTCATCACGTTCGTGGAGACGGTAATCCGTACGTATGCACGAGTGACAATATCATTATATTGATGGTGAGATCGTATGTAATTGGATGGTATATAATATATATATAATCATTAACATGTTATATTAATTAATTACATCAATTATAAATCATTATTATACCCATCCAAATAGTGAAGTGTTGAGTGACAAACTACACCATGAAGTGGAGGCGGTAAGTTGTACGTAGGCACGTATGGTGACGTTGTCATTTATAGGATGGATAGAATAACAAATTTGGTTGTACCATTTTTATAATAACATCAATTTATATAGAATATATTGTTTTTATTATTTTAGAATGAAAAAAAAGAAAGATTAAGTGGAAGAAGAAAAGAACTTGAAATAGGTGATGAAATATTTACCTCTTCTTCGGGTTCTTCCTTTTGATTTGATCAAAAGGGCTCATTAGGTTGGCTTTATGACTAATGTAAGGCCTCTACGATAATGTTAGTATAGTTTTGAGGATATTTTGGTAAGTTATGGCTGATCCAAATGACTTTGGAGGTGTGAATATTATAGCAGGGGGAGTGCCCTTTTATAAGAAGGTGAGAGGCACCTTCGGAAAAGATTGAAATAATATTTTATAATAAATTCATATTCAGTTTATAATGGATCAAAAATGATTTATTTCTAGGATAAGGTGGGTATGGGTCTAAATACTCTCAACCAATTGGTTTTATACCAGATTAGGTTACCATATTAACCTTATCATTTATATCTAACTCTTAGTTAAATAGTTTGACATTTACCATATCTCTTTGTATTTTTAAATTATATGTTTAATAAACATACTATAACCTTCCAAGAGAATCTAAAGTGGTTCCTTAATGAAATATATAATATTATTTAAGCCCAATGTCTGATGATTAGTATTTTAGGAAAATAATATCAATTAATAATATAATATTTGTTTTAAGAACTCTTTTATGTCAATTTTGACACAATTTGGTATTTTATTTTTGTTAAATTTATAACAGCATTATTACTTCGAAAAAAATTAATTTAATCAAACTTAATAAGTCATATTAACCTATAAAATTATTTTAATTCATTAAAAGTTTCAAATTTGATTTATTTGTATATTTATAATATCAATTATTTTAATATTTTATTAATAGGCTAATTACTATATCCTTAATGTGTCATAAATAAATTGAATTATTTAATGTCTAAAAATTATAAATAAAATATTATTATGTAAGAAATATATTTAGATTTAAAATGAATAAATATAGTCTAATGTATCTTATATATAACCCTATATTAAAATTGGTTTAGTTATAAAACATAGAATTTAACAATTTTAACTCTTCTTTAAATAAAATAATAGTAAATGTCCTGATATAATCAAAGCTAACCTAAAGGATCATATTTTATTCCTAAGGTTGTTTTTGGTCAAAATAAACTTATACAATAGAATTAGTACATGTGTTTGGGTAATAATAATATCATTTTTACATTTAATTACCCTATTTACTTTTAACCGTGGTTAATAAAAGTCAAAAGTTACTATTCACTAAATATTATTTTCATCTCATTGAACCAGATTTTACTTAACGATATCAAATTTGTCTTTCAGATTTTTGAAATTCAACTCACAGAAGTGGTAAAATTATGTTTTAGGCAAATTGGAAAAAGCACCTAGGAGGTGGGTAAAAGATGATAAAAAGTTCAATAAAATTTTATATATCTAATTTTATTATAAAAATTACTCCAATGAATTACATTGAGCCAATATTGGTATTATGTATCTATTTTTACTTATAATAAATTTAAATAAAATAAATATTTATTTAAATAAAAAGTCAATTTTTACCAATAAGACAGTGTTTTTCGCTATTCATCAAAAATTGAAAGATTTCAGAAAAATACCAAAAATTCATCCTAAGCTAATTTTGATATTCAGAATCCAAAATTGAAGTCCATTTTGAAGTATAAAATTTATAAAATCTCAAAAATTGGGTATTACTATTCATAACTACTAGTTTGATTGGTTGCTATGTGTTAGAATCTCGAAGTTTCATACGATGCAAGCTATTGCATTATTCAAAGGGAAACATACCGTGGAAGTTTGGGGTGTTACACCACACTCACTGGTGTACGATACCGAGGTAGTACTACCCATAGATGTAAATATTCTTTCACTCTGAATCCCTATATGCAGATGACTCTCAAATGATGAACAATCAAAAAAGAGGCTAGACGTGTTGGAATGGATAGTTGAAAAATGGTTTCACTCATTATAATACATGGAGGTCCACTAGAATCAGATTTCATGAGCCCTAAATAAAACGTTTCTCATATTATAGTGACCTGAGCCTTTTATATATAACATTTCATTATTTCAAGAATAATTAATCATCAGTGTACAAGTCACGGATCGTTAATTCTAGTGTCTTGGAAGACTAGGTACATATAACACAAAACATGGGGATAAAAAACACTTCTTTATTTAATCTCCATAGAGGGCTTCTAACTTTCTTTGAGCTCTTACTTCTTCATAGGTTACCCTAGGGAACACAAGAACAAAGGGATGAGCTAAAAATACCCAGTAAGGGATTGAACATAAGGATACACCTCAAGTACATGAATTAAGAGGCATGACAAAATGATATCCAAAGCATGAAACTTATGAAATAATTTAATATAAACATGGAATCATATAAACATGGAATCATATAAATGTTGTAGAATCATAAATCATATCTTTAGTATGGGTCAAGGCTAACCGCCAATCCCTTGTTTCATCTTAGTATTGGTCAAGGCTCACCGCCAATCCCGTTTCACATTGCATCTCATGAGACTTAACCTTACCCAATTCATTGAAGTGCTATCTGGGTGCACCTATATCAACATATTCATGAATATTTTTTCCACATAAATAATCATACATAATCAACCATGCATAAACATAAGGGTACCCATGGAAATAATTGGGTACCACAACCATGACATAAAACATATCCAATGAGCATATCACGAAAGTGTCTATGAAATGAAAGGATTAGAACATACATGGACATTAATAGGGTAAAATAGGAATATAACATTGTAAGTGGTGTCAAATATAAGTGACAACATATTAAAAATTTATTTTAGAAACATTAGCATTAAAACATTTTGGTGCAGTTTTAAGGAAAACAATCTAGAGCTTTTCAAATAGAAAAGAAGAAATTACATTATATAAAACCATAATTGAACCAAGAAGTTTTTAATAATAAAAATACTGATTTTATAAATACAACGGTGTTTTAAAACATAGGATAGAGTGCACTTGAAATTTGGGTAAAAATGTTGGAAGTCCCCTTAAAACAGGTTTGCTTATCAGAAAGTTCTAAGGAGGGAATCTTTCAAAATCATGTATATCCCTGAAAGAATGTGATGAAAGGGTATTGATATAATAATATTGTACAAATAACCATAATTCATAAGACTCAAATAAATATATAAGTTAACACCATTTTGAAATAATGATAAGGCAACCCGAAAGAACAAAGAAGGTTCGGGTAGAATTCGTTACGATTTTATCGGCATGGTGTCGGGTGTGACCAAGAGGGATTTGATGAGAGAGAAATGAGGTTTCCCATCACTTATAAAACATTAGGGAAGTATGGGGAAGGTGTATAAACATACCCCATAACTTGGTATTACACAAAAAAGGCATATCATAGAGAACAATCTTTATTAAGAGTGAAAAGGGGGGGATCCCTTACCTTAAATCCGGTGGTGTTCTCCACTTCTTATTAATGACCTGAATAAAGAAATTTGGATTATTAATTCATTAGTACAGAACCTCTTATATATGTAATTTATTTATTATAGCCTTTTTTATTTCATTCAAATCCTTTTTGATTAGTTATATGGTTCAATTTCATTTTTCGATCTTATTTGTTTACCTGGCTTTAAAGATCGGTTCACTTATATTCAAGTTTGGATTTTATGCTAGATGAAAGTGGTTGTCCAGAATTGAAGTTATATTCTTTATTAAATATACATGATATTAAATGGTTTTGATTTTAATTAGGTTACTTAGAGTGATGTTGAATTATTACATATATAACCTTAGTAATAACCGTTTTTTTATTCGGTGGGTTTGATTACAAAGAACGTGTTTTGATTTATAACATAATTAAATTTGTACGAAAAGATTACAAAACCAAAAATAGGATATATTTCCTATAAATTAATCTGTTTCAACCATAACAAAAATGGTTTCATGAACTGAATTATAGATAATAAAAGAAATGGATAAACTATTGTCCTTGAATGTGCTAAATTTTCACATCTCAAACCGAGCTTTCATTTATTTCAAATAAAAGGGTGGGGAAAGAAGATAAGATAATGAAATATACCACTAGAATGAAGAAATTATAGTACATTTATGATACTGGATTTATTATACTATTATGGTTAAGGGAGGTGAGTAAATAAATTAAAAATAAAAGAACTTAAAAGAAAAGAAGAAATTTGGGAAGAGGAATTTACCTCTTGAGACATCCCCCTTTGAGAACCTCTTAATGGGAGAGGTTTTGGTATTTTGAGGAGGCTGAGAGATTTTGGACGTGGGGGAGGTCCTTGGGGAGATATTGGGGCAGAATTTTGAGAAGGCTTGGAGCTTGAGAGGAGTTGAGAGAAGAGGGAGTGAAGGGGGGTTTTATAGTGGAGGAGAGGAGGGATTTCATGATCTTATAATCATTAATTTATTATTTCTTCCCAAGAAAAGGAATAGTAAGTTTTCCATGACCAAGAATAGTAAATGATTCATGTGAATTCAAACCAAGTGGTCTTACATCAGCATAGCATCATTGATGACTCAATTAATCCATTAGTTAGCATTTATTGTAAATTATCGGATTCTACTATTCTTATAAAATTCAAGTATTTCAGAAAAAACCCAAAAATTGACCCTAACCATTTTTTGATGTTTAGAATCCAAAAATGAAGTCTATTTTTCAAAAATAATTTTCTAAATATGATTATTTTAATATTTAATTAAAATAATAATTTAGTATCAAAACCAGTTTTAAAACATTCATTAACTCATTCTAAAATATAGGTATATCGTACTTCCAACTTGAATATTATTTTTACACCACAGTAGGTTAGGTTACTATTCATTAGGTATATCACTATTCAAAAGGGTATGTTAATATTCATTACTGTAGGTTACAATTCACCAATTTTTTGTTTTGTTTTATTAGACTCCAAAAAACATCTTGAACACAACCGAGTATGTCGTATTTTTGAAATTACAAACACAAAAGTGACAAAATTATGTTTAAAGGTCACCTATCACTTATTAGTTCATTATTATGTGATTTTATGCTATATTTATAAGAAGGGAATTTCCATTAAAACCATTGGGTCGTTACATTCTTCCCCCCTTATGAAATTTCTCCCTCAAAATTTCATTTTACATTCTAAACCAAAAATATGTGCGGATAATTTTCATTCATTGCTTCATCCAATTCCCATGTTGCTTCCTCAAACTTATGGTTCCTCCACAACACTTTGACAAGATTGGTTGTCTTGTTGCTTAGAACCTTATCTCTCTGATCCAGAATCATTACTGTATTCTCATCAAAGGAGAGATCATCTTCCAAATACACCACCTCCGTGTTTAGTACATGTGAGGGATCAGGTATGTACTTCATCAAGAGTGATACGTGAAACACATCATGAACTCAAGCCATATCTGACGGAAGTGCAAGCCATTAGGCCATATCTCCTATGTTGTCAAGGATCTCAAAGGGGCCAATATACCTTGAACTTAGCTTCCCTTTCTTCCGGAATCGCATGAATCTCTTCCATAGAGATATTCGAAGGAAGAATTTATCTCACACTTTGAACTCCAAGTCCCTTCAACGGTTGTCATCATAGCTCTTTTGCCAAATTCGATCATCTTTGATGTGTTTCTAGATGACTTGAACCTTCTCTATCATCTCTTGAACAAGATCTGGTCCAAGTAACTTTCGTTCTCCAACATCAACCCAATAGGTTGGAGTTCCACATTACATTCCATACAGAACTTCATATGGGGACATCTTAATACACGAGTGAAAGCTATTGTTGTATGAGAACTCAACCAATGGGAGATATTTATCCCAACCACATTTCAATTCAGGAGAGAAGGCTCTTAGCATATCATCAAGCATCTTAATAGTCCTTTAATATTTTCCATCAGTTTGGGCGGTGATAGGTCGTGCTGAAATTTAATTCATTACTCAAAGAATGTTGAAGACTCCTTCAGAATTTAGATGTGAACATTGGATCGTGGTCAGAGACAATTGAGGGTGGAACACCATGCAGTCTCACCACTTCCTTCACATATAACTTTGCAAGTTGCTCAAGCAAGAGATCATCCCGAATAGCGATGAAATGGGATGTATTGGTGAGCCGGTCAACCACAACCCATATCGCATTATTTCCCTTTGATGTCTTCGGGAGACCCATGAAAAAGTACATAGTAACTTTTTCCCATTTCCACATGGGTATAAGAAATGCCTGCATCATACCTTTGGAATTTTGTCCTTCAGATTTAACTTGGTGACACACCAATCACCTCGATATGTATTCCACAATTTCCTTCTTCATGTTATCCCACCAGAAGTGTTCTCGGAGATCATGGTACATTTTGGTACTCCCAGGAAGGATATAGAAGGTCGAGCTGTGTGCATCATTAAATAGATCCTTCTTTATCTCTGGATCATATGGTACACATAATCGTGTCCCAAATCTTACAACCCAGTCCACTTCAATTTTGAAATTGGAGGATTTCCCATTTTTAACAGCTTCAACCATTTTCTGAATTTCCACATCCTTTCTTTGAGCAACCTTTATTTTCTCCATGAGGGATGGTTGAGAAATTATTTGAGAAATAATTGATGATGTTCCTCCCTTAATGATTCACATTTCCATCCATTGCAAATCTAAGAAGATCGGATCCTTTTCAATTCACATCATTGATAAAGTTGTTGTATCCTTTCTATTTATAGCATTTTCCACCATGTTTGCCTTACCGGGATGGTAGTGGATTGAGTAATAATAATCCTTGATCAGATCTATCAATCTTAGTTGGCGCATATTAAGCTCTTTATATGTGAATATATATTTGTGACTCTTGTGGTCAGTATATATCTCACATTTTCCCCATAGAGATAATGCCGCTGGATTTTCAATGCAAAGATCACAGCCTCCAACTCCAAATCATGTGTTGGATAGTTTTGCTCATGGATTTTCGGTAGCCTTGAGGCATAGGCTATCACTTTATCTTTTTTCATTAGTACACAGCCTAATCATTTCTTAGAAACATCACTATACACCACATAGAGTTCTCCACTTGAAGGGAGTGTGAGTACTGACACAGTGATAATCCTCTTTTTCAACTCCTTGAAACAGTCTTCACATTCTTGTGTCTAGATGAACATTACTCCCTTATGTGTCAGATTTTTCATTGGGTTTGACAATCATGAAAAGTTCTTCACGAATCTTCAATAATACCCAGCTAGACCTAAAAATCTGTGGATCTCCGTTATAGAAGTTGGCCTCGGCCACTCTTCAATTGCCTTCATCTTGGAAGGGTCCACAGATATCCCTTTCCTGGTGATAACATGCCCCAAGAATGATACTTCCTCCATCTATAAATAACATTTAATATACTTTTCATAATAATTCTCCCTTCATAATGTCTTTAACAAAATTTCCAAATGCTCTTCATGTTCCTCCTAGCACTTGGAGTATATCATAATATCATCAATAAAGACCACCACAAATTTTTTGAGGTAATCTTTAAAGATTCTATTCATTAAATCCATGAAAATTGCTGGAGCATTAGTGAGTCCAAAGGGCATCACTATTAACTCATAGTGTCCATACCTCATTCGAAAGGTAGTCTTGGGAATATCTTCCTTCCTCACCTTTAGTTGGTGATATCTCGACCGATGGTCCACCTTAGAGAAATAACTGGACCCACGAAGCTGATCGAACAAATCATCTATCCGTGGAAGGGGATAATTGTTCTTTATCATGATTTTATTGTGCTCATGATAATCAATGAAGAGGTGCATTGATCCATCCTTCTTCTTGACGAAGAGGACTAGATCACCCCCACAGTGAAGCACTCGGGCGTATAAAACCCTTCTTCATATTCTATTGTAAGTGATTCTTCAGCTCTTCTAGCTCTACGGTGGCCATTTTGTAAGATTTCATTGAGATTGGCAGGGATCCAGGGATAAGTTCAGTTGATAACATGACCTCTCGATCAGGGGGAAGACCAGAAAACACTTTGGGGAATACATCAGTGTAATCCCTCACGATGGGCATGTCTTCAACCATAAATCCCTCCTTTGTCTCAATCATTTGAGCTAGGTATTCATGCTCATAGGGAAGCAATATCAAAACTTGAGATGAAGATTCTATAGGAGACTCATCTTCCACCTTGCACTTGTAACGAATAGGAGGACTCTTCAGGATGTAAAGATTAATCTCCCTTTCCTAACAATTGATGTTGTCCTTGTACAAAGATAGCCAATCCATGCCCAAGATAGCATCAAACTCCACTAAAGGAAGTATGAAAAGATTTTCTGGGAGGTTCAGTCCACAAACATTAACCGGGGAGGAGTTATAAACCATGGATGAAATAATTGACCCATTTTCTATTCTCACAAATAACTTTTCCTCCAAATTTTGGGGTGGTATTTGAATAGTTATACTAACCTTGCAAGATATGAAAGAATGCATAGAACCAAAATCAAATAGTACTTTCACTATTCTTGAATGAATAACAAGTGTACCTGTCACCACATCGTTTTCCGGCTTTATCTCAGCAGTAGTGATAGCATATGCCCTTCCTTGTTGCCTTGGAGGTTGTTGCTGATTGCCTCCAACAACCCTCGACATTGGGAAATTGTTCCCATAATTCCCAAGCTCCTTGCAGTTAAAACACTACACTATAGGCTGAGTGTTGATCTAAACCATCCGTTCTTCTTCCACATTAACAGGATTTTTCATATCCCTTCGGCAGTTCTTGGCCAGATGACCAAACATTCCGCATTTGAAGCAATTCTTGGTTCCCTTCAGACAGTTACCATGATGCTTCTTCCCACAATTTTTTCAAAGGGGAAAGTTGGGATAATTTCCATCATGGGATTTTTTTGATGGACCACTCATGTTATTTTCCATCTTCATCTTCTTATCACTAGGCCCATGAGCCACTGAGAGTCTCCAATCTCCATTTCAATCTTGAGGGCACAACTAAAAATCTCTTCTTAGTTGTCAATGTCTTTAATTGCCAACACTTTTTGTAGACTCAGCTTTAGTCTACTAAATAGGCGATCCACCTTGATTTTGGTGTTCATGACAAAGCCAAAGGTGTACCTTGAAAGCCCTGTATGTTTCTCTTCATATGCCCCGATGGACTCATCTTCCTTCTACTTGAGTCCAAGTAACTCTCTTTCCATAATGAGGCGGAGGGTTCGAGGAAAATATTTGTTGAAAAACATCCTCTTTAATACCTCCCAATCTATGGAATCAATTTCTTCTTGGGACTTCGTATTCTTGATCAGTGTCCCCCACTAATCAGCTTCCCCATCAAAATGATAGACTTTCTGTACAACTTTCTCTTCTTCTGAGCACTGGAGGACTGAGAAAATCTTTTCAATGGAGTTAATTCATTGTTCTATGAGGAGGGGATCAGAAGACCCGCTAAACATGGGAGGCCTTTGCCGCATGAAGGATTCAATGACATCTTGCTCTTTCCTTGGAGGAGGGGGACGTTCCACCTGATTCAAGTTAATATTCATAACTTGAGCCAGCTGAGAAAGTACTACCATGATGTTTTGAGCACCCACTTCTATCACATCAGGCATTTCATTAGGGAAATTATCATATTGCCTATCACATTGGTTGTTGGAACGTGTTCTTCTATTTCCCGCCATTAACTAAGAAAAAGAACATATTATTAGAGGTCTTGAATCCTTAGCTATTGAGCATAAAAAAAATGTTGAACATAAAATTATGAACTTATAAAGAAAAATTATATCCTGACTTGTGATTCCTTAGGTATATATATAGGTTATCCTCAATCTATTTCTTAACTTATATTCTCATGGGCTTTTTTGTCCCTTAATACTGGTTTGTACTAAGCTTGTGAATCTACCAAAGCATATCCCCCGAGATTGTCGTATTCAAGAGTGCTTCAAGGCCCATTATCGTGCACCAGTTCCAATTTGAGTCTAACTCAAAGCGGTGTTTTCGGGTTTGACCCCTAGATAAATATGTTCCAGAGCCGCCTCTACCTGCTCGTATCTAGACAGGGATGTATTTTCTTGAAAAATCACTTACACTATACTCATCAAAATTTAGGACTGTTTCCTTATACTTAGTCTCATCCTTAAGGTTCTTACTATGGTGCTCTATTCCTAATCTCCAAAAAAAAATAGAACATCATCTGATACCAACTGTAGTGACCCAAGCCTTTTATATATAAAATTTCATTATTTCAAGCATAATTAATCATTAGAGAACACGCCAAGGATCGTTAAGTCTAGTGTATTGGAAGACTAGGTACATATAACATAAAACATGGGGCTAAAAAATCATTTCTTTATTTAATCTCCATAAAGATCTTCTAACTTCCTTTGAGCTCTTACATCTGCATAGGGTACCCTGGGGAACACATGAACAAAGGGATGAGCTTAAAATGTACGGTAAGGGAATGAAAATAAGGATATTACTCAAGAACATGAATTAAGAGGCATGAAATAATGATATCCAAAGCATGAAACTTATGAAATCATTTTATATAAACATGTAATCATATAAACATGGAATCATATAAATGTGGCACAATTATAAATAATATCTTTAGTACGGGTCAAGGCTAACCGCCAATCCCGTTTCACATCGCATCTCATGAGACTTAACCTTACCCAATGCATTGGAGCACTATCTGGGTGCACCCATGTCAACATATTCATGAATATTCTTTCCACATAAATATTCTTGCCACATAAATAATCTTTCCACATAAATAATCATACATAATCAACCATACATAAACATAAGGGTACCCATGGAAAGAATTTGGTACCACAACCATGACATAAAACATATCGAATGGGAATATCATGAAATTGTCCATGAAAGGAAAGGATTAGAACATAAATGGAAATTAATTGTTTAAAATAGGCATATAACATGGTAAGTGGTTTCAAATATAAGTTACAATATATTAAATTTTTTTTTTGAAACATTAGCATTAAAACATTTTTGTGTGGTTTTAAGGAAAACACTCTTGAGATTTTCAAATAGAAAAGAAAACATTATTTTATATAAAACCATAATTTAATCAAGAAGGTTTTCATAATAAAAATACTGATTTTATAAATACAATGGTGTTTTAAAACATATTATAGAGTTCACTTTAAATTTGGTTAAAAATTTGGGAACTCCCCTTAAAACAGGATTGCTTATCGGAAAGTTCTAAAGAGGGAATCTTTCAAAATCATGTATATCCCCGAAAGAATGTGATGAAAGGGTCTTGATTTAAGAATGTAATACAAATAACCATAAGTCATAATACTCACATAAATATATAAGGTAACACCATTTAGAAAGAAATATAAGGCAACATGAAAGAACAAAGAAGGTTCGGGTAGAATCCGTTACGATTTTATCGGCATGGTGTCGGGTGTAACCAAAAGGGATTGATGAGAGAGAAACGGGGTTTCCAATCACTTATAAAACATTAGGAATGTATTGGGAAGGTTTATAAACATACCCCATAACTTGGTATGACACAAAAAAGGCACAGCATAGAGAAAAATCTTGATTAAGAGCGAAAAGGGGAGGATCCCTTACCTTAAATCTGGTGGTGTTCTCCACTTGTTATTAATGACCTGAATAAACAAATTAGGATTATGAATTAATTAGTCCAAAAACTCTTCTATATGTAATTTATTTATTATAACTCTTTTTATTTCATTCAATGCCTTTTTTATCAGTTATAAGGTTCAATTTCATTGTTCGAGCTTATTTGTTTACCTGGCTTTAAAGATCAGTTCACTTATATTCAAGTTTAGATTATATGCTAGATGAATGTGGTTTTCTAGAATTGAAGTTATATTCTTTATTTAATATACATTATATTAAATGGTTTTAATTTTAATTAGGTTACTTAGAGTGATGTTGAATTATTACATATATAACCTTAGTGATAACCGTTTTTGTTATTCAGTGGGTTTGGTTAAAAAAACATGTTTTGATTTATAACTTAATTCCATTTGTACAAAAAGATTACAGAACCAGAAATAAGATATATTAAATATATAATAATCTGGTTCAACCATCACACAAATGGTTTCATGACCTGAATTAAAGATAATAATAGAAATTGATAAACTGTTGTCCTTGTATGTGCTAAATTAGCACATCTCAAATGGTGATTTCATTTATTTCAAATAAAAGGGTGGGAAAAGGAGAGAAGATTATGAAATATACCACTAGCATGAAGACATTCCAGTACATGTATGCTACTATAATTATCATACTATTATGGTGAAGGGAGGTGAGGAATGAAATTAAAAAGAAAAGAACTTAAAATAAAAGAAGAAATTTGCGTAGAGGAATTTACCTCTTGAGACTTCCTCCTTTGAGAACCTCTTAAAGGGATAGGTTTTGGTATTTTGAGGAGGATGAGAGATTTTGAACGTGGGGGAGGTCCTTGGGGAAAGATTTGGGCATCATTTAGTGAAGGCTTGAAGCTTGAGAGGAGTGGAGAGAAGAGGGAGAGAAAGGGGGGGTTTATAGTGGAAGAGAGGAGGGATTTCATGATATTTTAATCATTAATTTATTATTTCTTCCCAAGACAAGAAATAGTAAGTATTTCATGACCAAGAATAGTAAATGAGTAATTTGAATTATAACCAAGTGGTCTTACATCAGCATAGCATCATCGATGACTCAATTAATCCATTTGTTAGCATTTATTGTAAATTATCAGATTCTACTATTCATCAAAAATTCAAGTATTTCAGGAAAAATCTAAAAATTCACCCTAACCATTTTTGATGTGTAGAATCAAAAAATGAAGTCCATTTTTCAAAAATAATTTTCTAAATATGATTATTTTAATATTTAATTAAAATAATAATTTATTATCAAAACTAGTTTCAAAACATTCATTAACTCATTCTAAAATATAGTTATATTGTACTTCCAACTTGAATGTTATTTTTATACCACCATAGGTGAGGTTACTATTCATTAGGGTATATCACTATTCATAAGGGTTGTTACTATTCATTAGTGTAGGTTACTATTCACCAAAAAATATTTTTGATTTTTTAGACTCCAAAAAACATTTAGAACACAACCATGTATGCTGGATTTTCAAAATTCCAATCACAGAAGTGACAAACTTATGTTTAAAGGTCACTTATCACTTAGTAGTTCATTATTATGTGATTTTATGCCATATTTATAAGATGTGAATTTCCATTAAAAACATTGGGTCGTTACACATATGCTCATTCCTTCTGTTAGAACTAATGTTTTCTCTCATAACCCCTATGATTCTAGGAAGGAAGATCCCGAAACTAGAGCCCAAGTGGGAAGGACATTAAATCATACATAAGGTGTATCATAATGGAGCCTATTAGTTATCCACCTTGGATTGGGTGTGTCACAACACCCAAAAATGCAATATTTCTCAATAAATACCTTGTATGGCTATCATAAATAGGGTATTCACATCGGTGAAAGCCCCATCAATCATCCTCACCCCATGGTGATAAAATACAAGGAATTGCTCATCTTGAGTACATGATATTAAACTATGAAAATGAATCCTAACCACGCAATGTTAAACTGAATGTGGGATTGTCCTTACCACAAGATTTTAATCTTCATCGTCTCTCAAGAACTATCTATGGATTGATTCATGTCCTCACTTGATATATAGTGATGGTCGAACCCCTAAACCCGAGACCAGCCATAGGATTATCATCCTTTCACAATGGGTGATCCGATGTCTTTATTGCATGACAGAAAACTGCACATATCCACATAATCCCTTTTCCATTAATGTCAAGTCACCCACATCCTTGCCGCATGATGTTAAACTGCACGGTACTTCTATAACTACATATGTCTTGAGTAAAAATTCCAATGGGATATATAGGGATTCCTTTATTATATATCTTTTTCTAGCCACTACATCTTACAAAATACCCTTACTGTACCCCTTTTCTATCTCAGCACTATAGGAAGACACTTTTCGTTCCTTGTTTCTCATGCCAAGCATAGCTCAAGCGAGATTAGAAATTGTAGAAAAGAAATATGATCTCAATCAAGGACCAAAGGTACACCACATGTCAATTATGGTCCTGAATTCTAGACCATAATAGGCGTACCATATGTCCTTTCAACATCATGTTAAACAGCTTGACCTCCTAAGAACTACATGTGGTTTGATTCTCATACTTATGAGATACATAGTGATGCCCATACCTCCACTCTTGGGCCCAACCAAAATGTCACCATTAATTCATTACATTTCAACTTCATCCTTACTGAATGAAGTTAAACTATAATAAATTTATAAAACAATGTGTGGATTGATTCTCATCATCATAAGATACGTAAGGACTCTTAGATATTTCATCTTGGAAAATAGCAACATACAGGTGTGTATTGTGATCAATAACACTTTGGTCCTCATTGACTTCAAATATCTTTAAGGAACCATGCTACTTGTCTCCATGTGAGGAGCTTCACCTCACGATCTGCACCACATAACCCTAAACTGTCTACATATTTCCCTACATCATGACCTTAAACTGTGTTGTATCATCCTCACCACAAGATTTTAAACTGCATGGATTTCTATAACTAAATGTTCTTTGACACCCATTTTCATGAGATACTTAGCGATTCCCAGTCTCCATACATGGGAAAAACCATGACATTCCCATTTATTCTTGGCAGTTCACCTCCTTCATTGCTGCATGAAGTTAAACTGCATGGAAGGACATCATTGCAACATGACTTTAAACTACATAGAGACGAATGTCCTCACCATATGCCAATAAACTGTGAATACCATATCCCAATTTTGATTCCTTATAAAAGGACCACAAGAGACTTACCTTGGTCAACCAGAGTATGGGGTGCTTCAACCATCATCTAAGATACCATATACCACACTTCATGTCTTGAGCATCCTAGGTCACCTCTAACCTTCCAAGACCATTGGAAATAATATCTTCCTTGAAGAAAACTTTTCTTTACTATTAATATAGGATCATTGCTCTTTGATATTTGACTATGTCTATGTACGGTCCCAAAAACCTAGAAAAGGGAAGGAAAATACTCCCACATGTTAGGGGAAGAAAAGAATTTCATGATTGGATTGAAAAACTGAAGGGAAAAGAGAATAAATTAGGTTTGGTAAAGGACCCAAGCCTATTTTCACACCAATTTCCGAGAAAGCTTCTTGTAAGGAATAAATCATGAACCAATGGTACACAGATGGCCTACATCTCACTAGCATGCGAGGAGTTGGCTACAGAACAAAAGTGTTCGCGGTGAATTTCCACCCAAGAACCGACGTCACCACAAACCGTTTTCAATAGAGAGAATTCTATATAGATGTGCCCCACATTCTATCCCTACGAATGATGTGATTAATGGATGAGGAGAAGCCGGCGACATCCCGCACCACCAAAAATCGTGGTTGACCTAGTCATCTATGAGCCAGATTTCCTCAATGGGCTTCCACAAAAGGTTTTGTGTGAAACATAGATACAGCTTCCCCAACACGCTATAAAAGGATTACTAGGGGAACTAAAGAATTATGGAAGAAAAATGTCCGGAGGAGACCCTATATATTGATTGAAATAATTCAAATGGGATTCAGAATTCAGTTTCGAATCATCTGAGAAGTGAAAACCGCGAACCACGTTTCGGTAGGTATAACCAGTTGAGAACCATAAAAATAAAGAACTTAATAATAATAAATAAACCGAGAAACTAATTGGTGTCTTCACGAACCATAAATTTATCATGGATGAACTCCCCATGAACCATAGGTTTGTGGACCCTCCTTCAATATGACACTCCCCTTAGTGCATTGCTATGAGTATCAGACCCTACTTTGTGTACTACATCAGTATGCATATAGAACTCGAAGTGTTGTGGTATACTGCATTTAGGATTGCCTACCACTTTTGTATGAGGAGGATCATACCCAATCCCACTTACTTCTTTGGTAATCGGAAGACTCCCTTACCCTGATAACACTATGGTGTGCAGGGCTCCCCCCATCTCATGTGAGAAAACAGTACCAGAATGCGGTGTCTTCGGGTGTATTTCTATGTGGATCTGAAAGGTGCTGTCGTGGGCGCTTTCAAATGATATTGTTTCTTTACTAAGTGCATCACAGTGGCTGACCTAGGTCGTTCTCTTGAGGAGGAATTAGTTAAAAAACCCTTAGAAGGCTTTAGGAAACCAAAAAAAAAGAAACAAAATGATAAAAGATGGGGGTGGTTTGATTGAAAGACTTTTAGAACACGAAACAAAACAATCAAGGCAATCAAGGAGTAAAATACAATCACAAACACTGTTTCTTTAAAAGCACTACTATGAGAAGTCGTAGACAATCTAATCTACCCCTTTACCATTCTTTAATCATTATCCCATATGATTATAATTCATTAAAATGTTACCCCCTAACCTTGTCATCCCCCGAACCATACGGAATTTGACACAACCACATGTATTTGAAGAAATGAGCAGTAGGTTGTCTTTGAGACTTCCAATCGAAGTACCCTACTTTGATTGTGGTCCAAATACAACTTATGATCAATGGTCAATTAGGTCAGAACCTCCTCTCTAGAGTTGAGAATTAATTAAGTTTAGGGATGAGAGTTGAACCCTACAATTCTATCCCAAGTTGATTAGATTTTACAATTTAAGTTTGTCTCTCTCGATTCACACAGGACCGTCCTCGCGGTCAGATGCAAGTCAAGTGAGTTCCTTAAAATTTAAATCTCAATTAATTGATCAAAAATTATGAATGACAGTATGTTCATGGATTCAAAATGAATAAATGAAGGGGGTAGGGATTAGATCGACTACGGACAGAACTACTCTTCCATGGTTGGAATTTTCATTGTGGAGACGTTTTGCATAAGCAACAGATTGAAAGGGAAATACCCAATCTTGTCTCCACTCTAAGATTCCAGAACCAAGAATCCAAAAAAAGAAGATAGTAAAAGAATAACAAAGAAGATTTATTGAAGAAAAAGACCAGTTACAAGCATGAAAACAATGAAACACAAGTGGAGGTGGGAGAGGAGAGCCTTCTTGGAAGAGATCCTTGCACAAAGCCTCACTTCTTCCAAGGGGTTAGAGGAGTTCCTAGGAAACCAACTCTCTGATACACCTTTACCAAGCTCCGAAAAATCCACCCAAAGAGTGAAAATGTCCTTTAAATAGAGTTGGTGAGGGCTAGGGTTACAAATGGTTTCAAGTGTGAATGTGAAAATTCGGGAAAATATTTTAATCCAAGTTGCACCGCCTGTTTTCCCTCCAAAACGCGTGATCCAGCTGCTCTTCCAGAATAATAATTTGCGTTAATTGTTGTCTTCTAGATGCTCTCCAAATTTGGGCCACATACAAGCACGGATAAGAAAGGTATGACCCAAATACAAAAGCACTATCCAGCCAAGCGAGTCCAGTCCATCTTTGTCTTCATGTCCCATTTACTCCAAGTAATCCCACAATCTAGCTCCAATGGCCTGAATTGAAGTTGTATAATATTTAGTGAGGAATTCGGTCACAAAATACTAAGTTCCAATTCTGGAAATAAAAATATTTATTCATAATATACCACAGTGCTCTTTAAAAGGGTAAAACTGGAATTTTCATCAAATTTTCAATTGAGTGATCTAATCCCAAATATTCCATAATTGATCATATATAACACAATGTGAGGAAAGTTTGTCATTTATTAGAAATAAAATATTCAACAAAATACTGTTTTATCAATTCCCCCACACTTACCCTTTTCCACTCCTGGGCAAAACCTCATGTCAAGTAAACATCAATATCAAATCAAAACCAATTTTAAAACACATATCCTTAAGATCAAGAAATTATACACCAAGAAACAAAAGATATCATGCCTTATAAAAGACCATTATTTCAAGTTCTTCATTTATATTATTCAATATATTTCCACTTCATTTATCCTCCCATGCACAAAACACTTACCTCACTTGAATTTTCTTTCATCACACAAATATCAATTTTCTTTTGCAATGTCTTTCTCATCCAAACTCATACAAGTGTCACCATAGGCTTGATTGATTCCTACATAGCTACCCGATGTGAGTCAAGGACATATGTTTAGCATGAGGACTTTTCAGGGTTGTTCTGTGGCTTTCGGTTGGTAGGATTAAGATGTGAAAAACTCTGAGGCTGAATGAGGAGAGCTTGACTCTTTTTGAAGCAAAATTGCATTAATCTAATTTTCACTTAAATATGGTCTTCTCCTCAATCCCCATAGTATCAATTCAGCTCCATCATCATGAAAAGTAATGAAAGGTTTACACCATTCATCATTTCAGCATAAAAAATGTCAATATTCTCAAACATGATTTTCTTGAAAGCTCCAGATGGGCACAGCTTTCCACCTCAATTAGAATCTCCAGAAAAGGCACAACTTCACTTGTCATGAAAGCTCCAGAAAAGGCACAACTTTCAATATAATGAATTTCTTCAGTAGCAAACACATCTCTTCAGAATTTAATTTTCCACCCAAAGTATCACAGAATCTGGGGGAAAAACACAAGACAAATTCCCCCACACTTAAGCTCAACTAGATTATGCAATTTCACTTCAAGAGTTGGTTGGATAGGGAAAATTGGCTTGTAATGTGGCTAACCTAACAGGTTGTGCATGTCTCTTAAGGGATACAAGGATTAAATATTCAAGGTAGGCCATTATAAAAAAGGATTCTGTGAAATAGGGGCTTTAATACCAAACAAATGACTCAATCATTTAAACATAAGTACCTCAAACCCTCAAGTTTTGATAGGAATAGATCAAATTATGGTTAAATAAAGTATGGTTTGGTTCTCTCAAGAAGTGAGGTGAATGTAAAGAATATGAAAATAATGGTTTAGAAGACTCACAAGAAAGTGATTTCAAATATAAAGACAGTGAGATGTGGCATGAGATTCAAAATTCGGTGTACATTCCATGAAATTACTAAATATTTGAACTTGAAACAAAGTCATTTCAGCATTCATTTAAGCTTAGTTTCATGGGGTAAATTGTTTCACTTATTGATATGGATTTAAAAATGGTGATGAGAATCATTTCAGCTCAAAAGTTTCAAAAGCACACAAAAAATTGTAAAATAAACACACAAAATTTGAAAAACACACAATTTTTTTGGTTTTTTTAACAGGAAAGCAATTAAAATTACTAAACTAAAAGGTTCCATCCCCCACACTTAAAATATTTCATTTTCCTCAATGTGAACCTATGAGATGATATATGCACATGAAATGAAGAATTTTTAAATATGAAAAATAATATAAAAGTGAAAGGGTTGGGAACAGCCTGATGTGCTCATGTGATGATGGGGTCATGCAGTGTGATAAAATCCACTGCATCAGTAGGAAGTCCCTCAATGTATCTCTTCAAACGTTTCCCATTGACTGTAAAGCTCCTTCCAGTGTCCACTTGTGTGATCTCCACTGCACCATAAGGAAAAACATTAGTCACAACATAAGGACCTAACCATCTGGAACACAACTTACCAGGCATCAGCTTCAGTCGTGAACTGTAGAGAAGGACTTTCTCTCCAACATGAAACTCCCTTTGTTTGATCATTTTGTCATGATCTACTTTTGATCTTTCCTTGTAGAGCCTTGAGTTCTCATATGATGATAATCTAATCTCCTCAAGCTCTTGATTTTGTAGCTTCCTTTGGATTCCGGCTTGGGCCAAATCCATGTTGCATTTCTTTATAGCCCAATAAGCCCGATGCTCAACTTCTACGGGGAGATGACACGCTTTCCCAAAAACAATCTGAAATGGGGACATACCAATGGGGGTCTTGTATGCTGTCCTATAAGCCCACAATGCATCATCCAAGCATTTTCTCCAATCCTTCCTATTTGGCTGCACGGTTTTCTCCAAGATTTGTTTCAACTCACGATTTGAAACCTCAGCCTGGCCATTTGTTTGGGGGTGGTATGGTGTTGATGTTTTGTGTGTCACTCCATACTTTCGAAGGAGGGAAGAAAAATTCCTATTGCAAAAGTGTGTCCCTTGGTCACTGATGATGGCCTTTGGTACTCCAAACCTGCAAAAAATTTGACCCTTGACAAAATCCACTACAACATGAGAATCATCAGTCCTGGTGGCCTTGGCCTCCACCTATTTACTCACATAATCAACAAGAACCAAAATATTTAAAAATACAAATGAACTAGGAAAAGGACCTATAAAATCAATTCCCCATACATAAAAAATCTCACATAATAGTATGGGTTGTTGGGGCATCTCATGTCTCCTAGAAATGTTCCTAGTGTGTTGGAAACGAGTGCACGACTTACAAAACACATGGGCATCATGGAATAAACTAGGCCAATACAATCCAGAGTCTAAGACTTTCCTAGCTGTCCATTGGGGTCCAAAGTGTCCACCACAGGCAAGTGTATGACAGAAATGTAGGACAGACTCAAACTCATGATCAGGAACACACCTCTTAATTACTTGATCACTGCACATGCGCCCGAGGTAAGGATCATCCCAAACATAAAACCTAGACTCACTTTTCAATTTTTGGACTTGATGTTTCTTTAAATTTGCAGGGATTTTGGAGGCAACAATGTAGTTCACTAAATCAGCATACCAAGGATGCGTACCTGAGATGGAATAAAGATGCTCATCGAGAAAAGTGTCCCGAAGTGGTACCTGGTCCAAGGTGTCATCCTCTAGTGTGTGAGTAAGCCTACTCATGTGGTGCGCCACCATGTTTTTTGACCCATTTTTTCCTTTATCTCGATGTCAAACTCTTGAAGAAGGGGCATCCAACGGATAAGTCGTGGCTTTGCATCTGGCTTCTTCAGGAGGTACCTCAAAGCTGCATGGTCGGGAAAAATAACTACTTTAGATCCCAATAAATATGAACGGAATTTATCTAAAGGAAATATGACAACAAGAAACTCCTTTTCCGTGGTTTTTTAGTTTGATTGGGCTGAATCCAATGTTCTTGATGCATAGGCAATCACATGTGAACGTCCTTCCACCCTCTGAGATAAGACAGCTCCAACCGCAAAGTTGGAGGCGTCACACATAATCTCAAATGGAAGGTCCCACCGTGGGGGCTGTATGATAGGTGGAGTGGTCAGACACTTCTTTAGCTCATCAAAGGAAGTACTACAATAATCATCAAACAAAAAATCAGAATCTTTTTGAAGTAATCGTGACATAGGAAGAGAGATCTTACTAAAATCTTTGATGAAGCGCCGATAAAATCCTACATGCCCTAGGAAAGATCTAACCTCACACACACATGAAGGATATGGTAAGGATGAAATAATATATACCTTAGATCTATCAACCTCTATCCCATGTTTTGACACTACATTCCCTAAGACAATGCCATGCTCTACCATAAAATGACACTTTTCAAAATTCAGGACTAGATTCTTCTCAATACAACGATTCAATACCTTTCCCAAACTATTTAGACATTCATAAAATGAAGACCCATACACTGTAAAATCATCCATAAATACCTCCATGCAGGTCTCAATAAAATCAGAAAAAATACTCACCATGCATCTCTGGATGGTACCTGGGGCATTGCAAAGTCCAAATGGCATCCTCCGATAGGCAAATGTTCCAAAGGGATAGGTGAATGTAGTCTTCTCCTGATCCTCTGGAGCTATAGGAACCTGAAAATATCTAGAAAATCCATCCAAGAAACAATAGTGTGTTTTCCCAGCTAGTCTCTCGAGCATTTGATCAATAAATGGGAGGGGGAAATGGTCCTTGCGAGTGGTCTGATTTAGTTTCCTATAATCAATACACACACGCCAACTATTTTGCACCCTCATTGGAACTAAATCATATTTCTCATTTTTAACAACAGTAAAACAAGTTTTCTTAGGCACAACCTGAGTTGGACTTACCCACTGAGAATCTGAAATGGGAATGATTATACCTGCCTCGAGCAATTTCTCAACTTCTTTTTTAACAACTTCCAGGAGGGTGGGATTGAGTCTCCTTTGTGGCTGTCTCACCGATTTAGCCCCATCCTCCAAGAGAATCCTATGCATACAAATGGAGGGGCTAATACCTAATATGTCAGCCAAGGTCCACCCAATTGCCCTGATGTTCTCCCTCAAAATATTCAAAATCTTTTCTTCATGTTCAAAATGGAGATTGTTAGCAATGATAACAGGTAATCTCTCACCACTGAACAAGTATGAGTATTTCAGATTTGGTGGAAAAGGCTTGAGTTCTAATGAAGGAGGGTGTAGTATGGATGGAGACATTGATGGAACCGAAATATGTGCACAAAGAGCATCTGTATCAGAATATACATCATCAAAATCAGAGAATAAAGCATCAAATCCATCAGCATACTCAATAGCCATGTCATAATCAGAGTTCACATGAACAAGATCAGAATATGAATCCATTTCAAAATCAAATCTTATAGAGTCTTGTTCATTAGAAATAGGTGTGGAAGTTCTCTTAGACATTAAACCAGAACCAATACTCATAATCTCCCTAATCATAGGACAATCAAAATCCAGGGAGTTTTTACTTGGTGGTTCAAAATGGGAGATAACAAAAGCAGAATGGTCCTCAGAGGGGTACTTCATGGAATCCATAACATTAAATATCACAACTTCATCCCCAAATTCCATGGAAAGTGTACCCTCATTGACATTTATGATAGTTTTTGCAGTTTTGAGGAAGGGCCTACCTAAGATAATGGTGGAATGAGAACTTACCTGATCATCCTTCATGTTAAGAACATAGAAATCTGCTGGAAAGATCATGTCTCTTACCCGGACAAGTACATCCTCAAGGACTCCCACTGGATATGCCATAGCTCTATTCACCAATTGCACCACTACTCTTGTTGGATTCAACTCACCAACCTGAAAGGAAGAGAATACAGTGTGAGGCATCACATTTATGGAAGCACCTAAATCACAAAGTGCATCAGAAAAGTGTAACTCCCCTATGGTGCATGGTATGGTGAATGTCCCAGGATCCTTGCACTTCATTGGCATTGACATGGTTGGTGTGATGAGTGCAGATACGTTCCTTCCAAGGTTGATCCGCTCATTTCCCTTTAGCCCTCTTCTATTTGTACACAGTTCTTTTAAGAATTTCGCATACCTCGATATTTGTTTGATGGCTTCAAGTAGAAGGATGTTGATCTCGACACGTTGGAATGTATCCAAAACCTCTTTTTGCATTGCCTCTTCAGACATCTTCTTAGTTTGTACAACTCTATTTGGGAATGGAAGGGGTTTAGGAGGAAGATCATTAACCTTTTTCTTACCTTTATATTTCTCCTTGGGTTTATCATCATTTGGTATGGTATGGGGATTCTCCGGAGTTGAGGTGAATCCCGGTGGTATTGTAGGTGCAGATGTATCAACTGTTTTCTTCCCACTTCTCAATGTGATGGCACTGACATTCCCCTTGGGATTGGGAGTAGTTTGGGAAGGAAGGGATCCAGAGTTCTTACTTACCAGTTCGTGGAGGGTGGTGGCAATCTGGCTCCTTTGTGTCTTCAACTCCCTCAACTCAGAAACTTGGCTCTTCAGCTCATTCTGTTGATTAAGAACAATTTGTTTCAAAAGATCATCAGTATTAGAATCTACCTTTGGTTGAGAACTCCCATGTTGCTGATTTTTTGATGCTTGGGCCTCAAATCTTCTTTGGGGTTGTTGGAAACCTTGTTGGTAAGGTGGAGGCTGCTGGAAGTTTTGTTGAAAGGGGGGCCTTTGTTGATGTCCAGAGCCAAACATCATATCTGATTGATCTCTCCATCCTTGGTTAAATGTTGGTGCAAAGGAATTATACTTCTTATGTGGTTTTTGTTGCTCCTGATATGGTCTCCCATGAAATATGGCAGCACAATCCTCTGACTCTTGTAATTGGGGGCAACAATCAGTTGGGTGGCTTGTCTCGGTGCAAATGCCACATGGCTTTGAAGAAGTGGGTTGGGATATCTTTTGAGCCAATGCAATCTGCCTCACCATAGTGGTCAATTCATCCAACTTGGTATCAATCAAATGATTTTCAAGAGAAGAAGGACTTACCTGATGTACTCCCCTGACATGTGGTGTACCTCTATCTCCAAATTGTTGGGAGTTTTGGGCCATCTTGTCTATCAATGAACATGCGTCTGCTGGTGTTTTGTCCAACAATGCTCCTCTAGCTGCGGCATCCACCATGCTCCTCTCCATAGGTGTGAGGGATTCGTAGAAGTACATGATAAGTAGTTTCTCACTAATTTGGTGATGTGGGCAGCTTGCACATAACTTCTTGAAGTGCTCCCAGTACTCATACATCGACTCCCCTTGTGCCTTCTTGATCCCTAATATCTCTTTTCGAATGGATGTAGTCCTTGATGCTGGAAAGAACCTCTGCAAGAAAAGATGTTTCAAATCGTTCCAACATGTTACGTCTTCAGGTTGTAAATAGTACATCCAATCCTTTGCAGCTCCGTCAAGCGAGAATGGGAATGCTCTTAATTTAATTTTATCTTCAGAGAAATTTCTTGGTTTAAGAGTCGAGCAGACTACATTAAATTCCTTTAAATGTTTTTTGGGTCCTCAACAGATAATCCATGAAACTTTTGAAGAAGGTGAATTAGTCCAGATTTAAGTTCAAAGTCTGATTCAAGTGTTGGGTATGAAATGAAATTTGGTTGATAGTTAATATCTGGTGCGGCCAATTCTCGAATGGTTCTATTAAGTTCATTTCCATTATTCTCAGCCATTGGTTCTTGTTTTATTTTGGATTTAGATGTGTTTCCAATTTCAGTGTTTCCAAAATGGAGGAGTTCTCCTGTTGGGTAAATGTCGACACTTCCCGTGGATTGAGATTGCCTGATTCGAACCCTAAGGCTGCGTTCAATCTCAGGGTCTAGATCAAAGAGATCCTCATGTTGGGTCTGTGTCATAAATCATAGAGAGATGAAGAAAATGAATAGACCACAATATCATGAGAATGGAGTTCAATTGATGGTCTAAAAAAATTAAGAACAAGAAGAAGAGAAAAATGAACCAATATTGAGAAAGTTGAAAGAAGAAAGTGAGAAGAGGAAGAAGAGAATGAAATAAAAAACAAATACCTCTAATTGATTGAGAAAACAATTTCCTCCCCGGCAACAGCACCAAATTTGAAAGGCGCTGTCGTGGGCACTTTCAAATGATATTGTTTCTTTACTAAATGCAGTACAGTGGCTGACCTAGGTCGTTCTCTTGAGGAGGGATTAGTTTAACAACCCTTAGAAGGCCTTAAGAAACCAAAAAAAAATAAACAAAATGATAAAAGATGGGGGTGGTTTGATTGAAAGACTTTTATAACATGAAACAAAACAATCCAGCCAATCAAGGAGTAAAAGACAATCACAAACACTGTTTCTTTAAAAGCACTACTATGAGAAGTCATAGCCAATCTAATCTATCCCTTCACCATTCTTTAATCATTATCCCATATGATTATAATTCATTAAAATGTGACCCCCTAACCTTGTCATCCCCCAAACCCTACGGAATTTGACACAACCACATGTATTTGAAGAAATGAGCACTAGGTTGTCTTTGAGGCTTCCAATCGCAGTACCCTACTTTGATTGTGGTCCAAATAAAACATATGATCAATGGTAAATTAGGGGAGAACCTCCTCTCTAGAGTTGATAATTAATTAAGTTTAGGGATGAGAGTTGAACCCTACAATTCTATCCGAAGTTGATTAGATTTTACAATTGAAGTTTGTTTCTCTCGATTCACACAGGACCGTCCTCGCGGTCAGATGCAAGTCGAGTGAGTTCCTTAAAACTTAAATCTCAATTAATTGATCACAAATTATGAATTATAGTATTTTCATGGATTCAAAATGAATAAATGAAGGGGGTAGGGATTAGATCGACTACGAACAAAACTACTCTTCCATGGTTGGAATTTTCATTGTGGAGACATTTTGCATAAGCAACGGATTGAAAGGGAAATACCCAATCTTGTCTCTACTCTAAGATTCCAGAACCAAGAAGCCAAAAAAGAAGATAGTAAAAGAATAAAAAAAAGATTTATTTAAGAAAAGGATAAGTTACAAGCATGAAAACAATGAAACACAAGTGGAGGTGGGAGAGGAGAGCCTTCTTGGAAGAGATCCTTGCACAAAGCCTCACTTCTTACAAGGGGTTAGAGGAGTTCCTAGGAAACCAAATCTCGGATAAACCTTTCCCAAACTCCGAAACAGCCTCCCAAAGAGTGAAAATGTCCTTTAAATAGATTTGGGGAGGGCTAGGGTTACAAATGGTTTCAAGTGTGAATGTGGAAATTCGGGAAAATATTTTAATCCAAGTTGCACCGCCTGTTTGACCTCCAAAACGCGCGATCCAGCTGCTCTTCCAGAAGAATGATTTGCGCTAATGTTTGACTTCTAGATTCTCTCCAAATATGGGCCACATCCAAGCACGAATAAGAATGATATGGCCCAAATACAGAAGCACTATCCAGCCCATCGAGTCTAGTCCAGCTTTGTCTTCATGGCCCATTTACTCCAAGTAAACCCACGATCTAGCTCCAATGGCCTGAATTAAAGTTGTAGAATATTTAATGAGGCATTCGGTCACAAAATATTAAGTTACAATTCGGGAAATAAAAATATTTATTCATAATATACCACAGTGCACTTTAAAAGGGTAAAATTGGAATTTTCATCAAATTTTCAATTGAGTGATCTAATCCCAAATATTCCATAATTGATCATATATAACACAATGTGAGGAAAGTTTGTCATTTATTAGCAATAAAATATTCAACAAAATAGTGTTTTATCAGCATCCAATATTGATCCTCCATTACAGTCTGGCCCTCTACAAATCCTTTGGAAACTGATCCACCAGAATCATGCCGAAGCCTCCTCCAAATCCACCAGCCCCATATGATCAGATCATCAGGCGCATCGGCGCGCCACTCTATGTCTACATACCCATGGTAAGCGGATTCATAAAGGATTTCTGCACAATGGACCAGACTCTCAAAAGGGGTGCCCTTCAAAATGGGTCCACCCCAATTATACCCCCAACAAAATAGCCTCCTCCCAGGTCAAAGCCCCGAACTAACTGAACTACATTGGCTCTAATTCCTCTCCCAAGGATATATAGGAAGGCCATATTTTGGGTTCAATCCCAATATCAAATAACCTTCTGTCCCTCCTAGATGACAATAAACTCTAAAGGGCCTTATTACATGTCTTAAGTCAGAATTTCCTCCATAGAATCAAATCCATGTATATCCATGATGATCCTGAAACTATTAGTATCCTAAGGATACAATCATCAGGAATGAACCAATGATTCATTAACAAATTAACTTGACTTAAATCTTTAAGAGATTCCCAGAATAGGAAAAAATTACACCCAAAAAGATGCAATGATCCTGACCTCCCATCCTCTCGACCAATGGAGTAATTAAGTGTCGTTGACCAAATCCCCATCAAACGAGTTCCTTCCTTTGGAAAGCAGGTCCATGATTCATAGATACCAGGGTCATTCAGTGCTTTTGGCTCCACGAATAAACCCACTGGAGACCATCCAAATAAGTCATATCCTAAGAGGAATGATTACACTAATACTTAACCCCATGCAATCTACCGGTAAGGCTATTTGATTGTTGAACCTCCTTCATAATGTGGATGGGATAAATTGCCTAGTCCTAGTGGGGTCAGTCCAATTCTCCCTAAAGTAAAACGACACAGATCGAGTTGTAAAAATAATGTGGAGGTGAAAGTATCTATAACAATGGACAAATTCTTATTACTCATTGGTCCATTTTTGGAATTTTCCCCAAACACGTACTTGCACCGTCTCAAAGTGAAACAAAAATGGTGAAACCAATGAAAATCTTCAACCAAGGTGGTGGTTCAACCCCACTCAAGCCCCTTCAACTCACAAAAAAAGTTGGTTAATCTGAATCGTCAAATGTGAATATGTTCAAGAGATACAACCTTTATGGGATTTTTATGTCCATATATGACATATATGTATTTTAAGTTTCCACAGAGCAAGATTTAATCCAAATGGAATCCTGAAAACCAATATAGACACATTCCTCAATGATCCTATAGGCTGTTGAGGCCCTAATGAACAGAAGGACCCCCTCACCAACCCAATGTCTTCAATGCCAGGTATCCAACATGTTGATTAAAGAGTACCACCAAAATGGAACCCTCCCTACAATGGAGGTCCCAAGAAGAGACCTCCAATCTAAATAATCTCACCAGCCGCCTCCTCATCCACAAAAGAGCACCCCAGGACAAGGCAGCCCCAGTGGTCATCTCGAACCATTTAGGGATCCACTCTCTTGAATGTGAAAAAAGATACGACCCTTATCTCAGGGAGGAAGATGAATTCTATGCTAATGAATTCATCCCAGCTATCCAAGAATCATACTCATGGGCCCCTTGGAGAATGTTTCATCACCAACATTGGGTGACCAAGTATCCTCTCTCTGAAGAGGATCTTATGCTGAGGTCACCTGCAAAAGTCTAGAAGAAACGGCCCCCTTGGGCACCCCTTTGAGGGTGAAATACATATAATCTTGATCATGGTATCACCCTAATTTCTAAGGAATTACTTTTCCATACAAAAGTGGTGGTATTCAACAGGAATACATACAAAACTTCTCTCTCCACTGAATCCCACCACAGAAATAGGGTAGCACAATACAAGCACATGCACATTCCTACCAGTGCTCGTTGGTCCCACCATGCAGAGAGAGTGGAAAATTACATGAAGATATAGATATCATCCAATGTATAAGAGTCCCATCATCCAAATAGGATGGAAACCGGCTATTGGCTGGAAAAAATAACTACTAATGCATATCAAGCTCCCCATTCAAAGAGGACGTCAAAAAATATGAGAAAAGCCAAGTTTTTTCGGATGCATACAAATCCCATGAGACAAATAAAGTTGTAAACAAGAATATGAAAATTCATGCTCGTAAATATGAATCTCCCCAGTCAAATATGGTGGCAACTGGAGAAGATAATCGATTGAAGACTCAATTATTTGTCTCAGCATATGAGTATAAATAGTAACTACTGGAAACCTACGGAGGACCAGAACAGGCACAAACTCCTGCTCTGACATCAGAATGGGATTTCATACCCTTTCCATCCAAATATGTATCTTATCATATCATGGTATTGATGGAAGATCAGATAAAGATTCTAGACCATATCCTCCAGACATTTCAAGATATTATTTCGTTGGTGAAAAAGACGAGGAACTAGGCCCATGAATCAGTTTCCTTGAATGGAATGACTTACTTAAAAATTGGGTTAGTCACTCAGGAGAAGTTATGTATCCCTACTCTATTCCAAGAGGGTTGAGGAAAAAATCTTTTGATACATAGACAACTGGATCAGGAAAAAATACACATTCCAACTTGGGGATTATGGTCCAATGTGGTGTCCTCTCCAGGGCAGGCATATATCCCTACCAAATCTCAAGATGTTTTTCGGTGTATCTTGACAACATCCTGGTAACCAGAAAAACATGAAATCGTATATGAAGGTCAATACCAACAATAGGAATCCCCATTTACCCACAAGAAAGCACAAAAAATGAAATGTACCAAAGGAAATTGAAATGTGAAGAGCACATATGTGATCCTTTTCTACTAGAAGCAGCAGTTCTTCACTCCCTCAAGCACATATCAATAAAGGATCAAGACCCTGTCAGTCCATTACCAAATTATAGAAGAGTAAGTAGAAGTTGTGAATCCCCTCCCCACAATGTTTCTACTAGAATCACTAAAGGTCATCCCCAGAGCACTCATAGGGGCTTACTCTATGGTCTAGAAATGATTGATCATGAGAGAATATCTCCTAATGTGTGTTAGGGTAGACCTCCCCTTGACCAGAAGTTTATATAGAAAAAATCTCTTCCCCTTTTTGTCATCCACCCTGATAGTCCTCCCTAGTGCATATGCTATCGATATGGTTCTCCCTATAGTCGGACGTCAAGTCATGATGGTAGTCCTCTCCATGATAATCTCCATGGTGAAGGCCCTCCCTGTAATATCAATTGCTGTGAAGGCCCTCCCCACAACAACATCATGAAAAGAAAAGGTCCACCCCTCATTGGAGTACCTCCTAAAGGCCCTACCCAGGATATACAATGCAGAAATTCTCTTTGCATATTGATATCAAGTTGTGTTAGTATTCCTCACCATCATAGTAGTCATAGATAACGTCCACCCTTCATTGAAATCAAGAAACTAGAAGGTCCTCCACTCTCTGTAGCCCAACCTAAAGGTCCTCCCTAGGGTATATGACATAAGGACTCTGCCTACGTTCAGGCATCAAGTTGCAGTGGTAGCCCTCGCACTTGTAGCACCGATTACTAAGTTCCTCCCTACAATCAAAATTCGCACAGGTAAGAAGGTCATCAACTTGTCAGGACAAATGTGAAAAATCCCTCCTACATTGAGACACTCAAAAAAATGGAGTCAGACATGTCAATTTTTTTTCTATGATGAGTTATATCTTTTCTCAACTAGAGGACAATCTAGGGATATGCTCATCTTCTTGATCCACCCCGACACCACTCACATATCGATAAGGCTCCTACTAGCCTTGATGCTTGGAACAGGACCATTAATAAGTAATCAAGATGGACATATCATGTAGAGGAGTCCTCTGAAGAAAAACAATAGGATATGTTGCTCATGAGAAGACAACTACATAAGGATAATATATGAGTGGTGTATTGGCCCATGACCACTTCTCAATTCTAATGTATACATAACATTCAACACAATATTTGGATGACTTCTCTCTAGCTAAAAGAAATGTTATTTTCTTATGAAGGTTATGAAAAACATGTCAACATATAAGGATAGATTATCCATCTAATCGACCTGGAATCCCTAGCGTTTACACAGTGTCCATGCTCATAAAGGCGAAAGAAAAACCTTGAACTAGCTAGCCTCTATGAACTATACAATTTTCATTACCTCATCGGCGATGCCCTATCTGGATTTCATATTTTTGGATGGGGAGAAAACGGGGCTCTATACTTAACCCCACACCCTATCTACCAGACATCATTTGAAATGAAATCTTGCAATGTCATTTCCCAATGGTAGTAATCAAAAGAAATCCCTGCTCATGAAATATGGAATATTCAACAAAAAATGGGCCTATAATAAGTCTCTAAACTGTTAGGCCTGATGATATCAAGACATACAAAAGATTCTAAACCAGGGAACCGAGAAAATCTTATAGGATTCCCTCATAAGGGAACCCAACCAGTAAGTATTTCTCATTTTCATGGAAGCCAATAAATATTGTGTGGATTCATCACCTAACTCGCCTCACACCCGCGCGAGAGTGAATGAAATAAAATAGGTGAAAATAGTGGTGACTACCTCCTAAATACAAGAACAACCCCAGCCCGCAGGGATAAGGGTATTTGTAACTCAAAATTCCCCCATAATACCAAAAACCTGGGCCACAGTGCATCAATGGATGAATGGGAGAAACCCCACCCCATAGGGTTTGGGGAATATTTACCTCATGTTCCTACACAACAGACATATGTATTCTCCCATCTGGGAAGAATGATAAATATAGAGGTCCCATTATTAACCATGTTTCATGGTTCGTGCCCTCTGGGATAAAGGAATATTACAAGTTCAGATCAGGTCTCCCTTCGGGTCATTTTTTTCTAGAAACCTGAAGAATACAGTAGAATAGAAGGGGAATTTCCATCAAAGGATGTAAAAATCTATCCTATCATTAAACACTGGGAACACCACCCCCAATTCGGCATGCATCAATTAAGATGGTGAACTTCATCCCCACGGATCACATAAGAAATTATACAAATGGAGAGGTTGAAAGAGAATATGGTTCCCTCCTATTGGTAGTCCACATCGAGACTAATGGTTTGCATACCACAAATTAGAGAGATACCCTATATTTTGACATACCCTCAGCAAACCCATTACTACCTTCTTCACAAATACCCAATAAGATGAAGAATAAATCCTAGTACATATATGACCCACCACCTCCTCCTCCTAATAATTTATCCCTTATGATCAAGGAAGCACTCGCCAAGTAGGAGAAAGAAATGAAAGATCTTAGGTGAATCAATGTCAAGCTGCGTCGATGGATCTATCTTCCTGGATACATTTCAAAAGCATAATGTAAATAAGAAGTCACAAAATAGGTGCCCCTACAATAGACACTCATCCCGAAAAACAAAATCAATCTTGGATGCCCATCTAATACAGAAATGGGACCATCAACCTACTTGAATCCAGCCTCATAAAGAAATCATGAATTTCATCCAATGAGAAAGTAGCAAGAATACATTCAGGTGAACCCACAAAGGATACCCCCAACTGGGTATCCACCCCAAATTCTAGTAGTGCCGACATGTCCAGCCTTCCCCTACTGGACCCGTCCAAGCACAAGACTAGTAGGATGCACATTAAGGTATATTGAATACCGTTGAGCTACTAAAAGCTCGAATAGAAGCCATTGAAGGGCAGAAAGCTCTGATACAATCCAAATGTAAACCTTACCCTGATTGGGTGAGCAACTTTCCGCCACCGACAAACATTGGGAACCCCATATTTCATGGGATCAATGGTTAAGGAGACCTGAAATTACACCTAATGCACTATGTGTCTTACTCTAATCCCATTATGGGCACCCTGGAGCAACAAGAAGTAGAGAAACTTAGGTACTTCATGCAAACACTACATGGTTCGGCCTTCATGGGGTATATTAGTTTCCACCTAACTCGGTCACAGAATGGGTGGACCTTTGGTGAGAGTTTCTCTTCCAGTTTAGTTTGAAATTGCCTAAGACAATGGTCATTGATCTCATTACCTGAAAAAGCGATAAAATAAATGAGTTTTAGACTTTATTTCCAGATGGAAGGGTCTTACTTACTCCCTAAACCATCCACTCTCCCAAGATGAAATGGTCATTATGTGTATCGATAACCTCCATGATGAATTGTGAACACTACTCATCCCAGTGAAGTACACAAGTGGGTTGTGAGATATCTCTTCCATTACCCAAAGGATAGAATAATCCTTGTAGTTGACCAATTTCAAGTCCCATGTGGCTCCATCATCCCTCGAAATACGAACCAGAAAATATAAAGTGGATTTTGTCACTCTTATGCCACCCCTGACACTAGATTCAATTGAGATTCCCCCACTAAATCATGCAAGACCTCCTAGATGCCAACAACCACCCCCGCCTCACCAAGATGAGCGAAGTGGTGGTAAAAGATATCAGTTTGAGGAGAAAAGAAATAAGAACTACTCATTATAAGATGACCATGTTCGTGGCTACATCATAGCCACCATGAATTCAAACTTGCTCCGTCTACCAGAGCAAATGTGAGCCGATGAAGTGGGTCTCGATGACTGTCCAAATTATTATCCCTATCACCAGATATTGGGGAACACCACCCAGGAGTGATACTTCTTCATGGATCTCCTCTAAAAGGTGGTGGATTAATAAAAAGTCAAGTTGGGTCCGCCCCCAGCACAAGTGGCGTATGTCTCCACCTTAGACCCAAGAGAGGAAGAGAAATGCAAAAAAGTCACCAGAAAAAAGGAGAAAAATTTGATAGATGGATGACTTGAAAAAAAATAAACCAAGATCATGGAATCCTCCAGGAATAGTTGATGAAACCAACCATGTAACCAATAGCTCTTAATGCAACACATCCATCATCCTTAGCGACACAATCCTATGAGGGCCAGAAGGTGATATTGCAAGAGCAAGAAGATTATCTGGAACCAAAACTGAAGTCAGTCTTGAAAATTTCAGACTTCATACCATAGACTTGAGACAATGGGAGCCACCCTGCCAAATGGAACCATCAGCAGAAGATAGTCAAATAGAATAATTTTCAGATCAAAAAATAATCTTCGGCTCCATTAATGCCATTCCATTGATGGATCCCTTCTCTGATGGAGACATTGGCCACAAACCAAAATTCCCTATGTCCAACCGAAGAACCATTGAAAGAGGTTGCAGAGGCCGAGGGTTTCTTGGAAGGCATGGTCATGAAAGATGTCAAATTCTCGACCACACCTTAACCCAAATCGTTAATGTTATAGAAAATCGTAGAAGAACCCTATATTAGATACAATAGGAACCATAATGTTTCTCCGCCCCCATAGAAATAAATCTGAACCAAATCATATTGGATTATATATAAGAGGATTAACATATGTATAATCACCAAATTCATACAAGAAAACCAATTCGGCCAAACTCATAAAGCACAACAGTGCCATCAGCTCATGTCACAGAGGTCGGACCATCTACGTCCAATGCTCAAGCCCCTAAAGTGACCATGAAAGAGCATCCCTGAGCCAGTAAGTACCAACCTTTAGAGACAAAATATGATATTATAATGTATATATCCTCAATACTAGAAAAGATATCAATCGTATATGCATTGAGTCTGTCTGTAGTCCTTAGGGAAGCACTCATTGAAGCTCCACTATGTCCCCATAATTTTGAAGCTAAAGTAGTAGCAAACAAATTCTATTGAACATAGACCAATCCTGAAGATTTTCATGCTATCATATCTTTCACAAAACTGATTAATACCCCATCATGAATGGGAAAATAAAACCCTTATATGTGTCTGGAAAGATAAAATTCATTGACATTCGAAGAATTTTCATCAAGAATGGATCTAGAGTCAACCTCCTCCCACTACGAACACTTCATCGGTTAGGCTATGATGAGGAAATTCTGAAACCCTACACCAAAACTAATCTTGGATATGAAAAAAGAGATAAAAATAATTAAGATGAATCAAGATTAAAACATGGATTGGTAAACTTGTGTATGTTCTTTAGTTTATTGTAGTGCGGAAAAGTACAGACTTCAACATCCTGTTAGGGAGGCCATGGCTACATCTGCATGCAGAAATTCCCTCATCATACCATCAATTCATCAAATATTGTTCTAATGAAAAAAACAAGACATTTCTCACCGATAAATCCCCATTAAAATTATGTGAGTCGAATTACATTGATATAGAGTTCTATGAAGTAGTCTTTGGATGACAACATTGACTGGGTCACTGCCCAAAATGAATTGGAAATGGATCATGCTGATCCCATCCAACAACATAGGGAAGTGTATGTATTACCCTTTAACCATGTTGAGTGCATAAGTTCATGCTCGGATACAGACTCAACTATCTATATGGTTTTTGTTATGGCCACCATGTCCAAAGACACTAAAAAGTTGGATGACTCTAATGATGTCTAGTAAAGCCAAAACAAAGATGCTCTTGGCCTATCCTCGGGAACCCAGATAGTTCCCTTCTTACTCACTAAGAAAAAAGATGATGCCCTACCACTAAAATAAGTCAAAGAAATTCCATCCTCTTCATGGAATTCTCCATGGTCGGTCGGGAAAAAGGAGTTGTTTTGGTTTCCATAAATCAGAGTTGCGATTTCTCCTCCAACAACAGAGAGTTAATATTGAGAATACTCTCTTCGTCAGAAGATTAAGAATATTATGATGATGAAGAATAATAAAAGAAGAAGACATCAAATATTCTACTTCTGTATTTGAATAAGGTGTCTCCACCACAATCAATGAACATAGGGAGATAAAACTAGGCACTGAAGACAACCCACAATCCACTCTAATAAGTGTGGCTATGCCATTCGAGGAGAAAAGGGCCTATACCTCCTTCCTAACGAGTAATCGAGATGTATTTCTCTGTAACTACAATGAAATACTAGGCATCGATCTAGAGGGCTCCACTCATCATCTGGGTCTATTGTAAGACCATCGTGGCTACAAAAGGCTTCTAGAAGGACCCAATCGATACATGCTTCCAAAATAGAGGTTGAAGTTGACAAACTAATAAAAGATAACTTCATTTGGGAATTAAAATATAAAAATATGGATAGAAAAAATAGTCCGTATCAAAAAGATGAATAGACTGATTATATTCTACATTGATTTCAGGGACATCAATCGGCACTTCCAGAAAGAATATTTCTTGGTCCAGATCACAAAATTATTGATCAATGTGACCACCAAATATTAGGCTCTCTCTTTGATGGATGGTTATTCTGGAAACAACCAAATTTTAATGGCCTAATATGATGAAGAATCCACTCATTTATGATCCCCTAGGGAGTGTTCTACTATAGGTTTATTCCCTTCGGTCTGAAAATGCTGGTGGTACATATCAATGCGCCATGTGTCACATTTTGAAGACCTTCATGGGAAATGTTTTCAAGTGATACATTGATGATATGGTGGTTAAATCACGAAAATTGTCAAACAAAATGAAAGATCTTTAAAATTTCTTTGAAAAATTGAGATAGTACAGTTTAAAGATGAATCCATTAAAGTCTACTTTTGGCATTATATCTGGGAAATTCCTCGGATTCTTTTTACACCATCGCAACATCAGTGTCAACCCTGATAAGAAAAAAATCCATCCTTGGCATGTCTCCACCTCGTAACCTCACAGAGTTGAGGGGTCTCTAGGGAACATGGCCTACATTCGGTGCTTTATAGACAACCTTATGGGTAAATGTTTTCCTTTCACCATGTTAATGAAGAGAGGGTTCAAATTATAGTGGGATAATGATTTTCAAGAGGAATTTGAAAATCTCAAATGATATCTCCTAATCCCATCGGTCTTGATGCCTCCAATTGATGGGATACAACTCATTTTTTACATAACCACCTTAGCACAATCATTAGGTTCTTTCCTCACACAAAAGAATGATTCTGGTAGTGAGAACAATCTCTATTACCTCAGCCAAACAATGATTGATGATGACACTCGAAATTCTTGAATTGAAAAGAACTGACGAGACATAATCATTACATTTCGTAAATTACGGCATTACCTGCAGCACGATGAGATCCATCTGGTCTCCCATAGTAACCCGCTCATGTATATCCTCATCTGTCCTATGCTAACTGAATGTCTATCATGGTGGGTATTCATCCTAGAATAGTTTGACATATGGTACGTGCCCTAGAATTCCATCAAAGTCCAGGCATTAGCAGTCTTCCTGGCAGAGCACCCCTCAGAACAAATGACCCTATTGGATACTAAACTTCAAGAAGAAGAAGTATTCTCCATTCAAGAAGGCCCCAGGCATGAAAAAAGTACTTTGAAGGTGCCCCCATAATACCAAAAGGGAGACGGATGGAGCATCCCAATCTCAACAAAGTAGGGCTGGGAGTAATACTCATATCCCCAAAAAAGGATATCTTTGCATACTTCTTCCTACTTTTATAGGGGTGCAAAAATAATTAAGCAGAATACCATGCCCTAATTGTAGGCCTGAAGATAGAACTTTATACATGAGTTGAATGCTTGAGGATAAAAGATGATTCAGAGCTAGTCATAAATCAGGTCAATGGTGATTATGCCATCAAGAAAGAAGTATTGGTACCTTTTATGAACCATGTTCAATAACTGATGGCCAAATTCCAATCAGAACTAATGCTGACTTATCTCCCCTGGTTACAAAATGCTCAAGCCGATGCATTGGAAAATACATCTAAAACCTTAGCTGATCCAGACCAGGATGAAACAGTTATCATCATTTCCCTCAATCGGATGGTCTTTCCATTCATTCAGAACAATACAGAGTAAATTGACATGATAAGACCTATTTATGAGCCTTATAGTCACACCGACGACTTGAGGATTCCCATTTCAAATTAACATCATAGGGGGGAAATCCAAATAGATAGGTCTAGAAGGGAACATATCGGGAGGAGGGAAGTCAATTATTTCTTCTACAATGGCGAAAACCAAGAAAATGTTCTCTACAAACTATGCCTTGGTGGGGTCCTTTGTAGGTGCATCAATGGATAAGAGACTGTTTCCGCCATGATAGAAGTGCACGTCGGAGCTTGTGGAACACACCAATTAGTAGCCAATCTCTCCCATCATTTTTTATGGATGGGATACTATTGTCCCACTGTGATAAAGTATTGTGCCACATTCACCGAGAAGTGCCATTCATTCCATGTTCATGCCAATTTTATTCACCAACCCCCAGAGCTACTTCACACAACTAAGTACTCCTGTCCATTTTCCATATGGGGGATTGATTTTGTGGGACCATATCCTCCTGCTACATCCAAAAAATTCATCTTCACTCTCACAGAAACTGAATTATTCTCCAATGGGTCGGAATCCATACCCCTCAAAGAGGTCACGGGAAAAATAATTGTTAACTTTGTTAAATAAAATATCATCACCAAATTTAGTGCCTCTCATGCGATAATGATTGAAAATGGCACCAACTTTTACTCTATTGAGTTGGAAAAGTTATACCAGGAGTACATAATCAAATCCAAACATTCATCCTGCTACCATGCAACGACAAATGGGTAGATAGAGTATTTCAACATGAGTCTGTTCAATATACTCTAGAAGATGGTGGAAAGGGATAGGAAATCATGTCTAGACAATCTCCTTCAGGCATTATGGGTTTACCGGATCATGAACCGCATTGCCACGAGGGAATCACTATACTTATTAGTACATGGGATAGAGGTGGTTTTTCATATCGAAGTTCAAGTGTCATCACTCCGCGTTTCTACTTGTGATCAACTGCCTTTGTATAAGAAATCTCAGAAATGATTTGGTGAGTTGGAGAAGCTAGATGGGAAAAGGCTACACATTTTTCACCATTTGGAAGTCTACCAAAATTGAATCGCACAATCCTTTAACAAAAAGTATCACCTGTGGTCTTTCCTTGAAGGAGATATTGTGTTGGTCCTCATAACCCCAATCATACTCAGAATTAAACACCTAATGCTTGAGCCAAAATGGGAGCAACCATAATTCATACAAAAATTCTACTGTAATAGAGCATATTTCTTGATATCAATGGATGGATAACTCGACATAGGTCCCACCACTATAAGGTTTCAGATGAAATACTTCACATTGAAAAAGATAATCTTCCTTGCTACAAGGCGTTAAACCACATATCATAAATCATCCCAATCGCATGATGATAAACTGAAGGGTCAAAATTGTCCTAACCCCATGAAATTAAATTTATGGGGTTCTTCCTCACCGCAAGATGTGAAACTACATAGTTTCCATAGAACTACATATGGCTTGATTACTACCCTTACTGTATATGTAGTGACAAATAGATTTAACATCTAGGCCTAGCTGCCAATTAAAGGAAAATTCCCTCTCATTTACCTATATGTGAGCCAGACCTCTGTAGATAACATTTAGAACTACATATGGATTGATTTATATCCTTACAGGATACATTGTGATTCATGAATCCCTTATCCTAGTATAGCCACCATAAAAATTCCCCTTCCCCTTTTTATTGGTCAGACTTGCATGTGGGAATCCATGAATAGTCCTAACATCATGACATTAAACTGAAAGGGTTCTCAAAAGTCATGTGAGGCCCGATTCTTAGTGTTATGAGATCTTGAACATGACCCCAATTTCCTACATAAAAATTCAAATAGATGAAATAAATTCCATTTTTTATTCGGATACTCTAAAAGAGTCAAAAGAACATGCTTACCCCTAAAAATGAGTCATATATATGTAATAGATCCATTAGTTCACAACTATTAATGGCTTGGATATCTCTTAAATTCTTAGATACATATTCCCCATTTGATAAACTCTATACACTGAGAAATATTGGATCTCCATAAACATCCATGGTCATCAGGGATGGAAGGTCAATGTCCCATAGACACCTTTGTTTGACTATGCACCTCATGCCCTGGTGGCTCTGCATGTGTTGCCTACAAAAAAAATATCAATCAATGGAAATTATTAATCAGTAGATTACTTTCTTACCTTCGTACACTCAATGGATTTCAAGCACCGTGTCATTCCTCCTGATATAAGGGCCCCTCGAGACTATGGTTTACACCTTCTATCATTACTCATGTCTATGAAATACTAGAATATCCCGACCATGATTAAATCAAATCTATTTATGGTATTTCTAAAAAATTGTCTCCGCTGCCCAATGGTGAACTATGGTACCAACAACATCACCACAAGAAGCTAAACTACAATGCTAGAAGGGTCCCGATTTCATGACATTAAACTACACCAGACAATGGAAACGATTAGATTAATATCTTGGATTGTCTGCCTCAGAAAAAATTCTTTCCCTTATCACGTTAGGGAAAAACCTCTGCATGGAATGTTTATTGGGAATCCTATGTAACTTGGTTTTCCCCTGAGAAGATGTATGGTGGACCTGAATTCTACGATCCGAACTAATCCACTGAAGGTCTTGAAATGTCCCATTTTCTGCGCATGAATTAAATCAAAGCATTGAATCCCTAGACAAGTCCTATCTTTAAGGCTAATTAACAGAAATAGTATTTTCCTTCTTTCATTTTGGGATTACCCTACATCCACCCATATGCCGATAGATTGTGTAGAATTTTTCCATAATGAATGATGTTATAATGCATAGCATTGGTCTATGAAAAAACGCACCCTACCATTGGTTATTCAATTCTTATGTGGTGACCCAAAATCCTCATAATCCCAAGTTTCTCTCACCAACCATAGCTCACGTGAGCTTAGGTCCCTCATAAAGAGATCCACTAAGAAATCACAGAAAATCAGTCAAGGTGTTTGGTCCTAGAAGAAAAACCCTAAAAGGCATGTTATGGTTCCCTTCCCCATAAGGAACCCTAGGTCCTAGCCATACGACCTTAAACTATAAGGTACTAAAAATATGGGATGAATGCCTCACCCTATATTTGAGTCAGATCTATGTAGAGGAGTACCTGATCCCATAATTTAATCGATGTCTGAATGTCTATAATGTATCCAGATATACTCTTACCATACATAAAACTCTATGATTTGATTAATCTTAAATCTCCTTAATCCTTCATGGCCATCAGAGATGGAAGGATAGTGTCTTGTAGACACCTTTGTTCGACTATGAACATCATGACCTAGTGGTTCTATATATGTCTCCTACAAAACGGTTGTCAACCAAAGGAAAATGTGTCCTCAGGAAAGTCCTCTTCTATCTCAATACACGTGACGGCTCCCAAGCCTCGTGAAATCCCTCTTGATTCAAGAACCCTCAAAGTCATGGTTTACATTCTCTTTCCTACCCATGTCGTGGATATATCATAACATCATGGCCTGATTCACCTCAGGTATCTCATGAGTCTTCTACATTCTCTTCCCGAAGTTGATCTGTGCACAAAAAAATGCCCCCACCTATTTTTGGTTTTCCTGGTAATGTACATCCAAATAAATTACCCCATTCACGTTTAGACACACCCACTCTCATAAGATATATGTCATGTCCAGAATGGTCCCCATCTCCATAAACATTCACGACCACCAGGGATGGAAGCCGAGTGTCCTACATACACCCTTTTTTGACTATGCATATCATGCCCTAGTGGCTCTGCATATGTCTCCAGAAAACAACCTTCAATCAAAATAAAATCCATCCCTAGGATAGTCCTTTCCAATTTCCATATGTTCATATGACATTTATGTCCCGTCTCACTCACCAAATATAGAAACCCCATGGATTACGACTTACATATATTTCCCTATTCAATTTCCCAAAGATGAAAAAAATTTCAAATTGAACTGAGGAATCATTAACTCTCCATTGGTTAGAGAAAAATCATCTCTCATAATATGTTTCAAGTGTCCTGGTTACATCACATTAAACAGAACCATTCACTAGCTCTCCCATACACATGAAAAATTCATGTGGGGATCGGTTTCCCATTCAAAGCCGACAAAAATTCCCCTAATAATTTAATACATAATCCCACAGATAGGCCTCCCACTGTGGTTCCCAAACTCAAAACAAATCCAATGTGTTATAAATCCCCCTATCCCAATGGAAATGGATGTCCAGTGTCCAACATACAACTTTTTTTACTGTGCACATCATGCCCATTTGCTCTGAATAGTTTGTCTACAAAATGGTCGTCAATCAAAGGCATGTTTTTTCTCATGAGAGACCTTTCCAACATCCATACACCTAAAAAGGATCCCAAGCCCCATATAAGTCTAAAACTCATGATTTCAGGGTGAATAAAAATCCATCATTCATGTTTGAGAGTTATTAGGACATTTTCGACTCTTGAATCCCAAATTAAGGCCTAGGCGATCGGTGACGACGGCGAAAACCTGGAGATTCTGGGTGAGCGGTGACGACGACAACAGTTCTAGCCTTCCCCCCGCTTGGGAGGAAGGGAGATTCGTCAACCGATGCGAGACAGGGTGTTTTTCGACCATTTTCAAATCCATACTTTCTTCCTCCTTTCCCGAAAATCTCCTTGAGCCCTAAGGCGTATGATCTATTCGATAGGTGACCTAATCTTCATCTCTCAACTTCAGAGTTTTCAGAATCTTCTATGCTTCTGAATCTTACCTTGATTGCACACTTTAGAAATGGAAGACCTTCTGTTGATGCCTTCGACAAATTTATCTTCGGTTCGTGGGAGCTACAGGAAAGGGCAATTGTCGGTCTTCTTGATAGGAACCACATGATGATTCGGTTCAAATCAGAGGAAGATCTCATTACTACTTGGTCGAGATCTCCTCACAGTTTCAATGGGTATCACTTCCTTCTATTACGCTGGTCTTTTGACTTTCACATGAAGCGCGATTCACCGTCGACAGCGGTTTGGGTAAGTTTCCCTAATTTTCCGCTTCCCTTCCAGAACCCTGCTATTATTCAAATTCTTGGCAACCTCGTAGGAAGGTTTTTGTGTTCTGATATTCGTACTAATGTTGTGTGCCATCTGGTTAATCCCCGGGTTTGTGTGGAGATGGACGCCTCTCGACGGCTGTTTGATTATGTATGCATTGCCATAGGGGAAGAGTACAGGTGTAGACAACAGGTGATTTACGAGAACTGGATGGGTTTCTGTTCTTCTTGTCACCGCCTGGGACATGAAGTGGAGTTTTTCCGTAGGAAAGGATTATTGAAGGACCAGCTAAATGTTCCCAGTAGAATGGATAGAGAGGCTAGGAGAAGACCAGCGGATTTGGCTCTGAGGGTGGCAGGTGAGTAGAGGGAGCCTGGTCCTGTTGGCGAAGAGGAGGGTTCCCAATCTATAGGAGTGGACAGTCTGCTAGGTGAGGCCACCAAGGCGGCTGTTGAGGAGATTCTTGCTCCTGTTATTGAGGAGATGAATATAGAAGGGGTAGATTTGGATTTCCAGGCACCGGAGGTGGGTGGGCTGGTGGTTGAAGTCAGTAGGGTGCTAGAGGAGGACGAACAAAGTGCTAAAGAGTTGGGGGGATTGGAGGCTTGCTGGAGGCGGAGCTGATTTGGTTCAGACTGTGGGGGATGCGAGTACCGGTCCTATTTTGCAGGTTCCCTGCACAGAAGGGGCTAGAGGTTTAGATCCAATGTCCAAGCCTTTTTTTGCTTTATCCAACAGGTTTGAATGCCTTGGTAATGGTGATGTTGAACCGACTTTGAATAGTGTTTTCAGAGGTGGGGAGGAGGGTATGGAAAAAACAAGAAAGGAGACTTCTATCGGGAATCAGGGTCAAGTAGAGGCCGCCAAGGAGTTATGCATGGATGGAAGTAATACCTCGCCCAAGAGAAGGAGGGGAAAGAGCAAGAACAATGATAGTAAAGGGAATGTGGCCTTGTCCAGTGATGTGGAAAAGGCTCCGAATGAAGATGGACGTCTCCCTTTAGTGGAAATCAGCAATACAGATCAGAGGCTGGATAATTTTGAATGCCCGGTTTCTGTTTTGAGGGAGAAACATAATAAAGGAGAGGAGAACTCTGGGGGAGGCACCAGAACTGTGAGTGAGCTGGATGGGATTTCTTTCAGTGATATTGTCAAGAGAGGGACTCAGAAGATGGATACAAGTGGCAATCCTATGTCTACTCAAACAAGAAGAAGGGTGTGGAAGGATTACTCGCACCTTCTGCCGTCGTTGAGGACCAGATCAGCTTCTAAGCGGAGTGGGGAGGTGGTGATTTCTTTGAAAAAGGGAAAAGCGGCCGTCGAGGCCTCAACTGAACGGCCTATTCTGGAGCAGCTTAGAAGTAGGGTTCAAAGTGCCAACTATTGGAGGAACCCATAGTGGGAGTCGGCTACGGGTGAGGAGGAATCCTGCATGGGTTTCGTAGACGATTATGGCTATTATGATGTGTAATGTTTTGTTGTTCTGGTTTGTTTATGTTTTGTCTATGTATGCATGTTGTACGTTGGGGTACCGGTCCCCTTTAACCTGGTTTTAGAAAATGAAAAAAATGATTTGCAGGAATCCCAAATTAAGGCCCCTGCCCCATAAATTTTGGTCCAAGATGTTCGACCAAAAACATTCATAATATGTCTGATTGAAAAGACAATAAACTATCAACAAAAAAGACACAATACTCTCCAGAGTGAAAACCAGCAAAGGTCAGCCATGGATAAAATTTTCATACCATCTTGTTAAACATATAATATGTATGGTTTAGGCAAAAATTTGGTCTTCTAAAAACTCAAAAGAGACAAAATTCATGTTTGGTTGAAAACCTGTAAAGGGCGGCCTATAAAAAAGTCAAGTTATACCCATTAATCCCATACCAAAGTAGGCTTAGTCAAAAATTAGGGTGATAATAAAAAGAAGATAAAAAAATTTTCGGGTTATCTATATGACCCCAAAAATATTCAAACTATGCTCAGTGAGTCCCTAGGCTCAAGAAAAAATTATATGATTATCTTACCATTCAATTTGGGACTGCTTCTACAACAGAATAACCTCCTTTTTTTTCTGATTAGACCCCATTACGATGTGAGGCACTTGTAGGGTCTCAAAAATATATCAATGGTAAGGAAAATATTCATGTACGTTGGAAGAAGTAAAGAAATACATTATTCTAATGAAAAATTGAAAAGAAAACTCCAGAAATTAGGTTTGGAAAAGGACCCAAGCCTGTTCGTGCACCGATTACCAGGAAAGGTTCATGAAGGAATAAATCATGAACTAGCATAACACAGATGGACTACGATGTGCTGGCTCACGAGGTGCTTTCCAGTGAACAAAAATGTTCGCTATGAATTTCCACTCATGAACCGAAGACGCCGCGAACCGTTTTGGATATAGATAATCTTACATAGATACACCCCACACACCATACCTGCGAATGATGTGATTCCCAGATGAGAAGAAATATGTGGAATCCCAAACCCCCAAAAATCTTGGTTGACTGAGTCATCTGTGGGATAGATTCACTCCATGGGATTCCACAAAAGGTTCCACGTGAATCGTAGATACAGCTTCCCCAGCACTATATAAAAGGTCCACCATGGGAACTGAATAAGGAAAAATGAAAAAATCACATAGGAGACCATATATATTGGAAGAAATAATTCAGAGTGGATTCCAACTTCGGTTTCATATCATAAACGAAGTTAAAACTGCAAACCATGTTTCCATAGGTATAATCAGTCGCGAACCATAAAAATAAGGAACTTAAAAATAATGGGTAAACTGAGAACGTAATTGGTTTCATCGTGAACTATAAATTCCGCACATATGAACTCCCCATGAACCATAGGTTTCAGTACTCTTCTTTCAATATGGGGCTCTGCATAGTGAATCTCTATGCAGATTGAAATCTTCCCCACGTACTACATCAGTATGCAGATGAAACTGAAGCTGCATGGTAGATTACATCTGGGACCACGTGCCACTCTGGTACGTACTGGTCCATACCCAATCCCATATACTACTTCGGTATGAAAATGAATACTTACCCATATAAGACTATGGTATGCATGGCTCCCCCATCTCACATTCGAAAACATTACCAAAATGGGGTATCTTCAGGTCCCTCTCCCCCTGGCTCCAATCTTAACACTCCATTATTGTAAAATCCTCCAAAACTCCTCTCCGAACCAGTCCACTGACATCAGGCCATCACCAACCCCGAATCCATAGGACCTATTTGATTGGATCATCAGGTGCATCAGTTTGAACCTCTGAATCTACATATCCCTGATAAGTGGAGGCATGAAGGCTATCCCCCAACGGTTTGGACTCCTATTATGTCTCCAAGTTTATATTCCCATGGTAACTTAGAGTACAACCATAGAATGCTGACAAAAACCTCCCTGTTCAAGAGATTAAACAAAATCACATTGTTTTTCATTCAATGAGGAATACTGATCATTCATTGGAATCATACTCGCTTCTTCTTTTGATGACAGGTGAGATTCCTCCCCTTTCCTAGAATGCATTTTGGGGAACTACCACTGAGTTAAGTCCCCAAACTTCAAAGAGTTGAGCCGTATGACCTCCAATGTCATCCCACATTGAAGGGTTCATTTCACTATGCCCTTTCACACCATCACCTAGGCTCCTTCAGCTATAGGCCTGACCTCTTCCATTGGAGGGAGAGAAGTTTTCTGGTTTGTTGAATCTCTCACATCCTCTTGTTTCTAACACTGAGCGTGACTCACATGGTCTTAGAGATTTGTGATGATTACAATATCTGCACACCCAACCCATCTTGAACTAAGATAACTCTAATTTCCATTAAAACTAGGATATGTAGAATTATTTCTTGAAGGCTCCAGCCCAAAAGGGGTTCCCTTCCATATGATTCCATAAAAATTAGGTGCCCAATAAATGGTTCTTCTCCTAGGTCCAAGCCATAAACTACTTGAACTATGAGGGATCTGATTCCACTCCCAAGGATACATAGGAAACCCATATTATAGATTCAATAACAACATCAATTCACCTTCCACCCCCATAGATAAAGATAAACTATAGAGTTACTTATTGAAATTCTTAAGTCATCATTTCATCTATAGCATCAAATCCATGTATATCCATGATGATCCTGCAAACTAGTGGTAACCTATGGATACAATCATTAGGAATTAACCAAGGATTAATGAACATATGAACACGACTTAAAACTATAAGAGAGTCCTAGAATAGGTAATAATTTCCCCCAAAATGGTGTGATGAACCCAACCTCTCATCCTCTAGAACAATGGATTCTGTAAGTTTCATTGGCCAAATCATCATCCAACGAGCTCCTGCCTTTCGAAAACAGGTCCATGAATCATGGATACAAAGGTCATTGGTTGTTTTTGGCTCCATGAATAAACCCAATGGAGACCAAATGAGGAAGTGATGTCATAATAAGACTAATTTCACAAATGCATAACCCCATGCAATTACCCTCTAGGACTTTTTGACTGTTGTACCTCCTTCATAATGTGGAAGAGATAAACTGCCTAGTCCCTATGGGGTCAGTACAATTCCCCCTAAAGAATAACATTGTGGATTGGGTCAAAATAAACATGGTGACGTGAAAGTATATATAACAATGGATGAATTCTTGTCACTCATCAGACCATTTATGGCATTTTCCCTAAACACGTACATGTTCCGCCTTAGAGCGAAATAGTCCATCAACAAAACATGTCACTTTGAGAAAATAATTTCCAATTATCACGAACCCCTACAATATTGTGGAAACACTCAACACCTCAGTGTATATGAAATTCTCCCTATATGATTGTCCCACATCATTACTCAACACTTGAGAAATTCAATCCATGATTTAAAACATCTCCACCCCACTCTTATATTTATTTTGGAGTGCTCTTGACCTTAGGTATCCTAATTAGGCTTTTGTGTAACATCTTCCATACTAGGTCCATGATATTCATGACATTAAACTAATTTTTTTAGTTAATGTTGTATAACCTTAAACTATATACCATGATGGTCTAAATATCAATAACTTAATCTGCTATCAAAATAGACACCCAACTCATTAGGTCAAAAACCCGTAAAGGGAGACCTAAGAAAAAGTCAATTCTATGACTGATAAACTCTTCAGTATCAGAATTTAGGAAAAAATAAGGGCATAAAGAGACAAAATTCATAAAGATCATAGGGTTTATATCCCTATTAAATCACAATATCTGATTTCTAGACCCACTTGTTCAATAAAAAGTTAAGGTAGTGTTTTTCACATCTCCTCACCAAGAGAATATGTTCATTAGGAGGGGACACAACTTTTAGGTTACTAGAACCCTTCTAAGATTTTACATCTTATTCAAACCACACCCCATGATTTAGGGTGTCTTAAATCACCATAACCTTCTATATCCCTTGGATAGAATATCTGACTTCAAGGTCCCTTTGATTGACTATGCATACATGCCCATGGCTTCTGCATATGCACCTATGGTTGCCAATGAAATGTGTCACTATAAAAAAGAACATCCCAATTATCGTGAGAATTGAAATCATCATAGAAGCACTCAACTTCTCAGAATGTATTAATCGCTCCTTTTATGACTATACCATATCATTCTCCTGACTCGAAAACTCTAGATCATGATTTACAGTCTGCACACCAAACTATCCAAGCAGATTTGATATCCTCGATGGTACATCACCATGTTTCATGGCCTTTCTCAAGGATGGATTGTGACACATAATTTCGTATCCACTGATGGCCAACATCTCCATATTCAAAATAATAGGTTGTAGAGATCGAGATTCACTTCACGATCTAGCTACCCTAGGTTTCCAGAAACCTTTCTAGATAGCCTTCGTCGCATGCCCAACTTCGTCATTTGGACGTTTGAGTATTCGAAAATCTTTCATACCCTTTGGTAAGAAGTGTATATCGTATTTTTCTTGGATTTATTCCAGTGAATAAGAGAATTGAACCACCAACTAAAGTAATCTTCCCATTTCTAGAAAAAAGTTTCAACCCATGTGTGCCTTTACAACACTACAACAAACCCTTACATTTCATGATGTCATGGGACATACTTGGAATTGTTGCACCACCACATACTCATAGACACAAAAAGTCATGTTATTAATCATATCATCCATACTCCAACTGTCTAGGTTGTCTTAGTATCCCTAGAATTTGAACCTCATAAATATTACCACCATAAATATTCCATATACCTTGGAAAAGAAACTCGGCTTCAAGGACCCTTTTCTTGAATATACATACATGCCCATGGCTCCTGCATATGTTCCCATGGTCTTCAACCAAACATGTCACTATGAAAAAGGGAATTCCTATCATTGTGAACCCTAGAAATACAATGGTAGTATTCATCACCTCATAGTGTTTTGAGTCATTCCAAGCATATACCCACCACATCTTATGATCATATGGTCCAATCTAAGAGAACATAAATAAAAGAAACAGATGGTCGGAGCTAAAAGACCCTAAACAAAATCAACAAAGGGTCCATGATAAAAGACCCTAAACTAAAGAAATATATGGTTCAATCAAAAATACCTTAAAAAAATCAATAGATGGTCTAAGATGGAAGACCCTAAACTAAAGAAACAGATGGTTCGATCTAAAATACCTTAAACTAAAGAAACATATCACACGAGATGAAAGACCCTAAACTAAATAAACATGTGGTCCAATCTAAATGATTCTAAACTAAAGATCATGGAAATTATCATGAGTCCCACTACATGGCCTTATCACACTCGAGATTCTTTCCACAGATATGAAAAGCACTAATTCTTCAGAATATATCTCCTGCCTAGATGACCACTCAACACATTAGGTGATCTCATGATAGCTGGAACATATTACCGAGATAGAACCTGTAGTGTCCCTATCCTTTTGCACATAAAATTACATGATTTTAAGAATAAATATATATCAGAGTAAAAACCAAGGATCGTAAATTCTATTGTGTTTGAAGACTAGGTATATAAAACATAAAACATGTGACTAAAAAACATGTTTATTTAATCTTAAAATTGAGCTCCTAACTTCCATTGTTCTCAAAAATCTTCATAGGGTAACCATGGGATAACATGAAAAAAGGGGTGATCTAAAAATACCAGTAAGGGAATGACCATAAAAACAAAGCATTAGTAGATGGGATATAAGGCATGGCATGATGATATAAAAAGGCATGTAACATCATAACATATAAACATGAAATCATATAAACATGGGTCCTAATAATGTTGAAGAAATATAAAAACGAGGTTTTCGTTGATCGAGGATAACTTCTAAGACCGTTTCACATGGTTACACAAGCCAAGGCTAACCTCCAAGAGCATCACACATGGTAGCATAAGCCAAGGATAACTGCCATGATCGTTGCACATAACATCTCATGAGATAATAATTTACCTAATTCATTGGATCTCTATCTAGTTGAAACCATATTAAATTTCCTTGAATATTTTTACCACAGAAATAATAATATATAATCAATCTTACATAAACATAGGGGTTAACCATGGAAAACATTGGGCACGACAAACATGTCATTAATCCTAACAAATAGACGTACCATAAAAGTGCCCATGAATGAAAGGAACTAAAATATAGATGAAAATTAATAAGGGAAAACATTCATGTATAATTTTATGTGATTTCAATTATAAGTGAAAAAATTTAAGAAAAATAAATTATGAAATTTTGGCATTAAAACATTTTTGTGTGGTTTTTATGAAAATACTATAGAGCCTTTAAAATAGATAAGGGAAGAATCCTTTATATAAAACCATAAGTGAACCAAGAAGTTTTTTATAAAAAAATACTGATTTTATAAAGGGAATTGTGTCTTAAAACATAATATATAGTTCACTTGAAATCGAGTAATAATTAGGTAAGTTCCCTCAGAACAAGCTTGCTTATCAGGAAGTGTTGATCAGGGAATCAGCTAAAATCTTGTACATACCTGATAGAGAATGATGAAAGGGTCTCAAAAAATGAATTTGGTATGAGTAAAAAAAAATAATAATTTGAACATAAAAATATAAGATAAATTCATTTTGTTAAAAGGATGATAAGGCTTCCCGAATGAAAAAAGGAGGTTCCGGTACAATCTCTTACGAATTATCGGCATGGTATCAGGTATTCTTAAGAGAGATTAATCAGATATAAAGGAGGTTTATCATACCTTATACATCATAGGGATAGTATGGGGTTGTGGGGGGTGTGGGGGTGAAATAATACCCCATAATTAGGTATTACACATAAAAGGGCACAACATAGTGGACATTCTTGAGTAAAAGTGAAATAGAGAGGTTCCCTTACCTTAAGTCTGATGGTGTTCTCCAGTTGAGATTAATAACCTGAATAATAAAATTAGGTTCATTAATTTATAATTCCAGAACCTATTATATATTTAAAATATTTATTTTAAACTTTTTATGTTCATTCATGGACTTTTTTTATTGGTTATGAGGATTAATTTTATTGTTCGGGTATGTTTTCTTCCATGGTTTTAAAGATCAGTTCACTTATATTTATGTTCGGATACACATGTATGATGAAAGTGGTTTTCCAGAATTGAAGTTCTAATACATTAGTTAAAATAAAGAATATTACATGGTTATAAAATTCATTTGGTTGTTTGTTGTAAAGGTGAATCGTTATTTAAAACATTAATGATAAACCCTTGGATTAACTTGGCGATTTTACTCACAATTAAATTGTTTTGTTTTATTATTTTACATCATTTTGGAAAAAAGATATTCGAACATCAAATAAGATAAAATACATATATTATGATATGGTTCAACCATTAAAATGGTTTCATGACCAGTCTAGAATATGGTAATACAAATTGAAAATCCATTGTCCTTGAATGTGGGAAATCAACACATCTCAGATAGTGTTTTCATTTATAGTATAAAAGAAGGGAGAGGAGAGATTATGATAAAATAAACCATTAGAATAAAATAATTCCCATAAATTTAGTTTACTAGATTTTTTATACTATTTGGGTGAAGGGAGGTGAGGAAATAAAAAATGAAAGAAAAGAACTCGCAAGAAAATAAAATAATTGAAAAGAGGAATTTACCTCTTGAGATTATCTCCTTTGAGAGACTCTTAAGGGGAGAGGATTTCATATTTTGAGGAGAAAAAAGGCTTCTGGACATTTAGGAGGATCATGGGGATATATTTGGGAAGAATTTAAGGAAGAAAAAATGCTTAAAAGGAGTGAAGAGAATATGAGAGTGTTGGTGGTTTTTTATAGTGGAGGGGAGCATAGATTTCTTAATATTTTAATCATTAGTTTATTATATTTCCATTAGAAAATAATAATAATGATTAATGTGACAAAAAATAGTAATATTTTAATGTGACTTTTCACCAATGGTCATTTATATCATCCATTACTCATGAATGATGGAGAAATTCAGGTTTTACAATTAATTGTGAATTATCGTATTTTACTATTCATAAAAATATTCATGTATTTATGAAAAATCCAAAAACATTACCATAAACGTTATTTGATGTGTAGAATATAAAAATGAACTCCATATATCCAAAATAAGTTTCAAAATATGATTAATTTATTTTTAATTAAAATCCTAATTAACTTGAAAAATATAGTTTTTCAAACTATAACTGACTTTATAATGCTTTCAAAAATTGCATAAGGTATTATAAAATTATCTTAAAAGCATAAGAGATAAAATTATTTATCTATGAAAACCTTTTAGGAAAATAAATTTTCATTTTAATTAATTAATTATTTATAATTAATTGTTTATGACTTACAAAAATAACAATACTTTTACTCTAGTTATATTATCACTTATAAGATGCCTAAATTTTATTTCAAGATTGAAGGGTGAGGTTACTATTCTTTTAGAATATTTACTATTCATAAGGTTCATATTACAATTCCTAAGGGTATGTTACTATTCATAATAGTATGTTACTATTCACCAAAAAAATATGTTTATTCCATTAGACTCCAAACATCTTAATGATCGCAACCGTGTATGTAAGATTTTTGAAATTCTAATAACAAAGGTGACAATATTATGTTTAAAGGTCACATAGTACTTAGTAGTTCATTGTGTTGTGATTTCATGTGATTATATGAAATAATTATAAGAAGGGGTTTTCCATTGATAAAACATTGGGTCGTTACATTATTCCCCCCTTATGAAATGTCACTTTCAAAATTTATTTTTTAAATTCTAATCCATAAATAGGTGCAGGTATGTTTCCTTAAATGACTCCTTTAGTTCACATGTTGCCGATTTATACTTATGTTTATGCCATAGTAATTTGACCAGGTGAGTAGACTTGTTACATAAAACATTATCTCTATGATCCAGGATCTTCACTGGCTACTCCTCTTAAGAAATATCAATCTCAAACTGTACTACCTCTGAAGAGAGTACATGTGAAGGATCTGGTATTTACATTCTTAAGAGGGATACATGGAAGACATCATGTAATTTTTCCACGGTAGGTGGAAGTGATATTCGATAGGCCACAACCCTGACCCGATCAAAAATAACGAAGGGGCTGATGTAACTGAGAATTAGACTTCCTTTCTTCCCAAAACTCATGACCTTCTTCCATGGAGATATGAAAAGAAATTCCATGTCTCCAACTTTGAACTCAAGGTCTTGTCGATGATTCAATGCATAACTATTTTATCGACTTTGGGCTACATTTTTGTGCTGCTAAACGGTTTTCACCTTCTCCACCATTTCTTAGACCATTTCAGGTCCTAGTAGCTTATGATGACCGACATCATCCCAACATGTCGGTGTTATACACCATTACCCACAAAGGGATTCATATGGTTCCATTCGAATGTGAGAGTGGAAACTATTTTAGTAGGAGAATTCAACTAGTGGAAGATGTTAGACTCATCCTCCTTTGAGGTCCATATAACAAGATCTCAATATATCTTCAAGTGTTTGAATAGTTCGATCATATTTAAAATCAGTTTGAGGATGATAGGATATACTAAAGATCAGTTTTGTACTTAGATCATGTTGGAGACTTTTCCATAACATTGAGGTGAATCTCATATCTCGATCAGATACAATATATAGTGGTACACCATGCAGTCTAACCACTTATTTGATATATATCCATGCAAGTTGATCTATTGAGAAGCCCTCTCTAATTAATATAAAGTGATTTGTATTTTTATGACGATCCACAATGACCCATATAGAATTGTTTCCTATGGATATCCTTGGAAGTCCAATGACAAAGTACATGGTGATGTTCTACCACTTTCGTGTTTTTATGGGTAGTGGTTGCATCATCCCATTAGAATTATGTCTTTCAACCTTCAATTGTTGACATACCAGGCACATTGATGTATACCTAGCAATCTATTTCTTCATATTGTCCAACCAAAAATTACCTTAGATATCAATATACGTCTTTGTTCTCCCAGGGTGAATAGATAATGTTGAGCTTTCTACATCATTTAAAAGAACCTTCTTTATCTCTGGATTTGATGGTACACATAATCGTGACCCAAATATTACAACTCTATCCTCATCAATCATGAACTCATAATATTTCCCATTTTTAATGGCTTCCACCCTTTTCTGAATTTCTACATCTTTTCTTTGAGCATACTTTATTTTCTCCAAGGGGTATGGCTGAGAAAATATTTGAGAAAGTATTGATGATTTCCTTCCCATAACAATTCCCATGTCCATACTCGTCAAATATAAGAATATTGGATCCTTTTAAAATCCCATCATTGATAAAGATGGAGGATCCTTTCTACTTTGAGCATCCACCGCTTTATTTTCCGTATTGGGATGGTAGTGGATTGAGCAATCATAATCCTTGATGAACTATATCCATATTTACTGGATCATATTAAGATCATTTTGTGTGAATATATATTTTAGATTCCTATGATCATCATATATCTCACACTTCTCCGAATACAGGTAATGCCTCCAAACTTTCCATGAGAAGATCATATCCACCAACTCCCTATCATTCATAGGATTGTTTTTCTCATGGATTTTCAGCATCCTTGAGGGGTAGTCTATCACTTTATCATTTTTCATTAGCACACAACCTAAGAATTTGTTTGAATCATTGTTGTACACCACAACGTGTTCTCTACTTTTTTAGAATCTGAGTATTGGTGTAGTGATAAACCTCTTTCTCAACTACTTAAAATAGTCTTCACATTCCCGAGTCGAGAAAAAAATCACTCCCTTCTGTTTCAGCTTGGAAATTTGGTTTGAAAATCATGAAAAGTTATTCACAAATCATCGATAATACCTGGATAAACCCAAAAAGCTACAAATCTACATAACTGATGTTTGTCTGGGCCACTCTTCAATGTCCTTTTTCTCGGAAGGGTCCACAGATATCCCTTTACTAGTGATAACACACCCCAAGAATGATACTAATCTATCCAATACTCACATTTAATTTACTTTTCATATAGCTTCTCCGTTCAAAAATTCTTTTACATTGTATTCAAATGCTCCTCATGTTCCTCCTTTCTCTTAGAGTATATCAGAATATTATCGATAAAGACTACCAGAAATTTGTCGACGTAATCTCTAAAGACTATATTCATTAAATCCATGAAAATATACGGAGAATTAGCGAGTTCAAATGGAATCAAAATGAACTCATAGTTTTCATACACCATTCAAAAGTTAGTCATGGTAATATATTCATTCCTCAGTTTTTACTGTCGATACCCCAAACGAAGGTCCACAATAGATAAATAACTGGCCCCAAGAAGCAAATCAAAAAATTCATATATCTGTGTAAGGGGATACTTGTTATTTATTGTGATTTTATTGATCCCGTGATAGTCAATGAAGAGTCTCAATGATCCATCCTTCTTCATGATGAAGAGGACTAGTGCAACCCACGGTGAAGTACTCCGGCATATAAAACCCTTCTCCAAATTCTCATGTAACTGTTTGTTCATCTATTCCAAGCTATACAGTGTCCATTCTATAATGTTTCTTTGATAAAGGAATAGATACAAGAATAAGTTCAATTGTGAAATCAACCTCTCAATCTAGAGGAAGACAATACAACTCCTCAGGGAATACATCAGTGTATTCCCTCACAATGGGCATGTATTCAAGAATTATCATCTCCTTTGTCTCAATCATTTGACATAGACATGCTTTCTCATAAGGAATTAATATCCACACATGAGATAATGATTCTAAATGAGATTCATCTTCATCTTTACACTTGTAGAGAATTTTAGGATGCTTCGGGATGTGAAGAGTGATCTCCCTTTCCTGACAGTTGATGTTGGATTTCTACAGAGATAGCCAATCCATGCCCAAGAAAGTGTCAAAGTACAGTAATGGAAGTATGAAGAGATTTTTTTGGAGGTTCAATCCCCAAACATTATACAGAGAGTAGTTATAAACCTTTTATGCAACAATTGACCCATTTTCTATTCTCACAGATAACATATCCTTGACATTTTTACGTGGTGCTTGAATAGTTCTACAATACTTATAAGATATGAAATAATGTGTAGAACCAAAATCAAATAGTATGTTCTATATTATTTAATGAATAACTAGAATACATGTCACCAAATCATTATATAGCTACACCTCATCAGTAGTGATAGCATAATACCTTACTTGTTTCTTCGGAGGTTATTGGTGATTTCCTCAAACAACCCTTAGATTAGGGAAATTGTTTTCATAATTCCCATGCTCCTTGAAGTTGTAACACTACTCTATAGGATAAGTGTTGATCTGAACCTTCCATTCTTATACCACATTAACATGATTATTTATATCCTTTTGGCATTTTTATCCAGATGTCCCAGCTTTCCACATTAGAGGAAAATCTTGGTTCTCTTTAGATAGTTCTCATGATGCTTCTTCGCACAATTTTTACACGTGCGATTATCAGGCTTCTTTACATCATGGAATTTATTTGTTGAAATTCCCATATTAGATTCCATTTTCCTCTTTTGGACTCTAGTCCCATGATACCATTGAGAGTTTTCAATCTCTATTTCAAACTTAAGGGCACAACAGACAATCTCCTCATAGCTTTTGAAGTCTGAAATTGCCAAGGCAGTTTGTACACTCAGCTTCATTCCACTAAATAAGTGGCCCATCGTGCTTTCAGCGTTCATAACAAAGATAGAGGCATACCTTTCAATCCTTGTAAAGATTTAATCATACAACTTCATGGAATCATCTTCCTTTAGCTTGAGTATGAGGAACTCTCTTTTCATCTTGACATGGAGGGTTTGGGGAAAATATTTGTTGGAAAAAAAATCTCTTGAATTCCTCCCAATTCATGGAATCATTTTCCTCATGGTACCTCGTATTATTGATTAGTGTCCACCACTGATCAGCTTCCTCATCAAAATGATAGACCGCAAGTATGAAATTCTCTTCTTATAAGCACAAGTGGACAAAGAATATATTTTCAATGGAGTTAATATACTATTCCATGAGGATGGGATAAGACTATCCACTAAACATGAGAGTCCTTTTCCGCAAGAATGATTCAATGGAAATGTTGTCTTTCCTTGGAGGATAAAGGTGTTCCACGTGATTCAATTTATTATTCATAACATGAGATAATTGATCAAGTACTATCATTAAGTTCTGAGTACCCATTCCCATCATATGAAGTATATAATTAGGTCAATATTCGCATTCCCTATCACATTGATTATTGTCACACATTGTTATATTTCCCACCATTAACTAAGAAAAAGAATGTGCAATTATAGGTCTTGAATACTTAGCAATTGAACATAAAAAAAACTTTGAACATAAGAGGATAATCTTGTAAAAGAGAAGTATATCCTAACTGGTGATTCCCATTGTTTAAATCATGGTTATCCTTGATATATTACATAACTAATATTCTTACTTGCTTCCCCCCTAAATAATTTTTTTTACCAAGATCATTAATTTACCAAATCATATCCCCCAGGAGTGTAAAACCAAGTGTGTAATAATCCTCGTTGTCGTGCACTAGTTTATGTTTCAGTATAGTGTAAAGAGGTGTTTTTAGGTTTTACCCCTAGATACATCGGTGCCATAACCACCTCTAACTATTTGTATCCATAAAGGGATTTATTTTCTTTATGACGAACTTACTCTACAATTGCAATAATTTAGTGGTGTTTTTTAATACATAGTCTCATCCTTAAGGTTATTACAGAAGTTCACTATTCCTAATCTCCAAATATAACTAGTCCATCCTCTAATACCAACTATAGATACCCTACCCTTTTACACAAAACATTACATGATTTTGAGAATAATTATACATCAAATAAAAATCCATGGATCATAAAGTCTAGTGTCTTTGAATACTAGGTATATGGAACATAAAACATGGGACTATAAAAAATCAATATTTAATCATAAAATTTGGCACCTAACTTATTTTGTGCTCATACATCTTCATAGGGTAACCTAGGGATAACATGAAAAAATATATGAGCTAAAAAGACCAGTAAGGGAATAACTATAAGAAAAAATCATTAGCACATGGGATAGAAGGCATGACATGATGATATAAAAAAGTAATGTAACATATGGAATAATAACATATAAAAATGGAATAATATAAAAAAGGGTCATAATAATGTGTAAGAAACATAAAACATTACATTAGAATTAATCAGGGCTAACCTCCAAGACTGTTTCACATGGTAGCACAAGTCAAGGCTAACTGCCATGAGTGTTTCACATGGAAGCACAAGCCAAGATTAACCGCCAAGACCATCGCACATAACGTCTCATGAGACTCAAATTTGACCAATTAATTGGATATCTACTTGGTAACAACCATATTTACTTTTCATGAATATGTTTTCCATATAAATAGTCATACATGATCAATCTTACATAAACATAAGGGTTACCCATGGAAAGAATTGGTTACAAAAAACATGTCATAAAGCATAAAAAATGGGCATATCATAAAAGTGTTAACGAAATAAAGGAACAAAAATATAAATGGAAATTAATAAGGTAAAATATTCATGTATCATGGTATGTGATTCCATGTAGATGTGACAATATATAAGAAAACTATTTAAGAAATTTTAGCATTAAAACATTTTTGTGCAGTTTTAAGGAAAATACTATAAATCCTTTAAAATAGCCAAAGGAAAAATCCTTTATATAATACCAAAAGTTAAAAAAGAATGTTTTCATTAAAAATTAATGATTTCATAAATACAATTATGGCTTAAAATAGAAGATATATTTCACTTAAAATTGGGTAAGAATTCTAGAAGTTCCCTCAAAACAAGTTTTCTTATCTGAGAGTATTGAGGAGGGAATCACAAAACTACATATATATATCCTAGAAATATAATGATGAAATTTTATTGAAAATGAATTTGGTACAGATGAAAATTATTTATAATAAGAACATAAAAAGGTAAGATAACTTCATTTTGGTGAAAGGAAGATAAGGCAACCCGATTGAAGAAAAGAGGATCAGGTAGAATCCCTTACAAATTATCTGCATGGTATCAGGTGAACTTAAGATGGATTAATGAGAGAGAAATGGGTTTTATCATAATTTATAATTAAGTGGAGGGCTTTGGGGGAGGGGTTAGAAATCATACCCCATCATTAGGTATTACACATAAATGGGCACAACATAGAGGACATTCTTGAAAAAATGTGAAATAGAGATGATCCTTTATCATTAAGTTTGATGGTGTTCTCCACATGAGATTAATTAACTGAATATTCAAATTAGATTAATTAATTAATAATTCCTGAACCTCTTATATGTGTAAAATATTTATTATAACCTTTTTATGTTCATTGATGACCTTTTTGATTGGTTATGAGGTTCAATTTTATTGTTTGGGTCTGTTTTCTTCCTTGGTTTTAATGATCAGTTCACTTATATTCATGTTAATATACAAATTTTTGATGAAAGTGGTTGTTTGGAATTAAGGTTATATGAAATTAGTTAACATATATAATATTAAATGTTTAGAAAATTCATTTGGTTATTTTGGTTGAAGGTGAATCATTATTTAAAACATTAATGATAAATTCTTGGATTAACTTTGCTATTTTGCGGACAATTAACTTGATGTGTTTTATTATTTTACATCATGCATGAAAAAAGGATTAAATAACATCACATATGATAAAATAAATATATTATGATCTGTTTCAACCATTAGAATTGTTTCATGACCTGTATAGAATATAGTAATACAAATATAAAACCTGTCGTCCTTGAATGTTAAAAATCAACACTTCTCGGACGGTGTTTTCCTTTATAGTATAAAAGGAGGGGGGGAGATATTATGATAAAATATCCAAATATCATAATATATTTCTAGTAAATTTATGTTATTGGAGTTATCATACCATTTGTGTGAAGGTAGGTGAGGAATGAAAAAATAAAAAAAATAACATGATAGAAAATATAAGAATTGAAACGAGGAATTTACCTCTTGAGATAATATCCTTTTAGAGCCTATTAAAGGGAAAATATTTGGTATTTGGATGATAAAATGGGATTATGGACGTGGGTAGGAGCTTGGTAAGAGGTTTGGGAAGAATTTGAGGAATGAACAAGGCTTGAGAAGAGTGAAGATAACCGGGGAGTGTGGGTGGTTTTTATAGTGGAGGGGATGAGAGTTTTATTAATATTTTAATCATTAGTTTATTATTTTTCTATAAGACAAGCAATATTTATGATTCATGTGACCAAAAACAGTAATATGTGACTTTTATTTCGAACCAATGATGATTTACAACATCCATGACTCAAGCATGATGCAGAAATTTAGGTTTTTGCATTTATTGTGAATTATCGCATTTTATTATTCATCAAAAAAATCAAGTGTTTTAGACAAGTCCCAAAAATTAACCCAAATCATTTTTTGATGTGTAGAATACAAAAATGAACTCATGTTTTCAAAAATAATTTTAAAAATATGATTAATTTAAATTTTAATAAACATTTTATCAAAATTTATTTGAAAAATACATGTTTTTAAAACTACTACTAATTTTATAGTGGTTTAAAAATTTACGTAAGGTCTTATAATATTATCTTAAAAATAGAATTTATAAAATTATTAATTTATTATTATTTTTAGGAAAATAGATTTTATATAAAATTAATTAATTACTTATAATTATTTATTTATGACTTATAAAAATACTAATACTTTTACAATGGTCATATTATCACTTATAAGATGACTAAATTTTATTTATACATTCAAGGGTGATGTTACTATTCTTCTGGAAGATATACTATTCATAAGGGTTATATTACGTTTCAAAATGGTATGTTAGTATTCATAAGATTAAGTTAGTATTCACCAAAAATTATGTTTATTCCAATAGACTCCAAACATCTTACTGATCGCAGTTGTGTATATCGGATTTTCAAAATTCAAATCCCATAGTCGAAAATATTTTATTTAAAGGTCACATAGTACTTAGTAGTTCATTGTGTTGTGATTTCATGTGATTATATGACATAATTATATGAAGGGATTTTCCATTTATAAAATACGAGGTTGTTACAAAAAATCGTATGGATAATCCTTTGTGAGCATATCTCAAAGTTAAGTGGTCAGGATTTCAACATCCAATTCTGGGAAATCAGGTTCATTCATAATGAAGTAGGGTATCTGTATCGACAATAATTGTAAAAACCGAGGTAAATAAATAATATGAAATTTTCATATTTATCCATATTTTTGAAAAAAATATTGATATGTCTTTAAAGGGGACACTATGCTCGATGGCGTACCCAACACGCAACAACGAGTTTCTTGGGAATCTTACGTTGCACTGTAATAATAAAATTATATTATTTTAAATGGTAGATAACATGTAGCCGTTGTATTGGCGGGAATGTATAGAAATAACTAAAATATGATTATATATGTTTTTAAATATTTTTACATTTATCCAATAAAAGATAAAGGCATAAAATACAGAAAGAATTCAATTTTAGGCGTATATGCCCTAGTTTTCACTAAAGGTTCACTTATCACCTTTTGATGGAGAACCGTCATTAAATATAGTTTTGTTCACTCTTATACATTATTTTGGACCAAATAAAACTCTTCTTAAGAATTGGGACATCAAGATTTACTTTGTGTAAATTTTTGGTATCTTTCTGATAAAGTTCATTTTTTAATGAATAGTGTAAAATGTTGTATTTTAATTCAAAACCTCTTTTTAATATAATTTATTTATATGATTAGATTATCTTTTGAATTGGTTTTAAAGTAAAATTAGAATATATTTTTACCATTAAATCCAATAGGTGTCGTTGGAATTAATTTCACATTGAAATCAGACTTAAACTAGTGTCAATGTTTTGATACTTATTGTTTTATAAAAATACGCTATTTGCTCTGACAGCGGGAATTAATTATTAAATTAATTAATGTGACTTATATGTTTTGAATTTTGTAAAATAGACTTAATTTTTGAATTTGGAATATCAAATATATCTTAGGGTGAATTTATAGTAATTTTCTGAAAAATTTCAATTTTTGATGAATAGTGAAACCACTAAGTGGTAATCAAGCAAACTGATTTTTCAGTTAAATGAAAGTTCACCACTAATGTGTATTGAATTTTGAAAATATGACATACATGGTTGTAATTAGTATGTAAAATTTGGTTCAATGGGATGAAAATAATTTTTTGGTGAATAGTAACTTTTTTTCATTAATCGCGCTTAGAGGTAATTAGTGTAATTTAAGGTAAAAATGATATTATAAAAATATGAAAATACCATGACACTTGTCCTTCCCCTATTGGATGAGTCATGGCCGACCAAGACAACCCATGGGTAAACTTAGGGACCCCATGGAGCCACTTTGGTTGGAAAATGACATTAATATATATTTATTTAATGTTAAAATTAAATTGACACAAACATGAGTTGTTTTACTAAAACAGTTTTTAAGTGGGGTTACAAAAGTCCAAATTTTGACTATAAATATTCATTAGAAATTAAAAAGATTTCCTACATAATAGTAGTTTTTTTTATAATTTTTAGATATTAAATAATTTAATTTAATTACGAGATCATGATGATGCAACGATGACCTCATTAATGAACAGTTTAAATAAAATGAAACGATAATATAAAATATAAGACCTAAACTTTTCCAAAAACTATTGGATGGGAATATTTCGAAGACTTATCATCGTATCTTCGAAATATATCAATGTGGGACCTTAGAAATTCGAAACACTTTTGAAAATAAAATAATAGTTTCATGATTTCCAAAAGTGCCCCTCCTCTCCTCTTATAAAAGGCCCCCACCTCTACCTCATTTCACACACTCCTCAAGCCTTTGGCTCGGCCATACCCTGCCCATTTACTCTCTCCACATCCCTCTCCTCATCCTAGAGGATTCCCTTTTGGTCAGAATCCTTTCAAATGAATCCTTTAGGCTCAAATGAAAAGGAGTTACACTTTTAAAGGTAATTTTTTCTCTCATGTTCATTTGTTTTATTTTGATTCTCCAACTCCCTAAAATCTTTTTATTTACTTTTTTTTTGTAACAACACCAGTATATTCAATATACTAGGATGTTGTTATAAGATTTATTCGAGCTACACTCTCACACAACTACATCAAATGGTTAAAGAACATACAGTTTCTGTGGATGGCGAAATTCTGCCTCCCGAAACGATGATTGTTCAACACTCATATAACACCATCAAAGGTGGCCATTTAGATGACACTATATTTATATATGATATATAATATGTTTATGTTTTACTTAAGCTTATGTATTTTCATTTGTTTCATAACTTTATGGTTTCCATTGTGGGTAAACACGATAATTTCATTTTAGGAAGTGCGGACTACCGCCCCCTCAAAGTGATTTGATTCGTTAATGCCATACGTGGGATGTATAAAGGATGGATTTAAAGTTATTATATATTATGTTATAATGGAATTATAATATACCTATATATCATTATTTTTTCTTTCCATTAAAGTATGAGATAGAAATGAAACTAGCGTTCATGCCTACGTACGACTTACCGTCTCCATGAACGGTGCATTTCATTTATTACCTCTAAATGATTATGTAATATTATAAATACATGTATATTATGGATATATATGATATATATGATAACCAAATCATGAATATAATTCTGTATATAATGAACCTTTGACCACACAAACAACATGTAATTGTAAGAAGTCCATTTTCGACTAAAGAACCAAATATTGAAAAAACAAACAATATTAACTTAAATGATTGCACAATGTTTATAACATTGAAATAAGTGATATAAAAGGAATAATGAACTTTAAGAATGTTCATAAGAAAGTATAAATTAACTCAAATTTATTATTCAGGACGTTAAAGAATGATCGAGTCAAGTCGGACCTGAGGTAAGGGATCCTACACCTCTCTTTCTTTTTAAGTACACTCTTTTATGTCATTCCATTTAAGCTCATATTTCTTATGATTGGGATGTTATTTTATATTACTCCCACTGTAATTATTATGTTCATATGATGAGAGACCCTATTTCCTCTCATCAATCCATTTTGGAAGTTTCATGTGGCGCCGTTAGGCTGCCGAGTTTTCGTAAGGGATTTTTCATCTCACTTTTATTCCTGTGAGATTTATGCTACATTTGCCACAATTTCATTTGAGTGGTTTATGTACTGCCCATTATTACACTACTTTTGTAATATAATTCCATTTATGGGTATTTACATATTCATTGTATGACACTTCTTCGATGGGGTGTACTTTTCGAAAGTTACCCAAGTCGGTAAGGGAACCTTTCACCCTCCATTTTTTTAAAAGACTTCATTTGTTATGTCTTTTAATTCACATAATATTATGTTGGGATATGTTATTCTATATCCTGATTGATGTAAATTCTATTTCCAAGTGATGAGATTCCATTTTTATCTCTCATCAACTCATTTTCTGAATTTTTGAAGTGACGCCGTTAGGCTGTCGAATTTTACCAAGGGAACTTCTTAACCCAATTTCCATTCTTTGGGTTAATCTCCTACATTCAAATTACGTCATGATATTATTTTGTACTATCTTGTATTTGTACTTTCTTTATGTGTAATTATAGAAAATACAAATAATAGATTTATTTTATTTAAAAAAATTATCTTTGTATGGGACTTCGTCTCAATCTCCTTTCATTGAGGAATATTTTGTTTTATACACAACCTTTTTTTATACGGTGTATAAAACCCTTTGAATTTTAAATTTATTCAAAAGGAATCTTTTTTTATACGAAGAGTTTACTAAAAGACAAAAGGGAATGTTTTTGTCATACGTATGCGGCGACAACGACTTCTCCGCCGTCGTGACCGTTATTTGAGTTTCAGCTTCCTCTACAAGCCATACCTTCTTTTTAATAGAAAAACAAATACCATGTTTTAATTTTCTTTTATTTTGGTATCGAAAATGGTTTTCATAATGTTTTTATATCAATGTGTTGTATTGATATCTTGTGATTGAAAGGTGGGAATGTTATGTTTCCTTTATGCATGTTTTATGTGATATGATTATGTTGAGGTTCTTGGGAATTATTATGAAAACGGGTGGTTCCGTGACAAACTAAGGGCGGGTGAGCCCGATATAGCTCTGCAATGCATTGGGTAATGCGAAGGAGTGAAACGTTAAGGTTTCTCCGAAGAGGTTTAGGGAATATACTGTGATGGGTATTCCAAACGTAACCAAGAGGGTTACTCCCTACGTAAGAATGTTATGAATGCCTCAAGTTACCTATATGTCTTATGATTTCGATGATTTATTCATGATTTGATGAGGTATGTTAAAGTGCCTATGTTTTATGGGTAAAGTATGATTTAATTATTATGTATATATGAACTCATGTTTCCTTTCCATATTTTTTATAACCCATACTGAGCTTTTTATGCTCATACCAAGTTTTTGAAATGTTTTTCACAGGTCAAGGGAAAGGTACATGTTGTTATGATAGTGTCAAGGATGTGTCAAGAAAGAATCCGTGTTTTATTTTAAATATGTTTCCGTTGTTGGGAAGAATGAATCCTGTCTTTTATGTAACCACTTTGTTTAAAGGTGGAATGTAATGCAAGTTTCAAGATCTAATTCTCTAAAAATCTAAACCTGAAAAGATCCTCATCGTGTAATCTTGTGATAACTCATGATTGTGTAAGGTTTAAGGCTGGGGCCTTATAGTTGGTATCAAAGGTCGGTTTAGATAACTTTAGAGGTTAGGGTATTCTCTAAGCACAAGTGACATTACCATAATGGTCGGGATTTCAGAAAGAGTCCTAGTTTTAGATAAAGTGAATGAGTAAGTATATCTTAGTGTTTATCTTCCTCATTAGTACATGATGGTTATGTTGATATACTCACACTGACCTTTTTGGTTTTAGTAAATGGCTGGATCTAGCAGGCACCAAAGTGACAATGGGTTTGAAGGAAACTGTGGTGGTTCTCTGATTAAGAGATTGGATGAGATGGGGGATTCAATGAGGAATTCATGGTTGTTCTAAACCAACTATCAAGGAGTCATGATCAACCAATTCATCCTTGGTGAGTTCTCTAATGCATCATGTACGAGATGGCCAACTCGATGTGGAAATTCAGGTAATAATTATTAAGGTAACCATTAGGGTTTATATGATCCTTACTTTTGAGGTAATTATGGGTTATTATATGTTATGATGGAAAATGAAAGGCATGAGATAATCTTGAGGTTAAAATATGTTATGATCATCTTTGAGGATTTTATCTCATTTTGGGGAATGTTTTAAGAATTATATAGTTTTGGAAAAAGGACAACACACAGACTGTGTGACTACCCGTCGCGTCGGAAAAAGCTGCGGGAATCGAACCCACAACCAAACTGCGACTGGTATTTATCGCCTACCACTGGACTACGTGAAGTCCTTGGTTATTTTGACTTATTATTTCTAGTTATATGATTTTATCAATTAAGAGTAAGTTGATTTTGTGTTATTTATGAAAATGATTAACCTATCATGGAGGATATGTGATTAGGTTAATTACTTTTCAATACGAAACTTTAGGAGCAACTGATGTTGTTTGGAGATAAATGTTACGATTTAACTTGGAAGACTATGTGACTAAATCCTTCAATCATTTGGGTTTCAATATTATATTGGTTTACTTTGAAGAATTTTATGGACAAATTGTTTATCGAATGATCCTTGTTGAACTTTGGGTTTTGTTTGACAAATTTTGGAGATTAAGCATAGATTTTCTTTTTAAAGGGTTATCCTTTTCTAGATTATCTGACCTTGTACTAACCTTTTTTGGTTTTGGTTTTGGTTAAAGCCTAAAGACATGGGATGTATATAGTTCTCTTTGGTGGATAAGGTGATTCTATAGAAGTTGATTATAGTACTCTTAATGTGAACAAGTCTTCCTAAATACTCGTATTTTGGAGAAAATATGAGCTTGTGTAAAAGTTGAAAGTCAACATGATAAATGATTATGTTTCCCTATGAATAAATTACTCAATAAAAAGTAACTTAAAACAAAAATGTTGTCTATTAACTTTTCCTACTGGGGAATCGAATACCGTTTAACCCATCACAAGTTTGTGATTTTCTTGTGGTTAACTTTCTCCTAAACATGTTTTCTATCACCCTCCATCAGAACATGACCCTATGTTTTCTCCTCCATGTCCATGTTTTCCTACATGGATTCCTAGTATGGGTTAACTTGGGTGACCTCTGTACTTATCTTTCTTTATTTTAAAGTGTTTGTTTTACCGACTCTTGTTCCGATGTGGGATTTTCAAGGATGTTTCCAAGCTCAATTTTAAAAATTGCGAGGATGCAATTCCCAAAAGGGGGGAAGGATGTAACACCCCAGGTAAATAAAGAATATGACATTTTCATATTTATACATATTTGTGAATAAAATATTGATATGTCTTTAAAGGGGACGCTATGCTCGATGGCGTACCCAACACGCAACAACGAGTTTCTTGGGAATCCTACGTTGCACTCTAATAATAAAATAATATTATTTTAAATGGTAGTTAACATGTAGCCGTTGTATTGGCAGGAATGGATAGAAATAACTAAAATATGATTATATATGTTTTTAAATATTTTTACATTTATCCAATAAATGATAAAGGCATAAAATACAGAAAGAATTCAATTTTAGGCGTATATGCCCTAGTTTTCACTAAAGGTTCACTTATCGCCTTTTGATGGAGAACTGTCATTAAATATACTTTTGTTCACTCTTATACATTCTTTTGGACCAAATAAAACTCTTCTTAAGAATTGGGACATCAAAATTTACTTTGTGTAAATTTTTGGTATGTTTCTGATAAAGTTCATTTTTTAATGAATAGTGTAAAATGTTGTATTTTAATTCAAAACCTCTTTTTAATCTAATTTATTTATATGATTATATTATCTTTTGAATTGGTTTTAAAGTGAAATTAGAATATATTTTTACCATTAAATCCAATAGTGGTCATTGGAATTAATTTCACTTTGAAATCAGACTTAAACTAGTGTCAATCTTTTGATACTTATTGTTTTATAAAAACACGCTATTTGCTCTGACAACGGGAATTAATTATTAAATTAATTAATGTGACTTATATGTTTTGAATTTTGTAAAATAGGCTTCGTTTTTGATTTCGGAATATCAAATATATCTTAGGGTGAATTTTTGGTAATTTTCTGAAAAACTTCAATTTTTGATGAATAGTGAAACCACTAAGTGGTAATCAAGAAAACTGATTTTTCAGTTAAATGAATGTTTACCACTAATGTGTATTGAATTTTGAAAATCCGACATACATGGTTGTCATTAGTATGTAAAATGTGGTTCAATGAGATGAAAATAATTTTTTGGTGAATAGTAACTTTTTTTCATTAATCGCGATTATAGGTAATTAGTTTAATTTAAGGTAAAAATGATATTATAAAAATACGAAAACACCATGACACTTGTCCTAACCATATTGGATGAGTCATGGCCGACCCATACAACCCATGGGTAAACTTGGGGACCCCATGGAGCCACTTTGGTTGGAAAATGACATTAATATATATTTATTTAATGTTAAAAATAAATTGACAGAAACATGAGTTGTTTTACTAAAATAGTTTTTAAGTGGGGTTACACAAGTCCAAATTTTGACAATAAATATTCATTATAAATCTAAAATGATTTAATACATCATAGTATTTTATTTATAATTTTTAGATATAATATAAATTAATTTAATTACGACATCATGATGATGCAACAATGACCTCATTAATGAACAGTTTAAATAAAATGAAACGATAATATAAAATCTAAGACCTACACTTGTCCAAAAACTATTGGATGGGAATATTTAGAAGCCTTATCATCGTATCTTAGAAATATATCAACGTGGGTCCTTAGAAATTTGAAACACTTTTGAAAATAAAATAATAGTTTCATGATTTCCAAAAGTGCCCCTCCTCTCCTCTTATAAAAGGCCCCCACCTCTACCTCATTTCACACACTCCTCAAGCCTTTGGCTCGGCCATACCCTTACCATTTACTCTCTACACATCCCTCTCCTCATCCTAGAGGATTCCCTTTTGGTAATAATCCTTTCAATGGAAGCCTTTAGGCTCAAATCAAAAGGAGTTACACTTTTAAAGGTAATTCTTTCTCTCATGTTCATTTGGTTTATTTTGCTTCTCAAACTCACTAAACTCTTTTTATTTACTTCTTTTGTAACAAAACCAGTATCTTCAATATACTAGGATGTTTTTATAAGATTTATTCAATCTAAACTCTCACACAACTACATCAAATGGTTAAAGAACATACGGTTTCCGTGGATGGCGAAATTCTGCCTCCCGAAACGATGATTATTCAACACTCATATAACACCTTCAAAGGTGGCCATTTAGATGACACTATATTTATATATGATATATAATATGTTTATGTTTTACTTAGGCTTCTGTATTTTCATTTGTTTCATACCATTATGGTTTCCATTGTGGGTAAACACAATAATTTCATTTTAGGAAGTGCGGACTACCGCCCCCTCAAAGTGATTTGATTCGTTAATGCCATACGTGGGACGTATAAAGGATGGATTTAAAGTTATTATATATTATGTTATACTGGAATTATAATATACCTCTATATCATTATTTTTTCTTTCCATTAAAGTATGAGATAGAAATGAAACTAGTGTTCATGCGTACGTACGGCTTACCGTCTCCATGAACGGTGCATTTCATTTCTTACCTCTAAATGAATATGTAATATTATAAATACATGTATATGCTGGATATATATGATATATATGATATCCAAATCCTTAATATAATTCTGGATATAATGAAACTTTGACCACACAAACAACATGTAATTGTAAGAAGTCCATTTTTGACTAAAGAACCAAATATTGAAAAAACAAACATTATTAACTTAAATGATTACATAATGTTTATAACATTGATATAAGTGATAAAAAAGGAATAATGAACTTTAATAAGGTTCATAAGAAAGTAGAAATTAACTCAAATTTATTATTCAGGACGTTAAAGAATGATCGAGTCAAGTCGGACCTGAGATAAGGGATCCTACACCTCTCTTTCTTTTTAAGTACACTCTTTTATGTAATTCCTTTTAAGCTCATCTTTATTATGATTGGGATGTTATTTTATATTACTCCCACTGTACATATTATGTTCATATGATGAGAGACCCTATTTCCTCTCATCAATCCATTTTGGAAGTTTTATGTGGCGCCGTTAGGCTGCCGAGTTTTCGTAAGGGATTTTTCATCTCACTTTTTTTTCCTGTGAGATTTATGCTACATTTTCCACAATTTCATTTGAGTGGTTTATGTACTGCCCATTATTACACTCCTTGTGTAATATAATTCCATCTATGTTTATTTACATATTCATTGTATGACACTTCTTCGATGGGGTGTACTTTTCGAAAGTTACCCAAGTCGGTAACGGAACCTTTCACCCTCATTTTTTTTAAAAGACTTCATTTGTTATGTCTTTTAATTCACATAATATTATGTTGGGATATGTTCTTATATATCCTGATTGATTTAAATTTTATTTCCAAGTGATTAGATTCCCTTTTTATCTCTCATCAACTCATTTTCTGAATTTTTGAAGTGACGCCGTTAGGCTGTCGAATTTTACCAAGGGAACTTCTTAACCCAATTTCCATTCTTTGGGTTAATCTCTTACTTTCAAATTACGTCATGATATTATTTTGTCCTATCTTGTATTTGTACTTTCTTTATGTGTAATTATAGTAAATACACATAATAGATTTATTTTATTTAAAAAAATTATCTTTGTATGGGACTTCGTCTCAGTCTCCTTTCATTGAGGCATATTTTGTTTTATACACAACCTTATTTTATACGGTGTATAAAACCCTTTGACTTTATATTTATTCAAAAGGAATCTTTTTTTATACGAAGCGTTTACTAAACGACAAAAGGGATTGTTTTTGTCGTACGTATACGGCGACAACGACTTCTCTGCCGTCGTGACTGTTATTTGAGTTTCGGCTTCCTCTACAAGCCATACCTTCTTTTTAAAAGAAAAATAAATACCATGTTTTACTTTTCTTTTATTTTGGTATCGAAAATGGTTTTCATAATGTTTTTATATAAATGTGTTGTATTTATATCATGTGATTTAAAGGTGGGAATGATATGTTTCCTTTATGCATGTTTCATGTGATATGATTATGTTGAGGTTCTTTGGCATTATTATGAAAACGGCTGGTTCTGTGATAAACTAAGGGCGGGTGAGCCCGATATAGCTCTCCAATGCATTGGGTAACGCGAAGGAGTGAAACGTTAAGGTTTCTCCGAAGAGATTTAGGGAATATACTGTGATGGGTATTCCAAACGTAACCAAGAGGGTTACTCCCTACGTAAGAATGTTATGAATGCCTCAAGTTACCTTTATGTATTATGATTTCGATGATTTATTCATGATTTGATGAGGTATGTTAAAGTGCCTATGTTTTATGGGTAAAGTATGATTTCATTCTTATGTATATATGAACTCATGTTTCCTTTCCATTTATTTTATAACCCTTACTGAGCTTTTTATGCTCATCCCAAGTTTTTGAAATGTTTTTTACAGGTCAAGGGAAAGGTACATGATGTGATGATAGTGTCAAGGATGTGTCAATATAGAATCTTTGTTTTATTTTAAATATGTTTCCGTTATTGGGAAGAATGAATCCTATCTTTTATGTAACCACTATGTTTAAAGGTGGAATGTAATGCAAGTTTCAAGATCTAATTCTCTAAAACTCTAAACCTGAAAAGATCCTCAACGTGTAATCTTGTGATAACTCAAGATTATGTAAGGTTTAAGGCCGGGGCCTGATAATAATTTCTAAAATTATGGAATAGTGAGATATCATACAAGGATGAAAATTGGATAGAAATATTTGAAACATCAATCATTCACAGTATGAAAGAGGGAGATGAATCTCAACATTTTGGACTCTCCCTAAAACCTCAACAAAGAGTAGATTATAGTGAAAAATTACGGGATGTGGTACAAATAAATGAGTAACAAAAAAATTGGGTTGTCAATGCTGTGAAGATTAGAAAGAATTATGAAAGATGATAGCTCAATATTTTTTATCCCATTAACTTTAGTAAAGTCTATTGATATGACCTGACTGATTGACCATATGTGTGATCCATGCTCACCACTATAACATCATGGTAGGAAACCACTTCTCTTCCCTCCCTTTTCAAAGTCTTCTGCTCAAATTTTGGAGAACCATAAGCCGTATGAAATAAGAATGTGGCACATTTCAGACAACGATAACTAAAATTCTTGAAAAAAATAAATACATAAATAAGAGACAACAAAATCATGCGCATCACATGAGTTAGCCAATGGTTCGTGAACCACATCATGGACTTCATGAATTTCCTAATCTCTGGATGACTCGTGGGGTGCACAAACCCTGCCAGGAATCATTTTCATCACACAACCCCCCTTGGATACATTCGATCATGTGACCCAAACATTGTCATGCAAATCATAAGAAATAAAACCATCAGGTTAGCGAATCTCACAAATCCATCAAGGAAACCATAACCCTCATAGAATATGTCTAACTGATTACCAAGGAATAGCTCTCTGATGTGGAATATGAGTTCCTAAGTAGCATGTGTAGGTTCTGGGCGCAGTGGAAGCTTGGTTGGGCTTGCAACCACCATTAATTTTTAGAACGATCAATGATTATTCATGTATCAATATGATGATGAACACTTTCCTCCATGGAATAAAATCAATGATTTAGATAAATAATGAAGAGGCCCAAAACCTTTAGAGAGGATCATTCACATCATGTGTATAATTAATTTAATTAATTTCATAAAAAAGAATATATAAATCATCATTATTTTTTTCATTGATGATTTTGATTGTTTGGAATGATACTTCCGAATTATCTCATTGCGCTTGTGAGGATCCAAACCAGACTCCCTCTAGCGGTGATCCAAACATGCTCTGATGGAATATGGTCAACTCCACACATTCTTTGGGTTCTAGCGCAGCGAAGACAGTGTCTTGTATCAATCGTTCTTGATTTTTTTTTATTCATCTTTGAAGAACGTCTCTCATTATTGAGAGGGGCGGGAAGAGGATTCTAGAGAGAAATTGTTTAGCTCAACAATTCTCAATTCACAAGGTGTGCAGTTCAGTATCTGGCAGAATAGACTCACGTGTCTATTTATTGACATGGGGCTTTGATTACAATATTTTATTGCGTAAGAGAAATTAAATACATTCATAAACTTAGAGGAAACCCATTCTATTAATAATAATATCACGCCATTATTTATGGTGCACCAACTTTCACAAAATAGAATTATAAAAAAAAATTCATGTCACAAATTACTAGCAGTGTTATTTTAATTTGTGCCAACTAGTTAAATAATTATTTATCATCTTGTAAATAATTAATTTACTATCGGACCAGTATGTTTCTGCATCAAATCCACTTCCAATTATTTAACACTCGAATAAATAAATAATAAATTTATTCTCTTAAATAAATATTTTATTTCAAAACTAGTAAAAAAATATTAATTAAATCTTCCATAAAATTAATAAATATATTTTACCCACAATCGAGTGAATAAATATTTATTTAATTTATGAAATTATTTTAACTTTAATAAATTTATTCCACTATCTTGAGAATAATATTTACTAATTAGATTTAAATATAATTTAATCAAGACCACCATAAACACTTAGTGTGTGACCCTCTTAGATTCTTTCTGCTTGGCATTAGGTGAGTTTGCCTACTGCCCAAGAGTACTATCTAGCAACGGTTCATGTCACCCAAGATAAAGAAATTGAATTCAAAACAATGGCATCCAAATAAAAATTCTCATTGTGTAATATAATACCTTTATCGCAATATCTCATCAAGCAGGTTTCATGTTAGTTTCATCAAGCATTATGGTTGATACGTTGTTGTTTGACTGCCAGAAATAAACTCGTTATTACACCATTGAAATAACATTTTGTGTGATAGTTCTATTTCAATAAATGGGATGAGATATCAACTTCCATAAATGGAAGATAAAAATCCTCCCTTGACTTATCCATTAATAACATGCCACTCGTGATGCATCCAACATACCCTAATACCCACCAACTGTCTTCATGACGATTTTTGTCAGTAAATAAAAGTGCGTGAGTCATGAAATGTTTTAATGATAATATTAAAATCTAAGGATCATTACACAGGATCACAAATAGAAATATCTGATGACACCAAAACATTCGAAATTCCTAATGGTGGGTCTATTCTCATAATCTCCTATCTTAGAGATTACCAAGTGATAACTTCATTAGATGAAGTCTCGTCTTCTTAAAAGTACTCGCACATGAAATTCTATATATTATGTGTCCCATCATAGTATTTCATCCAACTATAGAACTATATTTAAAAATATTGTTCTATCATTTGAAGGTTCCCATCATAGTAGGGAACTTCCATGACCTTATAAATGAAACAAATACACTTACACTTTATTACATCATAGTCATGAAGTGCAATGAAAAATATAAAATAAGATGATTAATATTTAAATACATTAAATATCCATGTAATCAAAGTACAAACAGTTGGCTCTAGGAAACCAACTCTAAAAAACTCCCACTTGGACTAGAGCCAACTGCCTACGACTTTCTATCCTCTAGACCTCACATGATGATCATGTTTATATAGATTCAAGGTTTTTTTCAAGGGGTCCTCTACATTGTCTTCCGTGGAAATACTACTCACTGAAAGTTCAACTCTCTGAGAAAATTCCCTCAATAGATGATAGTTCTGAAGTATGTGATTCATCTTATGATGTGGCCTTGGATAGTTTGTTAGAGACACTGTAACAATATTATCACAGTACAGTGTGATGGGATCTTTATTGCTAGGTATCACATCCAGGTCCTGGACAAAGCATCACATCCAAAATTCTTACTTTTCATCCTCAGAAGCTGCCATATATTCAGAATCTTCTATAGAATATGAGACCACACACAACGTTGATCACTTCCAGCTCACTACACCTCCATTCAAAGTGAAAATGTATCTTTTTTGTGACTTCATGTCATCTTGATTAGCCTATAAACTAGTATCTTCATATCCTCTGATGACTAGTTCCTCATATCCTCCATAAACTAGGAATATATACTTAGTACGCCTTAGATACATCTGGAGAGTCTTAACTACCATCCAATGGAAGTCACCTGGGTCAGCTTGATATTTTCCTACCACACTCAATGCATTGTCGACATCAAACCTAGTACATAGCCTGGAATACATGACTGACCCAATCACAGATGCGTTTGAAGTTCCTTGCAATATCTTTCATTCCTCATGTGTCTGAGGACACAAGTTATTGGAACAATGAATTTCATGTGACGTTGTAAAAAATCCCCTATTGGATTGTTCCATACGAAATATTTTCAGTATATTATCAATTTATGTACATTAACTTAGGCCCAACAATCTCATAGATCTGTCACGATGGATCTTGATCCCAAGAATATATGCTGCCTCACCCATGTATTTCATTGAGAATCATTATTTCATCCATGCCTTAATAGATTGTACGACTGGTATCTCATTTCAAATAAGTAATATGTCATCAACATATACTATTAGGAAATAAAATTGCACTCCCACTAAACCATTTGTAGAAAAAAGGCTCACATTCATTCTTGATAAAACCAAATTTTGTTATGGATTCATAAAAATGAATGTTTCAAGACCTGGATGCTTGCATTAATCAATAAATGTATTTTTTCAAATTGAATACCTTATTGGCATCCTTTGGATTCATAAACCCTTTAGGTTGTGTCATGTAGAAATCTTTCTGAAGGTTATCGTTAAGGTAGTATGTTTAGAAATCCTTTTAAAAAATATGATCGTCCTGGTAAATGATAATGGCCAATAAAATTATGTAGGATTTCATAATTCAAAACGGTGAAAAGGTTTCATCATAGTCAATGTCTTTATATTGTTTGAACCCTTTTAAAACAAGTAGTGCCATGCAGGTACTGACTTGTCCTTCCATGTCTAGTTTCTTCTTGAGTACCCATTTGAAACCAATTGGCTTTACATCAGCTGGAAGATCTACTGAATCCGAGACTTTGTTTTGGTACATGGAATCCAATTCAAAATTGATGGATTCTTTCCACTTGGAAACATATATGCCACTTACTGCTTCCTTTTAGGTTAGAGGATCATTATTATCAACTAATAACGAGCCACCAACCCCAGTAAGAAGAAAACTATACCATTCTAGTTCTCTAACCTCTCTTGTTCTCCTATATAGTTCTTGTGTCTCTCAAATAGTTCATTATTCCAAGGGGATTTGTGGAATCTTCTCCTATATCAACTCTTGTGTACCTTGAGCCTCAAATTAATCTAAGTCTATCTCGCTCCCACTATCTCGTTTGGAGACATTCTCCCTCTCAAGGAATACAGAATGTCCAACCACTATAAACTTTTAGTCTGAGGGGTTTTATTGGTATTATCCTAATGTTTCCTTGGGGTATCCTATAAAGGTACACTTTGTTCCTTGGGGTGCATGTTTGTTACCTAAATAGGCCTTAACAAATGCATAAATTCCCCACACATGTAAATTTGATAGCATGGATTTCATTCCACTCCATAGCACATATAGAATACCATTTATCAGTTTAGTTGGTACTTGGTTTAGTATTTTCACCACTAATTGTAACAAATGTCCCCAAATGGGTAATGGAAGACTCTCATGACTCATCATTGATCTCACCATGTCCATAAGGGTGTGGTTCCTCCTTCCACTCCCACCATTCCACTGGGGATTGTAATGAAGAGTGAGTCAGGATAGGATCCCAAACTCCCGTAATTAATCAATAAAGTCTTGATTAAGATATTCTCCAGCTCAGTCTGAAGAGATTTTCTTAATCTTGTTATAAAGTTGGTTCTCAACATCATTCTTATATTCTTTGAACTTATTAAAAGAATCCATCTTATTCCACATTAAGTAGATATATCCATATCCACTAAAATTATCAGTAAAAGTTATGAAGTATGAGTACCCTCCCCTTGCTTCAATAGGAAATGGTTCAAATACATCAGTAAGAACCAATTGAAGAAGTTCTTTAGCCCTTTCAACATTCCCACTAAATTAGGATTTGACAATTTTTCCTTATAAACATTCACAACATATGCCATGTGGCTTGAATTCGATAGAATCAAAATATACATCTTAATGTAATTTTTTCAAGCGTTTCTCGTTTACATAACCTAGTCGGTGATGCCAAATTTGGGTGTGCTATGAGTCATGTGAAGTATGTTTGTTATCAATTTCCGTTACATGGTTTGTGAAATCCACCACGTAAAGACCATTGTATAAATGTGACCTACCAAAACAAAAGTTATCATTACAAAAGAAGAAAAATTCATTTCCAAATATGAAAATAAATCCATATGTATCTAATATAGATACAAAAATAATGTTTTTAGTAACATACAACACCTAATAACAACCCTTTAACATCAAGATCATCCCAGTTGGCAGTGTGAGGTGGTAGTCTTTGATAGCTACAACGAAAATTCTGGATCTATTGGCTACTCGCAGATCTACCTCCCCTCGTTCAATATTTCTGAATCTACACAGTTCTTGTTTTTTGATACATATTTGAACACCAAAATCTATATCTAATCCCAAATTTTTAGAAAAAATAGATTTCATTTGATAAAAAATACACCAAAATCTTCCCCTTGCTTCTTTGACTGGGTGAAGTTCTTCTTCCAGTGGCTTTTCTTGCCACATGTGAAATAAACAGCCTCATGTTCGCTTTCCTCAGCTATGATCTTCATTTTCTCGGAAGGATGTGATGCTGATTTGGGCTTAAATCTCTTCACCCTCACTTTAATCTTATTAACAATTATGACAGAGGGCTTTCCGCACATCATATCTTTGTCTACATGGGGAATGAGGATAAGAAGATCATATAGAGACTTCCCAATGTTGTTCATGTTAAAATTGACACCAAAGCAGGAGAAGATCTAAGGGAGTGATGAAAGATTGAGATCGGTACCAAGTTATTTGGAGATTTTAAACCCAAGAACCTCAAGGAACTCAATGTAGCCAAAGAGCATGACTAAATGAGGCCGGCTGGGGAACCCTCTCCAAGCATACTCTAAAATAGTGCCTTGGATATCTCAAACCTTTCTTGTCTTGTTCTCTCCTAGTAAAGACCACAGAGGTTCTCGAGCATGCTATAATCATCCATGTTTTCATGAGACTTCATGAGATCACAAGACATTTATGATATCATAAAAAATTGAACACTAAAAGCTTCGTTCATATGTTTCTCATAGACTAGGAAATCTGCATCCCTCGGCTCTTTGGTAGGCAGATCAGGCAATGCTAACTCCAACACATAGTACTTCCATTCATGGCATTGGATAACCTAGATGTATCTAAAAAATTCCCAGAAGTTACTTCCAGTGAGGATGTTTTTTTATCTAGAATTGATCATAGGGATAGTGTGGTTGACGAGCTTTTCATTTTTATTATAAAATAAAAAGATCAGATCATTATTACTTTCTTTGATTACATTTTATGAGAAATAATAAATTAACATTATTAAGTCTCCCACTACTTTATGAAGTCCAAATGTCCCTCACCATTGAACTCAGAATATTTTATTGACATGAAATTCTAGTGGAAAGGATCCATATTCCCCTTCGTATAACCCCAACAAGGGTTGGTCATGCTATTTGAACGTATTTAGGTAGGCGGGTCTTTGCCAACTACAGGCTTAGATTTCATTGATCTGTTGAGTGGAATCCACAATCCTAAAATCCTCACTTTGGATTTCCTCTACTCTGGCCTCAAATATTACACCAAGACTAGAAAGGGATACTCTTATTGATTTAATGTGGTTAATTCAACCCAAATACTTTCCTATGGGCTTCCTGTATAAAATTAAGTGTCCCAACAAGGGTTGGTCAAACACATAGTTTTATTGAGTGTATCTCTTAATCAAGTAACAGAATGCTTAGCCCGACTTAAAATTTTATTTGAGGGATTTTTATCTCTTACACATGAATTGATTATTATCATTACCACATGATTGTTGATATTAATTTGAAATTACTAATGTGATTAACAATGTCTTGATAATATTTACACATAAGTCCTGGTTTATTTTATTTTCATCTGGCTTCCTTGTTTAATTCATTAATTTTGTGATCGCGACAACACATCCATAATTTTAAACCACGAAACTGAAAGAAATAAAATAAATATAATGGTATGATAATTAGCTTTTATAATGGTTAGTTTATTGAGAATTTGATAAACTTACCGTGACCTTGCAGGGAAACACATTGGACCTTCTAGGTTTGTGTTTAGAGATTTTCATATGTCTACCTCTCTATCTCCTCATATTTGTTTTGTCTCGGCACCAACTTGAACCCCCTACACTAGGTTGGAAGTCCCATACATTACATATTCTTGTAAACTCACACACCGGTGAGGGGTAAAATTGGGATTTACATAAAAGAATCCTTAGGCACGTAGACCCTATATATTAACGGGGAGAAGTATTACAGGACGATAAATTTAATATAAATAAATAAATTGAAAGAAACTATCTACATAAAATGGTCCTGGTCTATCTCATGATCATCCATACATGTAACGATATTTATGAATAAATAAAACGAGTAATAAATTGTTTAATCGTTCTTATTTAAGATAAATCACACTTGAATCAATTATTTATCATCTTTAATTAATCAATTATTTTCTCTTAAACCTTTTTATGAATTTCCTTGAGATTCTCATCCATCATAATTTTAAAAAAATAAATTCATTTAAAATTATGTTTGTACGCAACATGTACCTTAGAGGAAACCCAGTTAATTCTTGTACATAAGTAACCAATGAGTGGAAATGAACATTGCGCCGATGTTAAATTAAACACACATATATAAAACACCTACCACATGTTGTGCCTCAACTTTATGCTAGCACCATGGTATATGTCTCAAGGGATTGTATAATATAATAACAAATTTTAATAAATCTGTGTAATTTTGATGAGTACATGGCATGTAGTTCCAACTACATGGTGTGTACTATTGTTCACCACACATTCTAAGTACATGCTCGGGGAAATGATGTGTGAGTTTACTTTGGAAATCTTCGGAGCACACGACATGTCTAATGGGCCACACGCCGTCTAGTTCCTCATTACATGGTCTCTAGCTGGGAAATCCATGTATGGGGTACAAAGTCTATCCCTAACCCGAAGGGATGATAGGATGTGTTATCCGGATACCATGTTCCACCTATTCTTTGTCAACACAGGGAGTCATTAAGATAGAAAAATTAAAATGACACATCTTGGTTTGGTGGACCAGACCCGATGCATTGAACCTTGACTAAACGGAATATAATTCCCAATACATGCCTTCTGTTCTAGTGTTGTACGGCCAGAAACCTTTGGCACCATCAGATGAGAACCTCTATTTTATTTGAATCAAAATTAAAAGAAAAAATCATTTTTGAAAGGTGAATGAGAAACGAAAGAGGGTAAAAAGATCTTGAGATTCAGATTTGTAGAATTATTAACTTGAATTGAAAAAAATAAATTATTAAATGCATAAATCATCAATGAAATATTCAAATAATTATAAACTATGATGTAACCGATATGATACCACTTAAAGGTTCTGGGTGCAGTGGAATCAGGGTTGGTCTAGCACCCAACATTATTTTTTACTGTGATTACTGATTATTTCGGGATCAATACAATGATTAAAACCAGTCTCTATGGAATAAAATCAAATATTTAGTTAAAGAAAGAAGAGGCCTGAAACCTTTAGAGAGGATCTTTTACATCATTTTTATAATTAATTTAATTAATTTCATTAAAAAAGAATACCTGGATATTCAATATTATCATTGTTGAGGATGTTGATCATCCAGAATAACCCTTAAAATTATCTCATTGTTCTTGCAAGGATCCAAAATATAATCCCTCTATCACAGATCCACATGTGCTCTAATGGCCTCTGATCGACACCACTCGTTCTCCTGGTGCTAGTGCGGTGAAGCAATTGTCCTGTGTCAGTCGTTATTGATAACTTTTTGACTATCCTTGAATAACTTCTACCATACTTGGGAGGGTCAGGAAGAGGATTTGTGAGAGAAATTTTTTAGATCAACAATTCTCAATTCACTAGGTGTGCAGTTCGGTACATGGAACAATAGACGTACATGTCTATTTATTGACATGGGGCTTCAGTTACAATATTTAATTGCATAACAGAAATTAAGTATATTCATAACCTTAGAGAAAACACATGATATTAATAATAATACCATGTCATTATTTATGGTGGAGAACTAGCACCAAATAGAATTATAAGTAAAATTTTGTGTCACAAAAAAATAGAAGATTTATTTTAATTTGTGACAACTAGTTAAATAAATATTTACCATCTTATAAATAATTATTTTACTACCAGACAGGTCTTGGTCTTCTCAAACATCACATTCATTTATTTACCACATAAATAATTGAATAAATAATTTATTTTCTTAAATAAATATTTTATTTACAAACTAGTAAATAAATATTTATTAAATGTTCAATAAAATAAATAAATATATTTTACCAACAAACCAGTGAATAAATATTTATTTAATTTTTGAAAACATTTTAACTTGAATAAAATTATTCCACTCTATTGAGAATAATATTTATTAATTAAATTAAAATATAATTTAACCGAGACCACCAGAAACACTTTGTGTGTGACTCTCTGGGATTATTTCTTGTTGGCATTTGGTAGGATTGCCTAAAGTCCAAGAGTTTTATCTATAAATTTGTCATGGAACCCATGAGAAAGAACTTAAATTCGTAACAACGACATCCACATACAAACACTAACTATGTAATATAACCCATTCGTCGTAATATCTCATCACGCAGGTTTCATGATAGTGAAATCAACTTTTTATACTTGATATTATGTTCTTTAACTTCTGAAAATAAACTCGTCATTGCACCATGGACATAGAATTTAGTGCAACAATTGTATTTTAATCAAAATGTTGAGATGTCAACTATCATAAATGGAAGGGAAAAATCCTTCCTCGACTTATCCATAAATAACATGCCACTCGTGACGTACCCAACGTACCCTAATTCCCACCAATTGTCTGCGTGATAGTTTTCTTCAGTAAATCAAAGTGCACAAGTCGTGACACATATTAATGATAATCTTAATGTCTAAGGATCATTACACATGCTCACAGATTGAAATATCCAATGAGACCCAAACATGAGGAAATCAAATTGGTGGTTCTGTTCTAATAATCTATTGTCTTGGAGAGTACCATGTGCGAACTTCATGAGAGAAATTATCATCTGCTTATGAGTACTCGCACCTAACAGTCTGCATGCTGTGTGTCCCATCATAGTTTTTCATCCAACCATAGAACTATATTTAAGAATATTATTATATCATTTATAGGTTCTCATCATATAAGGGAACTACCATGACCTTATCTATAAAAAAATACTCTAAGACATTATTACATTGTAGTCATGCATAACAATGAACAAAATGCAATAATATGTTTAATATTTTAAAAAATTAAATATCTATGTAATGAAAGTATAAATAGTTGGTTCTAGGAAACGAAATCTTACTGCAACATTTCTTGTTCCAAAGCTCCGAAATTCAAGATTCACGGTGTGGGCTCATAGACATGGTTTTAGAGCAGGGTTTGCGGCATGGTATTGCGACATAAGAAACAATGGGAAAACTCTGAGAAGGAGGTAGTTGATGGAATGAATTTTCATCGACCCTTATAAACAGAGAAGTTCTTGGAATACCAGCGGTCTCCCCGGTATAAAAACCATCACCTGAGGCATTGGTTTATGACACCATCAAGGACATCAGCGGGCATTTAGTTTCCTTAGAACCAAGTCCCTAACCCCTTGTACATCGCTTCTAAGGGCTTGAATTTTTTTACTCCCACCAAATAAGCATCGGAAAAATCATAAAGAAAGAAATAACTTAATATGGGTTTTATTTTCACCAAAAAAGAAAGATAGAATGGGATTGTCAAAGACTCAAAGTTCCTCTAAATGACTCACAATCGCATTACAATTTCAAGATAATTCAAAGTATTCACATATGGTGCATAACCCACAAACACACTACAGAGAAATACTAATTTTAGAAGGGGTTATTTTTAAGATTATAAGGGGTTATAACCCCTTCTAAACATATTAGTGGCATTTATTCAAACAAATACTAATATGGCCGCTTACTTGTCGTTAGCATCAGTTTATGGCAAGCACTCATATTATAAAATTGGTGGTGGTTATATTATATGGGGTTAAAGACCATTGAAATCTAATAAATTTAACTGGAGAAAAACTCAAAGGGGGTTAAAACCACCTCTAATCAAAAAATTTAAAATTCCATATGGAATTTAGAGGCGGTTTTAACCTCTTATAAACAAAGGGGAAATATTAGAGGGGGTTATAACTGCTTCTAATAAGAATGTTTAAAATTCTAGGGGGGGAATTTAGAGGTGGCTTTAACCCCCTTAAATAGGGAGAAAATATTATAGGGGTTTATAAACGCCTCTAATAAAAAAGCTTAAAATTATGGGGTGAATTTAGAGGTGGTTTAAACCCCCCCTAATTTGGGTAAAAAATATTTGAGGGGGTTATAACCACCTCTAATATTAAATTTTGTAAATACTAAAGGCGTTTTTAAGCCCTTATATTTTAAAAAATTAATTTTTTGAAAACATAAAAGGGGGTTAAAACTACCACTAATATAATAACACATTTTTTTTATAAAAAAAAATAAAAAATTGTTTATATTTTTTTAAAAAATACAAACCTCAAAATAAACTCCCCCAACCAAAATTCAAAAAATATAATTTTAATAAATAGATATTTATATGATAAAAAATTATTATTGATAAAACTTAATTAAATTAATCATCACAATATGTATAATAAATAAGATATAGAGATTTTATAAAAAATAGATCACATAATTTTTCAAGATATTAAAAACCAACCCTATAATTAAGAGATTTTACCAAAATAAAACTTCTTCATAAGAAGACATCAAAACATTCACCAAAAAATCATAGAATTCACCAGATGAAAAGCAACACCCTCACAACAGGATGAAAATAACCACCCATACCACTGGATGAGAAGCACTGACTTTATCTCCAAACACACAATGACATCAAAAAGCACTATCAACCTAGAAAAACAAATAATAATAATTAATGGTCAAGAGAACAAAATAAAGAAAAACAAGAAAACAAGAAAAAAGATTTCCTTGCATATAAATTCAACATATATCATTTTCAAAACAAGGCTCAACACCTACATATACAATACAATGGAAACATGGATGTATATGTTCCATATCAACAAGAAGACTTAAACATTTTAGTCATGAAAAAATTATAACATTAAGCATGAGCATATTTGGATCAAACAAGAATAAAAACCAGCCTTCCATGGAGGATCACATTAATGTAATAACAATTATTTTATAACAATTAGTGTCATATAATAACACTACATTTTAAATCAATTAATGTCGTTCTTAAAAATGTTATCGTAGAAATTAATTTTCAATTTAAATAGCATAATCATGTCGATATTTTTTCATGTGTATAGTTTATTCATTAATGATTTTCCATTCATGATCCATATGGACCCAATATCTTATGGTGATGTGATTTAATCACATGGGGTTGTCTCCTTCGTATGATCTGGTTTTATTCTCTAAGAAGGGGGGATGTTCATTATGTAAGTGATTTAATCACTTGGGGTTTTCTTCTTCATTATGAAAGTATGTCCAATATAAAAATATTTTTATTCCATTACTTTAATGTGAGGTATTCTCAGATTGTAATCTTTCTCATTATATTTACCATCATCTTCATGAATGATCCCAATAAACTACACTAACCCCTATCGATAGATTATCACAAGTTTTTAATCATATAAAGGAGATAATAATCAAAAACCACACATCATCCAAATCCATACCAATCAGTTAACTATGGTGATGGATCCGTAGATCATTGGAAGACACCTCCATTGGGTGAGTAAATAACCTCAATAGTGGTGAATCTGCACCACATCAATCTATGTTTTAGGAGAACCTATACCCTGACTCAAAATGGAGTATCGAATCCTCAAAAATATGAGATAGAGGTTCCTTTTTCACGATAAATAGGAGAAAATAATTACCTGATCTATAAACTGGACCACATATAGGGGATCCCACAGACCATGTAAATTGGGGGACTCTTTACCCTACCTAAAGGATCAAATAAAGGATCCCATACCTCAATTATATGATGGGAATAATAACCCTATTTTAAATGAAACCTATTTGAAAATATGGTAGAGGATCCTACACCCTATGTGTGTAATGGTGATACTGACTCTAGTGGAGGATCCTATTAGGATTTTAAATCCTTTTCAAGTATCCATATTTAGTTCATAAAAATAATGTGATTCTGTTCTACAAAATTTGTCTTACCTTGTGATAATTTCTCATAAAACATATTGATAGTTATGAATTTTCAATGGAATGATATGTTTAGTGTAATTTTGATCACTCAGTGAGGAGGGTATTCATGAGATAGTGATATATTGTGTTTACCAAAAGTATCTATTTTTTTGTATTTCTACAAGAGATAAGTGGTGACTATTTTTAATGTTTGGAATCCCAGAAATGATGATGTTTGGTGTAACCATTCAACTAGTTGGAATCTTTTTTATATGAGGGGGACCACCAACTAACATGTGTTATACAAAATCATCGCTTGTAAAAAGAACATTTTCCAAAATTTGTCTTCATGGATGAAATGTAACTCAGTGTAATATGTATACTTAAAAAGATATAAAACTATTTTAGTGTTCACCTATGCACATTGGATGGAAATCTAAACCATGATAATCAAAGAGTTATTTACTTTACTAATTACTGTTATTTTGTGTATGTGTTTGTGAATAATTTTTATAATATTTGAGGCATAGTTATTTAGGGGGAATTAATGATTTCTAAGTACTGAAGATTTTAATTCAAGGAGGCATGGCCTGCCTCTACACATGAAGTCTTGTCAAGATGAACTTCTAGTGGATTCATTATCCTGTTTTTGATGGTTTAGTTTTTATGAACTAAATTTTTTCACCTATCTTCTCCTGAAAAATGATATCAAATATTATTTTGGACACACTCATCATGCTCTAGTATCTTAATTTTTTTTTTACATAGAAATTATTCAATTTGGTTGAAATTAATGTATCAATGTAATATAATCTAAAAATAGAAAGATCAGGATTGATGGGTTTCATGGAAACGACTATAGGTTATAGAGGATGTGGAAAGAATATTATCTTATCCAAAAGGATCTTGATGTTATATGGAACATAATAATGCTAGAGAATATGGAGAAATGTTACTGGGAGTAACTGGATTATAAGGTTCATGGATTGATTAGGATGTCATTGGTAAGGAATATAGATTTCGACCAATGGGAAAATAAAGCAACAGAGAAGATGATGATTGTCCTAATGGAAATGTATTTGAAAACAATATCTTTAAATAATTTTTTATGATATTAAGGATGTTTTTCATGATATTATCATAAGGAAGACCTATTTGAGACTATGTTAACAACTTTGACATGATCCAATGCCATCTTGAGATAGTGAAAGTCATTTTCACTGATGATGTTCATGCGTTGATTATTTTTCGTTGCTATCAGAGAGTTTATAACATATGGTTGCAATTATCAGTAATTATACCAGAAATTCATACTTATACTTTGAATATATCAAGTATTTAATCTTCAATGAATATATAAGGCGTTGGTGGATCTAGGAACCTACCAAAAATATATTGAATGTAGAAGGTAGATGAGGTAAACCAACTGAAAGTTGATTTGAAAGAAAGAAAAGGATACATAGATGAAAATAGAAGTAAATATACTAGACCTGGACCTATATATTGACAATATGGTAATATGGTAATATCAATAAATATTGAAAATATTGAATAGAGAGTTCTCTGAGATCATTTTCTATAAGTTCCAAATCATTGAATTCAATAGAATATAGTAACGTGTTGCTGTTGAGTGTCAATTTTCTAATAGAACTATGGGTTATTGATTAGGGATTTTCATTCCATTCCACATCAAAGTAAGGATATGTTGAAAATAATATATCAAAAATATTCAACATGTTTTATTTGTTAGATTATAAGGCTCTACATTTTTTATAAAGGATGATGTGAATATCCAAATACATAATGGAAACTTATTAAATTTTAATGTAGTAAGACACACCCTAGGTTTACAATAAAATTATTTAAGTGGGATGACTAGATGAATAAATATATGGAATAATATTTTTTAATTGTGTATGGAAAATTACATTATGTAAAGTGGATATTTCAATAGGGGTTAAATATGTGGCCTTATCTCTAACCAAAAGCCCATATGGATGTTTGATGGTCATATCTATAACTAATAGAATTCTAAAATAATGGTTTATTTGGCATGGTGATATCATTGAGAATAACAGAAAGGTTCTTAATGAAAATGTTGTACTAGAAATTGATCATACCAATATCATAACTTGTGAGTGTTTTTTACTCATGAAACAAAGAAATGTTTCATTTAATTTGAGTGGAGGTAAGCCTCATAGTTTTGAGATTGAACTTGTTCGCACTAATGTTTGAGGGATATCCCCAGTTCAATATAATGGAGGTTACTTATATTTTGTTACATTCAATGATAATGAAATGATAACTTTTTGCATATTTTTTAAAATAAAAAACCAGATATTATTGTCATTTTTAGTTAGTGGAAATCCATGGTTGATAGATATACGAGAAGAAAGATCAAATGGATAAAGTTGGATAATAGTTGTGAATTCACTATAAGGGACTTCATGTAGTACTATGATAATAAGTTAATCAAGAATGTGACAAATATTCTAGGTTCACCAAAACAAAATTGTGTGGTTGAATAGAAGAAAAAAATTTTGACTGATGATATTTTAGAGAAACTATGGTTTAATGAAATTTAGGCAAAATAATTAAAACAAATTGTTTACTTAGTCAATAGAATCCCATTGACACCAGTAGGAAAGAATATTCCATAGTATTTTTGACCTAATAAAACAATAGAATTTCATAATTTGGATGTTTTTTGGAAGTGTAAAATATATTTTCCTTGATTCTAAGGATATGGAAAATCTAGAGGATAAGTACAAAATTCTTTTCTTTATAGTGATGAGAAAATTTTCTATTGGATTTGAGATGATAATCATAGAAATATAATCAAATATAAAAATGTTCTATTTAATGGTAGTTTTATGTACAAGGATCAGTACTTGGTAGATGGTGAATTTGAGTTCAAATAGTCAACATGTCATACTTTAGATGATCTTAATAGGGGAACCAAAATCTCTCCAGTTCCAGTGAATTCATATGGTAATGGATGTTTTCTATAATTTAGGCTAGTGAATGATACAAAAGAAATATCTATACCTATAAAGGCATGTGGAAGATCTCCAAAAGATCCGATGTGAAATTTATATCACTAGAATATAAAGTATCAGATAGTGAATAATATTTATATTTAGTTGTGAGGGAATTCTAAAGTTAGATGGTCAATATAACGATATGTTCATGACTTTCACTGTCTAATTTTATCTAATATAGGATAACCATAAAGCTCAAAAGAGGTGTAAAAACTTAGCTATTTTGATTAGTGGAAGTTATATATGGAAGTGGAAGTGGATTAATTGTATTCCAATAAAAACTTTAGAGCTAATAGATTTACCATTATGAAATAAGGTGTTGAGGAATAAATGTATTTTCTGGTTTAAAGAAGAAGTGGATGATAGAAAAAGGTATAAAGATTGTTTTTGTTGAAAGGATTTAAAAAATAAGGGAGTGGACTTCTTTGAAGTATTTTTACCAGTATTAAAACACACTACCATCTGGATAGTCTTAAGCTTGGTTAATATCAATTATTTGTGTTTAGAATTAATTGATATAATGATTTCATTCATTCATAACTAGGTTTGAGGTAAATTATATGAAGGAAATAGTGTGGATACTCAGAGCCTAATGTGATGAAGAATCATTATTTCTATAGTGATACCCCTGAGTGGTGGTAGGAGGATTTTATGGACTTTATCTCTAACCAAAGGAACAAAAATTAAATATAAATCTCAAATTATAACACTAGTAGATCAAATACCTCAACATAATCATGGATATATGTAGCTTTATAATTAACATATCTTATTCTAGATAATCTTCTATGATGCAGTGATGGTTGATCTTTGGTTTGTCCTCCATATTCATTATTAATGAAAACCTAAATAATATTTAATAACATAATGTTTTAACATGTACAAATAATAAAATTCTTCAAACATATATTAAAAATAAATGTTTACAGTCAACAATAAAAATCATAAACCATTCAAATGGATAATTATTGCATACTTAAATTTCGTAATGCTTTTAGATCTATAAATTCTCAAATATTAAGCAAATACACTTATAGTAATAAGAAAAAAACACCATAAACAATCAATTGGATTCATACAATAAAAACTAGAAGGATTCAAGGAATGGTATTGGTTTTGGTGAACTGTCCAACAACAATTTCAAATATGGTATTGGTATGTATCTCATATAGGTGAACTACTGTGGAATCAATGATAGTGGTGATGCTCCCAAAAATCGTGAACACATGTTTCTTTGGTGTTCCTCTTTAGAGAACATTGAGATTGTTCATCCTGGATCCAAACAATGTGACCCTAGTTGTATAAACTTTGACAGTGTAATTGAAAATCTAAAAAAACCAAGGCATTATGATGTTTTGAAAATTAACATTAACATATTTATATATCCTAAATATGCTATTAGTTTCATGGTCCCTTCTAACATTTTCTAGAAGAATAATTTTGTATGTCCAAACCTTCCATGAAGAACTATGTTTATGCAGGAAAGTTTAACACACCAGAAATAAGAGAATGAAAAAAATACATTTATATCATAGTTTGTTATGTTTACATTCACTGAAGGAATATTGGCCCCCATTCCTTTAATAACATTAATGATCGTAACCATTTTTACCTTTTTTTGGGATAACTCTTCTTCCTTAATTTGTAATTTTAATTCTTCTTGAATCAACTTTGATTTCAAATAAGCAACTTCTTTTTGAGATGTAGGAGAGAAATCAGATATATTTTCATTGATGCCTCCAAATAATTGAGAGGATGGTCTGAATATACTTTTCAGACATACTCCCAACCCAAGAGATCATACATGAACCAGATTCCCTTTCCCAAATAATTTTCCAAAAGCATCTTCTGGAGAAACCATTGAATGTTGTGACCATTCCTCTTGACTTAAAACCACAAACAATTTTTCCTACATAAAGATGAAATCAATTTGGTTATGTTAAGAAGTAACAAAGCATTAATATGAATTCATATTCTGATTGTTTTTGCATCATCAATTTTGTATGATCCATCACTTTTTTGAAGGACCCCATCCCATATATTGGCTCTACCAATCATATGTCCATAGTTCTTCTTCTATAATAAAAAATATTATACAAATAAATATTATGAAACTGGTTTATAAATATATAAATGATATAATACCATATCATTTTACTTGTCGGTGAATTGGTTAGTTCCAAATGTATGTGGAATGGTTTGAATACTATGATTTAGTGCGTTTTTCTTACACATGTCTTCCACATATAAAGATGAAAATTTTAGTAACATTTAATGAATAAAAAAAATAAATGATAAATATGATGGTAATAAAAAAATATGAATATACCTTGTGTTTTCTCTTATCATGGATGAGAATATACCTTTTCCATTGCTCCATTTTAATACCATTTGGACAGTTTTGCTCAAAATTTTGTTCTTTAGTTAATCTAGAATAATAATGTTTATGAAAAAAAATCACTCAATTATCACTCCATATTTTTCCTATTGCAATCATAGGAAACCAAACTTCCAAATTTTCATGTAGAAACTGAATGTAGGGCTTTTCCAACAAAATAAAAACATTAGTTGTGCAATTCTAAATTAAAACATTAAAATCCTTAAATTGATAAAAAATAATTACCATAATCAATCTGCATAACATGTCATATTTTAGAGAATTTTCTATGCTTCTCCAAGATTCATAATCTATAGGAAATTTAGTCCTAGATATTTTTCATATTTCACGTAAAAAATAAACCTCCTTATTCCCCAATTGAACTGCACTAATCATTGAAGATCACTATATCTTTTTTGTTCACCAATTAATAAATTTCCTCCATTCGAAACTTTTTCACTATCGTCACACCCTCCAAATATAATAAAAAAATAAAATAAATATAAAAATGGATTAATTAAAATAAATAATGAATGAATAAAATTGGATGTACCTATAACATTGCATATCCAAATAGATCTTTGTTTTTTCCTCCTTACACCAATTAATGTCGGAGCAAGATTCACATCCATCTCAACTTTAGCACCGAAAAAACTTTAAGGATAAAATAATAGAGGATTGTTATCTTCATTGGACTCTGATTATGTGAATTATGTTGATTGACCATAATCTAAATGTGGTTTATGGGTGAAAACATCTTGGGCGATATACACTCGTGTTGAGCTTAATAGAACATCTTAAGTCGAGGAAGGATGAACATTCACACTGATCTCTAATTATGTTTTATGTTGTTAAATTATGTTCTAGCTCTAGGTCACTTTGAATTAGGAATATCTATATGGTGATTAAATTCATAAAAGTTTTCGAAGAAAAAATTATTATGAGCACTCTATAACATCATTATGTCTATAGTGGAGCCTGAATCCATATTTTTGGTTAGTTTACTTAACAATTTGATAAGAAAAGGGGACATGGAAATTTCACTAACCATACTTATATACGTATTATCTAGTTTCATGAAGTTGTCACATATTTGAGTTAAATATACAATTATGAAGACACATTATTTGTTTTTTCATGTGAAACGTAGGGGAAAACATTGGAAAAAATAAAATCGTATAACCTCAATTATATTTCAAATGTATATATTGTTCCTTGATATTTAGAAAAAAAACAAAACAAGTAGTGGAATTAATTGAAAAAAAAATGTTTTGTTAAAAAAATAATATTTTCTCTTCTATCTATTTTAAGAAAAAAAAGAAAAAACAATGGTTTCCTCTTACAAGAAAAAAACAATTAATACCCACAAAATATTTGTGATTCTGGAAACAATTAACACAAAATAAATGTGTTTTCTCAAGTTAGACAAAAAAATCAAAAATTCAGAAAAAATTGCATGTATTTGTTCAAAATTGTGTTCAGCTTCCTCCAAATTTGAAAATAAAACATCATCATATTATTCTTCTCTTTCCCGTTGAATATTTTCACTTTCATTGTCAAAATATTTACACAAATATTTTTCTTCAAAAGGTGCATGGTCACATCTATCCTCATCACCTTCACCCATTTCATACAAATATCTAGGCTTAAGATGCACCAACACACTCCATTGATTATATTCCTCAACATAATTAACCATTTGAGGTTGAGATGCGTTAATGAAAGGTTCATGTTATTCACATTCTCCGTTGTAAATTAATTTACTAAAATTGAAAACATTTAAACCCCAATCATCCTTTCTAAAACCTCTATAAATTGTAGTATCATCACATATTGATTTAAAAAGAGTCAAAGATTTTAAATAGTAATTGAGCTCAATATTATCTTTCAACTTCCCCAAATATAAAAGATCACCAGATATTCCATTTTTCTTCATGGCGACTTGAAACACATTCAGTTCTAGAAATCATGAACACTCTAGAATTTTCTTTTTTCTAATCCTTTTTCACGATCCATTATACAAAACATTAATCCATTAATATTTAATATAGAAAACCTTTTAGCTTTCTGAAGAGGTCCTTGTGCTAGTTGTTTGAAATCAACTAATAGAGTTCCAACCACATCTTTCAAAAATACCTAAAACAATAGTCTTTAAGAAAATAATTATCATTCAATATTGAATTATCAATCATTTTTTACTTACCCATATATAGAAACAGTAAAAAAAGTCTTTAATTACAATATTTTACACTACATAAGGGGATCATGTTCAACTCCTCATTTTCCTATTCAAATTTATTGTGTATTCCATACATGTAATGATTATTAACATAATAAATCATAATACATAAATTAATAAATATGAAACCATAAATTTATACCCACCCTATGAATGGATCCACCTCTTCACAAATGAATAACACATGTTGGTGCACCGGTTTAATCTCTTTTGAATTTTATAAAAAATTAGTACAACTCCCAATTGGTCTTCCAATATTTGAAAATATAGTATACACTTCATCATTGTAAACATTCATTACATCATCATTAACAAGACTTTACCTATTTAATTTGGTTTCAATCCCATCTAAATACCTTGAACAAAATATAAAAAATTCTTTTCATATATACCCTTCAGCAATAGAACCATCAGGTTGAGCCTTTTTAAGAACATAAGAAATTAAATTCCCCAAAAATCTATATAAAATACATAAATAATAAGAAGAAAAAACAAACTATTCTAATGTGAAATAACATATATAAAAAATATTAAATTACCATTCAATGGGATACATCCATCAATATTTTACCAGCATTCCCAATCGAAGTTCATAAACTAGATGCACACACAAGTGAATCATGACGATAAAAAATGATCGGGGAAATTACATCTACAAATGAAAAAGTGTGAGAAAAATTTGATGTTGGACATTATTAAAATAAATGGGATTGATAACCTTGCCACATATTAGTTGAATCAATTCATATAACTCTATTAATATTGGAGACACACTACTCTGCAACACATTCTGTATTGCAGTGGGATGTAATTTATCCATAATGACATAAACATCATGAATTTTCAATCAAGATATTTAATGATCTTTCATATTGAGACATCTATAAATGTCACTTTAATATCCATCAGGAAACATCACAGTAACTATACATTTTACAAAGGAATGCTTCATTCAATTTTTCATTGTAAAAAGTAATGGTTGATATTTCCCCTTAGCAGTATGCCACAAATACCTTCTTATACCCATTATATGGAGACCTTTTTAGACCTTTAGACAATATTTTGTCCTTCCACTTTCATTCAACAATGTATAAGTGAAATTATCACATAAATGTTTCTCGATCTGTATGACATCAAGATTATGATGTAACAAGTTAGTCTCCCAATACAAAAATTCAATAAATATAGAATTTTTTGCCATTGTTCAGAGCAGTCCTCATTATTATTCCCTCGAGCTCCCTTTCCTTTACCATCATGTGTTATTATCTTTACAAATGATACATTTATATTTTCTACATGTTTCAAAAACTCCATGCCAGAAAACACACTTGGATGTTTTAAAAAATCCTTATTTCCATCAAAATGTAATCTCGTCAATAGAAATTTATGACTATCACTATGAAATAGATGATGGTCCCTAAAACACAACTTTCTACTATGAGGTAACCGAATTGGAGTTTTGTCAAAGTCACATGTCGGACAAGATAATCTTGTATAAGTATTCAATCCAAATAAGGTATAGAGTTCAGGAAAGTTGCTGATTGTCCACAGTAATTTTGTTCCCATTTTTAACATTTTAGACATGGAGACATCATAGGTGTCAACTCCATCCGCCCACAACTCTCTCAACTCCTTAGAAAGATGTCTCAAATAGACATAAATGTCATTTTACAAAAAAGTTTCCCAAGAATAATAATTTAAAGAATCCTAGATGTTTGTTTTATACACATCTAGAGGGGAATATTATATGTTATCAATATTATAGGCCAAATACTATTACATGAACTCATGGTTCCAAAAGGATTAATCCCATCAACTGCAATACCCAAGAGAATATTTCAAGGATCTAAATGAAATTGAGGATGTATGAAATTAAATTTCTTCCATGCTTCAAAATCTATAGGATGACTCACCAATTCATCATTAAAATTTACATTTTCGTGCCCACACAAATTCTTGGCAGTTTTACTAGACCAAAAAGAGTCGTTGTAACCTGTGTTTAAGTTTTAAGTAACGAAAAACATTTACTGGTTTTTTCTTTTTTTTTAAAAAAAACATTCCTTTCACCTATATGATTCAAATTTATTACATATCTATTTTTTCTAATAATCCCCCCAATAAAACATGCATTAATTCAGACAAGAATGTATCTTAATATAATTAATCCCATGTTTATTGATGATTTTCTTAGCCCCATAAAATGAGTCAGGGATTTTGGCATATACAAAATTATCTCTTATAAAATCAAAAATCATTGTCATTTTTTTATCATTCATTCTACATAAACACTTGATGTGGGAATGTTTTATTATAAAATACAATTTTAAGTACTTTTTATAGTCACCATATAATTCCTGATTCCAATCATTCAATAACTCGGAATATCTTTAAAATTTTCAAACATGTTTACACCTAGAGATGAGTCTTCTTCATTTTCACCAAGCATATTATCAATCCAAAATTCTTAATTGACTATTTCATATATAGGATCTAGATGATTGATATAATGGGTAGAATTCTCATTCTCTTGTTCTCTACTAGATGATAATTCAACTTCATAAAATTCCATCCCATGCCCAGTAGGTGTATTCAATTAGATATTGTTTTGAGTAAAATGTGAATATAATTCAACTCTACTCAACCATTTCATAAATTTAAAATTAAACCAAGGACATATTATTCTTCCTTCAATAGTTTTTTTCTCAAACAAAAAATTGATATATTTATTTAATCCTTCCTTATACTCGTCTATTTTCTTAACAAGGAAATCCATGATTTACCCATTTCTAATGTATTAATTGAAATAGAATATACCAATTAAATATGTTAAAATATACATAGAAAAAAATAATAATGATCTAAATAAATTGTATACAATATAGAACATTTAATGAGAATTTCTTCATGAAACACTTTCATTAAAAAATATAAAATGTAAATATATTTTCTATTTAATAAAATTAAAAACTAATTTTCTAATAGTTTTTTTCATTAAAAAACATAAGCAAAAAATTACTTTTAACAATTCTAGAAAAAAACATGAGAAGTGTGTTAAAAAAAATCACACTTCAGAATAGTTTGGAATTTCTAATTGAAAACTACTCATAGACTATATCAATTAAAAAACAATTCAAAAAATAACCAATGTTTGTTCAGTTTCAAAAAAAATCACTTTCATTTCAAAATAAAATTGATTAAAAAAGTTACACTAATTATAACTAATATCTCTTATTGGATGTTGACAGTAAAAGAAGCCAAATACCATATAATTCAGATACATATAAAATTTATGGGGATTATGCATGGGTAACATAGTTAATATGAATATTTTATAAATAAGAAGTGGTTCAAAAAATATGTAGTGGTTCTAAATATTAAAATTAACAGAATATAATAAATAATGAAATCCCATGAAAATAAATTAGTATTAATTTTCGAAATCAATCTAAATAAACCAAAATCAAATTTGATTAGTCTAATTACCTCGCTGATGTTGACCATATATTCGGTCTAGAATTAGTATCATTGAGATCCAAAGAACCTTTGTTCCCATTATAAAAGGAAAAAAATTAAAACAACTAGTTAATTGAGGGGATCGTTGGGGGTTTAGAATAAATAATAAATGGGTGAATAATCCCTAAAAACTAACTGGTCAGGTGAGGGTCCCCATTGGGAAATTGTTTCAGGAGGAAGCCTGCAAGAGAGAGGCTCCTACAATGGGGTTTCTATGATGCAACAGTGAAGATAATTACCCGATATTTAGGAGTTCCATGGATAATTTCACGTGAGGAGTGGAAGAATAAATATTAGGGGTTTCGAGATCTAATGGGGGGGAATCTCATGAGTAGGGGAGGGGCACCATCATGCTCACAAGGGGGTGCAGCATGGACATCTGAGAGAGGGTGTGCTATTGCGATGGGAGTCAAGGAAAACTAAGAGGGGGACAGAAGGGAGGGGACTGCTGAGAGGTAGTAGAAGACGCCGAACGTGTAGGGAGTGGGGTGATACCAGCTGATGCGGGAGAGGGGAGCACTGGGAGGGGGTGATGGTAGAGGGTAAATAGGGTTATCAAAGGTGAGTTTGGGAGATACTGGGAGGAGGGGTTGGAGGGGTATCTCGTGTGGGGGATGGGAGATACAGGGAAGAGGGGAGTAAAGGAGTGAGGGATTATCTTGGTAGAGGAGTGAGCGGTTATCGTTGGTGGGGGTACGGTGATATAGGGAATAGAGGATCAGAGGGGTTATTAAGGAAGAGGGGTTAGGGAAGAGGGGTGAAGAGGGGTTGTCATGATGGGTGGGGGAGGGGCGATACAAGGAATAGAGGAGCGGAGGGGTGGGGGTCATCGTGGGTGGGGGTGGGGAAATAGTTGGGAAAGGGTGATACAGTGTGGGTCTAAAGAAAATAGGGTCAGGAGTTAATATTTTTGGGTTTAGTTTTGCAAAAAAACTACCTCTAATTAGAAGGGATTATTATTAACCCCTTATAATGTTTATTTAGAGGGGGTTTAGAATAACCCCATATAATTTTATGCCGCTAAATATCACCTTTTTAGTAGATAAATAACTAAATATCACCTTTCAATGAGCCTTACCCACAATGGATCTCTATAAAAACGATGGTTAAATGGTGAAAAATGATTGATAGCCCCAAGTCCACATGGGTTTTAATGGGAAAGATCCTAAAAACCATCTAAAACCCTTAAAAATAAGGAGGGAAGATATTTAAAGGTATATATACCTAGTGGAGATATAGATCACATGAAATATTATCTGTGGGAAGAATAAAATCCCTTAATGATATCCAAGATGACTCAAAAGACCTCTGAGCCTTCGTCAAATAAAATCATGGAGATAAAGGGGAGGATCTTAGAGGGGTTCACAGTCACTGAAAGAAATGCGGTGCCCTTGAAAACATGCTTGATTCTATGAGTCCCTAATGACCTATCTGGAATGTCTCGAAAAACCCCATTGTCTTGTTAGACTCAACACAGAGAAGTCCTCATGTGTTTTCAGGAAACTCTACAGTGCTCATGAGATAGATAAATTGTTTTGTCCACAAAATGATTGTGCACCATCATATGACCCATATTGGTCACGCGAAGAACTATAAAAATCATGTAAAACTCATGGATATTATTCATGAAAACTTTCATGACTCCCAACCATTGTCACATGCAACAAATGGGATTAAAAGGGAGGAGGTGAGTGTTGTTCATGGTTACTGAAGGACATGCGATGTGCCCATAAGACACCAAGAATCCCTAGAATCATGTATATATTTTCATGTGAAGTCCTTTTGGATTGTTAGCCTCACTGTATCACAACCCGACCCAACGGGGCTCGAGTCACAACTACCCAAGCCCACCATCAATAGACCATAGGCTATTTACTAGCATTGGGTGGGATATCACACACATGGGAGGCCTTAGACAAAGGTACATGTATGAACACACTCACATACACCTCTATGGAACAGTGCAAAGATATATAGAAAACTAAAATGATATGCATGAATATAACTATCCCAACTAGAATATAGTTTATGTACAAAAAGGGTAAATACAGGGCCCACAAAAAGAAGTCTCCAAAAGAGTCCTACCTACTTAGAAGGAGGGGATCATTGAAAAAATCACTAACGAGAAATCACCACTACTAAGCTCCATTAAACACCCCAATCGATCTAGCTCACTGAGCTCCGACTTCTCTGGGTCCACCCGGGACTCTGTTAAAGTCTTATAGTCTGTACAAGAGACAAAACATGTGTGGTTAAAGACCATGAAAGGGTGAGTATAAAGATACTATGTAGAAGCCCCAAAAACCCCAATAGAAAAGGGAGTAATTTAAAGGAAACAGTCTGCTCGACCCAAAAAGAGGGAACCCGAAAGAGAGAGAAACACAATCTCAAGACCATCCATGAATAAACATGAATAGTCATCTCAACAACATTGTGTGTTAAACCAAAAGTGGAAACACCACAAGGAAACCCAGAATTCACCCAGATATACTCATCTTGGGCACCAATCCTCATGAAGTTCTGAACTCATCACCAGAGACAGGTTCCTACACGAGACTCTAAAAAAACTACTAGAAGCACACACCAATAGTCGAGTCATCCCAAATTACACTCATCCTAGAGATTCCAATTTATTGATAAAACGAACTAATGTATTAGCCTTACCAAGCCTCATGGTGTATATCCACAAGGACATTCATGATGTACATTTCTATAGAAGAAGTCCCCCAATGACTAAATCAAATCCAATGACATAGGTAGGGAATGACACCCAAGGTCTGTTGGGGGACACCAAACCCTAGTTAGAGACTCTAAACACATAAAGTGGTTTCATGTGACAACTCAAAGTTGGAATAAATAAATTAGCATAGGATCAATGCACTTATGAGGAAGATATCACGATAGATCATAGAATTAATGCATCTTAATACACATATATGGAGTCTGCAACCAGGGATCCCTGAGGTATTTGAACCCTACCAGAACATCATGGGTAGATGATCAGTGCCCTGGTAAATATTGTTAACATTGACACATAAAAACATACCAGGTAAAAACGTAGGGATGTAAGGATAGCGTCCGACATCTCAAGGTGACACATGATCCAAATCTGCTAAGTCTACATTTGAGTTAGATTATGAAAACTCACTCAAGAAAGTGGGAAACCCATGTTGCACATACGCAAAGTACCCATAGTGGGGTCGTAGTCCAATGAAGATGATGTGATACTGAAAACCATCATATTAGTTAAATATGTGGAATAGTATGGTGAAAAGGACATGATAAAGAAACCCCTCATATCCAAAGGACTAGAGGGACCCACTCAACCTAGATGATCTAAATGTCACAAATAGGGACCAGGGGGACCCACTCAACCATTCTGGTAATTGTGTCACTAACCCAAGCGACCCACACAAAATCTCTTTCACAATACATCTCCTAGTCATAAACTGTATCCACTATTGGGTTCTATGAAAAAACAGACACAAGATAGGCTATTTTTATTCCCATAACAGATAACTTTTAAAAAAGTAACATTTCACCATAGATTCCCAAAATAGGCCTCTAGGGCCCCACCCCAATTTTGTTTTACGCACCCTAAATAAGTATATAAATTTTTTCATTAAATTCAGGGTCGCAATGCCGCAAGTAGTGTGAAAATCAGACAATTTATGCCGAAGATACTTCTAATACAAGAAACTCAATATAATAATAATTATTATTATATTATTATAATTATTATTATTGGATGTTTTGTGCTACCATTCCTTGATCTTAATACATAAAGTTCTCTAACTAGCTTCAAAAGGTTTTCCTAAAATCAAGGGTCATTTTTTCTGTAGACAACACGTAAAATGACCATCTGGTTTGAATGTTACGTGTGTTTGAAATCCCCCACCCCCTGTCCAAGCTAACACATTTTGGCTGGACCGGCCCGCTATGGCTGGCCCAACCCATCTCATCAGCCTGCGGCTCAGCCACACATCCTGACCCACCGAACCACATCCCATCTTCATTCTTCCCATTGCCTAGCCACGTCTTCCAGCCCTCCATACATCTCTCTACACCACCCAACAGCCTCTGCCGCCCTCATCGATGGTGCCTCATCCTCCTCACGGTCATCTCTACCTTCAATGGCTAGACTTCCGCATAGCAGTGGTTCTTCTATGGCCCACTGGGAAAAACCTGGTACATAAAAAATTATTCCGAGACTAGATCTGAAAACATCAAGACCGGATCTAAAAAAACACGGTCTCTACTCAATGATTATTTGACAATTTGAAAAAAATGAAGCATAAACACTGGTATTAGGATTAATACTCAAATATTCCAACTTTAGGGTGAAAAACCAAGGCTTCAGTGTCAAATCCATGCTTTGGAGTTGCAGTTTCACAATCCGGGAGTGATCGTGGTCAAAATCCATGTTTGATGTCTCATTGTTTTATCAATCCAACCTTCAAATTATTCACTAGTAAAGATGAAGAGGGGAGGGGGTTGGAGACTCTGTGTGTACACTAGGGAGAGGATAGGGGATAGGGATAAATGTTTTAATAAAATCCCCTCCACTACTTAATATCCTTTCCCCAACTCACAACCGACCTGACACGCGGTTCCAAAAACATTTATATCATGCCTAGGGTAAACACGACATTATGAAATCAAACATGGCCTCAGTTTTTTTATTTGAGTTACTTTATAATAGTTAACTCATTTCCTCTATGTGAATAGTATAAAAATATTAATACTTTTATAAAATTTATTCTGGGTACACTGGGTCATGGAATCTCGCATCGTTTCAGGGCGTAGCTCTAGAAATATATGCAGAGATATTGGAAAGTATTACAAGGAAAATAAAAAGGTTATACAGGATCCACACCTTATTGTTTTTTTCCTTGGAAAGAAAAATACTATAGACGAGGGAAAGAAATTGGACCCTCAACTGGGTCTCCCTCACTAGCGAGTTCAATAATAACCACCACAAATCCACTGAGGGTTCACATGATTCCAACAAGAACACACTCAGGAGATCCACAAGGGCTACCAAACCCAAGTCTACATCATCCTAGGTCGACATCATTAGAGTAGGCACATGACTTCTTATCTGAGATACATGGGAAACATAAAGCATCTTGTCTCTCGTAGTCATTAGGTCTTTCAGTACGCCACCTATCTATCATGACGCAGAGAAAAAAAAAACTACTCCAAACACACAATTAAATGAATCTAATCCACCACAACTCGATAATATCTACTTTCAGTGGAACTGAAATTACCACACGGTTTTTCATCACATCTCAAGAACAATTCTTAGTGGGGAAAGAATCCCTCATTTTTTGGGAGTTCAAAGCCACATCAACCACACCATGAATTCCTCAAGAGACTTGTGTACCAAGTAGACACCGAACATGAGAAGTTATAAACACACATAATAGGGCTTCCCAAGGACACACCCTAGGTCTTACTAGTCCCTTAGCACTAACTTCCCAACACACAACCCCGCCCCAGACACACAATTTAGAGGGAATCATCCACGACACCTCAACATTGCCCACTTTGGGAGGAATTGACTTGCCCACATAGTATTAGCAGCATCACAAAAAATAATCTCGTTGGGGGAAGGATCCCTCTTCCTTGTGTATTTTAAGATACAATGAACAACACCAACACATGCTATTACCGACACCCTATGTCACTCTAAAAAAACCTTAACAAAATAGCGGAATGAAAAGAGTACCTCTAAACTTTTTGCAGAAAGTAGAAAGAAAATATAGCATACCTATATCCATCCATGGAGCCTCAGGGTCAGCATCCACTACAAATTTTAGTTATCCCCACCTCATTATCTAGGTCTCTAAGCCTAGAATGGACCCCCTTGGGGTGGTGGTGGTGGAAACTCATACTATCTACCACCTCCCACTGCTATACCCAGTCTTCCTCCATGTCTGTTTTCATGTGAAACTAGATGATGGAAACACTACCTCTACCAAGTAGGTCTGTTGACGGTCTCCGTATCAACTGTATGGTGGGTTGGACAATCTCTTGAATGGTTTCCTTGTCTATAACAAGAATAGCAATGGCACTCATGTGGCTGACCAAAATTGGCTTGAGATCTCTAAGCCTCAAATCCTCCATCCTGGAGTAGCCTCCTAAAATTTCACACACACCTGGACCCCTTAGCCTATATTAGGATACCATCTACCAAACCATTTGATGAGGGTTCATTTCCTATGTGCACAACACTGACGGTTGGAGTCTGCTCTACCATAAAATCTATACCACTAAAGCCTAATCCAATACTCTAGCATAAGTTGGAATGAAAAGCAGCACCATCGACACCCCGATCTCCTGGTGAAATCAATATATGGAGGTCTATGCTCTAATGAACAGATCCTAAACCATACCGAAGGAGTAACATGATAGGTATGTAAACCATTCAGAGTACTCCTTTGTGGTCTCTCTCTCTCATTCTGAAACTGCAGAATCTACTGGATATGCACCAACCTCAACATGGATGGATAAAACTCTTCCCTAAAGAGCCGCACAAAATCTACCCTAGACTGAGTCTTCTCATCATGGGTATGAAAAACAAGACTCCACCATCACCGGGCTGAACCATGATAATATATAACCTCTAGGACCACCATATAATCGAGAGGTGTTCTCACAAGGGAGAAAACTTGTGTGACTGATGCAAGATAGTCATTAGCTTCCTGAGGGCCTGGGTCACCCCAAAACCTCAGAGGACACTTCCATTGAAACTTCTGGAGCGCAATCAGCTTGTGTGCATCCTCATATTGCACCAACGACACAAATTGCAGGTTAATAGGTGGTGGACCAACTGGATGACAACCTAAAGGTCACACCTCATAACCAGTGCCCTGCTCTGAAGCATCTACATGGGGTAGATCATCACCATAATCCCTCCATAGAACCCTAAATGGTTTTCATGATGGAGGCATCCTCAAATACAATCAAGTCACATCATGACCAAATTGTATATCTAGAGATCTTACTCAAGAAGAATAGTAAAAACCCAAAACCTGTTCTTATATGATGCATGTAACATTGATTTCTAATGAGAATAGATTCCTAATCTATCGAGTCAAAAGACATGTTATCACAGTCATGATGAATAGGTTTGTCAGCCACCCGCACCAACACTAGAGTCCCTGGCCTAAATATCGAACTCAAAAAATACAAACAATATCGGTATGAAACCCAAACCATGTTCATGACATTACAATACTAAACATGAACTGCCCACCTCTGATACCACCCTATCATAGCCCGACCTAAAGGTGCTCGATCCACGACTCCCCAAGCCTACCTCTAATAGGGTAGGGCTGGCGACTAGCACCAAGTAGGATATCACACACAAAGGAGGCCATATCCAAAGGTACTTGTACTCACTCGCCCACATAAACCTCTATGTAATAGTACAAAGATATATAAAAAACTGAAAACATATGCATTCATATAACTAGCCCAAGAATAGTATAACTGATGTAAAAAAAGAGAAAATATTTGTCCCACCAAAAGAAAATTTTAAAATCATCCAACCTTATTATAAGGATAGGATCATTGAAAAAGAACCCACTAAAATGCTCCATGAAAAGTGCTGGTAAACACCCCGATCTATCTATCCCACTTAGTGTAACACCCCAAGATTTCATAGTGTGTTATTTCTTCAAAATAATTCAATAACTTGCACTACACACAATACTGAGTTCAACCGCACCATGACTTACCAAACAAGCCGTTCAAAAGAGGTTATGAATAGTATTTACTAAATTTAAAACTTTATATAATCCTTATAATTTTAGAATCCATATTATGAGTTTCTTAGACATAATGTAAGAAAAAATTCCTTATTTTCAGATAAAAGAAGTATTTTTCAAAAAATGCACTTTTACCAACTTTAATAGTGAACCCTTTTTAAATCAAATATTTTAAACTTTTATATATTAAATATGACTAACTAAATTTATTCTTTAGAATGGGGACATAAAAATTTAAAATGTAACACCACAAGATTCCACGGTACGCTTCTCTTTAAATAATACCGTAGCATGTTTTGTACGCAACTTCGAGTTCTAACACACACTACAACCAATCAAACTAGCCGTAATGAATAGTAATACATAATTTTTAAAATTTTATTAATTTTATCTCTCAAAATGGATTTCATTTTTTGATTTGAAATATCGAATTTAGCCTAGGGTGAAATTTTTGTACTTTTCGGATAACTTTTATATTTTGATGAATATTGAAAATTACTAAATTTTAATTAAAAACAACTTTTTTAATAAAAATAATTGGTAGTGATAAATTATGAATTTGAGTGGTTTTAAAGTATATTTATAATATATTTTTACCATTTAATACAATTTTGGTCATTGGTCAAAATTTCACAATTAAACCGGACATAAACAAGTGTCAATCCTTTGATAGTTATTATCTCTTAAAAACACACTTTTTGTTTTAACAACGGGAATTAATTTTAAATTAATTTCGGCCACTTATGTGTTTTGAATTTGGAAAAATGGATTCCATATGTGGAATCATGATTTTAAAATTGTGTAAATAAGTAACTTTTATTTTTAGACATTTTGAATAATTACTTCGGTAAATATTTTATTTACCATGGTTAAAGGGTAAATCCGGTATATAAGGGTTAAAAAATAATATTATAATAATGAAAAATTACCCTAAAACGTATCCTAACCTTATTGGTTGATACATATCCGACCATGGGCATATTTGGGTCGATTTTGGGACCCCATGGAGCCACTTGTAAGTGATAGGGACACTTTATTTTAATTAAGTTAAAATGAATACAAAAATGACACAAGCATATATCTTTTAGAAAAAAAAATTTTACATTGGGTTATATATGTTGGATTTTCAACTATAAATATTAATTAGAAAGATAAAAAGAGTTCCTACATAATTGTATTTTATTTATAATTTTTATACATTAAATAAGTTAATTTAGATATGACACAATGGTGATTCAGCAATTACCATAATATTGAAAAAATATAATAATTGATATTATAAATACCCAAATAAATTTAATTTAAAACTTTTTATAAATAAAAATAATTCTATATTTTAATATGGAATGTTAGGATTGATTTAATTAACTTTTTTGGAAGTAATAATTCTGTTATAAGTTTTAAAAAAATCAATTATTGAATACTGTCAAAATTGACATAAAAGAGTTTTTAAACCCAATATTATATTATTAATTGATATTAAATTCCTAAAAATCTAAGGTTCGGCCAAGAGACATATATCATGATAGGTGTATCATTAATGTACCACTTTGTGGTATCTTGGATGTATATAGTATGTTTATTAACCATATAATATAAAAATACAAAGAGACATTGTAAAAGTGAAAGTAATTAACTAAGAGTTAATACATAAAGATAAGGTTAATATAGTGACCCAAACCTGTGTAAATTCTATTGGTTGAGTGATTTGAGACCCATACCCACCTTAACCTTTAAATAATTTACTTTGGAGTGATTAGAAACCGAATATGAATTTTTATAAAATAATATTTCTAGCTTTTTCAAAGGTGCCCCTCACCCCTCTTATAAAATGGCACTCCCCCTTCTCACTAATTCACACATTCAAAGCCTTTTAGTTTGGAGAAAACCTGACCAAATACTCTCTAAACTTCCCTCACTTCATCATAGAGGCCTTAATTTATTCAGAACTCTAACTTAAGGATCCCTTTTGATCAAATCAAAAGGAAGAACCCGGATAAGAGGAGGATAACATACCCCCAACAAGGAAAAGTACAAGGTAAGGGTTTATTTCACAATATCTTCATTATTCGAGGTTGTTTATACGTAATAATATACTGTGATTTCTTTATCATCCACATCCATGTTTCTTCGAAATGTATTTTAAAACATTTTTACTATTCACAAAGAATATGGGTTAATGTAATTTATACCCTTGTTTGACTTTTTATAAGAGGTTTATAATGGATTATTTCGGTCATTTTCCAAACAAGGTTCTTTTAACCTTTTCGAAAAAATTAAGGTAAGAATGTTTTTTTACCTTATAAGGCGAGTGCGGCCATTCTCCGCCGTTATAAAATCGTTGAAGCTTCCCTTACAAGCTTATAAGAATATTTTCAACGTAAATGTTTTATTTTATAATTATGTGACTTTAAATGATTTAAAAATGAATATTTAAGAATTTGTGAAAGGTACTTGAAAGAGAGCTGTTGTGGGCACCCTCAAATGATTAGTATGATTTTGGGGTATTTAGGTGCAGCAGAGTGGCTGACCAAGGTCGTCTCTCAAAGGAGGAAGTGAATTAAAACAATTTTAGAGGTATTATAGAAGTAAAATAAAAGATAATAAAAACACTACTTGAAAGGATGGGGATGTTTGTTTATAGTTTATTAATCTAGAAGAAGTTTGCTGGAAGAGGATTGTATTTTTTTTTGTTTTTAGTTTTGAAATGAAGTTTGATTAAAATGACACAACAAAAAGATGTTTGTTTAGACAATATTTAAAAGACGTAATTGATCTCACTCTACCTCTTCAATCATTTATTAATCATTATCATTTAAATTAATATTCACTTAATTATGATCCCTTAATTTTTTGAATCCCGAACCCTACGAGAATTAACTTTACCACGAAGATGATGTGAATTTAACCCTAGGCTAACTTCAGAACATGCAATCGCAGCACCCTGCTTTGATTGATGTTATAAGATTATCTTATGGTCAGTGGTAAATTAAGGCACATATCCACTCTGGAAATGAGGATAAATTGTGTTTAGGGATTATATTTCAACTCTACAAATTTATCCCGTGCGGTCTTGTATTACCGATTAAGATCGCGCTCTCACAATTTACACAAAATCCCGACCTCACGTGTTTTTGTGTTAATTGTTCAATTGCTTGCTTAGTTTCTTACAATTTAAAATCACAATTCATGGATCATATTAAATGAATTACAGTAGCTCAATGATTCAAAATAATTAAATGAAGAGGGTAGAATATAGATCGATTACTAAAAGACTACTCTTCCATGGGCGGCGTAATCATCGTAGAAGCGTTTTGCATGTGCAAAGGTTTAAAATGGGTATAACCCAATAACGCTTCTACTCAAGAATTCCAGACCAATTAAGAAGATTAAGAGAATAAGAAATTTAAACAAAACAGAAGAAAAGAGAAGAAATAAAAGAAGAACAGAGAAGTTTATTACATAAACAAAATCATTACAACATGAAGGAGAAAAAGAAGGCTTCGTCGAAGGGATCATTGCTTCAAGAGCTACCCTTATTGAAATGGTTGGATAATTGGAGTGGATCCACTTCTCCTCTGCCCTAAACTTCTCAATGCACGTCCCAACCCCTCCAAATGAGAAAAACTCCAATTTATAATGGGGAGGGGAGGAGAGGTTACAAGTGGTTTCAAGTGTGAATGTGGAAATTCGGCCAAATATTTTATTCCAACTTGCACCTCCCATTTGACCCCCAAAACGCGTGACTTTTCAGGCCTTCCAGAAGGATAAAATGTGAGGATATGTGTCTTATATATCCTCTCCAAATGTGGGCTCAATACAGGACAATATGAAGGACTTATGGCCGAAATACAGAATCTTCTCCATTCTGGCGAGCCCAGCCCAACTTTGACTTCATGGCCCAATTTCAACAACCAACTGAACTCTTTAGCTCTAGTGTCCTGAATAAAAGTTGTATATAATTAAGTGAGTAACACTGTTACAAACTTTAAATTTCAAATAATAAATATATAAATATTTATATTCGAAATACAATAGTGAACTAAAAAGGGTAAAACTGGAATTTTCCTCAAATATTCAAATGAATGATCTAATCCCAAATACTTTCTAATTAAAAATATTTCACACAATGTGAGGAAATTATATCATTTATTATCAATGAAATAGTCAATAAAATAGTGTTTTATCAACTCCCCCACACTTACCCTTTTGCACACCTGGGCAAAACCTCATATCAAGTAAACATCAATATCAAATCAAAACCAATTTTAAAACACATATCCTTAAGGTCAATCAATTTCACACCAAGAATCAAAAGATATCATGCCTCATAAAAAACCATATTTCAAGTTCTCCATTTATATCATTCAATATATTTCCACTTCATTTATCCACCCATGCACAAAACACTTACCTCGCTTGAATTTTCTCTCATCACTCAAATATCAATTTTTTTTGCAATGTCTTTCTCATCCAAACTCATACAAGGGTCACCATAGGCTTGATAGATTCCTACATAGCTACCCGATGTGAGTCAAGGACATATGTTTATCATGAGGGCTTTTCAGGGTTGTTCTGTGGCTTTCGGTTGGTAGGATTAAGATGTGAAAAACTCTGAGGCTGAATGAGGATGGCTTGACTCTTTTGAAGCAAAATTGCATTAATCTAATTTTCACTTAAATATGGTCTTCTCTTCAATCCCCATAGTATCAATTCAGCTACATCATCATTAAAAGTCATGAAAGGTTTACACCATTCATCATTTCAGCATAAAAAATGTCAACCTTCTCAAACATGATTTTCTTGAAAGCTCCAGATGGGCACAGCTTTCCACCTCAATTAGAAGCTCCAGAAAAGGCACAACTTCACTTGTCATGAAAGCTCCAGAAAAGGAACAGCTTTCAATATAATGACTTTCTTTAGCAGCAAACACATCTCTTCGGAATTTAATTTTCCACCCAAAGTATCACAGAATGTGGTGGCAAAACCTAAGACAACTTCCCCCACACTTAAGCTCAACTAGATTATGCAATTTCACTTCAAGAGTTGGTTGGATAGGGAAAATTGGCTTGTAATGTGGCTTAACCTAACAGGTTGTGCATGGCTTCTAAGGGCTACAAGGATTAAATATTCAAGGTAGGACATTATAAAAAAGGATTCTTTGAAATTGGGGCTTTAATACCAAACAAATGCCTCAATCATTTAAACATATGTACCTCAAACCCTCAAGTTTTGACAGGAATAGATCAAATTCTGGTTAAATCAAGCATGGTTTGGTTCTCTCAAGAAGTGAGGTGAATGTAAAGAATATGAAAATAATGGTTTAGAAGCCTCATAGGAAAGTGATTTCAAATATAAAGACAGTGAGATTGACATGGGATTCAAAATACAGCATACTTTTCATGAAATTACTAAATATTTGAACTTGAAACAAAGTCATTTCAGCATTCATTTAAGCTTAGTTTCAAGGGGTAAATTGTTTCACCTATTGATATGGATTTAAAAATGGTGATGAGAATCATTTCATCTCAAAAGTTTCAAAAACACACAGAAAATTGTAAAATAAACACACAAATTTTGAAAAACACACATTTTTTTTGGTTTTTCTGAACAGGAAAGCAATTGAAATTACTAAACTAAAAGGTTCCCTCCCCCACACTTAAAATATTGCATTGTCCTCAATGTGAACCTATGAGATGATATATGCACATGAAATGCAGAATTTTTAAATAGGACAAATAATATAAAAGTGAAAGGGTTAGGAACAGCCTGATGTGCTCAAGTGATGATGGGGTCATGCAGTGTGATAAAATCCACTGCATCAGTAGGATGTCCCTCAATGTATCTCTTCAAACGTTTCCCATTGACTGTAAAGCTCCTTCCAGTGTCTTCTTGTGTGATCTCCACTGCACCATAAGGAAAAAACATTAGACACAATATAAGGACCTAACCATCTGGAACGCAACTTACCAGGCATCAACTTCAGTCGTGAACTATAGAGAAGGGCTTTATCTGCAACATGAAACTCCCTTTGTTGGATAATTTTGTCATGAGATGCTTTTGATCTTTCCTTGTAGAGCCTTGAGTTCTCATATGATGACAGTCAAATTTCCTCAAGCTCTTGAATTTTCATCTTCCTTTGAATTCCAGCTTGGGCCAAATCCATGTTGCATTTCTTTATAGCCCAATATGCCCGATGCTCGACTTCCACAGGGAGATGACATGCTTTCCCAAAAACAATCCGAAATGGGGAAATACCAATGGGGGTCTTGTATGCTGTCCTATAAGCCCAAAATGCATCATCCAAGCGATTTCTCCAATCCTTCCTATTTGGATGCACGGTTTTCTCCAAGATTTGTTTCAACTCACGATTTGAAACCTCAACCTGTCCATTTGTTTGGGGGTGGTATGGTGTTGATGTTTTGTGTGTCACCCCATACTTTCGAAGGAGGGAAGCAAAATTCCTATTGCAAAAGTGTGTCCCTTGGTCACTGATGATGTCCTTTGGTATTCCAAACCTGCAGAAAATCTGTACTTTGACAAAGTCCACAACAACATGAGAATCGTCAGTCCTGGTGGCCTTGGCCTCCACCCATTTACTCACATAATCAACAGCAACCAAAATATACAAAAATCCAAATGAACTAGGAAAAGGACCCATAAAGTTGATGCCCCATACATCAAAAATCTTACAGAATAGTATGGGTTGTTGGGTCATCTCATGTCTCTTAGAAATGTTTCCAGTGTGTTGGCAATGAGAGAATGACTTACAATACAAATGGGCATCATGGAATAATCTAGGCCAATATAATCCAGATTCTAAAACCTTCCTAGCTATCCGTTGGGGTCCAAAGTGTCCACCACAAGCAAGTGTATGACAGAAATGCAAAACAGAATCAAACTCATGATCGGGAACACACCTCCTAATGACTTGGTCACTACACAAGCGCCAGAGGTACGGATCATCCCACACATAATACCTAGACTAACTTTTTAATTTTTGGACTTGATGCTTCTTCAAATTTACTGGGATTTCAGAGGAAACAATGTAATTAACTAAATCAGCATACCAAGGATGCTTACCTGAGATGGTATAGAGATGCTCATCAGGGAAAGTGGCCCGAAGTGGTACCTGATCCAAGGTGTCATCCTCTAGTGTGTGAGTAAGCCTACTCATGTGGTCCGCCACCATGTTTTCTGACCCCTTTTTTTCCTTTATCTCAATGTCAAACTCTTGAAGAAGGAGCATCCAATGGATAAGTCGTGGCTTTGCATCTGGCTTCTTTAGGAGGTACCTCAAAGCTGCATGGTCAGAAAAAACAACTACTTTAGAGCCCAATAAATATGAACAGAATTTATCTAAAGCAAATATGACAGCAAGAAACTCCTTTTCCGTGGTTGTGTAGTTTGACTGGGCTGAATCTAGTGTCCTCGATGCATAGGCGATCACATGTGAACGTCCCTCCACCCTCTGAGATAAGACAGCTCCAACCGCGAAGTTGGAGGCATCACACATAAGCTCAAATGGAAGGTCCCACCGTGGGGGCTGTATGATTGGTGGAGTGGTCAGACACTTCTTCAGCTCATCAAATGATACCCTGAATGAATCATCAAAATTGAAGTCAATATCTTTTTGAAGAAATCGAGATAAGGGTAGAGCGATCTTACTAAAATCTCTGATGAAGCGTCGATAAAATCCAGCATGCCCAAGGAATGATCGAACATCACGCAGACATGTAGGATATGGGAGGGATGAAATAATGTCTACCATAGATTTATCAACTTCAATTCCATGTTGTGAGACTATATGACCTAAGACAATTCCCTTTTCGACCATGAAATGACATTTTTCAAAATTTAAGACCAGATTCTTCTCAATACAACGATGCAACACATCACCCAAACTAGAGGGACATTCATCAAATGAGGACCCATAAACTGTAAAATCATCCATAAATACCTCCATGTAGGTCTCAATGAAATCTGAGAAAATACTCACCATGCATCTCTGGAAGGTACCTGGGGAATTGCAAAGTCCAAATGGCATCCTTCGGTAAGCAAAGGTACCGAATGGGCAGGTGAATGTTGTCTTCTCCTGGTCCTCTGCTGCAATGGGAACCTGAAAATAGCCAGAAAATCCATCCAAGAAACAATAGTGTGTCTTCCCAGCTAGTCTCTCAAGCATCTGGTCAATGAATGGAAGTGGGAAATGGTCCTTACGAGTGGATTGATTTAGTTTCCTATAATCGATACACACTCGCCAACTGTTTTGTACTCTCACAGGAACTAACTTATCATTTTCATTTTTTATAACTGTGAAACCAGTTTTCTTTGGTACATCCTGAACAGGGCTAACCCATTGTGAGTCAGAAATAGGGTAAATGATACCCGCCTCAAGTAATTTTTCAACTTCTTTCTTAACAACTTCTAGGAGGGTGGGATTAAGTCTCCTTTGTGGCTGTCTCACCGGTTTAGCCCCATCCTCCAAGAGAATCCTATGCATGAAAATGGAGGGGCTAATACCTGATATGTATGCCATTGTCCAACCAATTTCCCTAATGTTATCTCTCAAAAGATTCAAAAGTTTTTCTTCATGTTCAAAAGAGAGATTGTTAGCAATTATGACAGGTAATCTATCACCACTGAGAAAGTATGCATATTTGAGATTTGGGGGCAATGGCATGAGTTCCAATGTAGGTGGGTGATGTATGGATGGAGAAATTGATGCAACAGACATATCTGCACAATGAACATCAGTATCAGAATAAAAATCATCACAATCAGAGAATAAAGCACCAAATCCATCAGCATACTCAATAGCCATGTCATAATCAGAGTTCACATGATCAAAATCAGAATATGATTCCATTTCAAAATCAAATATTAGTGAGTCGTGTTCCTTAAAAATGGGTGTAGAAGTATTCTTAGACATCAAACTAGAACCAATACTCATAATCTCCCTAAGCATAATACAATCCAATTCCATGATGTTTTTACTTGGTGGTTCAAAATGGGAGATAAGAAAAGAAGAATGGTCCTCTGAGGGGTACTTCATGGAATCCATAACATTAAATATCACAACTTCATCTCCAAACTCCATGGAAAGTGTACCCTCATTGACATTTATGATAGTTTTTGCAGTTTTGAGGAAGGGTCTACCTAAGATAATGGGGGCATGAGAACTTACCTGATCATCCTCCATGTTAAGCACATAGAAGTCTGCTGGAAAGATCATGTCTCTTACCCGAACAAGTACATCCTCAAGAACTCCCACTGGATATGCCGTAGCTCTATTCGCCAATTCCACCACTACTCTTGTTGGCTTCAACTCACCAACCTGCAAGTAAGAGAATACAGAGTGAGGAATCACATTTATGGAAGCACCTAAATCACATAGTGCATCAGAAAAGTGAAACTCCCCTATGGTGCATGGGATGGTGAATGTCCCTGGATCCTTTCACTTTGTTGGCATTGCTAGAGTTGGTGAAATGAGTGCTGAGACATTCCTTCCAAGGGTTATCCTCTCATTTCCCTTGAGCCCTCTTTGATTGGTGCAGAGTTCTTTTAAGAATTTGGAATACCTTGGGATTTTCTTAATGGATTCAAGTAGAGGAATGTTGATCTCCACACGCTTGAATGTGTCCAAAACCTCCTTTTTCATTGCTTCTTCATCCATCTTCTTGGTTTGAACAACCCTGTTTGTAAAAGGAAGGGGTTTAGGAGGAACATCATCAAAATTTTTCTTACCTTTATCTTTCTCCTTGGATTGCTCATCAGTTGGTATGGAATGCGGCTTCTCTGAAGTTGAGGTGAATCCTGGTGGAATGGTAGGTGCAGATGTATCGTTCATTTTCTTCCCACTTCTCAATGAGATGGCACTAATATTCCCCTTTGGATTTGGAGTGGGTTGGGAAGGTAGATTTCCAGAATTCTTACTCACAAGTTCATGGAGGGCGGTGGCAATCTTACTCATTTGAGTTTTCAACTCTCTCAGCTCCGAACCTTGACTCTTCAGCGCATTTTGTTGATTAAGAACAATTTGTTTCAAAATATCATCAGTGTTAGAGTCTACCTTTGGTGGATGATTCCCTTGTTGCTGACTTTTTGATGTTTGAGCTTCAAATCTCCTTTGGGGTTGTTGGAAACCCTGCTGGTAAGGCGGAGGCTGCTGGAAGTTTGGTTGAAAAGGGGGCCTTTGTTGTTGTCCAGAGCCATACCTCATGTCCGGTTGATCTTTCCACCATTGGTTGTATGTTGGAGCAAATGAATCAAACTTATTTTGGGGATATGGTTGTTGTTGCTGCTGAAATGGTCTCCCTGGGAACACTGCTGCACAATCTTCTCTCTCTTGTAGTTGTGGGCAACAGTCAGTTGGGTGGCTTGTCTCAGTGCAAATGCCACATGGCCTTGAAGGAGGGGGTTGGGATGTCTTTTGAGCCAATGCAATCTGCCTCACCATATTCGTCAATTCTTCTAACTTAGTATCAGTCAAATGACTTTCAAGAGAAGAAGGACTTACTTGATGTACTCCTTGAACATGTGGTGTACCTCTATCACCGAATTGTTGAGAGTTTTCGGCCATTTTGTCGATCAATTCTCTTGCATCTACTGGTGTCTTGTCCACCAATGCTCCTCCAGCTGCATCATCCACCATGCTCCTTTCCATGGGTGTGAGTCCTTCGTAGAAGTATTGGATGAGGAGTTGCTCACTGATTTGGTGATGTGGGCAGCTTGCACACAACTTCTTGAATCTCTCCCAGTACTCATACATTGACTCCCCTTGGGCTTGCTTGATCCCCGATATCTCCTTTCGAATGGATGTTGTCCTTGATGCTGGAAAAAATCATTGCAAGAAAAGACGTTTCAAATCATTCCAACATGTTACATCTTCAGGTTCCAAATAATACATCCAATCTTTTGCAGCACCATCAAGTGAGAATGGAAATGCTCTTAATTTAATTTGATCTTCAGAAACATTTCTTGGTTTTAAAGTTGAGCAAACCACATTAAATTCCTTAAGGTGTTTGTTGGGATCCTCACCAGATAAGCCATAAAACTTTGGAAGAAGGTTAATTAATCCATATTTCAATTCAAAGTCCGATTCGAGATTTGGGTATGCAATACAATTTGGTTGATAGTTAATATCAGGTGCAGCCAATTATCGAATGGTTCTATTAAGTTCATTTCCATTATTTCCAGCCATTGGTTCCTCTTTTATGTTTGACTTTGAATTGCTTCCAATTTCAATGTTTCCAGAAGAGAGGAATTCACCAACTGGTTGAATATTGAAACTTCTCGTAGATTGAGAATTTCTGATTCGTGCCCTAAGGCTACGTTCAATCTCAGGGTCAAGATCTAAGAGATCTTCGGGATTAGTTCGTGTCATAGATTAAATAAAAATGAAAAGAAAGAAAGTGGACCATAGTAAAATAAAAATGAGAAGTTTGAGTTGATGGTCCAAAAAGAAGTAGACGAAAATAAAAGAAGAAGAAGAAAAATCAGATTGGGTAAAGAAGGAAGAAAGAAGAGAGGAAGAGAATAAAATGTAAAATAAAATAAATACCTCTAATTGGTTCAAATAATTACTTGCCTCCCCGACAACGGCGCCAATTTGAAAGAGCGCTGTCGTGGGTGCCCTCAAATGATTAGTATGATTTTGGGGTACTTAGGTGCAGCAGAGTGGCTGACCAAGGTCGTCTCTCAAAGGAGGAAGTGAATTAAAACAATTTTTAGAGATATTATAGAAGTAAAATAAAATAGAATAAAAACACTACTTGAAAGGATGGGGGTATTTTTTTATAGTTTATGAATCTAGAAGAAGTTTTCTGGAAGAAGATTGTATTTTTTTTTTGTTTTTAGTTTTGAAATGAAGTTTGATTAAAATGACACAACAAAAAGATGTTTGTTTAGACAATATTTAAAAGACGTAATCGATCTAACTCTACCTCTTCAATCATTTATTAATAATTATCATTTAAATTAATATTCACTTAATTATGATCCCTTAATTTGTTAAATCCCGAAACCTACGAGAATTAACTTTACCACGAAGATGATGTGAATTTAACCCTAGGCTAACTTCAGAACATGCAATCGCAGCACCCTGCTTTGATTGATGTTCTAAGATTAGCTTATGGTAAGTGGTAAATTAAGTCACATATCCACTCTAGAAATGAGGATGAATTTTGTTTAGGGATTATATTTCAACTCTACAAATTTATCCCGTGTGGTCTTGTATTACCGATTAAGATCGCGCTCTCACAATTTACACAAAATCCCGACCTCGCGTGTTTTTGTGTTAATTGTTCAATTGCTTGCTTAGTTTCTTAAAATTTAAAAACACAATTCATGGATCATGTTAAATGAATTACAGTAGCTCAATGATTCAAAATAATTAAATGAAGAGGGTAGAACATAGATCGATTACTAAAATACTACTCTTCCATGGGCGGCGTAATCATCGTAGAAGCGTTTTGCATGTGCAAAGGTTTAAAATGGGTATAAACCAATAATGCTTCTACTCAAGAATTTCAGCCCAATTAGGAAGATTAAGAGAAGAATAAATTTAAACAAAACAGAAGAAAAGAGAAGAAATAAAAGAATAACAAAGAAGTTTATTACATAAACAAAATCATTACAACATGAAGGAGAACAAGAAGGCTTCGTCGAAGGGATCCTTGCTTCAAGAGATACCCTTATTTAAAAGGTTAGAGAATTGGAGTGGATCCACTTCTACTATTCCCTAAACTTCCTAATGAACGTCCCAACCCCTCCAATTGATAAAAACTCCAATTTATAGAGGGGAGGGGAGGAGAGGTTAGAAGTGGTTTCAAGTGTGAATGTGGAAATTCGGACAAATATTTTATTCTAACTTTCACCGCCCATTTGACCACCACAACGCGTGAATTGGCCGGCCTTCCAGAAGGAGAAAATGTGAGGATATGTTTCTTCTATCTCCTATCCAAATTTGGGCTCAATACAGGCCCATATGAAGGGGTTATGGCCGAAATACAGAAGCTTCTCCATTCTGGCGAGCCCAGCCCAACTTTGACTTCATGACCCAATTTCAACAACCAACTGAACTCTTTAGCTCTAGTGTCCTGACTAAAAGTTGTAGATAATTAATTTAGGAACACTGTTACAAAAGTTAAATTTCAAATAATAAATATAAAAATATTTATATTCGAAATACTACAGTGAACTATAAAGGGTAAAACTGGAATTTTCATCAAATATTCAAATGAATGATCTAATCCCAAATACTTTCTAATTAAACATATTTAACACAATGTGAGGAAATTATATCATTTATTATCAATTAAATATTCAATAAAATAGTGTTTTATCAGTACTCTTTATCAAGATCATAATTTTAAATGTTTTAAATATTTATCTTTATAAATCTTTTTAATTAATGTCCATGTTTTCAAAATGATTTAAAGGATTTATTTATATGGACATTAATGTTTTGAAATGATATTTCTTTTCAAAAGTTTCAAAGTGGTATGGGAAAATTTGATTCAAAAATCTCTTTTAAATTACTTCCTTTATAAATGTGTGACTTTTCAATGATTTCGAGAAAAGAGATATTTCTCTCAAATAGTTCTGATTTCATCTATGTCAACATACTTTGATGGATTTTAAGCTTATTTGAAGTTGATTTATTATGATACAAAACTTTTGTATTGTATTGATGGTTTTGTGATATGTTTTACTGTGGATGTATTATTTTTATTCCATCCATGGTTTATAATGAAAGTATTGACATTTCGTATGCTAGTTTTAATACGAATGATTATGTTATGTTTAAAACTTTTTCATATGGGAATGCATTGGACTTAGTAAGTGACGGGTGGAGCCCGCTATAGCTCCTCGATGCATTGGTAGGTCTCATGAGAAAGACTAGTGTCTTGGCACAAGGCCTTGACAAAATCTTATTTGTAGTCTTGGCACGAGGCCTTGGCTATGTGGTTATGATAGTCTGGCATTATGCATTCCATCATTATGAAAGTGGTTATTGATATTGCATGTGATTATTCGATTATTAGAATATCCATGTGAATAATTAAATGGAATTATTTCATTTTATTTTTGCCATACTATTTTGTAGTATAAGTTTAAAAGGCTTTTATTTTAGTTGTACATTGCCTTAAATTTTTATGCTTATTTATGAAAGTTTCTGCTGTATTTCTTACCCTTACAGAGCGTTTGAGCTCACCCCTTTCTATGTTTTATTTTTCCCAGGATTCCAAGAACTATATTGTGATTGTTATGCAGTGTTAAGACAAGGGAATAATGGCATTCATAAAGGATTATTTATTTTGTTTTCTATGTTATGAAGTGTAATGTAACATTTATGTATGTAATCTATTTTCCAAGACTGATAAACATATTGGTCCCTTGAGACTTGATTCTTTGTAATCATGACAATGTATTAAAATAATGCACTGACTCTGGGTTACTGGGGTCGGGGAATTACAGTTGGTATCAGAGAAAGTTTATAAATAACCTTGGAAACTAGATTTAGATAAACTCTGATTAGAGCACATAGCCCTAAGATAGACTTTGAGGATTAGTATACAAGAACTTCCTTGAATTTTGGTATTGTAGAGATTTTGTGAGTTTTCCCAGCAATACATCCCTATCTGGATACGAGTAGGTAGAGGAGGCTCTGGAACAGATGTACCTAGGGGTAAAACCCGAAAACACCACTTTGAGTTAGAATCGAACAAGAACTGGTGCATGACAACGGGCCGTGTTGCACTCTTGGTTACGACACTCCCGGGGCATATGCTTAAGATATTTCTCATTTTATTTACAAACCATTGTGAAGGGCTCATGAGTATATACTTACTCAAAGAATTTTTTTTATGAATATGGATTATATCCATAAACTGTTCAATTTGCGTTAGGAATTATTTATTGCAATTTATAAACTGACCTAGTTTATGTTATTGTATTGAAATGGAGCCCAGTAGAAGGAATGTGAAGTCTTGTAATACGTATGATCCAAAGAGTAAGAAGGATCGTATATTTCATGGTATTAAGACATCATTTAGACGAGAAATAGACTCCCATGTATTATCATCATATAAAGAAATAGTATCATGTGTGGATAAGATAACTAAAGAGTTTACTGAGTCCTATGGAATTGATGGGAAGCAAGAGATGAAAAGGATGGAAGAGAGAAAAATGGATAAAGGGAAGAGGGAAAAGAATAATTTCCCCATATGTGATAACTGTGGGAAGAAACACCCTAGAACTTGACTGAAAGGAATGGGAGTTTGTTATAAGTGTGGAGGAAAAGGGCACAAAGCACGTGACTACAAGGGTAAGAAAATGGTTTCAAATGTACAATGCTTTATTTGCAATGAGTTTGGACACTACGCAAACCTATGTCCCTGTCATCAGACTATGCCGCAAATGATGCTATTGGATAATAATCAAGTTATGATACTACCACAGATGAATAGGAATTATTAGAGTTCTTATGTTGATTATGTCATTTGAGTGTTGTATCAACAATTTACTTGTTATAATAATTATGGAGTATATAAGGATTGTACTGTAGTACTATTTCATTAAGGACTTGAGATTGTGTGGAACAAAGAAAATTGACTCAATAGTAGGATATATTTTTGGAAAATATATGGTTGATAGAATGATAAACCATAATATAGTTCTGATACTGAGGTAGTGATTTTAGAATAATACATGATTGATCTGGATAAATTATATTGGATATTCTTGACTACCTTGAAACTGATTAATGATTTGTATATTCCATCATTGTTGGGGTTTACAACATTTTTGGATTGAAGGAGTATATCCATTATTATTTAAGGAATAAGGGATCATGAATGTAATCAATAAGGTTTTATGGTAATTCAGGATGTTGCAGTGTTTTAAAATAATACATGATGAAGGTGTTCACAGGTTATTACGCAGAAAAAAGGAACATCATTTTTGGACTAAAGCATTTTGGATAGTTCTAGTTTGGATTATTTTTGGATTTCCATAAAAGGACAACCCGGAGGTTGGGTGGCAACCCGTCACATTCGGAAAGGCCGCGAGACTTGAACCCACAACCAAAGGGAGACAAGGGTGTATCACCTACCACTGGCCCACGTAATGTCTGAGATTAAATAATATAGTTTTTTTTAATGATCTGGTAGATGAATTATAAATTATTTTTTTTTGAACCCTATACGAATAGGATAAATAGAATATTTTTTTTATGTTCTATTATCTTTTAGAGTGAAATATGAGTTTGTGGTAGAAATTAGTTAAAGGATGGAACTCTACTTTTCAAGAATATATTTTTCTTATTCTCGTATTCTATGAAGAAATTAATTCTTATACTTTATTTAAGGAATCCTAAAACCAAAAATGTGTTATCCTAATACCATATGTTTATTTGAACCAATGGTATTTCAAATCATCATAGATTGATGAATTTAAGGACCTAAATTTTACACTTGTTTGTGATTTATGACCTCAATCACTACCTATAAATATTTACGTTTTCCCTCCAATTATATGTTTCTAATTTCCACCGATGTTCTCCTAATCAAGATCATAATTTGGTGGTGACCCTTTCATTTCTCTTTTCCTTATATTAAGACTAAATTGTAGTAACCCAATTTCTGATGTGGGTTTTCCCACAAATATATTTTCTATTTTCAACCTTTTATTTTTGAATAAAAATTTCAATTTGTGAGGACGCAATTTATTGAATGGGGGGAGAATTTAACACCCCAATATTTCATAGTGTGTTATTTCTTCAAAATAATTCAATAACTTTCACTACACGCAACACTGAGTTCAAGCACACCATGACATACCAAACAAGCCTTTCAAAAGAGGTTGTGAATAGTATTAACTAAATTTTAAACTTTATATTTTGATGAATAGTGAAAATTACTAAATTTTAATTAAAAACAACTTTTTTAATCAAAATAAATAGTAGTGATAAATTATGAATTTGAGTGGTTTTAAAGTATATTTAGAATATATTTTTACCATTTAATAAAATTTTGGTCATTGGAAAAAATTTCAAAATTAAACCGGACATAAACAAGTGTCAATCTTTTGATAGTTATTATCTCTTAAAAACACACTTTTTGTTTTAACAATGGGAATTAATTTTAAATTAATTTCTACCACTTATGTGTTTTGAATATGAAAAAATGGATTCCATATTTGTAATCTGGATGTTAAAATAGTGTAAATAGGTAACTTTTATTTTTAGACATTTTGAATAATTACTTCGGTAAATATTTTATTTACCATGGTTAAAGGATAAATCCGGTAAATAAGGGTTAAAAATAATATTATAATACAAAAATACCATAAAACGTATCCTAACCTTATTGGTTGATACATGTCCGACCATGGGCATCTTTGGGTCGATTTTGGGACCCCATGGAGCCACTTGTAAGTGATAGGGACACTTTATTTTAATGAAGTTAAAATGAATACAAAAATGACACAGGAATATATCTTTTAGGAAAACAATATTTACATAGGGTTATATATGTTGTAGTTTCGACTATAAATATTCATTAGAAAGATAAAAAGAATTACTACATAATGGTTGTTTATTTATTATTTTTATATATTAAATAAGTTAATTTATTTATGACACAATGGGGATGCAGTAATTACCATAATAGTGAACAATTAGAATAATTTATATTATAAATACCCAAATAAATTTAATATGAGACTTTTTATAAATAACAATAATTTTTTAGGTTAATATGAAATGTTAGGATTGATTAAATTAACTTTTTTTGAAGTAATCGTTCTGTTATGAGTTTTACAAAAATCAATTATTGAATAGTGTCAAAATTGACATAAAAGAGTTTTTAAAACAAATATTATAATAATAATTGATATTAAATTTCTAAAAATCTATGGTTCGGCCAAGAGACTTATATCATGATAAGTGTATCATTAATGGACCACTTGGTGGTCGCTTGGATGTATATAGCATGTTTATTAACCATATAATATAAAAATACAAAGAGACATTGTAAAAGTGAAACTAATTGACTAAGAGTTAATACTTAAAGATAAGGTTAATATAGTGACCCAAACCTATCTAAATTATATTGGTTGTGTGATTTTCGACCCATACAAACCTTAACCTTTAAATAATCCACTTTGGATCCATTAGAAACTGAATAAGAATTTATTATAAAATAATATTTCTAGCTTTTCCAAAGGTGCCCCTCACCCCTCTTATAAAATGGCACTCCCCCTTCTCACTAATTCACACATTCAAACCCTTTTGGTTCGGCCAAACCCTGCCCAAATACTCTCTAAACACCCCCCACTTCATCCTAGAGGCCTTCCTTTAGTCAGAAATCCAACCTAAGGATCCCTTTTGATCAAATCAAAAGGAAGAACCCGAAGAAGAGGAGGTTAACCTACCCCAAACCAAGGAAAAGTACAAGGTAAGGGTTTCTTTCGCAATCTCTTCATTATTTGAGGTTGTTTATATGTAATATTATACTGGGATTTCTTTATCATCAACATCCATGTTTCTTGAAAATGTGTTTCAAAACATTTTTTCTATTTACAATGAATATGGGTTAAAGTAAATTATACCCTTGTTTGAATTTTTATAAGAGGTTTATAAAGGAATATTTCCGTCGTTTTCCAAACAAGGTGCTTTTAACCTTTTTGACAAAATTAAGGTAAGAATGTTTTTTTAACTTATACGGCGAGTGCGGCCATTCTCTACTGTTATAAAATCATTGAATCTCCCCATAAAAGCTTATATGAATATTTTCATAGTAAATGTTTTATTTTATAATTATGTGACTTTAAATGATTCAAAATAAATATTTTAAGAATTTGTGAAAGGTACTCTTTATCAAGATCATAATTTTAAATGTTTTAAAAATTCATCTTTCTATGTATTTTTAATCAATGTCCATGTTTTCAAAATGATTTTAAGGATTTATTTATATGGACATGAATTTTTTGAAATGATATTTCTTTTCAAAAGTTTCAAAGTGGTATGTGACATTTGGATTCAAAAATATCTTTTAAATTACTTTATTTATAAATGTGTGACTTTTCAATGATTTCGAGAAAAGATATATTTCTCTCAAATAGTTTTGATTTCATCTATGTCGACATCCTTTGATGGATTTTAATCTTATTTGAAGTTGATTTATTATGATACAAAACTTTTGTATTGTATTGAAGGATTTGTCATATGTTTTAATGTGGATGTGTTATTTTTATTCCATTCATGGTTTATAAAGAAATTATTGACATTTCGTATGCTAGTTTTAATACGAATTTTTATGTTATGTTTAAACCATTTCATATGGGATTGCATTGGACTTAGTAAGTGATGGGTGGAGCCCACTATATCTCCTCGATGCATTAGTAGGTCTCATGAGACAAACTACTGTCTTGGCACAAGGCCTTGAAAAAATCTTATTTGTAGTATTGGCACAAGGCCTTGGATAAGTGGTTATGATAGTCTGGCATTATGAATTCCATCATTATGAAAGTTGTTATTGATATTTCATGCGATTATTCGATTAGTAGAATATCCATGTGAATAAATAAATGGAATTATTTCATTTTATTTTTTCCATACTATGTTGTAGTTTAAGTTTAAAAGCCTTTTGTTTTAGTTATACATTTCCTTAAATGTTTATTATTATTTATGAAAGTTTCCTCCGTATTGCTTACCCTTACGGACCGTTTGAGCTCACCCCTTTCTATGTTTTATTTTTCCTAGGATTACAAGAACTATATTGTGATTGATATGCAGGGTTAAGACAAGGGAATAATGGAATTCATAAAGGACTATTTATGTTTTTTTGTATGTTATGAAGTGTAATGTAACATTTATGTATTTAATCTATTTTCCAAGACTATTAAACTGATCGGTCATTTGGGACTTGATTCTTTGTAATCATGCCAATGTATTAAAATAATGCGTCGTCTCTCAGTCACTGGGGTCGGGGCGTTATAGTTGGTATCAGAGGAAGTTTAAAAATAACCTAGGAAACTATATTTACATAATCTCTGATTAGAGAACATAGCCCTAAGATATACTATGAGGATTAGTATAGAAAAACTTCCTAGAATTTTGGTTTTGTCGAGATTTTGTAAGTTTTCCAATCAATACATCCCTGTCTGGATACGAGCTGGTAGAGGCGGCTCTAGCACAGATGTACCTAGGGGTAAAACCCGAAATCACTCCTTTGAGTTAGACTCAAACGGGAACTGGTGCACGATAATGGGTCTTGCTGCACTCTTGGTTACGACACTCCCGGGGGATATGCTTAGGATAATTCTCATTTTATTTACAAACCATTATGAAGGGCTCATGAGTATATACTTACTCAAAGAAAACATTTTTTTTTATTAAGGATTATATCCACAAACTGTTCAATTTGTGTTAGGAATTATTTATTGCAATTGAAAAACTGACCTAGTTTATGTTATTGTATAGAAATAGCGCCCAGTAGAAGGAATGTGAACTCTAGTAATATGTACGATCCAAAGAGTAAGAAGGGCCGTATCTATCATGGTATTAAGACATCATTTAGAAGGTAAATAGTCTCCCACGTATTATCATCATATGAAGAAATAGTATCATGTGTGGATAAGATAACTAACAATTTTACTGAGTCCTATGGCTTTGAAGGGAAGCAAGAGAAGAAAAGGATTGAAGAGAGAAAAATGGATAAAGGGAAGAGGGAAAAGACGAATTTCCCCATATGTGATAATTGTGAAAAAAAAAACCCTGGAACTTTCCTGAAAGGAATGGGAGTTTGTTATAAGTGTGGAGGAAAAGGGCACAAAGTACGTGACTGCAAGGGTAAGAAAATGGTTTCAAATGTACAATGCTTTATTTACAAGGAGTTTGGACACTACGCGAACCTATGTCCCAGTCATCAGACTATGCCACAAATGATGCTATTGGATAATAATCAAGTTATGATACTACCATAGATGAAGAGGAATGATTAGAGTTCTTATGTTGATTTTGTAATCTGAGTGATGTATCAACAATGTACTTGTTATAATAATTATGGAGTATATAAGGATGGTACTACTGTACTATTTCATTAAGTACTTGAGATTGTGTGGAACAAAGAAAAGTGACTCAATAGCAGGATAAATTTTTGGAAAATATATGGTTCAGAAAATGATAAACTATAATATAGTTCCGATACCGAGGTAGTGATTTTAGAATAATACATGATTGATTTGGATAAATTATATTGGATATTCTTGACTACCTTGAAACTGATTAATGATTTGTATATTCTATCATTGATGTGGTTTACAACATTTTTGCATTGAATGATTATATCCATTATTATTTAAGGAATAAGTGGTCATGAATGTAATCAATAAGGTTTTTTGGTAATTTAGGATGTTGTAGTGTTTTAAAAGAATACATGATGAAGGTGTTCACATATTATTACGCAGCAAAAATTATCTTCATTTTTGGACTAAAGCATTTTGGATAGTTCTAGTTTGGATTATTTTTTGATTTCCATAAAAGGACAACTCGGAGGTTAGACGGCAACCCATCGCGTCCAACAAAGTCGCAAGACTTGAACCCACAACCGAAGGGCGACAAGGGTGTATCACCTACCACTGGCCCATGTAATGTCCGAGATTAAATAATATAGTTTTTTTTAAAAAGTTCTGGTATATGAATTATAAATTCGTTTTTTAACCCTATACGAATAGGATAAATATAATATTTTTTTTACGTTCTATTATCTTTTAGAGTGAAAGATGAGTTTGTGGTAGAAATTTGTTAAAGGATGGAACTATAATGGTCAAGAATATATTTTTTTCTCTTATTTTATGAAGAAATTAATTCTTATACTTTATTTAAGGAATCCTAAAACCAAAAATGTGTTATCCTAATACCCTATGTTTTGTTGAGCCAATGGTATTTCAAATCATCATAGATTGATGAATTTAAGGACCTCAATTTTACACTTGTTTGTGATTGATGACCTCAATCACTACCTATAAATATTTACGTTTTTCCTCCAATTATATGTCTCTAATTTCCACCAATGTTCTCCTAATCGAGATCATAATTTGGTGGTGAACCTTTCATTTATCTTTTCCTCATATTAAGACTAAATTTTAGTAACCCAATTTCTGATGTGGGTTTTCCCACAAAGATATTTTCTATTTTCAACCTTTTATTTTCGCAGAACAATTTCAAATTGCAAGGATGAAATTTATTGAAGTAGAGGAGAATTTAGCACCCCAAGATTTCATAGTGTGTTATTTCATCAAAAAAATTCAATAACTTGCACTACACACAACACCGAGTTCAAGCGCACCATGACTTACCAAACAAGCCTTTCAAAAGAGGTTATGAATAGTATTAACTAAATTTTAAACTTTATATAATCCTTATAATTTTAGAATCCATATTATGAGTTTCTTAGACATAATATAAGAACAAATTTCTTTTTTTCAGATAAAAGAAGTATTTTTCAAAAATGCACTTTTACCAACTTTAATAGTGAACCCTTTTTAAATCCAATATTTTAAACTTTTATATATTAAATTTGACTAAATAAATTTATTCTTTAGAATGGGGACATAAAAATTTACAATGTAACACCCCAAGCTTCCACGGTACGCTTCTCTTTAAATAATACAGTAGCGTGTGTTGTACGCAACTTTGAGTTCTAACACACACTACGACCAATCAAACTAGCCGTAATGAATTGTAATACCTACTTTTTAAAATTTTATAAATTTTATCTCTAACAATGGACTTCATATTGGATTCGAAATATCGAATTTAGCCTAGGGTGATATTTTGGTACTTTCTGGATAAATTTTATATTTTGATGAATAGTGAAAATTAATAAATTTTAATTAAAAACAAATTTTTTAATCAAAATAAATAGTAGTGATAAATTATGAATTTTTGTGGTTTTAAAGTATATTTAGAATATATTTTTACCATTTAATAAAATTTTGGTCATTGGAAAAAATTTCACAATTAAACCGAACATAAACTAGTGTCAATCTTTTGATAGTTATTATCTCTTAAAAACACACTTATTGTTTTAACAACGGGAATTAATTTTAAATTAATTTCTACCACTTATGTGTTTTGAATTTGGAAAAATGGATTTCATATTTGGAATCAAGATGTCAAAATTGTGTAAATAGATAAATTTTATTTTCATACATTTTGAATAATTACTTCGGTAAATATTTTATTTACCATGGTTAAATGGTAAATCTGGAAAATAAGGGTTAAAAAATAATATTATAATAATAAAAAATTACCCTAAAACGTATCCTAAACTTATTGGTTGATACATGTCTGACCATGGGAATCTTTGGGTCGATTTTGGGACCCCATGGAGCCACTTGTAAGTGATAGGGACACTTTATTTTAATTAAGTTAAAATGAATACAAAAATGTCACAAGCATATATATTTTAGAAAAACAATTTTTACATAGGGTTATATATGTTTTATTTTAGACTATAAATATTCATTAGAAAGGTAAAACGATTTCCTACATAATGGTGTTTTATTTATAATTTTAGACATTAAATAAGTTAATATATTTATGACACAATGGTGATGCAGTAATTACTATAACAGTGAAAAATTAGAATATTGGTATTATAAATACCCAATAAAATTTAATTTGAGACTTTTTATAAATACCAATAATTTTCTAGGTTAATATGGAATGTTCGGATTTATTTAATAAACTTTTTTTGAGGTAATAATTCTGTTTTGAGTTTTACAAAAATCAATTATTGAATAGTGTCAAAATTGACATAAAAGAGTTTTAAAAACAAATATTATATTATTAATTGATATTAAATTCCTAAAAATATAAGGATCGTCCAAGAGACTTATATCATGATAGGTGTGTCATTAATGGACCACTTGGTGGTCTCTTGGATGTATATAGTATGTTTATTAACCATATAATATAAAAATACAAAGAGACATTGTAAAAGTGAAACTAATTAACTAAGAGTTAATACTTAAAGATAAGGTTAATATAGTGACCCAAACCTGTCTAAATTCTATTGGTTGAGTGATTTTCGACCCATCCCCGCATTAACCTTTAAATAATCCACTTTAGAGCCATTAGAAACCGAATATGAATTTATTATAAAATAATATTTCTAGCTTTTCCAAAGGTGCCCCCTCACCCCTCTTATAAAATGGCACCCCCCCTTCTCACTAATTCACACATTCAAAGCCTTTTGGTTCACCAAACCCTGCCCAAATACTCTCTAAACATCCCTCACTTCATCCTATAGGCCTTCCTTTAGTCATAAATCCAACCTATGGAGCCCTTTTGATCAAATCAAAAGGAAGAACCCGAAGAAGAGGAGGTTAACCTACCCCCAACCAAGAAAAAGTACAAGGTAAGGGTTTATTTCGCAATCTCTTCATTATCCGAGGTTGTTTATAAGTAATAATATACTGGGATTTCTTTATAATCCACATCCATGTTTCTTCGAAATGTATTTCAAAACATTATTACTATTTACAATGAATATGGGTTAAAGTAATTTATATCCTTGTTTGACATTTTATAAGAGGTTTATAAAAGAATCTTTCCGTCATCTTCCAAACAAGATGCTTTTAAACTTTTCGAAAAAATTAAGGTAATAATTTTTTTTAACTTATACGGAGAGTGCGGCCATTCCCCGCCATTATAAAATCGTTGAAGCTTCACTTACATGCTTATAAGAATATTTTCAAAGTAAATTTTTTATTTTATAATTATGTGACATTAAATGATTTCAAAATTAATATTTTAGGAATTTTTGAAAGTTACTCTTTATCAAGATCATAATTTTAAATGTTTTAAATATTTATCTTTCTAAATATTTTTAACTAATTTCCATGTTTTCAAAATTATTTTAAGGATTTATTTATATGGACATGAATGTTTTGAAATGATAATTATTTTTAAAAGTTTTAATGTGGTATGGGAAACTTTGATTCAAAAATCACTTTTAAATTACTTCCTTTATAAATGTGTGACTTTTTAATGATTTTGAGAAAAGATAAATTTCTCTAAAATAGTTTTGATTTCATCTATATCAATATCATTTGATGGATTTTAAGCTTATTTGAAGTTGATTTATTATGATACAAAACTTTTGTATTGTATTGAAGGTTTTGTGATATGATTTACTGTGGATGTGTTATTTTTATACCATTCATGGTTTATGGAAAAAGTATTGACATTTTGTATGCTAGTTTTAATATGAATGTTTATGGTGTGTTTAAACCTTTTCATATGGGAATGCATTGGACTTATTAAGTGACGGGTGGAGCCCGCTATTGCTCCTCGATGCATTGGTAGGTCTAATGAGACAAACTAGTGTCCTGGCACAAGGCCTTGACATAATCTTATTTGTAGTCTTGGTACGAGGCCTTGGCTATGTGGTTATGATAGTCTGGTATTATGCATTCCATCATTATGAAAGTGGTTATTGATATTGCATGTGATTATTCGATTAGTAGAATATCCATGTGAATAATTAAATGGAATTATTTCATTTTATTTTTTCCATACTATGTTGTAGTTTAAGTTTAAAAGGATTTTGTTTTGGTTATACATTCCCTTAAATGTTTATGCTTATTTATGAAAGTTTCTGCTGTATTGCTTACCCTTACGGAGCATTTGAGCTCACCCCTTTCTATGTTTTATTTTTCCCAGGATTCCAAGAACTATATTGTGATTGATATGTAGGGTTAAGGCAAGGGAATAATGGCATTCATAAAGGATTATTTATGTTGTTTTGTATGTTATGAAGTGTAATGTAACATTTATGTATGTAATCTATTTTCCGGGACTTCTAAACTGATCGGTCCTTTGGAAATTGATTCTTTGTAATCATGCCAATGTATTAAAATAATACACCGAATCTTGGTCACTGGGGTCGGGGTGTTACACTTAGCACCTTCTGCTCTGGATCCTCCTAGGACTCTGTTGAAAGGCACATGTTTTGAACAAGACACAAAACATGTGTGGTCATAGCCCGTGTAAGGGTGGGTATAAGGATACTCAGTAGGCTCCCCAAAATCCCCAAATGAAAATAGAGAATGTAAAAATCAATAGTCAGCTTGACCTAACATGAGGGAACACAAATAAGATAAAAACTCCATCTCGAGTCCAACCTTTTATAAAAATGACTAGTCAGCATAAACACATAGTGCATCAACCCAAAAGTGACAAAACTATAAGGAAACCCAGAAATCACTCATATATAGTCATCTTTGGCATGATTCCTCATAATGTTCCGACCTCATCACCAGTGATAGGTTACTACTCAAGGATCTAAATAAAACCACTAGAAGCACACTCTAAGAACTGAGTCATCCCCAATGACACTCATCTGAGGGATGCAACTATATCAGTAAAAAGAACTAACAGATAAACCCAGGAAAATCTAACGGTGTCTGTCAGTGAGGACATGCTCGACAGAAAAAGCCACAGAAGAAGTCACCCAGTGACTATACCAACTCTAATACCTCGGGTAGGGGATCAAACCCAGGGTCTAGAAGGGGAAATCAACCCCTATCTAGAAAAAACAATCATAGAAAATGGTATAAAAAAGATACCCAAAGATATAACAAATCAATCATCAGAGGATTAACGCCAATGTAGTGTTGGTCACACCAATTCCAAGAACTCCACAGATGAAAACATCACGATATATTGCATATTAAATGTATTTAGATACACAGATAGGGAGTATTCACCCTGGGATCAATGGGGGATTCATACCCTACTAGAATATCCTGGATAGAGGATCCATGCTCGTGTAAATATTAGTCACGCTGAAAACAAACACCCTACTAGGGAAACACGAAGGGACCTGAGGATCGCATCATGCCTCTAGGGGGGATACATTCTCCAAATATGCTGAGTCTATTTTCAAAGAAGATTAAGACAACACACTCTAGAAAGTGGGAAACCCATGATACACATACACAAAGCAGTCGAAGAGGGGTTTAAATCTAGTAAAGAGGACTTGATCCAAAAAATACTCATTATATCAAAAGAGGGGTCACTGTCCTATGAAGTGGATGTGATACTAAGAACCCTCGTAGATAAAGGACCAGGGGAACCCACTCAATCGAGATGATTGAAACATCAAAAACAGGGACCATGGGGACCCACTCAACCTTGATAGTAAAGGCATCACTGACCCAAGAGACCCACAAAACATCTCATTTGGAAGACATCTACTAGGCCCAAACTATTTCCACCATCGCGTTCTACATGGAAGAACATGTAGGACAAACTATTTACCTACACAAAATGGATAACTGATGAAAAAGTAACATTTCACTGCTGATGCGCAAACCAAGACTCATGGGGCCCGCAAATATATTTTCATTTAATCACCAAAAAACCTTTTGTAAATTTTCCCATTGAATTAAGGGTCTCAATGCTACTGACGGTGCACAAATCAGACATCATATATAGGAGATACGTTCGATACAAGAAACTCCAAATAATAATAATAATAATATTGTTATTATTATTATACATGGAAGTTTCAGGATACCTACCTCATGACTGAAACATAATTTTCTCCAATGGGACTCAAAAGGTTTGTCTTGAATCATGGGTAATGTTTCCATAGACAACACATAAAACAGATATCTGGTTTTAAAGTTACGTGGGTTTGAAATCCATCCCAGCCCGACCCGGCCCGCTTCAGCTAGACTCGCCCACTCAGGCAGGTTCACTTACCCTAGGAAGGCTAGCTCCGGCCTGCGCGGATTTTATCACTGGTGCTAAGCTCAACTACATGGTCCGACCCACAAAACTATGGCCCATCTGTATTTGGCACGTGGCCCAGCCGCATCCACCGGCCTGCCCACCAGAACTCAATGCCTCTGCGCCGCCCATCATCCTCTACTACCCTCATTTGAGGCACCACCACCTCGCCATGGCTGCCACCACCTTTCACATCCAAACTGTTGCTGGACCGCTGCTAGATGGATTCCAGACCACTGCAAGCTGGGGGTCCTTCCATGAACCACTGTTAACATCTGGGTTCTTAGAAAATTATTTGAAGACCATATCTGGAAACATTGGGACATGATCTATATAGAAACATCCTCTACTTGATGATTAATTGAATATTCAAACAAAAAAAAATAAACAAGAGGATTTGGATTAAAACATAAATCATCCTACCTCATTGTGAAATGGTGATGCTTTAGGGTCAAATAGGAACTCTAAAGATACTATTGCACAATCCAAGAGTGATCACCATCAAAATCTGATTCCAATGACCCCTCATTTCATCAATCCGGACATCTGCTCATTTATTGGAAAAGAAGATGAGGGAATGGGGGATGTTGCTTCAATGTGTGAACTCAGAACCAGATATGGGATAGGGATTAAATTTTCAACTAAATCCCCTCCTCTGCTTAATATCCCAGCCATGAATCACCTCTGACCCGAGACCCTGTGCTAGCAATGTTTATGTCATACCTTGAGTAGTGGTGAATTTCTAAACTCAACCATGGACTTAGTTTTCTGATCTAAGATTCCATTTAAGAGAAAACATTTTTCCTCCATGTGTACAATATTAGAGTACTTAATATTTTTATAAAATTTATTCTGAGCACACCAGGCCACATAATCACACGTTGTCTCAGTGCCTAGCTCCACAAATATATGTAGAAATATTCAAAATCCATTAATGATAAATCCCGAGTTTCTACGCACATCAAAAAATTCCTCGCACATGTTTTGGAAACTCCGTGACACTCTAATGATGAACACATATATTTTTCCATGGAATTTTTGTGTACCCCTATGCGCCCTATATTGGCCATCCTATGCAAATCAAAAATATGAAATTTCCATGATAGCACACATGCAATGTCACCTGACTCCCGAACATTGTCACATAAAATAAAGGATATCAAAGTGTATGAAGTGATATGTGTTGGTAGTAACTAAAAGGCATGGGATGCGGCCAACGCACCTACAAAACGGTTTTGAGAGACAATCAGAAAAACCATCCTTGTCTCACTTAAACATTAGGAGAAGTCACCTAAGGTCTCACAAGTGTCTTCCAACTGGCACTTAGATCTCACGAAAACATTTGGCCATGTCAACGTGGAAAAATGAATGTCCATAAATGTGACCATGTGATCAAGAAAAAAAGTGTTGACAGAGGGACCTAAAACCATTGAAAATCTAGTGATGACCTTAACATGGACAATGATATAGACTTTTGAAGCCACGTGGCACCAGACCCCATTTTATGACTCTATCCTAGACTCACTCCAGATACACCGCACAAACCGACAAGTATCTGGGGTGGAGAGGCATAAAAATAAACCACACCGGTACAAAAAAATGCATCGATACTATGCATGTTAGATTCCCATACTATGGAGGATTCAACTCTCAACTTTTATGGACTTCTTGAAGAGATCACGTGATCGGCGTGTTTTCTATTAGGTAATATGTCGGTGAGAAGTCATAATAGTCATGCTCAATAGATAAATCATTTAGTGTGATCATTCATATATTATGTGAAGGACCTTATGTGGGTTATGAAAATGACTTTCTAAAAACCCACTAGGCCTTGCAAGATTCAAGATAAACCAACAGTGAACAAAACTGAGGTATTCGCACCTCAACGGATAGAACCATAATCAATGGTGAATGGATGAAGTGAAATAAATTCTCATAGCCCCACATGTGTTTTGTGTTAATTATCCAAATACACATGGAATCACTAGGAAATGTCACCTAGATCTCACGATACTCCTTTATAATTCCATCTGGGACACGCAGGATGTTCCAGACATGGTAGAACATTTCACACGGTTCACTCTTGGGCAACACATTGATCATGAAAACCCCACGGTTCAATTATCTAGGACCTATGGTTTCCTTTGGAAGTAGTGATTGAATCATATAACGACACACTCCGATTTAATATGAGTCTTCCAAAAACATCTAGACATGATAGCCAAACCCTTGCAGCACTCTCTAGGAAAGTCAGATGAGATAGGTGGTGCCTTCTAGGCATTTAGGCTAGGTCTTGCAATATATCTCAGAGGTTTCATCCAAGATATGAGACACCCCTCAGACTATTCCACACTGAATCTCATGACACCCTCCATATGTGGCAATATGGGTCATGCGATGGATCCCAGGACATGCCAATTAGGTAATTCTATGTCCTCCATACAAGATGGAAATGTTAAAAGGGAATCCAATAAGTTGATAATCTCATCTATCCTTGGTATGTAAGCCCCATATCTAGGGGAATCCTTAGTGTGTAAGCCCCAAAAAAATTATCTACAAGAACACTGATTCCTGTCACAACTAGGTTACATAGGATGACTTCTTAAGGCTCGGGATCTATACCAAATCATCCATGAATAGGCATGATACACAAGTCCCACATCTATATTCCATTATCCCGATCATATACACCCACTTGTTTCCCACCCCGGGCATAGCTCATGTGAGCTTAGGTGGGATGTAATGAACACCTCATTAGGATATCCATTAATTAAGGAAACCTCAGTGTGAAATCCCAACATATAATGAACTACAAAGACTCTGATTGAGACCATATTTAAGATACATATGCTACCTCTTAATGAAGTTGGAGATATATATTGATTAACCAGGGAAATCCTAATATCTATTCCCTCCTTATCCAAAGTAATGGAATTAATAACTTGTTACCCCATGTTTCTCACAAAGATCATGGATCATGTGTGCTTAAGGAATTTCACTAAGCATGTCATTTGCACCAAATATGTCTGCGTTATAACAAAAAAATGTTGAATCTTATTCATTCATTAACAATGATACATAGGATGTCTCCTCGAGACTCGAGCTCAAATATATAGTGTCTTAGTACCTCCTTATATAAGTCCTTTATGATGATGTTAAACTACACAGGTCGAACGAACTACCTGGTTTTTGACTCTTGTAATAACTAGGATATATAAGAAGTCCTAAAATGGCTTAATCCTATCCTCATAATATTAATCCCCTCCATACATGGGGTCACATCCCAAAGCACTTGGTCAAATGACTTCATCATATAAGCATACTCCAATGACTGAAGAGTGATGAAGAACATTAGATATATACAGATAGACTCACCCAAGGGATCCTAGTTTTTTTCATATAAAATAGAATTAACACATAGTAACTTCGTTAGTGTAACTGGTCCTATATCAAGATTACGAATAGATTCATGAACATATGTTAAATATATAGGAGAGTCACATAGTAGCCAAAAATTCCCCCCAAAAGGGTGAGGTGAGAAAGACCTCACACCATATCAACCATTGCAAGTCCCCAGGCGTCGATGGGACTGAAAACCCAGATGATTGCTGATGTTTGGAATGTAGGTCCATACCGAGCTATGGATATGGGAAATGTTGTGATTTTCTAAGGAATACAAGACTGATGGAAACCTGATTCATGAAATTGAGTGAGGCCTTAAAATATCCTTCAACCAAACAATCAGTGTATATCCAATTCTAGATTCTCATCTAAAAGATGATGAAAAAGTGGGGGAAACATATATTTATAAGAACCTATACATCATCTCTGAACTTCTAAACTGGTGTAGGCCTCGAGAAACTTTTTTTATCCAAGTAATTGAGATTTTGGAATTAGATAGTGGGATGTTTATATGATCATTGGATCCCCAATGCTTAGGGATGTGTATCATACGTTTATCCCACAAAAGGTGAATTGGGATGATACTGAAAGGAAACTTTCTTCTACCCATGAACTTTTGAAAATTTTGTCGAATATTAAGATGGGAGACCCTCTCCTAAAGGAAGATATTCATTATGAATCATAGATTAAGGCCTTACTTGATAAATAAGGAGAAGTTTTGGGTTTTCAGTTCCATACGGGATACCCCACTATTAAAAATTAGTTCACTTTTCGAAAATTATAACCTACATTAGAGTATGGATCGTATACATGTTGGCATTACAAGGTTAAATCTAAGGTTTTTGAGAGGATATATTTGTAAAACATACTCATGATGTCTATTGGTATCTACCTAGTGTCGGTCCCCAAATTCAATAGTGGTGTGAGACCAAGGAAATTTTTAATAGTATCCAAACTAGTTGAAGGGAGCCACATGGGGTTAGATGCAACTATTCTGGTAAATATTTACCGATTTTTACTGCATGTGTACACTGGGAGGGCCCTATTCATAATTCCGGATCCATTTCTTGTTTTGGGGGTGGATTTCTACACACATTTTCTCTTTCATTATGCTTATTGGAGTTCGTGTCCTTTAAGGTCAATTTCACTCATTCATTCAGGCTGTTTATGGTATCCATCATTTATCCTTGAAGAATGACGAGTTCTTGAGGATTTTGAACATATGGGGGGTCAAATTATTCCATAATGGGGATACACATATTGTGAAGTTCACTAACAATAGAAAAGATAACTATGATCTTATATTGTGATTGATTTAATTCAAAGACACTATAATGGAAGCACATATTTACAATGGGATCATATGTGAAGAATATGATCCATATCAATTTATCCACCAATTCATGTGTCTGCAACATCCATTATTCTCTCCGCCTATGCATTTTCAACTTGAAAAACGCCTGATGGTGGCCCAAAAATTTTAGATTCTGACAGCCTTGTAGGTATCCAAAATTAAAATCACGATTCCTCCATTAGGTGTATTTATTGGGTTTGAATATGGGTACGCCAATGAATGGATTTCGTCGTATACTCAAGGGGAATTGATAACAAGGGTTCCCTCAATAAAGGGATATGAAAACTTCTAGGTGTGGTATCCATGGTAGAAAGGTTCGACCAGAGGGTAATGAAATTTATCTTAAAATTATTCGAAGCGGTATCAAGAAGAAACCACAATGTGGGCTAGGGTTAATATTACTTCATCTTCTTGGAAAAGTTGGTCTTGTCATCCCCACTAGGAGGAGATCAAAGCTCTATTAAATTATTATTTGGTTAGAGTAGAGAGGTCTAAAAAACTTAAATTCATAATATGCTACATATTACTCATAGTATGCCAAATTATCATCATACAATGTATTACCCATTGAGATCCATGTTTAGAAGTGTGTGACTCTTGATATCAATGAAATGTGGGTATTTATCAATGTTTTTGTACACATCCTAGATCTGGGGGATGTCCAAGTTCCCTATGATGTTTTCCATAACAAAATTTTTTTTAAGGTGGGGAAATATATTTGGGAGCTGTAAATGTTAATATATTTCATTGATGATTAGATCCTTATCACAAAACAACTATTTGACATAGTGGACCAGGATACTATTTAGAGGATATCGGGTCGATCTAAAAATGAATTTGATGACATTGTATGAACTATTGATGAATCTCTCTCTTCTACCTTCCCTTTTTTTCTTATTCATCCACTATAATTATGTTTTAGGGGATCTATCTTATAGTTTTTAGTTGGCGATAATAAAATATCTGAAAAGGTGCTTGATTCTCCGAAATTCAGCCCATGAGAACCCCCATCAGAATAGTGGTTGTGTGTCCAGAATCCCTAGAGATATCCTTGGGTTAAAGGATTATGTTAGAGGAAACAATGGTGGGGTCTTAGCGTAAAGACCCGCCCCTAGTTACCTAGAGTCGGTGCATTATTACATAACATTGTCATGATCACAAGAAAGATCAAATCTCGAAAGACCGATTAGTTTAGTAGCCTTGGAAGCACTAGATATATTCATAAAGTTTTACATTACATCATATAATGAAAACTACAACAACATAGTCTCCATAGTCCACACTCATATCCCCTCATACTATCCCTACAGGTCATTCATAATTTACTTCTTCACATCCTGGGAAAAAATAAAACATAGAAAAGGGGTGAGCACAAATGCCTAGTAAGGATAACAATATAGCGGAAACCTTCATATATGAGGATAATCATTTAAGGCAGTGTATTACTAAAAAAAATCCTTTTAAACTTGAACTTCAACATAGTATGGAAAAAATGAAATTAAATAATTCCATTTACTTACTCACATGGATATTCTACTAATCTAATAATCACATGAAATATCAATAACCACTTTCATAATGATGGAATGCATAATGCCAGACTATCATAACCACATAGTCAAGGCCATGTGCCAAGACTACAAATAAGATTTTGTCAAGGCCTTGTGCCATGAAACTAGTTTTTCTCATGAGACCTACCAATGCATCAAGGAGCTATAACAGGCTCCACCCATCACATAATAAGTCCAATGCATTCCACATATGAACAGGTTTAAATATAACATAAACATTCCTATTAAAACTAGAATATGAAATGTCAATAATTTCTCCATAAACCATGAATGGTATAAAAATAACAAATCCAAAGTCAAACAAATCACAAAACCTTAAATACAATATGGAAGTTTTGTATCATAATAAATCAACTTCAAATAAGATTAAAATCCATCAAAGGATGTTGACATAGATGAAATCAAAACTATTTGAGAGAAATATACCTTTTTTGAAATCATTTAAAAGTCACATAATTATAAAATGAAACATTTACTTTTAAAATTTTCTTATAAGATTGTAAGGGAAGCTTTGAAGATTTTTTAACGGCGGAAAATAGCCGCACCCTCCGTATAAGTTATAAAACATTCTTACCTTAATTCCGTCAAAAAGGTTAAAAAGCACCTTGTTTCGAAAACGACGGAAGGATTCCTTTATTAACCTCTTATAAAAATTAAAAAAATGGTACAAATGACTTTAAACCATATTCTTTTAAATAGTAAAAATATTTTGAAATACATTTTTAAGAAACATGGATGTGGATGATAAAGAAATCCTAGTAGATTATTACGTATAAACAACCTCAGATAATGAAGAGATTGCGAAATAAACCCTTACCTTGTACTTTTCCTTGGTTGGGGGTAGATTAACTTCTTTTATAATGGGGAAATAATTGTTTTTAAATTAAACAATAATCATATACATTAATATGATATCATATATGATCTTTTAACATTGCTTTGTTAATAATATCTTAGTATTATCGTCGTTTTGGATGTTAACTTACTCGTTTTCTTTTATATATTTTGTTACATAAGTCGTGTTTTTATGGATAGATTGTATCTTATTCATATCCAGAATGATATCAAGTCCTTAAATATTATTTTTAAATCATCAAATGATAATTATAATTGAATGGATACGATGGAGAATGAACATCATCGCGTTCATGGAGATGGTAGTCTGTACGTATGCACGAGCGACAATATCATTCTTTTGAGATTAAAATAATATATAATTGGATGGTATATCATATATATAGAATCATTATAATGTTATATTTAATATTTAAATTAATTACACATCCTTATTATACACATCCAAATAATAATTTATTGAATAACAATTACACCACGACATGGAGACGGTAAGCCGTACGTACGCACGTATGGTGACATGTCATTCAAAGGATTGATAGAATACATAATATGGTTGTACCTTATTTATAATAACATCATAGTATATATAAGATACTGGAGTTATTATTTTAGAATGGTAATAACAAAGATAGAAGAAGTGGAAGAAGAAAAGAACTTGAAAAGGGGTGGTGAAATCATTACCTCTTCTTTGGGTTCTTCCTTTTGATTTGATCAAAAGGGCTCCTTAGGTTAGCTTTCTAACTAAAGGAAGGCCTCTAGGATTAAGTGAGGGAAGTTGAGAGAGTATTTTTGCAGGGTTTGGCCGAACCAAAAGGCTTTGAAGGTGTTAAATAATGGGAAGGGGGAGTGCCCTTTTATAAGAGGGGTGAGGGGCACCTTTGGAAAAGCTAGAAATATTATTTTATAATAAAATAATATTCAGTTTCTAATGGCACCAAAGTGGATTCTTTAATGTTTAATGCGGGGATAGGTATAAAACCACTCAACCAATACGATTTATATAGGTTTGGGTTACGATATTAACCTTATCTTTAAATATTAAGTCTTAGTTAATTAGTTTCACTTTTACAATGTCTCTTTGTATTTTTATATTATATGGTCAATAAACTTACTATATACATCCAAGTGACCCCAAGTGGTCCATTAATGATACACATATCATAATATAAGTCTCCTGGACGAATATTAGACTTTTAGGAATTTAATATAAAGTAATAATATAATATTTGTTTTAAAAACAATTTTATATCAATTTTGACACTATTAAATTATTGATTTTGGTAAAAATTATTATAGAATTATTACTTCGAACGAAGTTAATTACATCAATCCTAACATGTCATATTATCTTATAAAATTATTTTTATTCATTAAAAGTCTCATATTACATTTATTTGGGTATTTATAATATCAATTATTCTAATATTTCATTAATTAGGTAATTACTTAATCACCATTGAGTCATAAATAAAATAGATTATATAATGTCTAAATATTATAAATAAAGATCCATTATGTAGGAAATTGTTTTATATTTCTAATGAATATTTATAGTCGAGTATCCAACATATATAACCCTATGTAAACATTGTTTTTCTAAAAGATATCTGCTTATGTCATTTTTGTATTTATTTTATCTTAATTAAAATAAATTGTATCTATCACCTACAAGTGGCTCCATGGGGTCCCAAAATCGACCCAAATATTCCCATGGTCAGACAGGTATCCACCAATAAGTTTAGGACATGTTTTAGGGTAATTTAGTGTTATTGTAATATTATTTTTAACCCTTATTTACCAGATTTACCCTTTAACCATGGTAAATAAAATATTTACTGAAGTAGTTATTCAAAATGTATAAAAATAAAAGATACCTATTTACACAATTTGGACATCTTGATTCCAAATATGGAATCCATTTTTTCAAATTCAAAACACAGAAGGTGCAGAAATTAATTTAAAATTAATTCGCACTGTCAAAACAAAAGGCGTGTTTTTAAGATATAATAACTATCAAAAATTGATACTTGTTTATGTCCGGTTTAATTGTACAATTATGTCCAATGACCAAAATTGTATTAAATAGTAAAAATATATTCTAAATATACTTTAAAACCACTCAAATTCATAATTTATAACTATTAATTATTTTGATTAAAAAAAGTTGTTTTTAATTAAAATTTAGTAATTTTCACTATTCATCAAAATATTAAAGTTATCCGATAAGTAAAAAAATTTCACCTTAGGATAAATTCAATACTATGAATCCAAAAATGAAGTCCATTTTGAGAGATAAAATTTATTAAATTTTAAAAAGTAGGTATTACTATTCATAACGGTTAGTTTGATTGGTTGTGGTGTGTGTTAGAACTTGATGTTTCGTACAACACACACTATTGCATTATTCAAAGAGAAGTGTACCGTAGAAGCTTGGAGTGTTACATTCTCCCCTCCTTATAAATAATTTCATCCTTGAAATTTCTAGAATACTACCTCTTGAAAAGACTCGAGTGGTTCTTCATCATAAGTTCCTCGGGTTCCCACGTTGCCTCTTCCATGTTATGGTTTCTCCACAAGACTTTTACCAGACGCGTCGTCCGGTTTCTCAGTACTTGTTCTCTCGTATCAAGAATCCTAATGGGATCTTCGCAAAAATACAGATCCGGTTCCAGTTCTAATTCCTCATAGGTGAGTACATGCGTTGGGTCAGGTATGTATTTCTTCAATAGAGATACGTGGAATACATCGTGAACTTTGGATAGACTTGGCGGCATTGCCAATCGGTAAGCTACAACCCCAATTAGTTCTTGAATTTCGAATGGTCCGATGTACCTGGGACTCAATTTACCTTTCTTTCCAAAATGTATGACTCCCTTCCATGGAGATACCTTCAGGAAAACATGATCACTGACTTGAAATTCCAAATCCTTCCTTCGATTATCGGCATAGCTCTTCTGCCTACTTTGACCTGCTTTGATATGGTTTTGGATTACCTTAACCGTTTCCATCGTTTCTTCCAGCAGTTTTGGACCTGCAAGTTTTCCTTCACCAACAATATCCCAACAGGTTGGTGTGCGACATATCTTTCCGTATAACGCTTCATATGGTGCCATCTGAATACTCGAATGAAAGCTATTGTTATAGGAAAATTCTAACAGAGGTAAATATTGATCCCACATACCTTGAAAGTCAAGTGAGTAGGATCTCAACATGTCTTCTAAGGATTGAATAGTATGTTCTGATTGTCCATCTGTTTGAGGGTGGTAGGTAGTGCTCAAATGAAGTTCAGTATCCAAGGATTTTTGAAGACTTTTCCAGAATCTTAACGTAAAATGGGGATCATGATCAGAAACAATCGATAGGGGTACTCCATGAAGTCTCACAAATTCATTAATATATAGTCTTGCTAAATGTTCCAGTGGTAGATCTTCTCTTATAGCAAGAAAATGTGCTGACTTGGTAAGGCGATCAACAATAACCCGTATTGCATCATTCCTTCTAGGAGTCTTTGGTAGTCCCATGAAAAAGTCCATCTTGATATTGTCCCATTTCCACTTCGGTATGGGAAGAGTTTGCACGACTCCTCCAGGCTGTTTCCTTCCAGCTTTCACTTATTGACAAACTATACATCTTGACACAAAATCAGAAATCTCCCTCTTCATGTTGTCCAACCGAAAATGTTCCTTCAAATCTCTATATATTTTGGTGCTCCTGGAGTGTATAGAGAAATTGGAACTATGAGCATCATCCAAGAATTCCCTTTTTAGATCAGGTATATCGAGAATACAAAGTCTCTTCCCAAATTTCAAAATTCCATCTTCATACACAAAGTTTCTCAATCTCCCATCATTCACAGCTTTAATCTTCTTTCGAAATTCTTCATCATCGGTCTGAGAACTCTTAACCCTTTCTAGTAAAGATGGTTTGGCAACCATTTGAAAAAGAATTGATGTTTCACCTTCCCTGGTTATTCCCATGTCCATCTTCACAAGATCCATGAAAATTGGATCCCTTTTAATTCTCATATTGTTCAAAATTCCATGATCTTTTCTGCTCAAAGCATCTTCCACCTTTTTTGCTTTTCTCGGGTGGTAGTGTATCATAAAATTATCATCCTTGAGTAATTCAAGCCATATCATTTGCCTCATGTTGAGTTCTTTTTGTGAGAAAATATACTTCAAACTCTTGTGATCAGTATAAATCTCACATTTTCACCATAGAGGTTGTGCCTCCATATCATCAAAGAAAAGACCACAGCTGCTAACTGGAGATCATGAGTAGGATAGTCTTGTTCATGAAATTTTAACTTTCTTGATGCATAAGCAATAACCCTATCATTCTGCATAAGGACACAACCCGGTCCTTTCTTTGATGCATCACTATAAATAACGAACCCATCATTCCTCGATGGTAGAGTAAATATAGGAGCATTGAATAATCTTATATTCAGTTCTTCGAAACATTCTTCACACTATTTTTTCCAAACAAATTTACCCCTTTACGTGTGGGCTTTGTTAATGGGTTACCCAACCGGGCAAAATTCTGGACGAAATGTCAATAATAACCTGCCAAACCAATAAAACTGCGTACCTCAGTTATACTCGTAGGTGCTGGCCATTCTTGGATTGCCTTGGTCTTAGAAGGATCAATAGAGATTCCATATTTAGAGACAATATGGCCAAGAAAAAAAAATCCCCAGAAGCCAGAATTCACACTTGCTAAAATTCTCATATAATTCATGTCTTCTCAGATTCTTCATGACAATGCTCAAGTGATTTTCATGATCTTCATAGCTTTTGGAGTATACCAAGATATCATAAATAAATACCAAAAAAATTCATCGAGATATTCCTTGAAAACTCTATTCATTAGATCCATGAATACAGAGGGTGCATTAGTCAATCCAAAAGGCATTACTGTAAACTCATAATGCCCGTACCTGGTTCGAAATGCTGTCTTCGGAATGTCTTCCTTCTTCACACACAACTGATGGTATCCAGATCGAAGGTCAATCTTTGAAAAGTATTGAGCTCTATGCAGTTGGTCAAATAAATCATCAATGTGAGGTAGGGGATACTTGTTCTTTATTTTTATTTCATTGAACTCCCTATAGTAGATACATAACCTCATAGATCCATCTTTCTTTTTAACAAAGAGAATAGGGTCTCCCCATGGAGAAACACAAGGGCGAATAAATCTCTTATTACTCAATTCCTCTAGTTGTTTATTTAGTTCAACTAATTATACAGTGGCCATTATATAAGGGGTCTTCGATATAGGCCTTGATCTAGGAATTAAATCAATGAAAAACTCAACTTCTCATTCTAGAGGATGTCCAGGTAAATCTTCTGGAAACACATCTACATATTCCTTCACAACAGGTACATCCTTTATTTAAAAATTCCTTTCCTCACCCACAGTCATTCCATTCTCTTCCTCCCCAATAATTTAATTTAGTTGAGCTACTGGGTGTGGATCTAGATAAGAATTAGGTGGTGACGATTCTGCTCTAAAGATAAGGTGTTCCTTATCATCATCATCAAAAATAGTAACCTCCTTCTTCTTACAATAAATCTTTGCATCATGGTCCGAAATCCAATCCATACTGAGGATTATATCAAACTCAATCATAGGTATGATGATGAGAGCAGCGGATAAAGAACATTTATGTGCTCTAATGGGGACTGATTCACAAAACGTTGTTTCAATGATACTCCCCTTAGGAGTTTTAACTGACAACTCCTTTGTTAAATCAAATTGGAAATATCTAACTTTCTTAGCAAACTGAATTGATATGAAACAATGTGACGATCTAGAATAAAATAATGCATTTTCTAAACTTGAGGAAACCATTAAATTACCTGCCACCACGTTTTTCGGAGCTTCTACCTCAGCAGTAGTGATAACATAAGCTTGGCCTTGATCCCTTGGCCTTTTCTGAGTTATGTTCCACTGACGCTTAGGACATTCATTTGCATAATGTCCCATCTCCCTGCAATTGTATCATTGGACATCGGTAGCTTCCTTTTTCCCCTTGCAATCATGAGCTTGGTGGCCTTTTGCACAACACTTGTAATAGACTCCCATTCCTTTTAAGCAAGTACCAGGGTGTTTCTTCCCACATTTACCACAGGATGGATATTCAACTTTTCCCTTATTCCCTTTATTTTCATTCCCATATTGATCACCTGAAATCTTCTTCTCTTTCTTTGCTTTAAAGTCATATGATGTAGATAATTCCTTTCTTGTCTTGATAGCACATGAGAGAATGTCTTCGTACGACGGGAAGGATTGTTAGACTAATGCTCGAAGAAGAAATGGTTTTAACCCATCAAAGAAACGATCAATATTACTTCTTGGGTTACGTATATAATCTCTATCATACCTTTCTAAGCTTATAAAGTTAGCCCCATACTTTGTGACATTCTCATCATCCATTTGTCTCAGACTCAAAAATGGCCTTTCCATATCTTCTCGATGGTCACGAGGAATGTATTTTTCTAAAAACAGATCTTTGAACTTCCTTTATTCCATATTTGATACTTCATCATCTTCCTTCATGTTTTGAATGAAATACCACCATTTATCAGCATCTCCAGTATGGCAGTAAACTGCCATGATAACTTTTTCCCTTTCACTACTTCCCAAAGCATGAAATATTTTCTCCAGGGAACTTATCCATTGCTCACCTACTATGGGATTTGTACTCCCATTGAATATTGGTGTTTGTTGCCTCATGAAGTGATCTAACATTGATCCTCCATGTTGCAGATCAGGGTTATCCATACGGGTAAGGTTATTACTCATAACCTGAGAGAGTTGTCCCAGTTGGAGATTAGCTGATCGACACCAGTTGCATCACCAGCTCCACTATAATTATCTTGAGCAGGAGGGAAATCCCTACATGGAGTGTGTGCATTGATACGATTTCCATTTCTTCCACTAGGCATCATTTCTAAACAATGGCATAAACTAGATCAGTATATGAATCAAAATACATAATTCCATACTTATAAAACACTTAACTTAAATTGAACTATTTATTGATATAATCCATAATCATAAAAATGTTTTCTTTGAGGAAGTATATACTCATAAACCCTTCATAATTATTTGTAAATAAAATGAGAGTTATCCTAAGAATATCCCCCGGGAATTTCGTAACCAAGAGTGCAGCAAGGCCCATTGTCGTGCACCAGTTCCCGTTCGAGTCTAGCTCGATGTGGTGTTTTCGGGTTTTACCCCTAGGTACATCTGTGTCAGAGCCGCCTCTACCTACTCGTAACCAGACAGGGATGTATTGCTCGAAAAACTCACAAAATCTCTACAATACCAAAATTCAAGGATGTTATTTTATACTAATCATCAAAGTCCATCTTAAATCTCTGTGCTCTAATCATAGTTTTTCTAAATCTAGCTTCCAAGGTTTGTACTAAACTTCATTTGATACCAACTGTAACGCCCCGCCAACAGTCACCCAGAGTTGGTGTATTATTACATAACATTGGAATGATCTAAATAAAGATCAAATCTCGAAAGACCGATTTGTTTAGTAGCCTTGGAAACACTAGATATATTCAAAAAGTTTTACATTACATCATAAAATGAAAACTACAACAACATAATATCCATAGTCCACACTCATATCCCCTCACACTATCCCTGTATGTCATTCATAATTTACTTCTTCACATCCAGGGAAAAAATAAAACATAGGAAAGGGGTGAGCTCAAATTCCCAATAAGGATAACAATATAGCGGAAACATTCATAAATAAGGATAAAAATTTAAGGCAGTGTATTACTAAAACAAAAGCCTTTTAAACTTGAACTTCAACATAGTATGGAAATCATAAAATGAAATAATTCCATTTACTTACTCACATGGATATTCTACAAATAAAATAATCAAATGCAATATCAATAACAACTTTCATAATGATGGAATGCATAATGCCAGAGTATCATAACCACATAGTCAAGGCCTTGTGCCAAGACTACAAATAAGATTTTTCCAAGGCCTTCTGCCAAGACACTAGTTTGCCTCATGAGACCTACCGATGCATCGAGGATCTATAGCGGGCTCCACCCGTCACATAATAAGTCCAATGCATTCCTCATATGAACAGGTTTAAAAATAACATAAACATTCGTATTAAAACTAGCATACGAAATGTCAATACTTTCTCCGTAAACCATGAATGGTATAAAAATAACACATCCACAGTCAAACAAATCAGAAAACCTTCAATACAATATGGAAGTTTTGTATCATAATAAATCAACTTCAAATAAGCTTAAAATCCATCAAAGGATGTTGACATATATGAAATGAAAACTATTTGAGAGAAATATCCCTCTTTTGAAATCATTTAAAAGTGACATAATTATAAAATAAAACATTTACATTGAAAATTTTATTATAAGCTTGTAAGGGAAGCTTCGAAGATTTTATAATGGTGGAAAATAGCTGCACCCTCCGTATAAGTTAAAAAAACATTTATACCTTAATTCTGTCGAAAAGGTTAAGAAGCACCATGTTTGGAAAACGATGGAAAAATTCCTTTATAAACCTCTTATAAAAAGTCAAACAAGGGTATAAATGACTTTAACCCATATTCTTTTAAATAGTAAAAATGTTTTGAAATACATTTTTAAGAAACATGGATGTGGATGATAAAGAAATCCCAGTAGATTATTACGTATAAACAACCTCAGATAATGAAGAGATTTTGAAATAAACCATTACCTTGTACTTTTTCTTGGTTGGGGGTAGATTAAACTCCTCTATAATGGTGAAATAATTGGTATTAAATTATACAAGAATCATATACCATAATATGATATCATATATTATCTTTTAACATTGATTTGTTAATAATATCTTATTATTATCGTCGTTTCGGGTGTTAGCTTACTCATTTTCTTTTATATGTTTTGTAACATAAGACATGTTTGTTATGGATAGGTTGTATCTTATTCATATCCAGAATGATATCATTTCCTTAAAAATTATTTTTAAATCATGAAACGATAATTATACTTGAATGGATACGATGGAGAATGAATCTCATCGCGTTCGTGGAGACGATAGTCCGTACGTACGCACGAGCGATAATATCATTCTTTTTGAGATTAAAATAATATATAATTGGATAGTATATCATATATAAAGAATAATTATCATGTTATATTTATTATTTAATTTAATTACACATCATTATTATACCCATCCAAATAATAATTTATTGAATAACAATTACACCACGATGTGGAGACGGTAAGCCGTACGTACGCACGTATGGTGACATGTCATTCAAAGGATGGATAGAATAATAAATATGTTTGTACCATATTTATAATAACTATCAGAGTATATATAAGATACTGGAGTTATTTTTTTATAATGGTAATAAAAAAGATAGAAGAAGTGGAAGATGAAGAAAAGAACTTGAAAAGGGGTGGTGAAATCATTACCTCTTCTTCGGGTTCTTCCTTTTGATTTGATCAAAAGGGCTCCTTAAGTTAGCTTTATGACTAAAGTAATGCCTCTAGGATGAAGTGAGGGAAGTTGAGAGAGTATTTGGGAAGGGTTTGGCCGATCCAAAAGGCTTTGAAGGTGTGAAATAATGAGAAGGGGGAGTTCCCTTTTATAAGAGGGGTGAGGGGCACCTTTGGAAAAGTTAGAAATATTTTATTATAATAAATTCATATTCGGGTTTTAATGGAACCAATGTAGATTAGTTAAAGGTTAATATGGGGATAGGTCAAAAACCACTCAACCAATAAGATTTAGATATGTTTGGGTTACTATATTAACCTTATCTTTAAGTATTAACTCTTAGTTAATTAGATTCACTTTTACATTGTCTCTTTGTATTTTTATATTATATGGTTACTAAACATACTATATACATCCAAGAGACCCCCAAGTGGTCCATTAGTGATAAAAATATCATAATATAAGTCTCTTGGACGAATCATAGATTTTTATGCATTTAATATCAATTAATAATATATTATTTGTTTTAAAAACTATTTTATGTCAATTTTGACACTATTCAATAATTGATTTTTTAAAAAATTCATTACAGAATGATTACTTCAAATAAAGTTAATTAAATAAATCCTAAAATGTCATATTATCTTATAAAATTATTTTTATTTATGAAAAGTATCATATTACATTTATTCGGGTATTTAAATATCAATTATTCTAATTTTTCATTAATTATGTAATTACTGCATCACCATTGTGTCATAAATAAATTATATTATATAATGTCTAAAAATTATAAATAAAATAAAATTATTTAGGAAATTGTTTCATCTTTCTAATTAATATTTATAGTCTAAAATCCAACATATATAACCCTATGTAAAAATTGTTTTTCTAAAAGATATATGCTTATGTCATTTTTGTATTTATTTTAACTTTATTAATATAAAGTGTCCCTATCACCTACAAGTGGCTCCATGGGGTCCCAAAATCCACAAAAATATGCACATGGTCGGACATGTATCCACCAATAAGGTTAGGACACGTTTTAGGGTAATTTAGTATTATTATAATATTATTTTGTAACCCTTATTTACCAGATTTACCCTTTAACCATTATAAATAAAATATTTACCGAAGTAATTATTCAAAATGTCTAAAAATAAAAGATTCCTATTTACACATTTCACACATCCTGATTCCAAATCTGGAATCCATTTTTCCAAATTCAAAACACAGAAGTGGGATAAATTAATTTAAAATTAATTCCCGCAGTCAAAACAAAAAGCGTGTTTTTAAGATATAATAACTATCAAAAGATTGATACTTTTTTATGTCCGGTTTAATTGTGAAATTATGTCCAATGACCAAGATTGTATTAAATAGTAAAAATATATTCTAAATATACTTTAAAAACACTCAAATTCATAATTTATCACTATTATTTATTTTGATTAAAAAAGTTGTTTTTAATTAAAATTTAGTAATTTTCACTATTCATCAAAATATTAAAGTTATCCGAAAAGTATCAAAATTTCACCTTAGGATAAATTCGATACTCTGAATCCGAAAATGAAGTCCACTTTGAGAGATAAAATCTATAAAATTTTAAAAAGTAGGTATTACCATTCATAACGGCTAGTTTGATTGGTTGTGGTGTGTGTTAGAACTCATTGTTGCGTACAACACACCCTATTACATTATTCAAAGTGATGTGTACCGTAGAAGCTTGGGGTGTTACACTTAGAAACCATTAAATCAAGTTTCGGTGAATAATTTGACTAATACCAGCCTCTCTCTATCTCGAGAAAAGAACTAAAAGAATGTGAAGAAGTCGGTCTGGTGTATTTTCTAAAGTCAGTATTTTTATTTTCATTTTAATCTTTGGAATTCAAAAAATACCCATTTGAATGTTCTTTCCTTTTATAGGAAATTCTTCACTTTCTTCCCTCATGGGGTCCACCACTAATTCTTTGATTATCGAGGGGGTCATCCCAGAGGAGAAACATACATGTGTTGAGCAATCCATTCCTTTGAAAGATGATGTGCCAAGAGAAATAGTAGTATATATCCCCATTATTATAAATAGTTAAGAAGGTAATTGTAGTATTAGGTTTATATCATAAGGTTTTATGTGTTGGAGCTTTAATTTATTCCTCGTGATATTTTAGATCTTCCACATACACTAGAGGACCCTACAACTACCACCATCATCCCTATCTCCACTCCAGAAGTGGTTGATAAGGATCCTAGATGGTCTGATGAAGGTTTAAATGTTGATCCTAAACCTATAGGGTAGAATATTCTGTTGCTTCAAAGAATATTGTAGAGGTAAGTGACAATGGAGCTAATTTAGGAATTAGGCCACGCATCTTGTATACTCTTACTGGTGATGATGCCAGGAGACTGGGATCAATTTTTAATGAAATGAAGGAACCTGAGGATAGTTTAAAAAATCAATATTACTTACTCTATGGAGGAGTTATATTATTTTATTAGGTTATTGAATATTCATGAGTGTTGATGATTCAATATTAATACGACGAGAATGGTTGAGGAAGGCCCTACTGGATTAGTGTGAATCCAATCCAAATGGTCCAAAATCCCTCTAAATGGTCATTTTCACGAATCCCATCTACATCATGAATGGTTAGATCTCACAAATATCCTTTTACAAGAAGGTTTATTCATTAAACCATTAATGATTGATGATAATTTCTACCATAGAATCATTCAATCTCATATAACGCCTCACGATCCCACGAAGGGTTGATGGTGATCTCTATGAACAATACTCTCAAACCCCTAGAGCCGCACCCATTCAAGAATCTTATACCACTTCATGAATACCTACAAAATTTTAAAACTAACATGCCTATAAATACCCACATAATTTCCGCATTTTAATTATGATTCATGACCTTTCAACTTCCAAAGTGTCCCTCTTTTCACAAACCCCTTATTCTTTGCGAAAAAAAAAGAAAATGGATCAACAAAGGTGCATGAGCATCACTAAACCTCTAACCTTGTGTTCTTGAGAGCCTCCATCCCATGAATATATTAATTTTATGAAGGCATACACTCTTTATAAAGGAAGAAATCCCTCTATGGAACATGAGACCTCATGAAGCACTCATCCTTTAAAAATCACTCCTCAAATGCATCAGGACTTCCCTTTGTGGCAGAGTCACCCTATTTAATGATGAATACTTCATTTTTAATTCCCTGACCTCTGTGAAGTCCCCAAGAATTTCAATTACCCCCTTTTAACCACAAAACATCCAAAATCTCCTCATTTGGTCTTCTCCATGGTGATTCCCTTCTCCTGACATACCTTCATGAAGGTTAAGTACCCAGTATATCCCCAAAAATCCATGACTGGTTTAGCTGAACTCGAGTTCCCATGTGTCCAGTTCCACCCTTTACTATGTCCACCCACATCACCCCAAGTGTAGCATGATTCTCCCACCTGAATTTTTCATCTAGGAATAAGAATCATAACCCTATTTTCTTGTATTAATAGGTATCACAACATGGACCTCGTAACTGAACACTCCTCCATAGTAGTTTCAATGTCATACCCCTTCCAAATCATCATTGGAAGTTGTCACATAATCAAAAGGGGTGAAACGTGAGTACCCCAAAATTAATATGCATGGAATAAAACTACGTATTTCCATTTCCTTGTTTCATGAAGTTAAAGAGAAAAAAACATCCTCATAATATTACATGAAAATTTATCCATACCTTGCATAATAAACATAGGATTTATGGTGTGTCAACCACATGGAATGAGATCCTCCAAGAAGATAAATGCATAATCCCCACAACATTCCTAACAAGATGAATACTCTTGATATGGGATGCTTCCATGCATTATCCCAAAACAATACACCATCGACGATCTACCTATGACACGAGCATCCTTACCACATGATGTTAAATTTCATGGATCCACCATGACACATGACTTTAAGCTATGAGAAAAACTAAAAGGATTTTGATCCCTCTCTTATATATAGGGTGTGTAGGACACCTCCAAATGGTTCAATCCCAGAAATGGTAAACCAATGGTGCTCCCTTTTACAGACCCACCTCTCCGATCCACCACCATGGGGTGTTCCAATCCATTGGAAAACTTTTAGGTGTAGATCTTTCCCCCTAGGGATGCACCTCCTGAATCCTCCTCAAGGGGAATTATGATACATCCATCCCATGTCCTCCTCAAGGGGAGTTGTAATCAATCCATATAATATCCAAATCAAGGGTAATTCTAATCCATCCATCCTATAACTCCCTCAAGGGGTGTTCTAATCTACCCATCATAGATCTTCCTCAAGGGTAATTCTATTCCATCCAACATTGATCCACATAAAGGAGAATTCTGATCCATCCATCTCGATCCAACTCAAGGGGAATTATGATCAATCCATCCTGGATCTTCCTCATGGTGTGTTATAATCCATCAATCCCGGATCCACCTTAGGTGGTGTTTTGATCTTACCTTTCTGGTGTTTACTCCTAAGGACACACCTCCTTGATCTACCTCCAAGGGGTGTTCTGATAAAATTCAACATGATTCCACAAGCCGTAAAATTTGATCCCCAATCCTTCTCAACTAGAGGTTCTAATCCATATTCATATGTTGTAGAACTTTTGAAATGACCTCGAAAATAGCTACCTCCTAGAAAATGTATATACTTTTGGAAAATATCTTTGTAGGATTTATTCACCAAAAATTTTTACTTTGTGACTAACATGATTCTCCTTGGGTTCTACTCCCATTATACTTTATATTATATTCCTTCCCATGAAGAAGATTCATAGGTGTCCAATTTTCACAATGTCCACACCTTCCTAGAGATTCACAACATGACTAATCCCCTGGCTGAATATTCCTTCCCTTACATATGGAAACAAAGTAATTTACCATCATCCACAAAGAGACGGAACTAGGAATGATTTCCATGAACATGCCATAACTATATGAGGGATACCTAAACTAAGAGAAAATATCTAAGGAGGAATCCATATATGTAGGGGCCAACATCCCACAATCCTATTTCGATCAAGAACCAAACAACACTAACGAAATTCATGAAATACACTTACATTTGGAAAGAAATTATGCAGTGAAACAATTCATCTAGAGTGCACATTGTATATCGACATGCTGGTGGGCCACAAAAAAAAGATTGGGAAACAGAAATTGTGAACCAGACATGAAACTCATCTCTTCAAAATGTGGACTAGTAGAGTTTGGGCATTAGAAATTTACCATGAAACCAGATTCAATCATATGGTTCCACATACCACCAAGAAAATAGTGGGACCAGCATGGAACTCACTAGATATTTGGGAAGTCTGAAATTGGGCATCCAAAGTCTTTTACATCATGAACATGGATCCATATATATATATATATATATATATTCATAATATTGGACGATATTGAGGAAATTTGAATCACTTTAGTTTTATAAGTAGTTACTACTAAGTCCACTGGTCATACAAAACCCCATACATGGGAAATAAACCACCCAATGACTGTAGGAACCAAGTCAAGAGAAGCAATGATGTTTAAATACTACACAATTTTTATTCTTCCATAAATTATACCACAACATAAACTGTATGGAAACCACACCCCTTCTCACCCTCTGAGATAATCCATAGATGTTTTATTGACTCCCTCATACAGTAGTATGAGAAGGATGTCTTTACGATAGTGGATATGAACTTCCAGGACCAAGAATAATTAGTATTGTGATGACACCACCCTCCTTGAGATCCTCCCTAGGGGAAACCACCCTCATTCCAACAACAAATTGCCTCAGGAGACTCTCCCTAGAGATATTTTATTAATCTCTCCACTACACTGGGGAGGTTGGGGAACCCCGAGTCACATTGGTTGTAACTACTTCCCAATATCTGAAAAGGATGGATCCCACTAGGCCTCATTAATGATTGAAATAACCAGTCTCTTAGGCCTATGAATAGGTGGAATTTATCCCTACAATGCCGATCCCAGTCTAAACCACCTAATGCCAATGTCTCGGACATGATCGGGGAAATGAATAACAAGGGAAATAAACATCAATGATATCAATGGTCCCTACCACCATATTTACACCATGGAAGATCTATATAATGAATGAATATGGATCCATATTTACTTGATTGTGATCGATAGCCCATCCACCACATATGTAGGTCGGAATGACCCTTTCAATCACTGACACCACCGAAAACTATTTTGGTATAACCCATAATGATGAGACCTATTACAGAGGTCCTCCCCACACCATCATTGATCTATGAAAAATTTATCCCTATTTTTCAACAACCAGTATGGTGGTCCTAAATGTAATCTTGATTCTCATCATGCTGGTTGTACTCATTTCACTACAATCAAACATATGGGTCCTCCCTGTATCCTAGTAAACTATATTGGATTTCATCATCACATTACCACTCACTGGCATGAAGTATCTCCCCATGCTAAAGGTGTACCCTTCTTTGAAGTGTTTTCCTGAGGTATTAGGGACAAAATTCACCAATGATGGTGAAATCATGGGAATTACAAGTCATTATATACATCATTGACCAATATTATTCCAAGGCAACATATGACTCGATAATGGATTTTTAACCCTAACATCAAGATTCTGGGTGGGATCCTAAAAACTAAAATTTTCCCTCATGAAATATGTGATATATAGGATCCCTAGATCCCTTCACAGGGACATATAGGTGGAGGAAATTTTCACACCCCTTCCAAGGGAAAATGATTCATCCAACCTTATCATCGCAAGCTTCTATCTTCTCTACCTATAAACAAGGCATATGAGTGTTTTATGGTATAGGATGACTCCTCAATACGGTGAGCACTATTTTGAGCCAAAAATGATCGTTGTTTACCTTGAACATGAGGAATTAGTTAATACCCCTCCCTCAGGGACATGATGATGCAGTTGGTAACACCCAAAAAGATGTCCCAACATAATAAATAGTTTACTTATGTAGTAGATCCTATTAAGATCAACCAAATTATGAACTGATCCATATTGATGTCATAGCCCATCTCATGAACAATGTCAATCATAGTCCATCTAGATCAAGAATAGGGACCTTTCTCCGAAAAAGAGGTTATCTACAAGGGTTTAGAGACTGATCGGTTGTTGGTGGTATTCTAGTTGCTAGAGACTCCCATCATTGAAATACTTGTGTCCCTTATCAATTTAAAGGTTCCCTGTTTCTTCTAGATAAACTGGGTAATGCGTCACCACCTCTATGATAGTAATTTGTCCTATACAAGTATCCATGGTCACCTTGAGGACATTGATCAACAATGACAATGGTTTGAGTTGGAAACACTCTCGGTGGGTCAGCACCCCGCTTCATCTAGCTACCACTATACCCTTCCAGAATGATGAATCAAGAGCCTCATGTTTATCCTCTAAATCATTTTATGGGTGTCTATACATGTGAATGATAGGGTCAGGGAAAAGTAGATTTTATCCACTTCATCCCTATCCCACAATAGCCTGACCTAGCAACAGAAAATGAGGGTTACCCTCTGGGTACCATTACGAATAAACATGGTCACCCAAACCTAGAAAAGGATTAAGGAAAGAGGTACACTAATGCAATGTGTGCTAGGGAAACATTGACCAAGGGATGGAGTAGTTCTTGGAAGACCCTCATACACATGTCCTTACCTTCCAGAACATTTAGGTGATGATCCTTGGGGATCCCCCAATTGAGGAACCATTTCTTACTTTTTGTAACATCAATAAGGGTAAGTTGCATGTTGTTCCCACTGATATAAATGAGTTCATGCCAAAAATAGGGGCAGATTCAACTATATCCTTATTACTCGAGGAGCTGGAAGAACACAATAATCTTCTCACTAATTCAATTGTCGGTTGATGCTCAGATTATGACACTGCCTTAAGATATCCCATATCTCATCTAGTGTAGAAAAAATATCAATTAATACTTGGTCAGATCCTCTTAGTTAATCTCAGTAATCTCATGCATCTAGACAGAGTAGAGATAGGATTATACAACTATTGATCGAGGTATGAGTCATCAAACATACCCGAGTAGTGTAATTATCCTCCTCATGAATCAGGTTGTGTCACTCCATAAGCTGCTGAGATCTATTACCATGTCAATGCACCTAGAAATTCTTTAGATCTTATGAATCCCAATAATGATAGAGATCCTCACCATGATGAATTGATAGCCTCTCTCACAAGTCACCTTAAGGCCCTATATATGAAATAACTGGTGATCCCAACAGATGAAACCCTATACCCAGCGTGGGTGGATGAAAAGCGTCCTCCCTTGGAGTTTATGAATCCTAGGTTTTCCCCTTTCAATGGGATGGGTGACCCAATGAAATATTTTTTCCACCTCCCTTCATGTTTCATACCTATGTTGGGAACTCTGTAGTAGTAGGGGCCTCCAAGATTCAGTTTTTCATCCAGAAATTATAAGGGAATTCATTTTTATGGTAAAACCTACTATGTATATGGTCCATTTCAAGTTGGGAATACCTTTGGATAATGTTCCTCTAATAGTTTAGCTCCATCAAGTGAAATAAAATCATTTCCGAACTCTTCTAGTGAAAACAATTCATAATGAACTGCTAAAATATATTTTCACATGGTGGAAAGGCCTCACGTACTCAATCAACATGCCACAAACTTTAGAGTGTCTTTTAATGATGTGAATATAGTATGTTAAGGTAGAGTAAGTCCCTACCCTCATCACTCAAATATTCCTAGGTGGTCTTCTAGAATTCTCTAATAAGGCCCAACATCTAGAGGAGTCCTTGCATCATGGTCAATAATCAAACTTATAGCCTCTTCCAGCTCTTGTGAGAAGCTATACTAATGTAGATACAGTTTCTTTCATATAGATAGAGCCACTGGGTCATTTGAATTGATATTGTACTTTAATGAATATCCCCACCAATTGAATCATCCCTACTAAGATTAGCCTCACTCATCATAAAATTACTAGGCACTGCCTCATCGAGCTCAGACACTATGATGAGGAAATGTGGGTCCGACCACTTTTTATGCTTGAGACTCTCCTATAGGATAGGATCCTAGAATTCCCTTCCCAAACAAAATGAATCGAAGCTATTATTTCAAGGATGCAAAGGTCTTGGGATATTTCATCTCTACCACCAAAAAAGGAGGTTCCGAAACTTAGAGAGTGGAAGATAACCCCAGATGCTGGACATACTAACCTCCCAACCATTTTCCCTACCACAAGATCCTCAGAAAAAACATCAAGGAAGGCTATTTGTTTAATTATTATCTCCTATATCAAGTGAATCATGGTTTGGTCTTGTTTGGTGATATCCTAGAGTAGTAAAAACACATCTCTATCAAAACCAATAGTGACAACGAGGGTCTAGGTGAATGGCAGTAGGTTTCCATCTATGGGACACAGATGTATGATGACTGGATAGATCACACGGTAATCTATCTCACCCACGATGTCATCCATACTCCCCTATGATAGACCATGAATGCTTTGATCATCATGACTTAATCGGCTGCAGCTTTTACATCTATGTCATAACCATATTATAAGAGTAGGCATTGACCGTGAATGGGAAACCAAAGTCCCCCTATCATGTTGAACCCATCCCACACTCTCATTGATTTCATGCCCCCTTAGCTGGGAGTCTCCCTTTCTCCCCCCAACATTGGAGAAAACCTATGTTGTTGAGTAATAGTGTGAATTCATGAACATATTCAAGTTGATAGACCATTTCACACTTAATGGTGATGTGGAGTGCCCCATAAATCCCTAGGATTCCTTTTTCCAATGATGTTAATGTAATGGTCGAGGGTATTCCATCAGAAAAAATTCTTAGGATAGCAACTCAAACTGATTTTTTCATGCTACTAAGACTAGGTATCATGTTTTTTCATAGATATTAGTTGGAACAATCCACCTATCCCACTTTATCAAATACACCACCACAACTTATCATGTTAATTTATCTAATATCTCTTCCAGAGATGACCATATTAACTAACCAAGAAGATCAACCATGACCACACCATGATCGAAATCATTCAGCAAGAGACATGTCTCATTTGATCGAAATTTTTCTTATAGTGGTTTAGAATGAGTTTTCAGGTCCACATTAGGATTTTCTAGTACCATCTAGAATATAGTGGTTTATCCTACAACACATGTTGTTCCCCAAAAAACGAGAAACCCATATGGGCATGAGCATGCCTTTGACACACAAGTATGAGGTATTGGAGAATCTCACGATAATACCTAAAAGGATCTTGATTCTCTAGGATGTTAAATTTTCAATATATATATATGGGGCCCGGTTGGAATACTTGAAGACCCCAATTATTTTCTAAGAAGAAGTATTTTTTTAGAGACCTACTCTACAGAGGAGGCTAAGGAATAGAAATTTTAAACCATAATCTCATTCTCCAAAGAGGATGAGGGTGACCTCATGCAGGGGAATATCCTCTAGCAGCATATCACAATAAACTTCAATGGTGTGGGGTTCCATCACTACATGGTTGACACAGGTTATGGGATTAACCTCATCTTAACCTCGATGATCTGCAAGATGGGACTAAATAGTTTAGATATGACTCCCTATAACATGAAAATCCAGGGATAGGACAAGACCGAGTAGAAATAGTGGGGTATGATTTGGTTGAAGACCTAGTTCAGGGTCTTGATATAAAGTGTTGGATTCGTAGTAGTCTCACAGGACACTTTCAACATTGCACTACTAGGCAGGCCCAAACTTCATTTGTATGTAGCAGTACCCTCCTCATATCACTAATACCTCAAGTACTCCCTCAACGGTAGAGTAGGGGTACTCCAAGGTTATGCATCCCCCTTCGACTCTTATTAGTATTGCTACCTAGATAATGGATATTATAAAAGGGAGGGGAATAAATTTCATCCCATTGAGGATGAGTTCACAACTATTGTTGTTAGTCCATGGACAGACTTTGATGATGCCTTCAATCTACCAATCCATTGGTTAGTGCCCACAATGTTGGACTTGTGAAGTTAAATTTTATATTCCTAGAAAATGGTATGTCACATCCCAAAAAATTAGGAATGTATGAATATTCCCTCATAATCCTTCACAGGATAGCTGAAGTTTATTTTAGAAGCCCCTACCTTTGTGAAATACCAAGAGGTTTTCTCTATGGCTACCACTTTGTGGAATTCCCATCTGTTCTACCAACCAAGGTTGAATCACTGAAATCCAGCCCACCACCATATCCTTGAAAACAATAATGGAACACATGGTTGGAGGCCCAATATAATTATGTTTATAGCCTCTTTATCCATGGTTTTAGAAGTGCATGAGCCCATTATTGGAGATTTTGCATCCACCAAAGCAAGAAACAACACTCCCCCCAAATAATCAACCTTGGAAGAACAACATCCTCTTACCTATCATCCTACCTTGGACAATTGAGAGGATTTAGAATAAACTCTTCCTATATTCAAAAAGATTTCATCCACCATCATATATGAGTTTATTCATGTGAACATAGGTAATGAGGAAAATATAAGGTTGAAAATAATTAGTCTAAAAATGCCTCGAGAGGATTAGTAGTTTTATGTGTATTTTCAAAAGGAGAATCGTGATACATTCACTTGAAGTTATGTTGAGATTCTAGGACTAGATCTTGAGACCATCGTCTTCCAACTTGGTATCCAACTAAGTCACCGTGGGTTGAAGAAGATTCCTATAAAAATACACCCTTCCCATTGTTCTATGGTCAAGACCTAGGTAGATAATTTTTCCAAGGAACACTTCATCAGGGAGGTACAATACCCCAAGTGGTTTCATAAAATCATCATAGTCAAGATGAAGAATGGGTAGATCCAAGTCTGTATCGAATTATAGCATATAAACCACCATTTTCTGAAGGATTATTTTTCCCTTCTAGTGAAAATGTTTTTTTATCAAATTTATTTCTAGGTACTTGGGTATATCATTCATGGATAGACATTCTATGTATAATTAGATCTTTGAGGTCCCTAAGTATGAGTATTCTACCGACATTAGGTATTTGTAAGTAAATGTTTTATATCATGAGATTCCCTTATGTAAAAATAATTTTAGAGAAACATATTAGCGTCCAATGCACCACATCTTTAGAATAATCCTCCAGACGTTGGTGGAATTCTATACAGATTACATTGTTGTCAAATCTAACCATAATCATGACCATATGAAAGACCTTGAGAATGTTTTTGGCTTCCTCTGTGTATTTAATTTGATGATGAACCCCTTTTGGTGTCCCTTCGGTGTTACCTTTGGGTTTTTTTCATCTTATTTTTCAGATAAAAATGATTTGAGAGGATGTAAATAGGATCAAGGCCATCAGTAATATGCCTCTTTCAACCAACCTCCGAGAGATATGAGGCCTCTAAGGATAATTATCCTACATATGGTGATACATTATGAATCTTTCTAGAAGGTGTAATCCATTTCCGTGGCTCATGAATAATGGAATTTTATACCCATGGGATGAGGTGTGTCAGACTGCTATTGAGGTAATTAATTAGTATCTACTACAACATTCAATACTGATTCAACCTATCTCTTGGAATCCTCTATTGCTCTATGTGACCACCCAGGAATTATTCCATTAGTGACATTCTCACCAAAAAGAATAATTAGGGCAGAGAAAATAGTTTTTATTATCTTAGTTTCATGTGTGCTGACATGGATACCAAATAATCCCATATTATGAAAATCTCCCTCAATCTGGTTTTAAAAGTGAAGAATTTATTCCATTGTTTATAGAATCACGAGATACATCTGGTATCATGATTAGATATGTTGAAGTATGTCTTGAATCAACCCATATTGATAGTGAATATATCACTATGAGAAGTGATCCTTCAGTAATTTGACATTCCGTTCATTCTACATAAATACATCGAGGGTTAGTAATTGGAACACTTCCTTGACACTCATATTGGACCTGAACAACAACCCACAGATGTTGATTTCCAAGATGAGGATATTCTCTCAGTGGATCAAGTTACGCTATATTGAATGTTAAATTCTAATGGTTCCTCCTGAATCCAAAACGTTACTAGGCTCAATGATCCAATTCTCAATTGAGTATTCGTGGGGATCGTCTTCATCAACCATACACTCGTTGTTCTTCTTTACTCGTTCTTGTGTTTAAAATGTTACAATAAAAAAAGTAGAGTATATGGCCCTCATTACTGGTCTCGGTCTGGCCCACAAGATTGATGTTCCCTACTTTAATTTTAAGAGATATTATGATCTTGTTATCAAATAGATTAATGGTGACTATATCTTTCGAAATTCATAGCTCATTCCCCTATTAGAGGGAATTTGTCTACTGATGATCAAGTTTCATTCTCATCCAAAATTGAATCACAATGCTTTATCGAAGAACATTCAAGATGTCACCTTGGAATTTATTTCCACATATCTTGAAGATCCTAACTAGTATTAACTATTCATTCATGTGGTGCATCAGAGGTTCATCATTCTCATAATTTTAAATGAAGATGACAAAAACATGTAAATCAGGTGATTTTTGGTGATTCTACATTAGGACCCTCATTTTACCTATAATAGAGGAAGCACCCTACTGGATAACTCATTTCATTATGTATCTCTAGTGTGGAATTATCCCACCAAATAGTTATGAGTGTGATCAAATCCACCTGTTTATAGTGTATTTAACCTTCCAGAGTGGACCTCACCTTGACCAAACACCCTAAAAATGTTGGATTGATTGAATTATCATGTATTTAATCCAAGGAGACGAGATTACCTAGGTTTTGTAGGACATTCCTATGAGGTATTATAGTGTTCTCCAGGAAGGATTGAATCCCTACGACTATATTTGATGTTTGGGATACCTCCAGACCACCATGGTCCACAATTAAATTAGTATTTCCAAGAGGATCCATATGTATCATATCCATACTAGATTTGTGCATTGACAAACTGATCTCCTCAACACCGCAAAGTATTGTTTTTCCATTTATGTATGGTGATCCAATATTATGGGTTCATATCCACCCGAAATAGTTTTCTAGTGTAGGTTCATTCTAAATTTGAAAGAATTTTCTCCATGTGGGAATAATATATTCCCCTCAAGGAATTCAATGCCTAATATGTGATCAAATTCATGAGCTCTAACATTATCCATAAACTTAGATTCTCTCACAACATTCCCAGAAAAAATGGCAAAAAATTCTAGGCTACCAATCTGAATAGATTTTATGCCAAGTAAGACATTTTTAAAACTATACATACCACTATCATGCAAAAGAAAATGGAAAGATAAATGAATTAAACCAAAAACTCTCTAAAATTTTTGTATATGATGGTGGTTATAAAAAAGAATTTTTTTTCTAGAAAATATCCCAAATACCCTATGGGATTATCAGAAAACAACTCGTAATTCCACCATGGTGACCCCATATTCCCTGGTCTACTGAAAATAAGTTATCCTTCTTATGAATTTTTAATTTCCATCACTCCAAACAGTTTTCTAAAAAAAGAGACCAGAAGAATAGAAAAATTATATCTAGCTAAGTTGGAATCCCTCTAAGAGAATAGGGTCCAAGCCTTGCACAATATAGGGAAGTTCTAGAATAAGATAACAATGGTGATCAACAAGTTGTTTCATATCCAATCCTTCCTCTTGGGTGATACGGTACTAACTCTCATAATTGCAATGATACTTGTAAAGAAGCCACCAAAGTTAGTTCCCATGTGGGAAGGAACGTACAAAATTCATAAGCTCTATTCAAATGGTGGATAATATTTGATAACTATAAATGGAGATCATATCACCCATAAAAAATTCTAATTTTCACAAGAAGTACTTCTCATAAGGGGATCTTTAGGTCCAAACTCTATAACATTAAACTGGGATCCCAATTCCAAGAATCACGAATTTAGTTATATATGGGTTCTCTCAAGAGTGAGTGGTGTAATGTTGGGCCTACTAGGCCTTAATTATTCTAGTTTTCTTTCTCACTCCTATGAACTAAACATACCATTTTGATATTCTCATCCATATGGTTCAATATCTATGAACTTAATGTTGGATCCAATTTCCAACAGTCACAAATTTAAACTATGTGTGTGTCTACCCTCGAAATGTGTTCTACATCACAAGCCTCCTTAGTCCCTATTCACATTTGGTAATTCCTGTCACACCACACTAATCCCTTCTAGTGTAATATGTTTATTGGTCCAAACTCCATGACCATAAACTAATAGAACACTTTTTTGAACACCGTGACATAAAACAATGAGTCTAAGTCCACGAATCATGAATTTAAACTGCATGAAAGTTTCTTTGGGAATGTGTTATGCAATGAAAAGTCCTCCTTGGCCCTAATTGACATTATGGTTTTCACTCATATATGGTATATATATCATTATTTTAGGACCCTATATATGGTCCAAACTTTAGGACTTTAATCTATGATCCCTTGCTGTAAGAAATAAAACCTTAAAAGTTTAGCAACAAGTCCAAGCATTATAGCCATAAAATTATTTTCATCTTTTATAGTCTATGTTGTATGAATTTAAAATACAAATCATAATGTCCTCTGTGAAAGGAATTAATCAAAAATATTACACTAGGCATGTTAATGATTCCTATGAATCATATACGACCTTAACCTATATCAAACCATTATACCCCAAATGATAAATAGGGGATGAACAAACATCCTAAATCCATGATGCTAAAACTATGACCCTAACCCATATGAAACAGGGATGCCTCTTGAATATTAAATAAGAGATGATGTTTAAACCATATTGAACTAGCATTCCTCATATGATAAGTATGGGATAGCCAAAAAACCTTACACCATGCACTGACATGGGATTACCCATGACAACTATGGGACACCTAAAATTACCTTGCTAGAGAGGGTCTCCCTTACTGGCATCAATATTCTACCACACAATGATTCATAACTAAGTGTGGCTTTATTCCCATTTTTATCACATACAAATAGAAACATACACTTCTTGTCTCTGGGCGAAGCTACAAAATTATCAATTCTTTGATCCTCTGACCCCATTTACAGTCCAAGCATTAAGACCTTGACTATGTGATATTTGTTTCATGATAATTGTATAGTATGGCAGTTTCCTTTGGCACGTTCATGTTGTGTCTTACCTATTTTGTTCTATATAAGATCCCTTGAAACAAACACTTCTAAAGTACCCACATCATGATTTTAAAACGATTTCCCATAGTCCAAGAGACATAACTCTAAACTATTTTACATGGTCTAGACTATATGAATTTATATTATGTGAAACTAGATTTTGAATTTCTTTACATGGTTAAAGACCTCCTTGGATAATTCACGTGGGCTTTTAGCTATTACACTTCATGAGCATCCTTGAACCACAATTAAACCCAATTTCCAGGTCATATGAACTTAAACTATCTATCTCCAATATAACTATTTGTGGCTTGATTCCCATCCTTATAGGATATGTAGTGACACCTAAACATTCGGTCTCCATGACCAGCTGTAGGTTCACTGAAAAATCATCTATTACCTGTGGTGTAGTCACCCAAAAATGACCCATAGGCATTTTTATAGGTATAATACCCATCCAATTATCTTGACCCATCAATAGTATGGGATTCTATAAAATCGTGGTATGAAGAGGGATCCTTCTTAGAGCATGAAATTAAACATCAGTCTTTCCTCCGACAAGTTTAATATGCCTTTGAATAAGGTATGATTTTTACACTACATTAGATTAGGATTCCCTGCAGGACAAATATGTGATGACAAAAATATCCCCATCACATGAAATTAAACTATAGCCATAACCCATTAAAAGTTTTCTTGATTTATATCCACTTATGAGAAGATACAATGTCCTTATTCGATAGGTTAACCTCTTACCAGTGTCAGTCATCTACCACAATGTGTTTTGTAACTACATGTGGCTTGATTATCATCCTCAAGGGTTATGTAGTGATTCCTAGATATTTTATCTTGGGTCTAACCCCTTTTACAACTCATCACAAGGCCTTTTCCTCCTTTAGTTTCATGGTTCAAACATTATGGACTTAATCTGAAATCCACAGTCCATGAAGTATGACATTAAACTATTTTCTGCCCACCCCTTATATTCTAAATGGAGTTCGGGACATCCTAGTCTTCATTCACATCAGGTTCACACCCTTTGATTCCCTAAAAAACACTATAGGGATCCCAAAAATTGAAAATATATGAACATAAAATATCATTAACTCCTGATTCAACATAGTCAATCCTTATAAGCATAAACTAGGTGTGGTTTGTCCAATGGGTGTTTTCATATGGCATCAGGTGGCTTCCAAGGCCCCTTATTCATGTCGGGTGACTTTCCATTGATATTGTGTGCATCCCTTTAAGACACCAACCCTTTCTTCCTATCATCATGATCTTAAAATATGTACATACAAAGTGATTATTCGAAATTCTATTAAGAAGGTATTTCTAGGATTCTTATTCACACTGGTTGCCACATCCTTCGACATGACGCTGATCTTCAACTCTACCTTATACAATGAATATGGGATTCCCTCTTGACATTACATGAAGAATAAATTTTGGGTGGGTAAGAACACAATCCCCCCACACTTCATGTCCTAGTCACATGACATTAAACTATGAGATGTGTGCTAAAAACATGATGTTAAACTATACGATTTATCATACTCACCTAACAATGTAAAACTGCATGTTTATCATCTTCATTGCATGATGTAAAATTGAAAGGAATCTTAGCCCCATTCCATGTAGTATATTTCCTCTACTGTCGGTCATCTACTCCCTCATTCATATCATTGGAATGCCCCTCAAAATTCGAGATTATGCTCCCCTGGAAGATGATTTTGTCTTTTTTTCAGACTGATACACCCACAACAATCTTCTCTAAGTTATAATGGAATAATTCTAAGGGTGTTGGAATCAATTAAAACATTCCATCATTTCATTCCCACTCATAATGTGCCCCTAATGTTTTTCCTCATCCACCTCTACATATAAAGGGACCTCCAATAGAATGGTTTTTGGATAAAATGGATCACCTTCCATCCTGGTATGACCTCTTGAATGAATTTTGAGGACATAATGAGATAGGGTTTGTGTTTCAAACATGGATAGTGTTCAACCCTTACTTGTTTCCCCCCATTCTCAGATAAGTTGTAAAAATACTATGTTTTTAACCCAATCAGTTTTTATCCTATTCCATTAATCCAATCCCCTTATGTTACAATTTTTTGGGCATCAATGTTCGCAATCTTTTTTTTTGAAAATTACCTTGATCGAAATTCCAAGGTGTATATTCTTAAAAGGAAGGAATAAAAAAAGAAGAAGAAAATGAAGGATATTATTACACATAGCCTAAAAATGAGGAGGCATGATCGTTGGAAGTGTATCTAACTAGGTAAGAGGCTTACCAACTCCCAAGTTTTATAGACCAACTGCAACCATGTTCGCCTCCCGATAAAAATCTGTGATGATGAAGTTGAGGTTCAAAAGGGTCTTCATGCATTACACCCACATTAATGTGAGACTCCAAGAAATATGTAATTAACCATTTCATATGGCTTGTAAAAGAGTGTTTTATTCACTTTCCAACCATTTATTAGTCCATCCCTTCATTCTAGAAAATGATACAGTGTGAATTATCCCAAGAATATCTGCCTCAAGTGAACTAGTCGTGCCAAAAGCATCATAGATACATCCCTTAGCTGAATCATTATGGGTCCTAAAAACCACACTACACCCTGCTGGCCCTGGGTCTCCTTTTTCATCACCATCAGAATTCAACTTTATCCAATGAAGTATAGGAGGCAACCAAAACATTTCAATAGTACCCAAGGCAGGTCTGAAATTTCCCTGAACACCTAGATTCTTTAGAACAATAAAATTTTGTATACTATTATTACACTTCCCCATACTAGTGACACACATGTCACTTATAACAGAAGAAATATTCTTCATGACCAGCTTCAATATGAATCCTCTCCTCGAATTTAGCACTACATTGTGAAGCCTCAAAATAGATTGCAAACCTTCAGGTACAATCACACAAAGGAGAGAATGTACCTGGGGAGAATTTGAATGACCGAGCAGCACTGAAGAAAGGCCTGTAGACCTGAAAAACAATGTCCAGCCAGATCAAATGCCTCCAGAACCTCCTTCCAAATATCCAAGGTCATTGCACAGCTAAGGAACTGGTGATCCAGATCACCCCTATGGTGATGGCACAGAACACACCTGGAACAATGATGAATACCAAAAATCTGGAGAACCTCATCAGAGGGAAGCCTGATGTAATCCATTCTCTATATGAGATCAAGACATGAGGTATAATCCATTTTTTATTGAATAAAGATAACCAATTTTAGTCATCATGATGGCCCTTGGTGACATGTTAATAATTGGGTATTCTAGTAATAATTCCTTTTCTAGCTGGCTCCCAAACAAAAATATTGGGGTAGAAAACAAAATCATAATAATCTACCATGGCTTGATGTTTATTTGGGAGTGATAAAGGAGGAGCATAAAAATATTCTTTAATAATAACTGAACTATTGGATCCCAAGACAACCAGCTAGATATTATCTGAAAGAATATCCCCATTCCAATTATCAATCCATAATTTAATATTCGAATTCCTATTCACTATCAATCTAGTGAAATCCATGATATTCTAATAATAGGATTTAATTGTAGGCCATAATGAAGATTCAATGTAAACATTACTTCCCAATTTCATCTTATTAGTAAATTGAGCGTTGAGGAAACCCATTGACTCTCAATTACAATGAAGAATATTCTAGGCCAGGGTAATCTTGAAGATAATCATTGAGAAGGGAAATATTCTTCATATCCATACCACTTTAATGTAGAGGGATACAACAAACCTTTCAAGGGAAAATAACTATTTTCCTCTCATGAATGTTACCAATCCAATTGAAATTTCTGATAGAGATATTAAGAAGTTTGAGAAGCCCTCTCATACATTTATAAACCATGAACGAGTACACCAATTTAGATACTATAACAAAATTCACTAAAATAATTCTCCAAACTATGGGGAGACTCTTCCTTTTCCAGGTTGAGAGATTTTTGTTCACCCTATCCACAATTTTAGAGAAAAAAGAAGCTCTAGGATGCCCCCAAAAAAGAGGAACAACAAGATTATGAAAAGGAATAACCCCTTCCCCGATTCCCACCATTGAAAGAATCCAATGATTCGTGGAAATAGAGAACCTATTCCCAAAATGTATGAAGGAATTATCCCAACTGATTCATTGGCCAGAAAAACTCTCATAATGATGAAAAACTTTCTTTAAGACACAAACATTATTTTCTCTACCATAAAGAAAGATAATGATATCATCAGCCTAGAAAAGATGAGATAGGTAAATGCGTGACCTGGATTTCTAAATCAGATTAAGCAAACCCTATGAGACCATGTGAGATATGAGACCACTACGATAATATTCAGTGATATAAAAAAGCACGGCTAATAGTGGATTGCTCCAACGAACACCTATAGATAAAGAAAAGTAAACTTTTAGGGAGCCATTTAAAATTACCGAGACATGAGAAGATCCAAAAAGTGTTGAAATACAGATAATAAAGATTTCATTAAAACCAAAACATCCACAAACATTATATAGAAGGGTCCAATCCAGTGTATCAAAGGCCTTTGGATGTCAAGCTTGATACCAATTTTCCCTTCTCTTACAGGTTTCCTAAGAATATTCATACATTTTGATGTTGAAGAAAAGAATTCCTAAATAAATCTTTCTTTAATAAATCCAAATTGATTCCAAGAAACAATCCTAGATGAAATACTTGAGATCATGTTGGATATAATCTTACTTATGATCTTGCAATTTGTGTTGATGAAGGAAATGGGTCATAAAAGGTGAATCACACAAGAATTTTTAACATTAGGAATTATGGAGATAAACTGTACATTGATACCCTGAGGGAGAGAACTCGTGAAAAATAAAGGGGAGACTAATTAACATACATCACCTTTAATGACGTCCCAATACATCTGAAAAAAGAAACTATTGAAGCCATCTGGACCTGGGGAACTAGAGGTATTAAGGCTGAATACAACATCCATAATCTCAAATTCCAAAGGAGGACTAGTGAGAAATAGATTATCAGCAAAAGAGACCAAGGAAGGGATGATACCATCCCTCAAGGATCCCCCTAAAGCAGGCCCATTGAAAATCCTAGTGAAATAGTCAAAAATATAATCAGCATTACTTTCTTTATTGTCAAAGACTTGATCACCACCCCTTACAAAAGAGAAGAGATGATTATCCTTTATAATTATTTGAAGAGAATTAAATAATTTTTTGTCCCATGAACCTTTCTATAGTCATTTTATTTTGAAGGGTTCCTTCAGGTTATTCTCTTTCATTGCAATTAGAGAGTTCTATTTGAAGGTGACAATCATCTCAATCGAAAAACCCAGATTGAAGTATACTTTTGAGGATTCATCTTGATGTTTTTGGAGAGAAGATTCAAAACATGAAATTTCCTTTTCTAGCTCACTATAAGTCTCCTTGATCCATGATTTTAAAGATCACTTTACCATACTCAATTTGAAGTGAAATTCAGCACCCTTCATACTATTCTAGGAGTTTTCTATCATCCTGTCACATTCAATTTGAAGAGCCCAAGAATTGATGAAACTAATAGAAAGAGGCATACATAGTTCCCTTCCCATAAAAATAACCATAATTTGAAGGTGATAAGAATAAATTATTGGGAGGGAAATCCTAGAAATAGATTCCCATTTTTCCAAGGATATATTATTCACAAAGTCCCTATCCAGCTTACTAGCAATCATATGGTTGAGATATCTTCTGTACCAGGTGTACTTGGAACAAACTAGACTAACCTCAGTCAGTTAATTAAAATATAAAAATACTTTCAATTCCCTATGAGAAATATGAGATTGTATTGCACACATTTTTTCACTAGAACAATGGATTGAATTGAAATCACCAACAATGAACCAAGGGGAAATAATGCCCTCAAATCTGTGAAGTTCCTACCACAAACTCCTACGATCATGATACCTGATTTTTTCATAAATGAAAGAGACAAACCTACTTTAAAAATCCCACTAAAAAGAAAAATATATCACCTTTTCATTGATGGAGATAGTATCTAAAATTCTAATGGAAGTATGAGAAAAAACCCATAAACTGTCATCATGTGCAGTTGAACCATTGGTAGCAAGCTATAGAACGACATACTTATTGAGGCCTGAGAAACCCAAATAAAAGGATATTTTATGTTCATAAATTCTAATTATCATTGGATTGTGCATCTGAATATGACTAAGAAAATCATTAACAGTCAATGAATTAGTGACACCCTGAAAATTCCTATAAAGGGCATTCATTTTGACACCGATTTATAATTGAAATTTTCATTCTTATTTTTATTCTTTTCATTATTCTTTCTTGAAGAATTTATGAGGATATTAGAAATCTTGGAGAGGCATATGGTTTTCATTATGTTAGCCAAACCCCTAGGAATATCCACTGTAGAATCTGGAATCCTTCTTTCCAAGGAATAGACATTCACCTCCAAAGAGAATAGGAGGGAAATTTTTCCCTCTAATGCTTATTATTACTCAACCATGTCACACCATATTTTCTTAGGGGGAATGAATTTTTTTGTAGATAAATATATACCTGAGAACCATTAACTTGTCATTGACAGCCATTGGGACAATAGTTTCTAAAGTAGCAGCATGGCTATCAAGAGAATCATTTCCATAGCCTTTGCAGTACCCCACAGAGTTAAGAGCCTTAACAAGAGAACTAGTGGAAAGATTAACAACCTCAAGATCAATTGCCAAGTCACCAAGGTCAACTGTATTAGGATAAGGTATGGATGATTTCCCAACTGAAGTTATAGTATTCATAAGACTAAAATAAACCTCATTCTGTTTAGATACTTTATGATTATTACTAGATTGTTCCCCCTTCTCTATTGTAGGGCCCTTGACCTTAATTTTCCTACAAACCACTTTCCACAGGTTAAAGTTTTTAGTAGTAGAGTCCCTCTATAGCCTTTTTTGTTTCTGAATATTACTGTAATTAGAGACTACATGCCCAACTATTTTTACATAATCACAAAAAGGTGCCTTCTACTCATATTCTATTCTGATCTCAAACTTACAATCACAATCAGAGAAATTAACCATATCAGGAAGACTTGAGTCCATGTTAACCTCCACAAGAATACGAGTATAAAATTATAGCTCTCCACTAATTGTATGTTGTTCTATCTTCAAAGGATTCCCCACAGAGGAAGAAAGATCACTAAGGATTTTAGGATTCCAATAAAACCAATTAAGACTATGTAGGTGAATCCATATTTGTGTTGTGGTTTTTCATTGTGTTAATGGGTTAAAGTGCCTATACCATTCAGTAAATTTGAAGACTTCCAATTAAAGAGGAGTCACCCCTTGTTCTAAGACATTCAAAGATCATCCCTACTATTGAAGACAATGTGATAGAAACCTCTCCAAATTGGGATTAATTTAAAATCACTCACACCCCAACATTGAAAAAGCTTCATTTTGACATCAGAGTTATTCCACATTTTATCACCATTGACAAGGGAAATGTGTCCCAGAGTATAAAACTTACAGGCTTCAATCCATGGCTTTATTGAATCTTGATCCGTAAATATGATATGGAAACATCCAAGGCTCCAGGGGGACAAATGTAGTATGAGAGACACCCTTAAACACATCCAAAAAGGAATCCCCTTTTTCCCTAGGTTCATAATCTAATGGAATATATGTGTCCATCACTCCATCCAAGACATCGAGTGTTCGATGATCATCTAACACTCTGATATGAATGAACGATCATATGGTCATCCGTTATTTATAACACTAAACATGACTCACATGATCTTATGTATTTTTCATTGGTTACCTCATGAATATGGTTGAAGTGAAAACAAAGAACATGTTCAAGAAAATATAAGTTGAAAAAACCAATGTTTTATAGGGTCATCCACATATTAGAACCTCTCCTTCACAAAATGTTTTCAGATATTGACCCCAGTAATCAAGAACTTGACTCATACAACCTTTTATAAGTGTACACCAAGATATTATTCTTCCCTTCAATGTATTCTTTCTATTATTCGACCTTAAACCAGACATATTCTTCTCTGATACAATGCCAATTCTACTCATCCATACATTCATACACCGAGGATGTCACCTCTTCTTCCACTAGTTGGGCCTTTAAGTTGTTAGTGATCTCAATTTCAAAATAATCAACCATCACGTTCTCCTACCACAACCCATATTGGTGTGAAATATCTCTCCTCGCCTCCTCGAGTGTGTTGGAGTCCTTATCCTTATATTTACTCCAGAAAAGATCACGAAATTTCCATTATACATGCAGATGCTTGACAAGAAAGTCTCATACTAGTGTATTGAGGATGTTGGAATCCACCCACCGATTCCCCAAGCTGAATATTCAGTAGTGGAGAGATCCCACCCGGGTTGGAAGTTCACATATCTAGGTGTATGTCATGATGTTTCACACTCATATCATTGGATTATGACATAAAATGCAATTATCCTCGGTAAATTATTATCCAAAATAATTGAAATATTCTATCATTGTAGGCTCATAAGGAGAATAAAGTTCCAATATAACATCAGATGAATCATCTAGGTGAAGGTTTTTAGGAATGAGTTGACGGATATCTACCATCGTAGACAAATCCTTGTTAACCTCCCCACCTATTGTGGAAGCCTCTGCTTCCACCTATGGAGTATTTTAGTTAGATAAAACCATCCCAACCTCTATAGATTCCCCTTTAAGGGTTTTATTTCATCCTTGACTCCCATAGAAACCAATGATGGTGATTCTATAGAAGATATATCTAATGAAGCTTCCCCAATCACTTCAACTATTGAAAAAGGTGTTGCCTCCCCCATTGTGATTTTATATTCAATTGAAACCCCTGGTGGAATATATATGATTTGAACCACCCCACATCTCTACTATCCAACCCCACTATGGGCCTCACCTCAACTTGCACTATTGTAATTATATCATCTATATCATCTAATATCAACTCTGTGTTTGGTCCAAACTCCACAGTCTCCATGTGTATTTTTTCAAAGAGATAATCATTCACAGTAGCCATGTCATCCATCGGTATGGTTAATTAAAGTGTTGGTGCTGGTGGTATATCCCCATACACCATTTGAACATCCATTCCAAAACGTGTCATTAAAATTTGTTAAAGAAAAAAATAAAATTAAATAAGGTAAGGGTATTGAGGTTGAAGAGACTAACGTGAATTGTAAAGTCCAATGAGGAGCTCCTAGAGTTTCATAGGTTGTCCCTTAGGTAGTGTCCCCTATATGGATGTTTCCTTAGTTTCAGGTGTTGATCGATGGATTATCACAGTGACACCATTAGGAAGGGACCACATACTCATCCCTTGAAGGTTTGAGGTCCCATCACCCTCCTTTTTAGGTGTATCATAGACCTCCCTCTCCACTATTTTTGACTCCTAAAAAATAATAAAAGGGGTTAGTAAACAGTTCAATGAATGGTTTATTTCCAAGTTCGAAATGATTTGGATAATTACGAGGTTGGAAGTAGTGATTTCTCTTAGAGGAGAGACTCATTAGAAATCAATTCCCTATGAATCATCTAAATCATCTAGAAGAGGTGAGATCATATCCAGTACATCTATCAATAACTATGGTGGAGTGATCATGTTCAAAAACACCCTTACCCCATTATTTAGAGGTCATGAAATTACCTGAGAGTGTATGAGGTCCTCAATGTCTACTACATATTTCTCCTCCTAGTCCTAGAATATATGAAAGGCGGATTTTTCATGAACAATCCAAACAGGATACATATTTTTTCTGTTAAAATGTTTCCATATCCCATGAGATTTAAATAACTGCCTATTGAAATCCTAATTATCCCAAGATTCGTTAAAAATGATGTCTCTAGAGATATCCCCATGAAAAAAACTTCCTAAGAGGTTCGAACAATATCATTGGCACCAGCATAGATGGATCACCTTCAACATGCTTCAACATTCCTAAGATCACCAAGCCCATTGCTTATACTCTCCCAATGGATATTACATGTTAGGGGCCATGAACAACTAGACCCACTACTACTGGCCTACCCACTATGCCAACTCTTCTGCCATGGCATGGACCAACCACCACTCATCCCCAGTCCCATGGTTGAAGGGAAAATCCTTAGTTGGCATGAGTGGCTTGCCACCTCATCATATCCTCAGTATATATAGTCTCGATAATTAGAACATATTCATTGATGAGTTTATACATAGCTGTAGGTGCCATAAAATAATTCTTGATTTTCCCGCCTCATGTGTTTAAATGTGCCAAATTTTCGGTAGCATTGAAGAATTGAATTCAAATCACACTTGTTTTTATACATTTAGTTATCATTTCTATAGACACCTTTACTATCTTTTGGACTGATGCATGCTTTTTGAATTGAATATTGACCCACATGTGCTTCCCACTCCTAGTACCCCCACCAAGAAATTATAGGTGGTATGATTGATTCTTGATGGTCCTAGTACTATCAGTCACCATCTCCTTTGGAAGGGTAAATGAGTGAAATATGAAGTGCTCTTCCAGAACAAATATTTTCAACATGTCCATGAAACCCAATTTGAATGGTCAACTCCCTAATATATTTAAGATCATATTTCAAATTTTTTAGTAGGAGGAGAAATATTATTTGAGTACTAATATCCCCCAAGTGTGCAACCACACATCTATACAAGAAATTGTGGGTACTATACACATGTATCATATTCTACCATTAATTATTTTGGTGATGCAATTTGTACAAATTCATCAGTTATGGTACATAAAAATAGACATGTGTCCTCATCGACAATATCACCACCATAATGACAGTGCTCATCCGAACCCCATATGTGAATCCCTTTTAGGTAGAATCCATCCATAGATGCGTGTGGAAATGAACACCACCATGCTAACCAAATGAAAAGATTTAGGATTGATGTTTTTTACCTATAACTATAACTAGATCTCCTCTAAGATCTACTTGTTGGAGTTCTCCTTTCCCCACTAGTGTGATCTAGGTATTGTGTGATACCACACTGATAGCTTCTTTATCAGATCTACCCCCACAAGTGGCTTCTCCTATTTTAGATCATTTAAAAAATATCTCAAGAATTTATTGAATGGGATGTCCTTTACCCCATATTCTCTTTACTAGTTCCCTACACCAGATATAGAAATTCCTTCTCAAGAGAAGAAACAATTTCTTGTTCCCACATATATTCTCTATCGGGGGGAAATAATCATACATCACCCCAATAATTGGGATCTTAGTGATTTGATGAAGGTCCCATAGGCTGATGCCAACTACCCCATGATGCAGATGGAATTTGTCAGTCCATAGTGACCACATGCTCAACAACTCAAGAATAATTTCATGAGGCAAGTATATGTGAAGTTTTGAGGACCTTTATACTTCATAGATCCCCACTTGCTTTAACTATGTCACAAATTCAGAAAATTACATGCATTACCTGTTGTCCTAAGACCATTTGTCGGTAAAGTTTCCACCCTAGTGTAAGTCCGATTGTTCATTCCATCCTTTCAGCGGATCACCAAACCCACCTTATGGATCATCTCATATATCATAGGGGTTTACTCTTCCTCTAGTGTCTCCCTATTGATGTTATTGATGTGTTTATAGGGGATATCAGCTAGATTTAGTGCATGGCCCTTCTAGATGTGTCCTTTAGTAGCCATATTCAACTGTTACTTCCCTAATATGCCTATGAAACCATAGTATATTTATTCTCTAATTAGTGAAAGGATAAAAACATCATCCCTTTGCCCTATGATGTAACGTAGTACCCTCTTGCATAGTGGGAACTCCCTCTGAGTCTCTATCTACTATGAAAACAATTATTTGTGGTTGGAGGAGCTTTGGGTTCTCTCTATGAATAGGTTGTTCCCAACCATTTATTCCCCACGAGTAGTGGAAACATTGAATCCCTAAACATCCATTTTATTCATGAATTAGTATTTTTTATTATAGTTCTCAGAGGCCATTTGTAGAGTTTTTTCACAGATATGGTTCATAGGGGTCATTTTTAATAGTGGAGATATGCAAAGTCAGTTTGGTTAGGAAGAATTTGTGAAACTAGGTGTAGGTTTCGAGTGTAGTGAAAGTGCAGGATAAGAATGTAGCCATCTTTCCAAATGACCAAAATGAATGATTAATCTATGATCAATACGACAATGAATTTTAATATCTACATAATTAAATCAAATATAAAATACCAAGGAGAGAACCTGGAACCGAGAAGAGATGATCAATATATGTTGTTTATAATTAATTTAATTAAATTATATAATTTCCTCCAAGGTGATTCTATCTTCATTTATGCGTCCGACCATGGGTCCGAAGTTCCTCTTCATTGCAATGTAGTATCCAAGGATATGAATCCTCTAGAAGTGATCCACACATGTTCCACATATCTCTAAACATCGCCAAAGTATTCTTTAGTTTCATGTATAGAAGAACGTTGCACGTGGGATGTCTGCCTTCGATCACCTTGATACTCACCTCCAAATAATTCTCCTTGATCTGGTGTAGGAGGATCTCTCTCATTTTTTAGATCATTCTTAGAGTTGTAATATTTCTATAGTCTTGAGATATTTTCTATAAGGATGTTGTGAACACAATTATTGGTAAGCCAATGGAATGGCCCCTTGGCTTATATAGAGAATAATAACATAACATGGAATTTAATTCATTAGTTAATAATAAAAAATTAGCATAGGTTACGATACATAATTTATTATTCCATATGAAAGTACCAATGTTAAATAATAATATAAATTCTATTATATCCATGACAAGTGATTAAAAAATTTAATTCACCTGGTAATAAAAAATACCTAGCATAGGGTCCTTTACAAAATTTATTATTCCATGTGAAAACATGAACATTATATTTAAATATTTTTTAACAAAATAATATTTAATATTATTTCCCACTGGACCCATAATATGGTCTTCCATTCCTCATTAATATTTATCTTTCCTTGATTAATGAGTATTTATGTATTAAATAAATATAACAGTATTATTCACTAATAAATAAATATTCCGCCCGCAATATATTCTCTCGAATAACAAGTGATGAAATAAATGTGATCAGACATACATGAATAATTATTAATCCAAAATAGGTAATAATATTTATTTAACATGTTAAATAAATAAATTATTTAACTTAGATACCGGAAACACTTAATTTCTGAAACTCTAGGCCTCTTTATCATTGGAATTATGAGGTATTTCTAAAACTCCAAGATTACTGTCTTGCAACAGGTTAAGGAACCCAAGAGAATGAAATTGATGTCACAAGGACATTTAAAATCATACGAACTCTTACTATCCATTAATCCATATATCTTCAATCAAGTGGGTTTCATGCAACCACCATCAACCCATGTTCTCAATTTCTCATGCTTTGACTTCCCAGAATTGAAATTTCCTAGCGAACACCATGACCACGGATTTTGTTACTCAATCATTTCCATCAAAGGGACTGAGATATCAAATTTTATAGAAGTGAAAATTCATTTCTATCATTATTCATTAATGTAGTATTACTTGTGATGCACCCAACATATCCTACCTCATCATGAAAATAAACCATCATGGTTTTCATCAATACATCTAAGTGCATAAGTAATAATACCCATTAATAATAATCTTAATGTAAATGAACCAATACCCACATCTATAGATAGGAACATCAAACGACACTTATGAATTTGGATTTCCTACTACCGAGTCTTGTTCTCATAATATATTCCTGGATATTACCAAGGGTGCACACCATGAGAATGTGCTTTAATGATTCATGAGTCCCCACCCCTGATAGCTAGTATAATTTATGTCCCTTAAAATGATATCATCTGGCCATAGAACAAATATTCTAGAATAGTGTCATGGAACTTCTGGTTTCTCATCATAGTAGGGATCCTCTATGACCTTTTAGTGCAACAACTATTCTTAAGACATTATCACATAATACGTAACATAGTAGAACAATCATGAAGTGATAAGGATTTTATTAATATTCATCTAATAAATACATCATTAACATAAAGTAAAAATAAGTTGGTTTCTAGGGAACCAACTCCTAAAAACTCAAACATTCACTAGAGCCGACTACTAAAAACCTTTAGTCTTCTAGCTCTCACGTGATATTAATTCATCGGACGAGATAGGCCCTTAGTAAAGGGGTCCACCATGTTCTCTTCTTTGGACACTCTACTCACTACAAATTTACAACTTTGATAGAAATCCCTCAAGAGGTGGTACTTCTGGAGTATGTTCTTTATCTATTAATGTGACTAGAGATATTTTACAGGATCCGCCACTGCAGTATTATCACAATTCAATGTATTGGGATATTTACTTCTAGGAACCACATTAATATCTTGGACAATGTTTGGAATCCAGATGGCTTCCTTGGATGCATCAGAAGCCGACATATATTAGTACTCCAATGTAGAATTGACAAAAAATGGCTATTTTGAACTCTTTTAGGTCATAGATCTTTCATTGAGGCAGAACAAATATCCTGATTGTGACTTCATATCATTCTAATTTGTCTAAAAACTAGCATCATCATACCCTCTGATGATAATCTCCTCATCTCCTATATACATAAGGAACATATCCTTAATTCTTCTCTGATACTTAAGGATAGTCTTGACTGTAGTCCAATGTTGTTCTCTTGGATCTGCTTGATTTCTTCCTACCATTCTCAGTGCATAGTCAACATCATGTCTAGTCCATAAAATTAAATACATAATAGATCCTATTACTAAAGTGTATGGAATTTTACTCAACATATTTTTCTCATTTTGTGTCTGGGGACACATTTTCTTGGAGATATGTATACCATCTAACACTAGAAAAAATCCCCAATTAGATTTTTCTATACTAAATATCTTTATTATCTGGTCAATGTATATACTTTGACTTAGTACAAACAACCTCTTGGATCTATCATGAATTATCTTGATCCCTATAATGTAGGCTTCTTTACCTAAGTCTGTCATGGAGAAGCACTTTCTCAACCAATCCTTGACTAACAAGAAGACTAGTATGTCATTTCCAATAAGAAATATGTCATCAAAATACACTACTATGATAACAAATGCATTCCCATTAAACCTCATGTAAACACATGACTCACATACACTCTTAATGAATCAAAATTCTCTTATGGATTCATCAAATTGAATGCTTTGTGATCTTTATGATTGCTTTAATCCATAAATGGATCTCTACAACTTGTATGCACTTTTAGCATCACCTGGTATCACAAAAACTTTTGGTTGTGTCATATAGACAGCTTCCTAATGGTTACCATTAAGGAATGTAGCTTCGAAATCCATATGTCAAATCTCATAGTCATGGAAAGCTGCTATGGCAATTTATGATTCTTATGGATTTGAACACCGAAACTGGTGAAAAGGATTCATCATAGTCAATTTTTTGACACTATTTAAAACATTTAACCACAAGCCTTTCATTATAGGTACTGACATGACCTTCCATGCCCAGTTTCTTTTTGAATGTTCATTTACACCCAATTGTCTTTACATAAACTAGAACATCGACCATAACCCAAACTTGGTTCTGATAAAAGGAATCCATCTAAGAATACCTATCTTATATCCATCTTGTAGCTTCTGAGCTCTCTACTGATTTATTGCAGGAGAGTGGTTCATCATTGTCCAACAACAATGAGTCACCTTCCTTAGTGATAGGGATATCATATCTCTCCAGTTACCTTAATATCTTATGATCCTACAAGGTTCTTATGTTTCAGAAACTAACTATTGAATGAGGACCTATGGAAATTGTTCCTGTACCAACATCTGTGTATCTTAAGAATCAACTTCATCGAAGTCAACCTTACTCCCACTATACTTTTTGAGGATGTGCTCCCTCTCAAGAAAGAAAACATGTCTGGAAGAAATCACTTTCTTGTCTGAGGGGTTATATAGGTAGTATCGCTTTCTTTCCTTAAGATACCCTATAAAGATACACTTCATGCCCCGATGTACTATTTTTTAGCCTGATAAATCCTTAACAAAGGCCATGTATCCCCATAAATTTTTATGCATCAAATTTGATTTCTTTCCACTCCATAGATCGAAGGGAAACCCATTTTCCACCTTAGTTGGTACTTGGTTTAATGTGTATGCCACATTTTGTAATGCATATCCCGAAAAGGATAATGAATGATCTACATGAATAAACATTGACCATACCATGTCCAACAAGGTACGATTCCAATTTTCACTAACACCATTCCACTGTGGTGTATATGGTGGAGTGAGTTGAAATATATCCCAATCTCTCCTAAAAGGTCAATTAACTCTTGGTTAAGATATTCTCTACCTCGATCAGATTGAAGATTCTTTATCTTCTTACCAAGATAATTCTATACATAATTCTTGAACTCCTGGAATATATAAAAGGACATGGACATATACCTCACTAAATAGACATAGCCATATCTACACAAGCCATAAGTATTAGTAATTAAGTAAGAATATCCACCTCTAGCTTCTACTGAAAATAGGTCAAAAACATTAGTTTGTACTAATACTAGAAGCTCTATGGCCATTTCACCCAGTGCACCAAATGGTGGTTTGTTCATGTTCCCTTGTAAACAAGTGTGACATCTATCAAGTGGTTTTAGCTAGAAAGAGTCTAAATAACGATCTTGACTAAGCTTTGTCAGGCGCTTCTCGTTTACATGACCAAGGTAGTGATGCCACAACTTGGTGTTGTATGAGTCATGTGAACTTTGTTCGTTATCAGTTTCCAACACTTTATTCTCATAATTTAATACATATATACCATTATTTAAATGCGTCATACCATAACATATTTTTTTCTTATAAAAGTAACAACATTTATTTCCGAACATGAAAATAAATCCATCTATATCTAAACTCGATGCAGAAATTTTGGTCTTGGTAACACTAGGTACATAATAACAGCCATGTAAAACCAAAATCATTCATGTTGGAAATGTTAGGTGGTAGTCACTAATGTAAAGATCATCCATCCTCACACCATTATTAGCTCATAGATCCACCTCTCCTTGAACAATTTTCTAGAATCAACTTGGTTCCTATATTAAAAAAAATGAGATCCCACAAGCTATATCTAATACCCAATGTCATGAAATGAAAATATTTCACTTGAGAATGAATGCACCTTTGGATTCCCCTTGCTTCTGAGTGAAGTTCCAATAATATTATCCTAACATTATACTTGTAAAGCATACTAACTCATTTTCCTTTCTATACCTCTGGATATTTTTCTTCTTGGTCGGACGGTGCTTAGAGGCTTTAGATTGATTATAAATATTAGGACCCTTTCCCATGTACTTCCTCTTCTTATTAACAATAAGTACTGCTGGGTTTTTACTCTCCATGTCCTTATAATATTGGAGAAATATGGTAATAAGCATTGATATTCTCTTCTCATTATATTTCATATTATAATTCACAATAAAACTAGAGATGTTCTTTAACAGCAATCATAGTATGAGATCTGTATGCAACTCATCTGAGAATTTAATCCTTAAGATGTTTGGATGCTCAATGTAGACAATAATCTTGACTACATGAAGTCCAATAGGCGTAGAATCTCCAAGATTAGTAGAGAAAAATTTGTTGGAGATCTCATACCTCTCATGTCTCAACATATCTTGATAGAGATCTCAAAGGTGAGACATCGTGCTATAATCATCCATTTCCTCATGTTTCTTCAAGAGATCATTGGCCATAGATGGTAGAATGAGGTAATAAACATCCATAAAGTCATTCATATGATTCTTATACACACATAATTCTTCATCACTGACCTCATTTCCAGTTGCAACTGGTAAAGGCTCTTCTAGCACTTAAAGTTTTCATATCATAGAGAAGGATGACCTAGAGGTGCCTTTTCCACTGTTGGAAATTAGTGTCAGTGAGAAGGTTTTCCTTCCTGACTATTGATCATAGTGATTTGTTTGATGTCATTTTTATTAGTGTTTCAACAATTTAAGATGACATAGTTTTAGTACATAATCTTGATAAATAGAGAAAAATAAATAAATAAATATCCATTAGTCTCCCACTATTTTGTCGAAACCCATTGGCCATCACCATTGGCTTCGCAATATCATATTTCTTTGAAATTTTAGCAGAAAGGATCCATATTTCCCTTAGAATTATCCCAACTAGGTTTGGTCAACCAACTTGAAAGGTTTTAGGAAGGCATTCCAAATTCCAACTAAATTAACTCACATCTCCATGATCTGTTGAGTGGACTCCCCAATCCTGAAATCCTTAATTTCTCATTTCCTCGCCCTTTTCCTCTTAATTACACCAATTCCTACTAGGGAATTCATCCCTTTATGTAAAATATGTTAATTCAACCCAAAACATCAAATTAGAATTCCCCAATAATTGAAAGCACCCCAACTAGGGTTGGTCAAGCACTTTGAACTATGGTTCGATTATAACTGAAGCAATGGAAGACTATACCGACTTAATATTTAATAGGGGGATTATATCCTTTGTGATTAAATTTCCATGTATTATATTTTCACATTCTTGTTAATGTTATGTGGGGAATAATTATTCGATTAACCATGTAGAGATAATATTTATGCATAATCCATTTCTATTTTAGTTCCATCTTGTATGTTTGTTAGTTCATTAATTTTGTAATCATTTCAAACATACACAATGAATAACCATAAAAATAAAAGAATTAAAATAAAGGTTATGATCATGAGCTTTACTATTGGTTAGTTTATCTGGCCATTTATAAACTTGCCTTGAACTATGGGAGAAACACCTTCAACCATTTAATGTTCATGTTTACTTCTTTCCACCTATCCATATTTGTATCTCCTTGGCTTGGTTACACCTCATCTCCTAACATGAACCGCCTCCACAAGATTTGGAGCTTCATCCATTACATATGATTTAAACTCACGCACAGGTGAGGGGTAAAAGGGGGTTTACAAAAAAGAAACCATGGTCACACATTCCCTACATATTAATGAGGAGAAGGCACGCAAGCCAACAATTTAAATTTAATAAATAAATTAAAAGGGAACCAATCACATACGAAGGTCTAGTCTAGATCATGATCATCCACATACTTAAAGTGAATTACGCATTTTAATAAAAATAGCGTTCAATTATTTAATCTTTCTTCTTAAGATAAATTATGATCAAATCGATTAATCATTATCTTTAATTAATAAATCCTTTTTTATCTTAATCATTTTTTTAAATTTCCTTGAGATTCTCATCTATAACACTGTGAATAACTTGTAACTTGGATGAAACCCTATGAATACCCATCCAAAACAACGCGACATATATTTATACTTGTATACAATTTATTGTTTGTTACATGTATCATGCACAAAGAATTATAATTGTAATACAACTCATACATGATGTGCATATATTTGAACATTACACAGATGTTAATTAAACATATTTATATATATCAAACACCTATCACATGTTGTGTCCCATCTTTATGCCCACATGAATTTACATGTCTCAAGGGTTTACATAATATAATAATAAATTTTCAAATATGTGTACTTTGGAAATAGTACACAACATGTAGATCTGACTACACACCGTGTACCCCCCTCACTATCCATTCGAAGTACATGCTTGGGTAAACAATGTGTGAGGTGTACTTCAGAAATCATCAGAGTACACAACATGTTCAGTGGGCCACATGCCGTATAGGCTCCATGTTACATGGTCACCAACCGAGCAATCCATGTATGTGATCCATGACTTGATCATGACCCAAAGGGACGACACGCTGTTCCCAATGGTCCACAAGGCATGGAGTCCAGTTGATCATGCGATGGTCTATCCTAGTCAACACATGTGTAAGAATTAACTACACCACATGTCATTAATTCATACATTTTGAGTAATTTCCGAATTATTCCTGATGCAATGAACATAAATACATGGTGTGTAGATCAGACTACACATCATGTATTCTTGTGTTATTTAGACCAAACCATCAACTCCTCTGGATGAGATCCTCAATTTGATTTTAATCATAAAATAATTCACTTCTGTTAGATTTTCGAGAAATGATTAGGGTGGAACAAATATCAAAATTTATATTACATGAATTATTAATCATGAATTGAAAAACTAAATTAATAAATCATAAATAATCAAATAATTATTTAAATAATTATAAATGAAAATATGGCCCCTCTAATGCCACTTGTATGTTCTGGGTGCAGCAGATGTGTGGGATGTGCATGCACCCAACTTTTCAAATTTCCATAATTGATGATTAATTCGGGTTCAATTTGATGATGAATGCTAATATTCACATAATTTAATCAAAGATAAAATACAAAGGATATATCCTGGAACTGAGAAAAGAGAATTGACATATTTTTTTAAAAATTAATTTAATTAAATTATAGAATGACCTCCAAGGTGATTCATTCTTCGTTGATGCGTCCGACCATAGGTTTATTGTGTGGCTTCATTACTATGTAGAATCCAAGGATATGAATACTCTAGTGGAAAACCACATGTGCTCCACATATCTCTGGATGTCAACTAATGTGTATCTGGGTGTTAGCACAGAAGATCCTTGAGTTTGCGTTGTCCACCTTCAATCTCCTTGAGAATTGCTTCCAAAGTGTTCTCCTTGAACCGGTGGAGGAGGATCTCTCTCAATCATGAGAGTGTTCTTGGAGAGGGAATATTTCTATAGGCTTGAGAGATTTCCTCCAAGGATTTTGTGAACACAATGATTGGTTACCCGGTGGAATGACCCCTTGTCTTATATAAAGATAATAACATTCTGGTGAATTTAGTTCACTATAAATAATAAATAATTAGAATAGGTGTCATTACATAATTTATTATTCCAGGTGAAAACCCCATGTCATATAATAATAGAAATTATATTATTTCCAAGACATGTGCTTAATGCATTTATTTTACTGGGTAATAATAAATAATTAACAAATGTGACTTTACTTATGTTATTATTCCATGTGAAAACTTTCATGCTATATTTAAATATTATTTAACCATATAATATTTAATATTATTTCTCACTAGAACCATTACATTGTTTGCAAATCCTCCTCAATTTTTACCAGGAATTAAATAATAACTATTTATTTATTAAATAAATATAACTGAATTATTCTCTAATAAATAAAAATTAGTTCTGCAATATATTCTCTGAAATAACTAGCAATGAAATAAATATGATCAGGCAAAATTTAATAACTTTTAAACAACAATCGGTAATAATATTTATTCCACTTTTTTAAAAAAATCATTTAACCGAGACACTGGCTACACATATTGTGTGACCCTCTGGGCCTCTTTCCGATTGGCATTAGGGGAGCATGCCTAAAGTCCAATAATACTATCTTGAAACGGGTCAAGGCACCCAAGAGAAAGAAGGTTAAGTCACAATGACATGTGAACTCATATGAACTCTTAATGTGTACTCTAATCCCTTTTTCCTGATATCTCCAATCAAGCGGGTTGTATGCAAGTTCCATCAACCCATGTTCTTGATTTATTATTATTTGACTTCTTGGAACTGATAATTTCTAGTGGACATCATGGCCATGGATTTAGTTATTCTATATCATTTTCGTCAAAGGGCATAAGATATCTACTACCGTAAAAGTGAAAAATCATTTCTTTCATTATTCATTCAAGCAATATTACTTGTGATTCACTCAATATATCCTACCTCACCGAAAACATCTTTCGTCACGGTTTTCATCAAAAAATCCACGCGAAAATTCATAATCCCCATTAAAAATAATCTTATTATTTAACGACCAATACACATGTGTGCAGATAGGAATATCCAATGGCACTTATGAATGTGCATTTCCTACTGGAGGGTCTTGTTCTCATAATATCCTACTATATATTACCAAGATAGAGCACCATGAGAAGGTGTCTCAATGTTTTATGAGTCCCCACCCCTAATAGCCTTTATCATTTTTTCCCTTAAAATGGTATCATTCGGCCATCAAACATATATTAAATATTAATTTAATGGAACTTACGGGTTCTCATCATAGCAGGGATTCACTATGACCTTTTAACGCGAAAAATATTCTTAGGACATTATCACATACTATGTAATGTAGAAGAAAAATCATGATGTGATAATGATTTTATTAGTATTCATCCAATTAATATATGTACATCATAAAGTAAAAATATATTGGTTTCTAGGGAACCAACTCCAGCACTTGCTTTGTAGATGAAATGATCTTTGTGAGATATGGGAATTGAGATCACAAAGTAAGAGAGGTTTTAAAAAATAGAGTGATGTATTTTATCTTTGTGAAAGTTCAATAGATTCTATTTGGGGCCCCTCTACTTATTATATTCCTTAGAAGAGACCTGGGTTCATGATGGTCTATATGAATCCAGTTTCGTGAAGCAGGAATTGTGATTGATCTTCATGAATAAGCTTTATGAAAGGGAGTTGATTTCTAATTTTAAATATTATCCCTCAAAATAAGACACACCTTTTCCATACTAGCTCCATTATATTATTTGGTGATTTTTTGTACTAAAATACATGTACCATGGTAATGGTCAAGGGGAGAATAGCCGTTTTGGAGTGAATTCGAGCCAAAACAGCCAAAAATCCTTATAAAGGGTATGTTTCATGTAGCTCAGCCACTTCGAAAATGATTGGAGCTCGCAAACCTCCATATCGAAGAAGGTTCCTTCACAAACATGTGATGTTTTGACACTAATTCCCTTGATTGTAACATTCAGATTTGTGGAGAGCCTCACAATCATGCAATGGATTGACAGTGATCTCCGCGAATGAGATACTCCGAATCATGATGTTGCACCCCTTCATAAAGGTCATACCACTTCGTGAACACCTCCAAAAATCATGAAACCCATTTCCTATAAATAATCCATTCATTATAATATTTTAAGGAATAATTAAAACCTTTCCACATCCAAAGTCACCATACTTTTTAAAACCCCTTATGCTTCACAAAAAAAGGGAAATGGATCACCCAAGGTACCCGAGCATCAAAAAACCTTCTCCCTTGTGTTATTGAGAGACTCCACCAAATATAGATATTAATCTCATTATAGTGTATTCCCTTGATTAAGATATGATTAAAATGTAGAACTTGATGATTCATGAGGTATTTCGCATTCACGAAGCACTCCTATAATCAATCAGGACATCCCTTCAAGGCAGGGTCACCTTGTTTTGTTTGTCATTCTAGTTTGTATCACAATTGACCAATATAAGGACCCAATACCTTTAAAGGTACCACTTGGAAAACATCCAATATTCAAAAATTACCTCTTCTAGGATTTTCAAGGGTTCCCTTCTTCTACTGGCATCCCTTCATGAAGGTTGAGTGTTTGGATCCCCACGCAAATCTACGACCAGTTCAGATGCACCTCAACTCCCCATTTGACCAGTACCATCCATTCTTATTCCCTTCTACTTCACCCGAAGTGTAGCTCGAGTCTCCCACCGTCCTTTTTACTCTGTATAGGTATCATATCCCATTTTTTCTATGAATTAGGATTATAATGTGGACCCCATGAATGACCATACCCTTATGGTAGTTCCAATTATATACCACTATCAAAGGTGTAGGGGTGATGGTCACATAATCCCAATGGGTGAGGAGTGATTCCCCCCATGTCTGAGATTCTGGATGTAGAATTACCTTGTTCCGTTTCCTTATTTCATAATGATAAACTATATTATGTCTTATTCGTGTGAATTTAAACAGAAATACACTTTCCTCATCACACAACATGAATCTATTGTGTTAACTTGTGTAATAAATGTAAGATTATTCATGCGTGACCCACATGGAATGAGATACTCCCAACATCTCAATGCGTAATCACCACACCATTCCAACAAAGAGAAATCTTATTCTTATGGGAATATTCAATGCTTAATCCCCACACTGTCCATCATCAATGATTCTTCCATGACATGAGAATCCTTACTTCATGGCGTTTAAATAAATGTATTGGTCAAATCACAAAATCATAAACTACAACATTGAACTATGTGGGTTTTGATCCCTGTATTCTAAACTAGGTATGTAGGATGCATCCCTAAGTCTTAATCCGGATTATGGTTAACCGAGGGCATTCCCTATTAGCGATGTACATCCTAAATATAACTCCTTGGGTCTTCCTAATCCATTATTAATAATTTAGGTGTAGTATTTTCACACCTAGGGACACACCTCACAAATCCTCCTCGAGGGGCATTATGATCCATCCATCCAGGATCCGCCTCAAGAGGTGTTATGACCCATCCATCATGAATCTTCCCCAAGGGGTGTTTTGATCTATATATCTTGGATCTTCTTCATGGGTTATTCTAATACGTCAATCTGTTATCTACCTCATGGGTCATTCTGATCCATCCATCCTGAGTCTTTCTCAATGGGCTTTCAGATCCATCCATCCCGGATCCACCACACGAGGATTTATGATCCATCCATCCCAAATGAACCTTATAGTTCATTATAATACATCAATATTAGATCTTCCTCAAGTGTTATTCTAATCTAACCTTTTTGTTTTTCCTTCAAAGATATATTCCTCCAATATCCACCTCCATGTGGTGTTCTGATCAATATAAAACTATCCCCATAAGATGGTAAAATCATGCCTGATCCATTACAACCAGATATTTGTATCCATAACAACATGATGTAGAACTTTTGAACAAACCTATAAATTATATACCTCAGGAAAAAATGGGAATCCTGATGGAAAACATCCTTGGAAAATTTATCCTCCGAATGTTGTTACCATGTGATTGAAAAGGGATGCCTTGGGTTCCACACCGAATATGCCTCATATGAGATGCACTCCCATGAGAAAGATTCAAAACTGGCCAATTCTCCCAACAGACATAAATTCCCATAGATGAAAAATTTGAATAATCTTATGACTCAAGGAAGTTACCCTACTAGATAGAATTAGTTTAATTAAATGGTGTCCACAAAGAGATGGCACCGAGAATTAGTTACATGAACATGAATTAAATTTATGGGGGATAACCAGACAAGGAAATGATCTCTAAGAAAGAATCCATGGAAGGAGGAGCCTACATACTATAATCATGTATCAATAAATGATAATAAATCACTGATTAAAGTGATTAAATTCACCCACCATTGGAAAGAATGAATGTGGGGAAACAATTCTTCTAGCATTAACATTGTTTGTCAACATGCAGTTGGGCCCCGAAATTAGTGTCAGAAAAAATAATTTTTGTTGATATTTATTTTTTATGTACATTTTACCTCTTTTAATTTTATTTCTCACTCAATATAATTACTTGTAAAACAATTTCTATAGATAAAGTTAACAAGGTAATTCACAACCAAGGCCTCTAAGTCCATTCTACATCAATTGTTGAGAGAGTAACAACTAAGAATCTTGAAGAGGGATATCCTAGAGTGACCTAAATATGAATTTATTAAAAATATTAGGGGGAAGCTCTTTCTTAGTAGATTATTAATTATGTTACTAAGGGTGGGAGTACTAGAGGCTTTAATCTAAACAAGGGATCCGACAAATGGTTAGTTTTATAAACATATTTATCTTCTTTACTACCTTTTATTTCCATTTACCCCTATTTTTGATGAGGTGTCATTTTCTGTCTAGTTTCATACACTTTAATGGCCGAGCCTAAGAGGGGAGAATCCATGATAATTCAGATTATTCAAGTAGGTGGAACTGATACATTTTCAAAGGGAGGAGAACAAGGTGACTCACCACACGAAGTAATCTTAGAATATATCTCCTACTGTGAGAGAGACTTAGAGTTAAAAGTGGAGACACATGAAATATTTCACCTAACACACCATATGGTATGGTGAGGCATTATGAAATTTTCTCAAGGAAACATCTTGAAAACATACAATCATGAATTAACCAAACTATAACCATATTTGCTGTTTTATGGTATGAAAGGTTTAATTAGAATATGACCCCGAAGGTTGTGAAGTCAATCATTCAGTGATGGTAGGAAGAGAGAATATTTTATTATATTGATGTGAAAATAGAAAAAAAATTAGTTTTCTCATTGCTGATGTATCCCAATATGTGCATAGTCATTCCATGTATACTGAAGAATATCCGCATTTTCATGATGAGAAGTCTCTCCAAATGATGTGACATCTATAATAATTGGATTCCATGTAAGAAGATATTATATAACTCTAGTGGTACTTGAATTGAGTCTCATACCAAGGAATAGAGTCTATTATGATGGATGAGGAGAAACTATTCAATATTGAAGACGATCGTTTCACCCAATCATTCAGGTTTTGGAAAATTGCAGATAAATCTTGTTCCACAATCCAACAACTCTTGGCTTACATATATGAATGATTATAAAATTTGGTGAAAAGGATCCAAAATTTTTATGCTCCATCATATTTTAGAATATAAACGAAAATTGAAACTATTTCAAATCACATGATCCTGCATTTTTTTCTTCATCGTTGTCATGATATAACACTAAAAATGATTCATTATATTGATTGTTAGCGCATTATAATTACAATGTTAGGCATGAGGGAAAGATCTAATTTTTTCATAGGTCATTGGAATTAGTGAGCAATTTTTTAATATTTCTATGGTCATATAGAAAACCATTAAATTACTGTGTCTTTTGTGTCCTCATCATAATTTTTTCCTATGTGCAATATAAATAAGACATAGCGAGCTTGATTTTACTTTTTCTTAGTCCACCATTTTCTAGTTTTCATCCAAATTTTTTTTGTGACCTTATCTTTTCATTTACTGATTATTTCTTAAAAAATTCAGTGCATAGGTCTAGAGGTATGAGACTCAGTTTTTACTCAAGGTTCCCTTTATGGGTTTTCAACATAGTGAGTATTATGTCTCTTTTTTTTGGGAAGTTTAAAATAAGGAAATATAGACTTATTCAACTACAATTTTAGGATTAAAAACTTTGACAATGGGTTTTGGAATGATGAACCAAACAAGGCTTGGCGGTCAATAATGATATGACAATCTTCATATTTGTAAATTGTAATTTTTAGTTACAATTTTCTAATTTTTGGATCTGAAATATGACGTGTTGGAAATATATAAATAAAGGATGTATACCATATTTGAAAATAGGTTTCTAGTGTGATGTTGTCGTTTTGAGTTTAGGGAGAAAAAATATTTCTATCCTAAGGATGAATATACATCTAGTTGGTAGAACTTTTATGTGGGAGACTTATGAAAAGCCAATAGAGGAGTATTATTGCAAAGTAAAATAGTGATATCCAATAGAATCTAACATTTCATTCTTAATAGCTTGTTAGTTTTTGACGATCCAGATTTCTCAAGACCACAAACGGTGGGTTACAAAGGGATGTTTTCTATTAACGATTATAGAATCTGTATAAACATTGGACATGTATGGGATAACTCTCTCACTTGAATTTTTCTTGTGTAATGGAGGGTATATTCTATTAAATGACCATAATAAGGGTGGAATAACATATCTAACAAATTTTTATGAATTGTGTAGTTTAATGTCAGGAGACCTATATATGGACCGTGTAGTTTAATATGTTATTATACATATGTTGGGGAAATAGTTTAGGTTTAGTTATCTCTGAAAAAGTATTATTTATTTCTCACATTCATGGTAATATTGATAAGAATGAGGAATCATTTCAATGTATGAAGTGGGAGGTTTGAAATCTGTGATATGGGTGTTTACAGATTTGAAGAGTGATGTGGGATGAAAACATCATTGGGGATTATAGAGATACAATTGGTCTTTGCTGGGGATGAATATACATCTGGTTTATAGTATATTTTATGTGGGTGACATATGAAAGGGAAAATAGGGCATAATACTACATAGTCCAAAAAATATATCCTCTATATTCTTACATTCCATTGCCAATGGCCGAATGAATTTTACAGAGATTCATATTTCATTAGAAAGAGTCTGGTTTGTGGAAATAATGTTCCTAAATATTGAAGGATAATTTAAATTCAAAATCACTCAAAAATGGGGGATAAGGTTTCCTATGCACTTTTGAAATAAACCTAGAAAATGAGGTTTTATTGGGGTTGGGTCTGAAGCACTGGTTCTGGGTATCACTACGTATCTTATTTGATTGAGAATCAAGCCATACATAGTTCTCCAAAACCATAATGTTTAAATTCTTGTTTCTAGTTCTTATCCTTAGTTCTTACATCATGTGATGAAGATAAAATGGTGCCTATAGTTGTATATAATACAACAATGGCCATGGTATTATATAAACTATGGGTAACATGGGACCTTACAGGCCAAGGTTGTTCTTGAATTATTAAAAAAATGAGGAGGAAATTATAAAACCAATATTTTTTAGGATTATAGGATAAGTGACATGGGACAAGAACTTGTAGGATAACCATATACCATGGTTGAATAGTTGTTTCGAGTATGTTTTCTTTGGGGGCATACGAATATAGACGTGGTCCCTCCTAGGGACAAATATACCTATAGTTTAGAGGACATTTTTTGGGTGACTTACGAAAATTCAAATGGGGTGTATTACTATATAGTCAAATAGTAGAATCCTTTAGCTGATAGACCCTTTTATGGGAGAACTATTTAAATCCAACTGGGGAATATTACTGAATTGTTAGAAAAAACAATCCTTGGGATGTTGAAATTCTCATGTCAATAGCTGGAGAATGATAATGAAGATCTGAAATTGTCCAAGATTAGAAGTAAGATGTGTGGAAAGAGCATGTTCAAGCACTAAAGAAGCATTTGTACTGACATTTAATGTGAAGTGTAGTGTCCCTAGAATAAATATGACTCCCAAATATGGGGGGAAATTTCTATTTTATCTATGGACCCCTAAACGAGAGAACCCAAATAAATATAATCACTATAGATCTTTGTTCGTTTGTAGGAGAGGGGGAATTTTAATTTACCTCATAGTTGAGAAAATTATATGAGGTCTAGGAATCACTATGTACATTATTGAAATGATAATCAATCTACACAATGATCTTTATGAAACATGCAGTTTAAATTTGTATGGTAAGGACGTATAGGTTTCCCTTTAAGGTGATGTGATCAGGACCATAGTAACCCTGATGTGAATTGATATGCCTTAATTATGTGAGGAATTCTCTATAAAAACTACTAAGACCACATGATCTATTCTTAGGTGAGAAACAAGGAGTGTAATGGGTTACTTCCATCACAAAAAGGTAATAAAAATTAAGGATAGGGAAATTTTTATTTTTTGGTGGCTCGTCGAGGATGTAAGATCTAGGAATCTCTACATATCTCATTAGAGTGGTAATCAAGATTTATATAGTTCTCAAAATGGACCCCTATGCATATATTACCCATACATATGAATGGGATTATTTTTGGTCAAGGATGGACTCATAATTGGAGATCCATGTGTCACTATGTACCTAGTGATCACAATAATCAATTCGTAGATAATTCCAGCAGAACGGTGTGGTGGGATATGGAAAATAAATGATATGATCTGCTGAAGCATAGATTGAAATGTTATATAGTTTAATATCATGTGACAAAGTCAATTTCAAAACTTTTTGCGTCTTTTGACTAGGATATCAGACTATGTAGTTTAATATCTTACAACTCGGAGTATGATGTCTTGTCATTTTTGGTCATATGATTAGGACCATAAGGTGTTCATTTTAAGTTCATTCATACAATACCAAGACACTATGTTGTTTAACAGCATAAAACAAGGTAATTAGTGTATTGTATTTTATCATCTTGTAACGCGAAATATTTGATAAACTTTTTATGATCATGTGAAAAATACTGGCTACCTAGTTTTACATCGGGCTGCTAAGATAACTAGCTTTTTTTTCACCTACAATATTTGTTGAGAAATATTTCTTTGATAAGTGTCTTAATGGGTTCTACATCCATCAGGATTAGGGAATATGATCTATCATAGTAGGCCTTATGTGTGGAATAAGGTTCCTCGCAATTTTTATCAATATTTTGAGTCATGTTCCCAAGTATCTTCGGATCCTTAAATACCACTATCATTTATCCATTGAGGGACGAATGTGTGAAAAGATAATGGTTAAAATATCATGCTATATGATTTTTATTGACCTCCAAGTGATGAATGGTATTAAATTGTTTCTCATTGAGTCAATTCAATTCATCAATTTATTTCTAGGATTTCTCATCTATTAATAGCTGGTCAAAAATGGAAATGTGTAGGTGGGGAAATTGGACCTAAATGGGAAAGACTGCATTCATTTCATACGAAAGTGAATATGTGGTTTCCCATGTGGTTGTATGGGTGGTAGTCAAATAGGCCTAAAATGCATGACAAAGCTTTTCATTGAAAGATTATTTATCCTTATCCACCATCTTCTAGTGTATTTTTATAGGTTCTTGTTGAATACCTATATATTTCTATTTTCCTCTATGTGATACTAAGACTAGTGGTTGGATTTGATATTATACAGTTGATACTGATTATCCAACTCAGCATAATAGAAATTAGTGCTATATTACATTAGTATTGTATGAGGCATACCAAATGTTGTAATGATGTTATCCTTCATGAAGCTGATGATTCTTTTGGACCTAACATATTTGAGGGGTAATTCCTTATCCCATTTGGAGAAGAAGTCAATAGCAATTAGGATATATTTTAACTTCTTGGATATAGCTAGTGGATATGGCCATACAACATTGATTCCACAATATGGAAAATGTCCATGTGTATTTGGATGTTTGTAGAAACAATGGTGGTTTATAGATGATGTTGGCATGAACTTGGAAGGAATGGAATTTCATGGAAAATTCAATTCAATCCTGAATTATTGAGGACTAGAATTATACAATCCTTCGAATTTTATGTGAAGGCATGAACCCGAACTGGTGGTCACTACAGGCTCCTATGTTCACTTCTCTCATGATAGTAAATCGCGGTTATTAATCAAAGAATCGATTAAGGACTCAATAAGAGATTCTTTTATAAAGGATTTTTTTTTGTGATTTAGGCTGTCAAAAAGAGTAATATTGGTCTCTCATCATCATAATTTTATATTTTCTATCTCTTTCCAAAGAGAGCACACCATTTTGGGGGTATTCCAAAATTGGTATCTTTTAACTAGTCATGGGACCATCCGGTATAGGAATGAGAGTAACCTCATTGACCACTTATATACTTGACATGAACGAAAGGCAAGGCCAAACAATGATTTGTGATTTTTATAACTATTTTATCCTAGACCGGATCTACCAAATATACAGGTACATTTTCTACTGCATCTTCCTGGTAATTATACGATCATTGTATGTGAGTCCACATCGACTCTAAGGGAAATTATTCTATTAATCCTTATAAATATGAAATAAAGGGGATTAGATATTAGTTTTTGATAACATAATCCTTGTTGATCCATTTGATAAATTACACCAAAACACCTTTTACCTCAAGGTGGCCACCCTGGTATTTGATGTTACAGCTCTTGGACAGTAATGGGGGCCTAATACTCTACCACATTTTTTGTTTATCCCATTGAAAATAGGAAGGGGTAAAGATATTATTCCTTTTCTAAAGACACAAGAAAATCTACCATATAAAATTTATTGAGATATGTTATTATATTCTTTTACCTTTTTAGATTCTAGATGTTCCGTCAAAATTCATTTCCAATTTCTAGGGGTTTTCTATAATAGAAAAGATCTATTCATCTAGAAATTAATTTTTTAATGAAATTATTAGTATAAATGGTTTTCCTATAAGAGAATCTTCAAAATACTAGACTTTTACCGCTTTTTTAGGAATGAAATGTATGTAAAACTAATACAGGATAAATGACCAACTTTCTAAACATTGTTCCAACATAGGATAGATAAAGATATATTTGTGCGGGATATATATAGAGAACAAATAGACAACATGATGATGTATGTAGTGCCTCAGTTTTCAAACTGAAATGATTAATTTCTAGAATATATTCTTGATATCTAAATAATGAATTATTATGTCAATAATGGATCAACTGAGATAATAAAATATTATTTCATTTTCGGTTTCATTCTTTTGTTCAAGGAAATCACCCAATGATTTCTCGAGGGTGTTCACATATTGTAGAAGTGTCTTTCCCTAAAAAAGAAGCATTAGCACTGTTTGACCCAAACAATATTTCTTGATCCTATCAAATGATTATTGATAGTCATTGGTCCAATGATATTGGATCCCATTCTTCATTTTCTTCATGAAGTGAAAACACATTCCTTTGAGGTTTTCTATAATGTTCCAAAGGTAGGAAATATATCCCTAAAAACCACTCAACTATTTATTTTTATGATTTTGTAAAATATTGAGGATATATTTTTTATTTTGAAGGTTTTATTTGATGCCACAATGTAATATGATTATTACAATAATTTTCTCTGAGTTGACCTTGAAATCAAATTTCAAGGGGTCCATCTTCAAGTGGTGCTATCGCAATTTGTTTAATATATTCTAGAGATGAGATAGGTGATCAAAATAGTATTTAGACAAAACCACCAGGTCTTTCGTTTTTCGTTCAATAAAATTTCATAGGAAGGGTTTGAAAATGGGATTCATGGGACATTGCTATGTCTCACAAGAATTCTTTAAGCTAAATAGCATTACCCAATAGAAAACTACTACCTGAGGGGCTTTGAAGGTGGTGGTTCTTCAAATTTGTAGACCATTCTGATTTTATTATAAATTTAATATCCATTCATAAAGGATAGGTATTGATATATGGTTGTTGCATAAATCAGTAGAACTATGATTAGGATGGGGAAATCATCCTTTGGATAACATCGTTTCATATCTATGAAGTTGATGCACATCCTATTTTTCCCATTATTCATCTTTTTTGAGACTATATTGGATATAATTTTTAGATACTAGAATTATCAAATGAAATTATATTTGATAGTTTTATCAACATTAGCATCAATGTTTTCAGAATGAGTAGTGTGTAACCTTTTATTAGTTTTTATAAAACCCCAGTGGTTCTCTGGAAATCCAAGGCGGTGAGTATCCACCTTGAGATCAAGGCCTAGAATCTCTATGTAATTCCAAGTGTACACCTCCAAATGTTACTTATGGATGGAGGTATAACCTCTTGTTCTTTGGAAGAGATGTTTGAACTAATTATATTGGGCTGTGGGTCCTCCAAGATGCTTATATTTATTTCTTTAAGTTCATCAATGGTGGTCGATAAACCTTACTCAAATTATACAGTAAATCCATGAGTTCCTATTCCTCCTCTATTACTATTTCTCTTCCTCTTATTCCTTAATTTGATTGGAATTACATAATGTATGATTCTCTTCAGGGTTTAGAGTGGAGTTGAAATTTTGACATAAGAATGATTAAGCAACTTTTTCTGACTCAAAAATAATTTGGGGCTTTTTTCACTATCAGGAGGGGATGGAATGAGGGAAAGAAAATTATAATCATACCCTTTTGAATCCACCAATTTGGAATGGATTCGTCGAGGCTACATGGATAGAACAAGGTAATTTTCATCAAATATTCACCACATTTTTTAAGAGACTGCGACCTTTTCATCTTTACCAAGATCGATTGCCATGAAAGATATTATAGAGGTTATTGAATATGTGCCCAAATTTTGTCATATTCCATTAGTTTTATGGATAAGAAGCACATGTTCTTCATTGTTTTATTTTAAGGTATTGGTTTGGGTCACTTATAGACTATTATGGGTAATGAACCGAGCAATATAGTTAGTCATGGGTGTATTCCCTTCCATTTAGTAAAATTTTACTTTAATGTACACTGTTTCATAGTTTAAAAATGGGGATTTATAACCATAAAACATCCCAATTTTGAAATTAATGAAATATTTGAGGCACTAGTTTTATGGGGATGTGATTTCTACATGATGATACAACCACAGTATTCCTAGAACAATGTTGAATGTCATGTCTTTCCAAAAACCCTGAAATTATAATTTGGATATAAGTTACCCAGACTAGGAATTTAGATTGATTATTCCTAGAGGATTTCATCACTCTTTTTATAACAATGTAATGTTAGAGAAAAAGTGGATAAGTGGGACTCACTATATCCTAGTTGGTAAAGAGTTTAGACCAGAATCAGTTTGAATCATGAGCAATGATCAATGAAATCCCATTAGATATAAACATCACTTATCCTTATAGATATATAAAAGGCAGGGTATGTCCTTTTATAAAAGTATCTTTATCCTGCTCTATGAAAGAGATGATTTTGTGAGATTCTGTAGGATCTATATCTACAATATATAATTATGTAGTGGAAACATCTGCTTAAAATTCTTGAGGGATTAGAAAAGACTTTATAAATGAATCCCAGATGTCTTTTGATAGAATCATAACATTCATGATCGACAACATGGATAGTACTAATGCCAGTTTCATTAAAATATTTAATTTCTAGGAAAAATATCTATACTTACGAGGATGGAGATTATCCATTTCATGTATAATCGGAACTTATTTACTTGTTATAGGTGGATTGATCCTCATAATATGAGTCGGTGGCACTTCTGTCCATGGTGGTTTTTGTAGACCATGTCTTCCAATGCACCACGGATAGATTTCTGACAACATCACCAATAATCATTCTTCTAGAATGACTGTGTCAATGTATCCCTCAGAATGTATGGGGTATCTTTCTTTCTCCTTTTAAGATCTCTATAGGTATCTCCCATGATTTTTGTCCAGATAAATTGTCTGAGTTGGGATATTTATGGAGTATTTATTTATGATGAGACTGCATCTTCTTCGATATCCTTGACCCTTATTCCGTCTTCCCCAAATTCACTAATCAGATGTTGATAATTACAGTACATATCCACACTCATCATCTGAGAAAGGATTCATTAATTTCATGACATTAATGTAATTGAAGATCAAATATTCATCTATTGAGGACTCCATTAGGCTATTAGACCATTATTTTACTAATTGGAACAGTGGTAACCATGTTTACACTATTGAAGGATGGAAGTTTGATAGAGTCAAATACAATTTCTACCTAAGAACAAGTTTATATTACTTTATTTTCTTCTCTATTTTATGGACATGTAGTTTCTTTATAGATTGAATATAACTCCCTAACCCTAGAATCTCGGAGCTGGTGCATTATTTTAATACATTGACATGATTAATAAGAATCAAGTCTTGGAAGACAATTCAGTTTAGCAGTATTGGAAAATACATTACATACATGAACGTTACATGACAAATTCAAACATAAAACACAATAAAAATAATCAATTTATAACACCATTATTCCCCTAGATTAACCCTGCATATCAAACATAATACAATTATTGTAATCCAGAAAAAAACATAAGAAAGGGGTGAGCTCAGATGCTCAGTATGGGTGAATAATTTAGCGGAAGATAAAAACATTTAATGCAAGATGTGTAATAAAAAAAACACCCTTATAAACATAAACATGAACATAATATAGAGAAAATAAATAAAACATTACCATATAAACATGCACATAGATATTATACTAGTCGAATAATCATCTGTAATAATTAATTTCATAATGAGGGAACACATAACGCTGGACATCATTACCACATAGTCATGGCCCCGTACCAAGACTACAAATAAAATATTTGTCAAGGCATTGTGCCAATACACAAATATATCTCATGTGACCTACCGATGCATCAAGGAGCTATAACAGGCTCCATTAATCACTTACTAAGTCCAATGCATTTCTCATATGAAAATGTTGAAATATAACATAAACATTTAAATTAAAACTAGCATACGAAATGTCAATACGTCCACCATAAACCATGAAGGGTATAAAATTAAAACATCCATAGTCAAACATATCATAACTCATCCAATAAAATGAGGAATATTGTATTATAATCAATCAACCATAATCAATAATAATATCATGTAAAGGTTGTTGACATAGTTGAAAATGATGAGTAAAACTATTTGAGAGAAATATCCATCTTTTTGAAATCATATAAAAGTCACACATTTATCAAGCAAGTAATTTAAAATATATTTTTGAATCAAATATTACCAAACCACTTTGAAACCTTTTAATGTAATTAATATTTTAAAACAATCATGTCCATATAAATAAATCCTTAAAACCATTTTTGAAAAATAGACATTAATAAAAAAGATTTAGAAGAATATATATTTAAAACATTTAAAATTATGTTTTAGTTAATGATTACCTTATATGATTCATTTAGAAATTTCTTTTATGAAACATGGACATGGATAAGAAATATTTCCTAGAAAATACTTACACATAAACAATCTTAGATAATAATGAGATTGAGGAATTAACCCTTAACTTGCACTTTCCTTTGGTCAAAGGTACGTTTAACCTCCTGTATAATGACCATAGAATGTTATTAAATTATACCACAACCATATTCATATTTATTATATCATAAATTATTCATTTATTAGTTTATAATACCCATTTAATAATGATTTTCATGTTAAATTAACATAATAGGTAATAATCGTATTCTTTATCGTTTGTGTTTTAACTTGTTATTCAAGATCGTATCATTTAGATCTTGATTTAAATACTTATAGAATATAAAACATGATTTATATATAATATATATATTTAATGTAAATATGTATAATAGATAGATATATGAAATTTAAAACACCATTTATGGAGACGATAGGAAGTACATAAGCATAAACCCTGTTTCTGTTTTCATATCGTATTGAACAGAAGTATGTGAATAAGATGTATGTAAGTCCATACATACATACATATACATAAATATGTATATATATCCCTAGTAGAATTATTATGTATTATATTACATACTTATTAGTAATATATATTTTTATAATCATCGTTGAATGGTGAACCTGGAAATGAATCTCATCACATCATGGAGACGGTAAGTCGTATGTACGCATGATCGACGATATCATTTCCATAAGGATTAAAAGGTATGGAATTGGATGGTATATTAATTTTATAGGGAAATTATCATGTTATTTTTATTATTTATATACATATTACTCATTATTATATCCATCTAAATAACATAATGTAGAATAACCAATTACACCATGATGTGGAGACGGTAAGCCGTACGTATGAACACATGGTGATATTATCATTCATAGGATGGACGAAATAATGAGTATGGTTATACCATATTTATAACAACATAACAATATTTATAAGTTACTGGAGTTATTATTTAGGTATGGAAATAACAAAGAAATATAAAGTGGAAGAAGATAATAACATTGAAAGAGGTGAGAAAATAATTACCTCTTCTTTGGGTGTTTCCATTTGATTTGAATAAAAGGGAACCTTAGGTTGGCTTTATGCTCAAGGTAAGGCCTCTAGATTTAAGTGAGGGAAGTTGGGAGGATATTTTTTTAGGTTTCCTCTGAGGCAAATGGCTTTGGTGGTGTAATTTTTAGAGAAGGGTAAGTACCCTATTATAAGATAGGTGAGGGTCACTTTAGGAAAAGTTTGAAATATTATTTTATTATAAAATAATTTTCAGTTTCTAATGGATAAAAATTTATTTATTTATAATTCAAGGTGGGTATGGGTAGAAATAATCTCAACCAATAGGTTTTAGAGGAGTTTAGCACACCATATTAACCCTATCTTTTAGATTTAACTCATAGTTAAATAGTGTTGAAATAGTGGGTTCACTAGCCCCAACTATTCAGTGCTTTTGATTACCATATCATGTATATAGTAAGATATGCATGATGTAATATTACCATTATAGTGTAGACTTTTCTATATCCACTATTGAAATTGTAATTTCCAAAGATTAATTGTCGTATCGAAATGTTATAGCAGTTCCCAGGCTATAATGAGAACCTCTAGATAATATGAAATTAATCTTAAATATAAGTTCTATGGTCTAGAAACATTATACTGATTGGACACGGTATATGTTTGAAGATCATGTTCTGGGGGCTCATATGCATTGATAATTCTTCTCATGAAGTTCGCACTTGGTGATCTCTAGTAGTGAGATCATGAGGACTGACCCGCCAATAGGAACACCACATGTTTTGGGTGTCATTGGACGTTCCTATCTACGATCATGTGTAATGGTCTCCTAACTTGATATAATTACCAATTTATGTCACTTGATTACGTACTTTGACTCAAGATGAAAACCATGGTGATGAATTTGTGGTGAGGTAGTTTGTGTCGGGTGCGTCGTTGGTGGCATGGAATTGGTTGTATGGTTAAGAAAGGATTTGTCTCTTCTGGGTTATGGAAGTAATATATCTCAGGCCATGTTGATATGGATGGAAGTACCTTTATAAGACCATGGCCATGGAAGTCAAGGGTAAATCCATCCAATTAAATCAACTAACTATAAAGTAAGAAAATGGTGAGGACATGGGAGTGCGTCCTGCTTTACGAGATATTACAGACAAAGAGATTATATTACATAGTGCATATTCGTAGGTTGGTTTTCGCTGCTGTGACAATACTTATTTCTTCAGGGGCCATGATGGGTTGCGAGATCCCTCTCTTGCTCTGTGAATACTATTATTCACATCTGTCAAAATAAGGGCCTAGAGGGTCATACACAATAGCTTATTAAAGAATTTTCCCTATTCAGTTGAATAGGAGTATTTGATATAGTGGGCCCCGACATAGGGGTCTGGGAATTGCCCAAAGTTAAACGATCACCAATGTAATAAATAAATTCATATTATTAGAGTTTAGAATAATGAGTATTGAATTTATTTATTAAATGAATTTACGAGTTTTAAGTAAATACATGAAAAAATATTAATTGACGAATATTAAATTATTCAAGGTTCAATTAATATTTATGGGAGTGATGAGTAGGGTTAATGACTTAACTGTTATCATGTAATATATTTTAATATATTAAAAGTACATGATAATAATATTTATTGTTCAGTTTAGTAGTCATAAAATGCAGTTGATAGTGTCTTAATTATACGGGGCCGGCGAGGCGATACTGGGTATTTTAATTGAGGACTATAAATAGAAGAGGAGGGGAATTTTCAAAATACTATTCATAGATCTTCCCTTTCTTCTCCTCTCTCCCACACTCTAGAGAGAGATTCTATGGATCCAAGGAGCTTGGATGGAGCTCTCTCCCGAGTATCGCTAGTGAAGTGATGTAGTGATTGTTGGAACATCGAAGGCATCATTGGTATTCCACGCTAGCACCCAGACTATGACAAACGGTGCCCTCGCGGATTACTTGAAGCTCGTGTGGATGATCTAGAGAAATTCAGATTCGGATTCTTCGAGCAGCGATTGCCAAAGACGAGCAGACGTCATGCGCTGTTTCGGATCTAAACCAGGTATTTTACGGGTTATGTTTGTGCTTGAAATCATCCTTGTGTGGTACTCGGCTAAGACTGGGCTGCTCTACTCCGATGTCTACATGTTTACGTCAACCGTCGGTAGAAATGTTTTAAAACCCCACTTGTTTGGGGCTTCCGCTGGATGCCTCGTTCCAATAAATAGTTTAGCTTTTACCATTCTCTCTTGTATTATTTTAATAAATAGTTAATAAAATTACTATAAAAATACAAGAGAACCCCAAGTGGTTTATTATTGATAAATATAACATTATATAGGTCCTTTTTCCAAACCATAGTTTTTTTTAAATATTATATCAATTAATAATATAGTATTTGTTTTAAAAATTCATTTATGTCAATTTTGACACTCTTTGGTATTTTTTTTTGTTAAAGTCATAAAAACATTATCAATTAAATAAAAATTTATTTAATCAAAACTAACATGTCATATTAACATATAAAATTATTCTTATGGCATCAAAATCCTCAATTTATATTTATTTGTTTATTTATAATATCAATTATTTTAATAATTCATTGATAAATTTATTATTTCATCATCATTGTGTCATAAATAAATTTACTTATTTAATCTCTACAAATTACAAATAAAATACCATTATGTAGGAAATCGTTTTATCTTTCTAATGAATATCTATATTCTTATTTATCTTATGTATAACCCTTTATTAAAAATGGTTTAGTTATTAAACATTTAATTTAACACATTTAACTCTTCTTTAAATAAAATATTAATAAAAGTCGTAATGTAATCCAAGTGGGCCAAAAGGATCATATTTTGTTCCTAATGTTGGTTTTGTTCTAAATTCACTTATCCGAAAGAATTAGGACATGTGTTAGGGTAATTATAATATCATGTTTACGTTTAATTACCATATTTACTTTTAATCATGGTAAATAAAAAGTAAAAGTTACAATTCACCAAAAATTATTTTCATCTTATTGTGCAGTATTTTACTTATTTATTTCATCCATTTCTCTAGGTATTTTAAAATTCAATTCACAGAAGTGGTAAATTAGTGTTTTATGGAAATATTAAATGTTCCTAGAATGTGGGTAAAAGATGTTAAAAAGTTCAATAAAATTTCATACATCTAATTTTATTATAAAATGACTCCAATGAATTAAATTTAACTTATATAGGTATTATATATCTATTTTTACTTAAAATAAATTTAAATAAAATAAATAATTATTTAAATAAAAAGTTAGTTTTAAATAATAATGTAGTTCTTTCCACTATTCATCAAAAATTGAATGTTTTCTGAAAAATACCAAAACTTCACCCTAAGATAAGTTTGATATTCTGAATTAAAAAATTTATTCTATTTTAGAAAATTCAAAACATATAATTTGAATTAATTAATTTTAAATTAATTCCCGTTTTCAAAACCAAAAATCGTGTTTTTAAAAAGTAATAACTATCAAAATATTGACATGTGTTTATGTCAAATTTAAATGTGAAATTACTCATAATAACCTAAATTGTATTAAATGATAAAAATATAATCTAATTATACTTCCAAACCATTAAAATTCATAATTTAACACTATAAATCATTTCGATTAAAAAAGTTGTTTTCAATTAAAATATACTATTTTTTACTATTTATCAAAATATGAAAGTCAATAGAAAAGAACCAAAAAATTATCCAAACTAAAGTTTTATGTTACACTTCTAAAGAAGAATTTAATTTGATCAAATTGAATATATAAAAGTGTAGAATATTGTTTTTAAAAAGGGTTCTCTATTAAAAGGTGTTAAAATTATATTTTTTTTTGAAAAATACTTCTTTTATATGAAAAATGAATTATTTATTATATTTTGGCTAAAAAATGTAATATGGATTCTAAAATTATATGGATTATATAAAATTAAAATTTTAGGTAATACTTTTCATAAACTGTTTTTGAACGACTAGTTTGGTAAGTCGTGGTGTGCTCCAAGTCGGTGTTGCTTGTAGTGTAAGTTATTAAATAATGTATTATGAAATATCGGGGTGTTACATTCTCCCCTCCTTCAATAAATTGCGTCCTCACATTTTGAAATTGTTCTTCGAAAATAAAAGGGTAAAATAGAAAAATACTATTGTGGAAAACCAACATTAGAAATTGGGTTAATAAAATTTAGTCTTAATAAGAGGGAAAGGGAAATGAAAAAGTCACCACCAAATTATGATCTCGATTAGGAGAATGTTTTTTTGTAATTAGAGACACATAATTGGAGGGAAAATGTAAATATTTATAGGGAGTGATTGAGGTCATCAATCAAAAACAAGTGAAAAAATGGGGGCCTCAAAGCCATCAAACTATGATGATTTAAAATATCAGCAGTTCAACAAAACATAATGTATCTGGATAACACATTTTTTGTTTTAAGATACCTTCACTAAAGTTTAAGAATTAATTTATTCATAGTATCCAATGTCAAACTAAATCCATTCCAACCTTTAGACTTATCTAAAATACTTCTGTCCAAACTCACAATCCAAAATTTTTAAGTAAGGTAATAACAAAGAAGATCTTTTTTCCATGTAATAACATGTGAATACCTTCATGATGTATTATTTTAAAACATAGTAACACCATGAATTACCATAAAACCATATTGATTACATTCATTCTTCCTTATTCCTTATAGAATAGTGGATATACACCTTATATTTAAAATTTTGTAAACTCCAACAATAATGGAATAAAAAACAATTAATTAGTTTTAAAGTAGTCAATAATATCAAATATAATTTATCCAAATCAATCATATATTATTCCAAAATCACTACCTTAGTATAATAAATGTTTCAAGGTTTATCTTTCCTTCAACCATGAATTTTTGAAAAAGTTTAACTTGATATTGAGTAACTTTTCAAAGAACCATATAATCTCAAATCCTCAATGAAATAGTAATGTTGTATAATCCTTATTTATTTCCATAATTCATATAAACAGTACATCATTGATACAACACTCAAATGAAATAATTCTTTAATAAAAACATAAGATCACTAGTAATTCCTCTTCATATTTGGTAGTATCATAACTTGATTATTATCCAATATAATCTTTTAGCAAATAATTTGATGATTTGGACATTGATTCACGTAGTGTCCTAACTCCTTGAAGATGGAGCTTTATAAATTAGAAACCTTTTTTCCAATGTAATCACGTACATAGTGTCCCTTTTCTCCACACTTATAACAAACTCCCATTCCCTTTATGCATTTTGGAAGGTGATTCTTTCCACATTTATCACACACCGAAAAATCTATCTTTCCCCCCTTCTGTTTATCCATCTTTCTCTATACCATCATTTTCTTATCTTGCTTTCCTTCAAATCCATAATACTCAGAAAATTCTTTACTTATATTTTTAACACATGATATTAATTCTTCAAATGATGAGAATACATGGGAGACTATTTCCCTTCTAAATGTTGGCTTATTACCAGGAAATATATGATCATTTTTACTCTTTCGATCATGTGTGTTACTAGAGTTATCATTCCATCTACTTGGTGCCATTTCTAAATAATGGAATACACTAGGTTAGTTTATGAATTTAAATGCATAATTCCCAAATTTTAAAATACCTAGCATAAATTTAAAATATGGTACAAATAATTTATAATAATAAAAAATGTTTTCTTTTACTATTTATTTACTCTTAAATCCTTCTTAATTGATTGTAATGAAAATGTGAATTATCTTGAGCATATCCACCAGGAGTGTCATAACCAAGAGTGCAGCAAGTCTCGTTGTCGGGTACCATGATACTTCGGGTCAAGCCCAAAACTCCTTGTGATAGTTTTCACTCCTAGGTACATATGTTCCAGAGCTGCCTCGTCCTATGTGTATCTAGAAAGGGATTTATTTCTGGTAAAATACACAAAATCCTTACATTACCAATATTCTAGGAAGTTATTCTATACCAATCCTCAAAGTCTATCTTAGGTTAATGTTCTCTAATCAAAATTTTTTTAAATCTATTTTCCAAGATTTATAATAAACTTAATCTAATACCAACTATAATTCCCCGACCCCAAAAAACCAGAGCCAGTGAACTATTTTAATACATTGGCATGATTACAAGCAATCAATTCCCAAAATACCAATCATTTTAGTTGTCTCATAAAATAGATTACATACATGAACGTTACATTACACCTTCAAACATAAAACACAACATAAATAATCTATTGAGAACACCATTATTCCACTAGCTTAACCCTGCATATAATACATAATACACCACATGGAATACTAGGAAAAAAAAACATAAGAAAGTGGTTAGCTCAGATGCTCAGTAATGGTAAATAATTTATCAAAATCTATAAACTTTTAAGGAAATATGTGTAATAAAAATAACTGCCTTTTAAAAATAAACACGAACATAATATGGAGAAAATAAATCAAACATTACCACATAAAAATGGACATGGATATTCTTCTAGTCTAATAATCACATGTAACAATTAATTTCATAATGAGGGAATGCCTAACGGCATACTACATTACCACATAGTAAAGGCCTTGTTCCAAGACAACAAATAATTTTTTTTCCCAGACCTTGGTCTAAGACACTAATTTTTTTCTTTAAACCTACCGATTCATCAAGGTGCTATATTGGGCTCCACTTTTCACTTACTAAGTCCACTGCATTCCTCATATTAAAATTTTGAAACATAATATAATCATTTGTATAAAAATTATCCTAAGAAATATCAATACTTCAACCATAAACCATGAAGGGTATAAAATAAGCACATCCATAGTCAAACATATCATAACTCATTCAATACAATATGGAACATTGTATTATAATAAATCAACCTTAATCAAGAATAATTTCCAATAATGTATGTTGACAGATTTGAAAATGATCAGTAAAACATTTTGAGAGAAATATCCATTTTGTGAAATCATTTATAAGTAACACATTTATAAAGGAAGTAATTGAAAATATATTTTTGAAACAAAGTTTCCAATACCACTTTTAAACTTTTTAATGTAATTAATATTCTAAAACAATCATGTCCATGTAAATAAATCCTTAAAACAATTTTAAAAACATTAAAATTAATGAGAATGATTTATAAGAATATATATTTAAAATATTTAAAATGATTTTTTTAGTTATATATTACCTTAAATGAATCATTTTGAAATGTATTTTATGAAACATGGACATGGATAATAAATATTTCCTAGAAAATACTTACACATAAACAATCTCGGATAATAATGAGATTGAGGAATTAACCCTTACCTTGCACTTTCCTTTGGTCGAAGGTACGTTTAACCTCCTGTATAATGACCATAGTATATTATTAAATTCTACCACAACCACAACCATATTCATATTTATTATATCCTAACTTATTTATTTTTTACTTTATACTAACCATTTAATAATGATTTCTATGTAAAATTAACATTTCAGGTAATAATCGCTTTCTTTATTGTACATGTTTTAAATTGTTATTATTGATCGTATCATTTAGATCATGATTTAAATAAGTCCATAATATAAAAAATGATTTATAAATCATATAAATTTAGAGTATAAATATGTATAATAGATAGATTTATAAAATGTAAAACACCATTTATGGAGACGGTAGGTCATACATAGGCATAAAGCTTGTTTTTGTTTTCATATCGCATTGAACATAAGTAAGTGAATAAGAAATATATAAGTATATATATATATATATCCAGTAGAATTATTATGTAATATATTACAAACATATTAATAATATATATTTTTATAATCATCGTTGAATGGTGAACCTGGAAATTAATCGCATCGCGTCGTGGAGACGGTAAGTCGTACGTACACACGAGCGATGATATCATTTACTTAATGATTAAAATGTGTGGAATTTGATGGTATATTAATTGTAACTAGAAATTATCATGTTATTTTCATTATTTATATACATATTACTCATCATTATATCCATCTAAATAACATAGAGTTGAATAACAAATTACACTACGACATGGAGATGGTAAGTCGTACGTACGCACTCATGGTGAAATTATAATTCATAAGATTGATAGAATAATGAGTATGGTTGTATAATATTTACAATAAAATAATAGTATTTATAAGTTACTGGAGTTATTATTTTGGTATGGAAATAACAATGAAATGGAAAGTGGAAGAAGAGATGAATTTTGAAAGAGGTGATAAAATAATTACCCCTTCTTTGGGTGTTTCCTTTTGATTTTAACAAAAGGGAACCATATGTTGGATTTATGCTTAAGGGAAGGCCATTAGGTTGAATTGAGGGAAGTTTTGAGGATATTTGGGTAGGTTTTGGCTAAGAAAAATGGATTTGTAGGAGTGATGTTGAGAGAAGGGGAAGTACCCTTTTATAAGAGAGGTGAATGTCACTTTAGGAAAAGTTTGAAATATTATTTTATTATAAAATAATTTTCGGTTTCTAATGGATCCCAAATGATTTATTTCGAAGCTAAGGTGGTTATGTGTCGAAATAATCTCATAAAATAGGTTTTAGAAAATTTTAGGTCACCATATTAAAACTCTCCTTTATATTTAACCCTTAGTTAAATACTTTATCTTTTACCATATCCTCTTGTATTATTATAATAAATGGATAATAAACTTACTATAAAAATCCAAGAGAACCCCAAGTGGTTAATTATTGATATATATAACCTTATATAGGTCCTTTTTTCCCACCCTTATATTTTTATAAATATTATATCAATTAATAATATAGTATTAGTTTTAAAAACACATTTATGTCAATTTTAACTGTATTTGGTATTTTGTTTTTTAAGCCATAACAACTGTATCACTTAAATAATAATTTATTTAATCAGACATAACATGTAATATTAACCTATAAAATTCGTGGATGGCATCAAAATCCTTAATTTAAATTTATTTTTATATTCATAATATTAATTTTTTTAATCATTCATTGATTGATTAATTACTGCACCATCATTTTGTCATAAATAAATTTAATTATTTAATCACTAAAAATTATAAATAAAATAAAATTATGTAGGAAATATTTTTATCTCTTTAATGAAATTTTATAGTCGAATTTAACTTATGTATCACCCTATATTAAAAATGGTTTAGTTATTAAACATTGAATTTAACAATTTTAACTCTTCTTTAAATAAAATAATAATAAATGTCCTAATCTAATACAAGTGGACAAAAGGATCATATTTTATTCCGAATTTTGGTTTTGGTTGAAATACATTTATCTAATATAATTATGACATGTGTTAGGGAAATTATTATAGCATTTTTACTGTTAATTACCCGATTTACTTTTAACGTGGTTAATATAAGTCAAATGTTACTATTCATAAAAATTATTTTCATCTTATTGAACAAAATTTTACATACTGATGTCAACCATGTCTCTTGTATTTTTTAAATTCAATTCACATAAATGGTAAAATTACATTTTATGCAAATTTGCAAATGTTCCTAGAAGGTGGGTAAAAGACGATAAAAGGTTCAATAAAATTTTATACATCTAATTTAATTATAAAATGACTCCAATTAATTAAATTGAACTTATATAAGTATTATATATCTATTTTTACTTAAAATAAATTTAAATAATATAAATATTTATTAAAAAAAAGTCGTTTTAAACAACAATGCAGTGTTTTTCACTATTTATCAAAAATTGAACATTTTTAGAAAAATACCAAAAAAATCACCCGAAAGTAATTTTGATATTTTGAATTCAAAAATTAATTCCATTTTACCAAATTAAAAACATAGAAGTTTCATTAATTAATTTAAAATTAATTCCTGTTGTCAAAACCAAAAAGCGGGTTTTTAAAAACTAACAAATATCAAAATATTGACATGTGTTTATGGATAATTTAAATGTGAGATTACTTATAATGAATTTTTTTTATTAAATGAAAAAATTTAATCTAATTATACTTACAACCCATTAAAATTCATAAATTAACACTATAAATCATTTGTATTAAAAAGATATTTTCAATTAAAATTTAGTATTTTTCATTATTCATCAAAATATGAAAGTTATCAAAAAAGTAGGAAAAATTCTAAAAATTAATTTTTTATGTCCCAGCTCTAAATAAGAATTTAATTTCATTCTATTGATTATATAAAAGTGTCAAATATTAGTTTTAAGAATGGATTTCCATTAAAAGGGGGTAAAATTTCATTTTTTTGAAAAATACTTCTTTTATCTGAAAAAATTAATTTTTTATTATATTATGTCTAAGAAACATATAATATAGATTCTAAAATTATATGGAGTATATAAAATTCAAAATTAAATTAATAATATTCATAAATTCCTTTTGAATGGCTAGTTTTGTATGTCGTGGGGCACTCGAACTCGGTGTTGCGTGTAACACAAATTATTGAATAAAGAATTACCAAATCTTGGGGTGTTAAGTTGAATTTTTGTGAATTATTATGCCATTGGATTCATTTTTGTCATAGAGAATGTGATTGATGGTATATTTTGATATTTTAACAATTCTCGGAGGGTATCTTGAGTCTATTTGATCATTTACTACACCATCCAATCAATGAGCTTCTATGTAGCTTAGATAGTAACTTCCTTCCACTCACCATCTCCCTCGGGATTGGTGGTAGAAACACATGCTACCAGTGATGGAGGCTTTCCCATATTTACATATCGAGAGTCTACCATATTTTTCAGGATTTCATTGGAAACAAATAATTATTTAACATTGTGACCCAATGTTAAGTGAAATTGGAAATAGTTTGGGGGACATTTCAGTCCAACATGATTTCGAATCATGGGATTTGAGAACTTGAGAAATTTGTTTACAAAATCTATGATGAACTTTCCAAAGAAATGGTTATCTATGAATGAATAAAAATTGTTCTTTAGTTCCTCAAACTGGTTTCTCCTATGATCCCTTCACTCATGCTGATGAGTACGACATTTTTTCTAATACCCAGGATGAGGTGCTATGAAATATGGAAAGTCTTTTTGAACTAGATCTTGGGTAGTGGATCTCTTATACATAACAACAATAGCCTTTGGTTTCCATGCTATATTGTTTTGATATTTTTTAATTATCTAGTACTTGGAAGTGGGCCAGTAGATGGAATATTCCATTTTCTGGGCTACTATTGGGAGATCCCAAGACTATCCTTGGTATTTCACATGGATGAGTTGTGTATGAAATATATGAAACATATAAATATTACTCGGGATGATGTAGGTTCAAGGAGTTGGTCAAACCATTCCATTAAGAAATGAAATATATAAACCTTTTATTCTACAACTATGTTTAGTTTGACAGGTTGAGTATGGTTTTATTCTAAATTGGTGTGTACAACTGAAGGAGAAATTGTCTATGAAGTTCATCCCATCCTATGATTGACCGAGTTGAAAAACCTATTAACATATGAAGGCTGGACCTTGTTGTGTTTGTACAAAGCATCTGATTCTCACTAATTCTCATTGAACATGGGTCCCCATTATGGGATCACATTGGGATAATAAGTGCATAAAATTATACTTCGGGTCCCATGAACCTTTAAAAATTAAAAATGAGAGGTTCAAAAAATTTATCAAAGGAGGGGTCAGATCCACCCATTTATGGAAAGGCCTCTTATATGGATTCACTGGTGCACACCATTTATCCATAGATTCCAATCGAGTCGTTAGGGACTCAATATTGTTGATAGGTACTTGAGGGATGCCTAGATGAATAAGGGCTTGATCAATGGAAATAATAGGTATAGGCATCAGTGGTGGCTCTACATGTACCTATGGTGGGTAACCAATGGGGTATGGTTCGTAAGGTTGTCTCTAACCCATAATTAATTTCCTACCCATATAAGGGAAATCCCAGTACCTCATTATAATGGGGACCAAATATATTAGAAGTTAGTCATAAACATTATACAGATGTTCTAGTTCCATGTCAATTGTTGTGGCGGCCCCCTTTATTGAGGTAAATCAGTTGAAATTATGAGTTGAGTCTCTATTTATAAAACTTATTTGGTGTAAATGTTTCCTTGGAGTAGTTCTTCATTTATTATCCCTATCACTTTCATTTTCTCCTCTTTCTCAGAATTTTTTTCTGGAGTGTAATGGGTTCAACCTCTTCCAGGGGTGGGTGAGTTGTAATCTTAAATTTACCATTAAATATTTTAGGCAATATATAAGGTGGTAGTAATGGAGTTTTTGAGGGAATGATAAAATTCATGGAAATCCTCTAGTTACGTGTACACACATTTCCATCAATCAGTTCAGTGTGGACTACATTATGAACTAAGACCTACTCCTCTCGCTCCTCTGTATTGGCCAAATGTTCTATAGGGTCGTAGGGGTAGTTTTAATGACATTCATTAATGCATAATTAATTTCAAGTGTTTCATTAGTATACTTGTGAGATTTTATTTTCTTTCACCCTTGATGATGCCATGTCCTATCTTATGCTAGTTCTCTTGGAATGATTTTATGATTGGTAATATGATGGTAATATTCAAAAAATATTTCCATATATGTTCCAAGAGAGTTAACTAGGTTTTACAATGGGATGAAATGAGAGGATTCATTCTATGGTTTCCCCCAAAATTAGAAGAATATTGACTTCTACTGAGTAGGAGGTTGTTGAGGTAAAAATCCATCATCCTTGTGAGTTGGAGGTTTTCCTTCTATATTTCTACAACCTTCTGAGTCTGGTTTTTCAACCTAAAAGGTTGTGTTAAAAATGAATCCATCATTCTAGGTTGGGGTTGCTCCATGATTTTCAGGCCTGCTACAGTCATGGATTATTTATAAATTTTATAGAGGCATGTTTGAATACGGGTTGGATTCATTATATGGTTTTCACCTGAACCACCTTCTTCATAAGGAATTTTTACCATTTGAGATGTTTTCTCTATCTAGTGTTTGAATTCCCTTAAGTGAGATTCTTTCTCAATATTTTTAAATTATTAATGAAAAATTATTTCAATGTATTTCTCTCTCCTATCATGGAATCGATGAGAATCAATTGGGTCCAATATTTTTACGAAATCATCTGAAGTGAACATAGTAAATTTTTTGGATCTATCCTTAGGTTATAAAATTGCATGATTACTCTTCCAATGATATTTTCGAATTGGGGATCATAGTGAAATTAAATTCACCATGTTCACCCCATCCTCTAATATGAACCTTGGATGGGGTATCTACGATCCTTCGGCACAATCCTTTTAATGTGTTAATACTTGAGCACTAAAGGAATCCTTGTTGTTTTCCCAATTTTGGGTTTCATTCATCCAGGGGACCCTCCAAGATAGTTTGGTAGTGTATCCCATCTATTAACATGATGTTATGTGATATTTTTCATAAGATAATAAATTTTCTCTCAAGTGATGAAGAGTGTTCCGTATATTGAGGAAAATTACATTCACAAAATCTTCTTATGACAACTTTGGAATAATACACTAGGTAGTTTCCAAATTCTAGAACATGATTGTTATATCATTTTATCCAAATTTCACCTCTTGTTTAACATGTATTGTTCTTCTTTATCTATAGGTTAAGAATCTTGGTCTGACCAAAGTGGATGTTTCCAGGATTCTTCATTATAAATAGAAATAGTGGTAGGGACATCCTCAATCATTTTTGAAGGAATGTGATCCAATGGTGGTTTGGAGAGTATCGCCTTTGGTTGTATTATAATCAAGAATGGATTTCACATGTTAATGAAGAGGAATTAGAAATAACTAAAATCATGTTAACAATTTCCTCATAGTATCAGGGATTTTTCATCATTAAATTTCCAAGGGGAGGACCTACTTGATGAATTGAAATTACTTTATGGGGAGGACTACCATCAAGGCTTGATGTCTAAATGTGATGAGAGATCATGTAGTGTATAACCGATGGAAGAATTTTAGGTCCAATGATAAAAGGGGAGGACTTTCATGATGTTTAATATTTTGGCTATCCAGAGTGTTCCCATGGATCTCATCAATTGGAGGGTTCTCAAAATCTATCATATTATTGGCATGAAGCATAAAATCATGGTAAAGTATCTAGGGAGTAACTTCAAAACTATTTTTACTATTTATATTGTTTGGTAAATGTATATTGGGATCCTAATATTCAACAGATTAGCATATGAGAGATTTAGGAACTCTAGCTTTATGTATAGGGGTCAAATATCATATCTTAATTTTCAAGTCATCTCTAATGAGGAATTTGTCGGATTGCTTCTTGCGAGTGAATGGGTAATCTTGATAGGGAAAGATATTTTCATATATGGAATCTTTTTTTGTTAGCTCTTGTGTCACTAATATAATTTTTCAACAGGTTTTTATAATTTTTAAGGGTTTTCACCCATCTCAGTGTTTCCATTGGAATAATCCAATTACCTCCAATTGGAATAGTTTTATGGGTATGATCTAGTTGTATATATATCATGGGGTGATTTTTACCACAACCCTCGTGGACAGAATCAAAGGTGCGATTATACTTCGGAGTGACATGTTGATGAGCCACCACACTTGTGGGGATGTATTCATGTGTCTACCACTTTTCCACTACTACTAATATTATTATTTCATGAAAGGTTTGTAAAATATAGAATGAAATTTACATCTCCCCTTTCACACTTTTCAGGATGTCCTTGTCATATTTAGTATCTATAATTTTGATTTATTCCCATTCCATGACTGTAGAAGGGGTTTTTTCCAACATCTTTTCTCTATTTCCAATATGTGGATATTGACATTACTATGGCGTGGGAGCATAGAATTGGTTCATACCCAATATTTTGTTGAGAGTTTCCAAGTAATTTCTACAGATGCTATGAGATGAGGCTGATGGAAGGATTGATGGACAAGGGAATTTTTGTGGGCCTTATCTTAATTCCCATCCAAATGAGACTATAAAAAAATAAATACTTATGGATGAGGTCATTCTTAGGCTTGGTTTGTGTCATTAGATGTTTTTGATTGCCCACTGTTTGCTGCCAAATTCTATTGGCAGGCTTTCTTGGTGCGGGAAGGTGTTTGTGTCGGCTCACTATATCCTATGTATTTTTTTTGGGGTTATATATATGGAAAATAGGTGTATAAATGTACCATGTTGACTATTAACTACCCTCTTTGATCCATATTTCATTCCCATGTCAGGATGAACATGGATGGACTTCCAAGGATATCACCCTCATCATGTCAAGGGATTACTACCCCCACAATGTGGGTAGAAACAACATCTAGAAGGAACTATGTGTATTGTAGGTGAGGTCATTTATAGTATCTTTATATTCTTCCATTTTATAAGTGAGTATATTATTGTTTTGATCTAGGGATAAGATCCAAAAATTATTGGAGATGGTGATTGGTTTCACTTTCTTCTAGGCTACCTGATGTCACTGATTAGACGACTGGGTGGGTTTTATGAGATGGAGGGCCTATTAAATATCCTCCTAGTTTAGTATGGTATCACTTTATTTTTATTCCAAGTCCAACATAATTAAGACCGAACATTCAAGGAGATGGTTTGGAGATGGTTTCATCTTCTTAGTTGAGGACCCAACATGTATGGTGGGTTATGTACACATCTATGAGAACTATTATGAAGTCATTTAGATTTAAGGGAGTTATTTGGGAAGGTTCTTGAAATATATGTGAAAAACATAATTAAGAAAATCCCATAAATGTATCATCTTAATAAATGAACACATTCATAATTTATTGTCTTGTTTTCCCCTCTTTCATTTTCAGAGAATATGGGGCCTGAAACATGGGTGACACCATAATCTTGTTTTAGGATTCACATTAGGTTCACCATTTTTTTTTTGAGATGAAAATCATGACTTCAATATTTTTTTCAACGATATGATTATGGGGGGTGTGAATGGTCGCACAATCATTCACATGAAGTTCTCTATTTTTGGATGACTTCCATTGGGGTTTTTTTCATTGAGTCGGAAACACCAAATGGTTCCCATGTTCAGGATGTTTCATCAATCTAATTTCCAAAGGTAGGTGGTCATTAAGAAATATCTCTTATGAAGTTTAAGAGATCACATTGGTAGATTTGATGGAAGTTTAGTCTCAACACACCATTTTGGGGGTAATTTTTTCATACTCAAGGAATCTCTTAAATATTAATGTCATACTTGTAAATCCTTAATTAATTTCAATGTATGACATGTGTTACCCTCGAGTTGAAAATCAATTATAAGAATGAATGGAATTTGGAATCATCTTTATGTATCCAAGGTTCTTCATTGATGGATATATCTGCATGTATTATAGGTTCTCCATTAATGGTTCCATTTTATTAATGGATATAGATTCTTTTGTTATTTTTTACTATCATTTTTGTTTTAAGTCACATAGTGGGGCACTCTTGAATTTATTGTTATATATGGATAAAAGAGTTGTTTTGATGTCAGGATCAGACCCATAATATGGGATTTTTATGTATCTTTATGATATGAATTAGTTCCCATGTAGTTTAGTGCCACTAAACTGGACACATCATAGCTTTTATGGTCATGTGATGATGACCATCCCATATAGTTTAATGTCACGAGTCAAGGACTTTGATATTAAAGGTTCCAATCCAAACATTGGCATGGAAATTATACCGAGGTGGAATAAGGAAACTGGAAGAGATGTGTGATCCTAAGTTAGACATTACCCTACTAGTAATGTGTCCCAGAGAGAATTAGGGTTGATTTTTTTGTTGGGATTGGACCTCATAGAGGCTTCCAATGTATCTCCTTTGGATGGGTATCAAATCACACATTGTTCTGTTTTAGGGACCCATTCCTATAGAGAACCTATGAATGTTTTTATCATAGGTAATGTGACCATTTTAGAGGATTAAGTGATGGTTTTTTGGATTACACCATTTAGGAGGATTCCCTGTGTGTTTGATACATGGATTTGAGGAACCATGCTTATAAAGGCCTTCTAAATTATGGCTAGATAAATATTAATAAAAAGAATATCTACCATGAAATGCATCTTACTTTGAGGATTTTATTATCAGGTGTAACCTATAATACCATGTGATTTATTGTCTTATGTGATAAATATGAGGAAGATAAAGATCTATTAAACTGAACCATATCCATTGTCTGCTGGTGGATGAGGATGGGAAATAGTAGAAGAAAAATGGGGTTTGATGCACCTTTATCCTCCCCTATTTTGGTTACTAGGATTTTCACATATGAATAAAGTCCTCTCTACCACCCAACAACAAATAATAGGGGATTTATCCAATAGTTATTCCCAACATATTGTTTCAAATAATAGAGGAGGATAAACCACTATCATTTAAATGTAAAAGAATGTATGGTCCTCTCCCTCCCCTCTTGGAACCAGATATCCATGGTACTAGAGAAAACAAGGGTATGGAAAGTCCATTGACCTTATTTATGAGACTAGGAGATCCATGGAACTAATCCTAGGGTTTGTGTCCTTTTGAATATTGGGATTCATAACTATATTCACCCTAGGAACACTACCAGTCTGGTATAAAAAATTAAGGACACCTCTGTCTAATGGAATTCATAACAAAATGGGAGAAATGTTGGTGTGTGTCTCACCATGGTCATGCATGTCCAAATTCTTTGGGGAAGGATTCAATTTTTTTCCCACAGTCGAGGGATCAAAAAGAATTTATCCATACTATTAACAGTTTGAAAAGTTCTTATAAGATTTTTCACGTAGGTGAAGTCCTGTGGAGTATAAGGTTCCTCTCAAAGGGTTCCTTGGATAACTATAAGTGTTTCACATAGAGGTATGCTTGTTTGAGAAGTATATTCCTTGGGTGATGGACAATGTGCACAAAAAAACCTAGGTGAGGCCTTTTCCTAGGCACCAAGGGTTTCCTCAGGTGTCCCTATAAGGGTCTTGTGTGGGTCCTGTGATTTGTGAGGGAACATAATTCTATTTTTTGTAAACTAGGTGAGGGGGTCCTCACATAGTTTTCTTATGTTTCAGAACTTGTTGGGACTTCATCACACATCCCCCTTTAATTCCCACTTCTCTCAGTTTTTGGAGAGCAACATGGGGAATTTTTAAGGACCTGGGAAAAGGGGTTTCATGACTAGAACTCCAAAACATCTTCCATTTTTTCAAATGTTCAAATGAGGAGAACCAGGGTCATATTTATAGGAAAACATGGGGCCCTAGTCGAAACAGGTATCTCATGTTGGTACATGGTGTATGTACCTAATGTAGGTGTAACATACGGGGGCATATATTCCTTTTGAGTCATGTCGGTGGGCCTGTATGGGCCTTTTAGAACACATGCTAGGTGTGTGCCTGCTAAATCTGGGAAATTCGCTTGATTCTTCTTTTCTATATTAACTTTTATAATTTTTAAGGTGTTTCTCATTAAACCTTTTCTTCCCATGTAAAAAAGCGGAGTGTCAATAGGGGAATTCTTGTAATTTCATAAAATATTAATTTTATATAAATTAATTTTGATGTAAAAATTGCTCAAAAATTATAATATTTGAATATAAGGTTGGTATTAATCAAATTCCACCCATCCAATAAAACATGTACATGTTTTGGCTATGTTTTAGACCATATCTTTTAGTTTTATCCCATTTTAACCCTTTTGACAATAATCGTAATCTTAACATTTCCTCCAATTTATGAGTTGATAAAGTTACTATAAAATTATAAATAACCATTAAATAGATCATGGTTGATTTTTAAACCCATATCCCATTAAGTTTTATGAATTTAATATTTTTATAATTTAAAAAAATTAATTAAATATTATTTATTATAAAATAACATTAATGTCATTTATAACACTATTCATTTATTTTTATATTAAATACCTTAAGACAAAGGGATAATTCCAATATAATTCTTTAAAATATCCTTAATATTTAATATAGATATATAAAATTGATGTTATACATTTACTCATTCAAATTATATAACTTTTAATATTTTTAAAATAAATTTTTTCTGGTAAATAAATCAATATTGTATTAGGGTTGCATAAGGATTTTAGGTAAGTATATAATTTTGAAAAATTATAAATAAATATCATAAAAATAATTTAATTGATATGAATATATATATTTATATTAATACATATATTTATTTTATCCATATGTGTACATATATGAGATATTTAAACCTAAGAGAGTGATAATTTGTAACATTCTTCACTTTAAATATTAAATATATAATTTTCATGGAAAATTTTCCATTAAAAAAATTCATAGAGTGTTATATTATAATGGTCTAACAAGATTCATCCAATATTAATTACGATGAAAATATTTCCTTCCCTCTATGTTTTATCCTAGATTAACATGATTTACAAATTTACGGGGTGAAAAATTTTACCATGGTAAATATTAATATTGACCAAAAATAAAAGGAAAATATTTACTAAATTTGAAAATAATAATTAAAAATATATAATTTTTTTATCAAATTCAATTACTATATGTTGTAGAAATAAATTTTAAAATAAGTGTGCAAGATGCAATGAAAGCACATTTTAGAAAATTTATGTTTTAAAAAAATCATTATTTGCATAAATTTTTTATTATTAAAATTTATTCACAATATTGATTTTATGAAACTAATTAGATTTTAATATTATAATATAACTAATTTGTCTTTTAAAACATTTTAAAATAAAAATAATCATTGTAAATTATTGAAACAAAAATACAATTTTTGATAAAAATCAATATTTTTTACTATTCACTAGAATATCAATATTTCTATAGATAATCCAAAAACATCAACCTAAGATAATTTTTATATGATGATTTCAAAAATTATATTTTTATCAAATAAAAATTATATACTTTCTAGAAATTAATTAAAATACATTATCAAAAAAAAAATCATTTTTGAAGAAAATGTATTGTCAAAATGTAAAATAACATTACTAAAAAATGTGAATTTATTTACTTATAATGAATAAATGATTTTTTGTTGAGTATTTCCTTTAAATATATTTCCTAATTTAGATAATATTGTCCATACCCTTCAAATTAACGACTATGTTAAAACAACCATATTTAATTAATAATATTTTGGGGTTCATTTTGGCTAGATTTTTCTTGTCATATATGCTATCGAAAAAATTGTTAATTTAAGATCATTGGGTATTATAAACCATGTAAAATATTTTATTCTGATCATATTTCATTAAATATTTGGTTGTGTAGTTGTGATATTGTTGTGGCAGGTAGCAAGTGTCTTTGTAATTTCCATGAACTGATTCATGTGAGATCAATCCAAGAAATTTTTGTAACACCCAATTCCATGCCCCTATTGTGGTTTATATTGGAACTTTAGGTTATAACTATTGGTATTAAGGATAACAGTTAATTCTTGATGATTCTTTCATTTAAAGTAGGATGTTATGGGTAATGTTGTGATTATATGGAGAGATCCTATATTTTAGTTCTAAAATAATCAAATTTGGAAGAATAGACTACGATAACACTTGTGATGACTAAAGATTGATATATTCATAGAATCAATTCATGAAATTTAATTCTATAGTATTAAAAAATTTAAAATGTTGTTAGTATATAGGGTATTGTTCAACGTTAATCTAAGGCTCAAAATTCCTTATTTGAGTCATTTTAAAATCAATTCTATTTGAATGTGATGAAACCCAAAATTTCATTATAAAATCAAAAAAAGAAATAGAATTTTAATATATTTATAATATTAAGATCTATTAATTCGAAAATATAGAATAATTTGTAAGTGATGATATTTTTTCACATGTGGTGGGAAAGTTTAGGAGAGGTAAATGATGATTTAAAGGTGAGATTCCTTTGTTTTTAGTTTATTAAGGAAAGGTAGAACATATCAATATTATGTGTGAAAAATGATTTTTTGGAGAGGATGGTGGAAATGAATTCAATAAAAATAAAAGAAATATGTTTTCCCATATAAGTAACCTCAATTTGATATATTTAATTGGAAATATGTTGCAATTAAAAGTACTAGAAAATAATGGGGAAGATAATGCTTAATAAGATCCATTTTGATGATTGAAATCAGGTTTATATTAGATGTAGAATATTATATGATAAGCACTATAGAAAAATAAAATAATATAGATAAATATGATACTTGTATCGAAGGAGTTATTGTTCTCAAGGTAGATTTGTAAGGATATCTTCTATAACATGAAATAAAAAATAAATAATAATAATAATATCATAGGTTATTTGAAAGAATAGTCAGGTTTTATTGAAGATCGTAAAGAAGAAAATTATAAAGTGGAGAAATTGTTTGAGGAACATTCAAATGATCATGTGAGACTAGAATTAGAGAACAATGACTATAAAATTGGGTAGAGGGATATAATAATTGATAATATTAACATCTCTATCAAGGAGATATCTAATAAGACTTATGATCAAGGAGGAAGTAGTATCACTATTTAAGAGTCTTTAGTTTGAAATTCTATCTGTTGATTTGAAGAATCATCTATAGTTTTAATTATTATCATATGAATAAATAAATTAAAGAGTATAACTAGGAATAACAAGTACTCAATAGGTGTTGATATCTCAATTACACAATTATATGGTTAAAAGGAAATTTTTATTTGATATGGAAAAATAAAAAACAAATAAATTAATTCAAAGAGTAAAGGAAAATATAATATAGGATAAATATATCAATAATCAAGAAATTACCAACAAATAACTAATTATTCAAAATATACGATTTGTGGAGAGATGAAAAAACGAAATTTTAACTTTGATAAAGTTCTAATTTTTTGGCTACATAGGACACATGATTTCATATTATAATAAAGATGAGTGTTTTTTAAAGTTGAAGTAATTTGAAGTTAGAAAATGATAAATAAAACATATATTTGATATCTGAAGAGAAATTAATTCTAGGGATATTATAATAATTAGTCAAAACTTAGTAATATAATTGATAATTATATGAAATAAATAAGAAAAAATTATTCCTATCAAATTACATGAAGGATAAAAGTGAGAAAATGAATGGAAATTCCCTTGAGAAATGGTTTTTATCCATTGTAAGAGGAATTAAAAAATTAGTCGGTTGTATGTACTAAAACTAATGATAAGGTGTTGACATATGTCGCTACTCATTATGGGATATATTGAAAAAATTAAAAAAATTAAATATTAAATTGATGTGTATAATTTCTAAAATTTCATTAAAGGAAATAAAGAATAGTATATGGATTCATTATAGTGGATTTTAATACCATATTAAAAGAAAAAATAAATCTAATTATTAATTTGAAAGGATGATTTTATTTAATGGTTTAGTTTCAAAATGATGGAGCTATAATTACTATAGGATGTGATAGAACACATATGGATGAAGATTAATTGAATAATACTTAATTTATCTCTATGTATGGTCTACATCCCATTTCATTAAATGTGAGTAACCTATGTGACTCAAGATTGAAACATACATTCAATCATAAGGGATGAAATACTAAGGGAATGTATATATTTTATATATTGGACAGGTGAATAATGATAATAATTTTTAACTAGGGGAAAAAATTAAAACTCTTATCTTCTCATAGTATAATATTAAAATAATATATTACATCAATGAATTATTCACAAAATTCAGTAAAACATAGAAAATATATCAAAATTTTATTCAGTAATGGTTAATCTTAACTTGAAGATAAATATGAACAATGTATATGATGCATGTTCAATGGGGAAGATGGTGTATATACCATATCCTCAAAGGAATAAAAGAGCATAAAATATACTAGATTTGTTCCACAGAATTTTATATAGTCTAATTTGTCATGTGAGAATGACCCACACTTGTCATAGGGTATGTTAAAAGAATATTTTATTATCCTAATACTACTAAAAGGATTACCAAGATCATCTCACATGGTTAACGCCCCATTAGGTTCAATAAGTAATTTCTAATTCACCTAATCTAATTAGTTAATGTGTTTTTATTATTTATTGAAAATAATGGTTTTTTGTTTTAGGAAATTATTCAATGAAACAAAATTTTCAATATCCTGACATGAAGATCCAACACACAATTAGGGTAAAAAAATAAAGGTCTTGATCCTATGGTTGGTCACACAGGTTCTTTCATTATTAATTTTCTTAATTAAATATTATAATTAATTTGAGGAAACATCATTAACAAATTATTTCACTTTGGATTATTATGTGTGTGATTTTAGCATGCCTTCGACACACCAAAGATGACCTCCTCTAATAGTAAAATATGATAACATCTCAATCGACAATTAAATTCCTAAAAGACTCATCTCCATTTTATACCATTTTATCCCTTCAATGAACCCCATATATAACAAATGATGTGTTTTTCTAAGGATAATGGGATATTTAATCAATGAAAAGTAATATAATTGGAAATATTTTCATGGTGTAAAACTACTAAACCCATGGAATAATCTATCATAAACCATAATTATATTTAAAACATATTGAATTGAATAAAAATAATTAAAAATACCTCAATTACCCCTAGGTACAAGCCTTATGTTAGTCACTTTCAACTACAAAGTGAAAAGAGGTCACTATAGAATGATAGAAGAGAGAGAGAATAAGATTATATTTGGTTGAAAAAAGGGATCAAAAAAGAAAAGGAGAAATCTTTCAAAAAAAAATATTCATGTATTACATTGGAAAGTATAAAAAATAACATAATAAAATTAATACTGAAAAATTGATATCTCTATAGTAAACTGAAATGGAATATCTTGGGGAACCGATCGATACTCTTCATTCCACCCCGACCTTTTTTTATAGCCATAAGGGGTTAAATTTTGGATCAATGAATTTCACCCAAAAAATTGAACATGGTATACCCATATAATTACTGAACTAAAAATGTATTATTTTGTAAATTTGTTCAAAAATGTGATATCATTTTTTCCAAAAAATATTTACTTCATCAACAACGTGTAGAATAATTTGTATCCTATATACTACAATTTTTTTTTTACTATTTAAGAATAATATTTGAATTTCCAAATTATGATTTCCCATGAATTTATGGGCTTGATATTTATTGAATATAATGGGGTCATAGTTATGAAAATTGTTCCTCAAATTTTATTTTTATCAATATTTAATATCAACTCCATTGTTCCACCCTTTTATGAGATATAGAAAGAACTTCAAAAATATGTTAATCTATGCACAAATTTTAAGGCGTAAGTTAGATTAATATATTGTGATAGAAGAGTTAAATGAATAACAAGATGTTAATAAGACTAAAGGAGTAATTTTATAAATTAATTTAGATTATAAATAGTTATAGACAAAAAAATAAATTTAAAAAATAGTTAAAATCCAAAATTATGCCATTTTTCAATTGATCTCAAAATGCTTCTAAAAATATAAAATTTGACAATTGAACTTAAAAAAAAAAATTGGTATTAAAATTTTTTAAATTAATGTAAAAATATTTGAAAATATTTTCTATTTCAATTTTACCACACTTATTCCCTTCTTGTCATCAAGCATAATATCTTAACATTAAAAATTAAAGAGAAAAAATGTTATTATTATTCAAATTTCATGGTACTAAAATTTATAAATTATCAATGTAAAATCTAATTTACAAATGTATCATAAAATATAAATTCAATTTCCCATTTTCTAAAGAAATAATTAATTCATGTATTTTAATTTCAATCATTTTAAAATAGTAGAACTTCTCTTCTTATTTATTCAATTACCTCAACTCATTGTCATTAAACATTCCAAATCATGATATACCTCATTTTTCAATCGTTTCTATCATAAGTCATGATAAAATCCAGTGGATTTATGATCATATATTGAATTCATTGTCCATATCCATAGGCTATTAAAGGAACTTTGTTATGCACTTTGTAAAGGAAAAAAGAAATATAAAATCACGAGGAATATCAATAAAGCTTCAAATGACGTTGATGCTTAAGGTTAGCAGGTATAGTTGTTTAAAAATTAATGGTGAAGGATGAGGTTAATTTATATTGTGAATATAATTATATCAAAATTAAAATCTCTATAAAATTATCCCCATCAGATTGTGACAACCCCCACTTTCCCCAAACATAATGTAATTTCATGATCAATGTATAGTATAATCATTGTTTTTTGCATCCTCTTGATTTCTTTCCCTACTTTTATACTTTTTTTCAAATAACCATTTAACATTTTTTCTTTTTAAAAATTTATTATTTAAATAATCTTCTCATCCAAAACTTAACCACATATGACAAAAATCACCAGTCCAATAATGGTAATATTCGGTTTCCCAAATCAAAACACATTTTCCAATTTTTGGTACGTTTTTATCTGTTTATATATTTTTAAAGATGGAGAAAACAATCAAGATTACAACGAATATAATCATTTATCAATCTGCATATTTATCACCCACACACCTTCATAACAATTTATATCATCCCTCACACCATTACTCCATTCACCCCCACGCATCAACTTAAGAATATCATGGAACTACTAAGAGGTGGGTTGGAATGGATAAAAATGGATTGAAACAGGGATAATATCTGACAAGTTCATTCATGGTCTCTACAGGATAAATAAGGATTGATCCAAATGTTGTATTTAAGGATAATGTATTTTCAAATGATGCCTAAATAATTTTAAATGTGTTTTGTCATATTCATAGCTTTGAAAAGTTCAAATTCAAGTTATGTAGTTGACATGTCCTAAGATCACTCAAGCAATATGCTGGAGATAAAATAGGAAGTATATGGTCTATAAATACTCACTTGAATTGGATATTTTTTATTCAATCACTCAAGTCATGGGTAATAATAACAAATCAATTTACATGAATGTTATAAATATAAATTAGGAAAAATTATTGGAAAATTTCATTTACATGAATCAACTAATTCCAATAAATCATGAGTTCTCATTTTAATATACATTATTGAATTTAATCATTTTATTATCCATTTTACCCATTTAATCACACTAAAATTAAAATCTAAAACATGGAATCACTGAATTCTTAAGAAATTCGACTCTCCTAGATAAATTAAGTAAAGCATAAATCTACCCATGGGCATGAAATTTCCAATTTAAACCTAAAAACAACTTGTTGAAAAAAATATAGTGATTTTGAATGATAAAAACTTCAAGTGAATTGCAATTACCATGAATTTTAGTACACTTATTTCAACTATTTGATGGGATAACTTGTTCTATCATAGTCCAAGAAGAGATAATTTGTAACACCCCGAGCTTCCACAATACGTTTCTCATTCAATAATGCAATAGCTTGCATTGTACGCAACTTCGAGTTCTAAAACACTACGACTAATCAAAGTAGCCGTTATGAATAGTAATAACAACTTTTTAAAATTATAGAAATTTTATATTTCAAAATGGAATTCATTTTTGTATTCCTAATATCGAAATTAGCCTATGTTGAATTTTTGGTATTTTTCTGAGAACTTCTAATTTTTTATGAATAGTGAAAAATACTTAAAAATAACTTTTTAAATCAAAATAATTTATAGTGATAAATTATACTATCTAGAGGTTTTAAAGTATAATTAGAATATATTTTTACCATTTTATGCAATGGTGTTCATTAGTATTAAATTAACATTGAAATTGGACATAAACAATTGCCAATCTTTTTATATAAATTGTTTCTTAAAAACACGCTATTTGTTGTGATAGCGGGAATTAATTATAAAATTAATTAATGCAAATTATATGTTTGGAATTTTTTAAAATAGACATCATTTTTGAATTCGGAATATCAATTATAGCGTAGGGTAAAATTTTGGCATTGTTCTGAAAAACTTCAATTTTTGATGAATAGTGAAACCACTAAGTGGTAGTTAAATAACTGATTTTTTCATTTAAATGAAATATTACCACTTCTGTGATTTGATTTTCAAAAATCCGACATACATGGATGTCATTGAGAAGTAAAATGTGGTTCAATGAGATTAAAATAATTTTTTGGTGAATAGTAACTTTTAAGTTCTTAATCGTGATTAGAGGTAATTAGTGTAGTTTAAGGTAAAATTAATGTTTTAATAATATGAGATGAGCATGACACATGTCCTACCCTCATTTTATGTGCCATGACTGACCAATAAAATCCATGGGTCAACTTGGGGACCCCATGGAGCCACTTTAGTTAGAAAATGACATAAATACCTTTTATTTAATGTTAAAGTAAAAAATGACACAAACATGAAATGTTTTACTAAAACAATTTTTACATGGGGTTATACAAGTCATATTTTTTACTATAAATAGTCATTGGAAATATAAAAAGATTTCCTACATCATAGTATTTGTTTTATAATTTTTATACATTAAATAAATTAAATTATTTATGACGTCATTATGATGCAGTGATGACCTCATTATTTAACGATTTTAATAAAATGAAAAGATAATGTACAATCCAAGGCTTACACTTGTCCAAAACTATTGTATGGGTAGATTTAGAACCCTTATCATCTTACCCACGAATTATATAAGTTTGGGACCTTTAGAATCCGATAAAAGAATTGTATAATAATGTACAATTTCCTTACTTTCCAAGAGTGCCCCTCCTCTCCTCTTATAAAAGGCCCCCACCTCTACCACCTCATTCACACATTCAAGCCTTTTGGTTCAGCCAAACTCTGCCCAAATACTCTACCAACTTCTCTCCCTTCATCCTAGAAGCTTTACATTAGTCAGAAATCAATCCTAAGGAGTCCTTTTGATCAAATCAAAAGGAAGAACCCGAAGAAGAGGTAACGTTTTCATCACCCTCTTTCAAGTTTCTTTCTTCTTCCACTCCCTCTTTGTTTATTATTTCAATTATAAAATTATAACTCCAGTATATTCTATATACTTTGATGTTATTATAAATATGGAACAACCATATTTAGTATTCTACCCATCATTTGAATGACATGTCACCATACGTGCGTACGTACGGCTTACCGTCTCCACGTCGTGGTGTAATTGTTATTCAATATATTATTATTTAGATGGGTATAATAATGATATGTAATTCATTTAAATAATAAATATAACATGATAATAATTCTGTATATATGATATACTATCCAATTATATATTATTTTAATATCAAAATAATGATATTATCGCTCGTGCGTACGTACGAACTACCGTCTCCACGAACACGATTAGATTCATTCTCCATCGTATCCATTCAAGTATAATTATCATTTGATGATTTAAAAATAATGTTTAAGGACATGATATCATTCTGGATATGAATAAGATACAACCTATCCATGAGAAACACGACATAGGTAACAAAACATATAAAATAAAACGAGTAGGTTAACACCCCAAACAACGATAATTCTAAGATATTGTTAACAAAGCAATGTTAAAAGATCATATATGATATCATATGAATGAATATGATTCTTGTATAATTTAATAACAATTATTTAACCATTATTTAGGAGGATAACCTACCCCAACCAAGGAAAAGTACAAGGTAAGGGTTTACTTCACAACCTCTTCATTATCCAAGGTTGTTTATAAATAATTATCTACTGGGACCTCGTTATCATCCACATCCATGTTTCTTAAAAATGTCTTTCAAAACATTTTTAATATTAAATGGAAAATGGGTTAAAGTAATTTATACCCTTATACGTTTTTGAAAGTAATCTTACCGTCGTATTCCAAACAATGTACTTTTTGACCTTTTTGACAAATTTAGGGTAAGAATGTTTTTTTTACTTATACGGCGGGTGCGGCTATTTTACGCCATTATAACTTTGTCGAAGCTTTCCTTACAAGCTTATAAGAATATTTTCAAAGTAAATGTATTATTTTATAATTATGGGACTTTTAAATGATTTCAAAAAAGAGAGGTATTTCTCTCAAATAGCTTTGATTTCATCCATGTCAACATCCTTTGATGGGTTTTATGTTTAATTGAAATTGATTTGTGATACAAAACTTCCATTGAACATTTTGTGAAATATTTGACTATGGATGTGTTATTTTTATACCATCCATAGTTTATGGAGAAATTGTTGACATTTCGTATTCTAGTTTTAATACGAATATTTATGTTATGTTTAAACCTATTCATATAAGGAATGTATTGGACTTAACAAGTGACGGGTGGAGCCTGTTATAGCTCTTCGATGCATCGGTAGGTCTCATGAGACAACTAGATGTGGAATTGGACAAGGCACTTTCCCAATTTGATTTATGGTTTTGGCCGAGGCTTTAATCATTTTAGACGTCTTGGCCGAGGCCTTGACAAAATGTTTCAGAATGTCTGGCATTATACATTCCCTCATTATGAAAGTGGTTATTGATATTTCATGTGATTATTCGTCTAGTAGAATATCCATGTGAGTAAGTAATGGAATTATTTTATTTTACTTTTTCCATATTATGCTGAAGTTCAAGTTCAATAAGGCTTTTGTTTTAGTTATACATTGCCTTAAATGCTTATGTTTTCTTATGAAAGTTTCCGCTATATTGTTATCCTTACTGATCATTTGAGCTCACCCCTTTCAATGTTTTATATTTCCCAGAATGTGAAGAAGTGTATTATGACTGAATTGCAAGAATAATCATTGAGGATATGAGTGTGGACTAGGGAGACCATGTTATTGTAGTTTTCATTTTTATGATGTAATGTAATGTTTACAAATGTATCTAGTGTTTCCAAGGCTACTAAACTAATCAGTCTTTCGAGACATGATCTTTGGCGATCATGCCAATGTTATGTAATAATGCACCGACTCTAGGTAACTGGGGTCGGGGCGTTACAGTTGGTATCAGAGGATGTTTAGTACAAACCTTGGAAGCTCGATTTAGACAAACTCTGATTAGAGCACATAGACCTAAGATGAACTTTGAGGATTAGTATCGAAGAACTTCCTAAAATTTTGGTATTGTAGAGATTCTGTGAGTTTTCTGAGCAATACATCCCTGTCTGGATACGAGCAGGTAGAGGCGGCTCTGGCACAGATGTACCTAGGGGTAAAACCCAAGAACACCGCTTTGAGCTAGACTCGAACGGGAACTAGTGCACGACAACGGGCCTTGCTGCACTCTTGGTTATGACACTCCCGGGGGATATGCTTAGGATAATTCCCATTTTCTTTACAAACAACTATGAAGGGTTACGAGTATATACTTCCTCAAAGAAAACATTTCTATGATTATGGATTATATCCATAAATAGTTCAATTTATGTAAAGTGTTTTACAAATATGGAATTATGTATTTTAATTCACAAACTAATCTATTTTATGCCATTTTTTAGAAATGGCGCATAGTGGAAGGAATGGAAACCCTATCAATGCACGCACTCCGTGTAGGGATTTCCCTCCTGCTCAAGATAATTATTGTGGATCTGGAGATACAACTGGTGCTGATCAACTTATTACCATACTGGGACAACTCACTCAGGTTATGAATAATAATCTTACTCGTATGGAGAACCCTAATCCGCAACGTGGAGGATCAATGCTAGACCGTTTCATGAGGCAACAACCACCAACCTTCAATGGGAGTACAAATCCTATAGTAGCTGAGCAATGGATAAATTCCTTAGAGAAAATATTCCATGTCGTGGGGAGTAGTAAAAGGGAGAAAGTTGTCATGGTAGTTTACCACCTCACTGGAGATTCCGATCAATGGTGGTCACTAATTCAAAACACAAAGGAAGATGATGAATTAACAAACATGGAATTGCAGGAGTTCAAAGAGCTGTTCATAGAAAAATACTTTCCTCGAGACCATCAAGCGGATATGGAAAGGCAATTTCTGAGTCTGAGGCAGAAGGAGGATGCGAATGTCGCAAAGTATGAGGCTAACTTTACAAGGTTAGCGAGGTATGCTGCAGATTACATACGTATCCCAAGAAGTAAGACTGATCATTTCTTTGATGGGTTAAAACCATTTCTCCGTAGAGCTTTAGTATCACAATCTTTCTCAACATATGAAGATATTGTCTCATGTGCTATCAAGACAGAAAAAGAAATTATCTAAGTCTTATGACAACAAAGTAATGCAAGAGAAGAAGAGAACGGTGGAATAAGAGACAGATAAAGGGAAAAAGGGAAAGAAGGGTTTTCCATTATGTGATAATTGTGGGAAGAATCACCCAGGTACTTGCCTAAAAGGAATGAGAGTTTGTTATAAATGTGGAGAAAAAGGTCACCAGGCGCGTGATTGCAAGGGAAAGAAAGAGGCTATCAATGTTGAATGCTACAATTGTAGGGAAATGGGGTATTATGCAAATGAATGTCCTAAGCATCAGGGAAACTTACCTCAGAAAAGGCCAATGGATCAAGGACAATCTTATGGTGTTACTACAGTTGAAGCGGAATAATTAATGTATTGGTGCTTTTGGACTCATGGATTATATTCTGGTTATTAGAATAATGTGATATATATTTAAAGATTGTACTGCAATACTTGTCGTTTCAGTAAGGTTTTAATATGATGAAGGTAATCATATTTTTAGTATGTGACAATAAGAGAAACTTTACTTTGTTTGGGGAATCTGATAAATTGATTTTGGAATTAAGAGACCTTTTAGAGAAAGTCTGGACAGAGGTATTTTGGATAACTATAATGGTTGGAGTGGATTAAGTTGATCTTTGGATTGTATTGTTTAAGGTTAAAAAATTTATGAAGATTATTTTTGGAATATTATACTACTATATTTTTAGGAAAAGGACAACCTGTAGGGTGGGGCATAACCCGTCACGTCGGACAAAGCTGCAGGAATCGAACCCACAACCATAGTGCGACAGGCCTTTATTTCCTACCACTAGCCTACAGGAAGTCCCTAGTTATTACAAAATAATTTTACTAATCTAAATGGTATGTGTTAACATTTGGACCCTTATACAATTAGGATAAGTATAATATTTTTGAGTTCTATTATCTTTTTGAGTGAAAGATGAGTTGAAGGTTGAAACTATAATTGTCAAGCATAAATATATATATACCTATCTCTTATTCAATGAATAAATTAATTCTAAAACTTTAGTAAAGGGATATTAAAACAAAAAAATGTGTTATCCTAATACCTTATGTCTTATTGAACTGATGATATTTTAAATCAACATATATTGAAGGCTTTGAGGCCCTCAATTTGACAGTTGATTGTGATTGATGACCTCAATCACTCCCTACAAATATTTACGTTTTTCCTCCAATTATATGTCTCTAATTTCCACCAATGTTCTCCTAATCGATATCATAATTGGGTGGTGACTTTTTCATTTCCCTTTCCCTCTTATTAAGGCAAAATTTTATTAATCTTATTTCCGTTGTGGGTTTTCCACAAAGGTATTTTATATTTTCAACCTTTTATTTTCCAAGAAAAATTTCAAATTGCGAGGACGCAATTTATTTGAGGAGGGGAGAATGTAACACCCCGAGCTTCCACAATACGCTTCTCATTCAATAATGCAATAGCTTGTATTGTACGCAACTTCGAGTTCTAAAACACCGCGACTAATTAATGTAGCCGTTATGAATAGTAATAACCACTTTTTAAAATTATAGAAATTTTATATTTCAAAATGGAATTCATTTTTGTATTCCTAATATCGAAATTAGCCTATGTTGAATTTTTGGTATTTTTCTGAGAACTTCTAATTTTTTATGAATAGTGAAAAATACTAAAAAATAACTTTTTTAATCAAAATAATTTATAGTGATAAATTATATTATTTAGTGGTTTTAAAGTATAATTAGAATATATTTTTACCATTTTATTCAATGGTGGTTATTATAATTAATTTAACATTGAAATTGGACATAAACAATTGCCAATCTTTTGATATAAATTGTTTCTTAAAAACATGTTATTTGTTGTGACAGCGGGAATTAATTATAAAATTAATTAATTAAACTTATATGTTTGGAATTTTGTAAAATAGACATCATTTTTGAATTTGGAATATCAATTATAGCTTCGGGTGAAATTTTGGCATTGTTCTGAAAAACTTCAATTTTTGATGAATAGTTAAACCACTAAGTGGTAGTTAAATAACTGATTTTTCGTTTAAAGGAAATATTACCACTTCTGTGATTTGATTTTCAAAAATCCGACATATATGGTTGTCATTAAGAAGTAAAATGTGGTTCAATGAGATTAAAATAATTTTTGGTGAATAGTAACTTTTAAGTTCTTAATCACGATTAGAGGTAAGTAGTGTAGTTTAAGGTAAAAATAATTTTTTAATAATATGAGATGAGATTGAAACATGTCCTACCCTAATTGGATGTTCCATGGCCGACCGAGAAAATCCATGGGTCAACTTGGGGACCCCATGGAGCCACTTTAGTTAGAAAATGACATAAATACCTTTTATTTAATGTTAAAGTAAAAAATGACACAAACATGAAATGTTTTACTAAAACAATTTTTACATGGGGTTATACAAGTCATATTTTTGTATATAAATAGTCATTGGAACTCTAAAAAGATTTCCTACATCATAGTAGTTTTTTTATAATTTTTAGACATTAAATAAATTAAATTATTTATGACATCATTATGATGCAGCGATGACCTCATTATTTAACGATTTTAATAAAATGAAAAGATAATGTAAAATCCAAGGCTTAAACTTGTCCAAAGACTATTGGATGGGTAGATTTAGAACCCTTATCACCTTATCCACGAATTATATAAGTTTGGGACCTTTAGAATCCGAAAAAATCATTGTATAATAATGTATAAGTTTCTTACTTTCCAAGAGTGCCCCTCCTCTCCTCTTATAAAAGGCCCCCACCTCTACCACCTCATTCACACTTTCAAGCCTTTTGGTTCGGCCAAACTCTGCCCAAATACTCTCCCAACTTCTCTCCCTTCATCCTATAAGCTTTACTTTAGTCAGAAAGTCATCCTAAGGAGTCCTTTTGATCAAATCAAAAGGAAGAACCCGAAGAAGAGGTAACATTTTCATCACCCTCTTTCAAGTTTCTTTCTTCTTCCACTCCCTCTTTGTTTATTATTTCAATTATAAATTTATAACTCCAGTATCTTCTATATACTGTGATGTTATTATAAATATGGAACAACCATATTCATTATTCTACACATCATTTGAATGACATGTCACCATACGCGCGTACGTACGGCTTACAGTCTCCACGTCGTGGTGTAATTGTTATTCAATATATTATTATTTAGATGGGTATATTAATGATATGTAATTCATGTAAATAATAAATATAACATGATAATAATTCTGTATATATGATATACTATCCAATTATATATTATTTTAATATCAAAATAATGATATTGTCGCTCGTGCGTACGTACGGACTACCGTCTCCACGAACGTGATGAGATTCATTCTCCGTCGTATCCATTCAAGTATAATTATCATTTGATGATTTGAAAATAATGTTTAAGGACATGATATCATTCTGGATATGAATAAGATACAACCTATCCATGAAAAACACGACTTACGCAACAAAACATATAAAAGAAAACGAGTAAGTTAACACCCGAAACAACGATAAATCGAAGATATTGTTAACAAAGCAATGTTAAAAGATCATATATGATATCATATGAATGTATATGATTCTTATATAATTTAATAAAAATTATTTCACCATTATACAGGAGGTTAACCTACCCCAACCAAGGAAAAGTACAAGGTAAGGGTTTACTTCACAACCTCTTCATTATCCAAGGTTGTTTATACATAATTATCTACTGGGACCTCGTTATCATCCACATACATGTTTCTTAAAAATGTCTTTCAAAACATTTTTAATATTGACAACAAATACAAAGGGGGAGATTGAAGTGCATTGTGTTGCATTTGTTGTCAATGAGGCATGAAGTTGTCTTGGAATGAATGGATGTCAGGGAATGTCAAGATGTGAATGACAAAGGTTGTGATGGTGTTGGTGAGGAAGGGAGAATGGCCATGGTACTAAGATGCATGTCACTTAGGAGATTCACTAAGTGGTATTGGAAATTGTGGTTGCAACATTCTCCATATAAATCAGATGATTGTTGAGCTGTTCTTAAAGTTCCAAGAACTTGTATCCAGTGATCCTTAAAAATGTCTTTCAAAACATTTTTAATATTAAATTGAAGTGCCCAGATCAGTGTGAATCACTGAGAGGGGGAGGGGGTGAATCAGTGATCCTTTAAAACTTTTTTACTAATTGATTCTTAATCAATTAAACCTCTATGGCTGGTTAAAGCCTCGATCCACTCTTCTTGTATCTCTCACCTTTCCACGAATGATGCAGTAAATGTAAAGGCACTGGACACAAGGATTTACAAGGTTCGGCACCAAAGGCCTACATCCTTGCCATGCTCTCTCAGCATGGATTCTCCCATTATAATCGGTTAGTATTACAATGGTCGATACAGAGTCCCACTGTATCTCTCCTGAGTCCCACAGGAGGGTCTTTATACTGCGTCCCACAGTGTTACCAGAGTCCCACTGGCCTGCTCCAGAATCCCACTGAAGACTTCTTCTCCCTGAGTCCCACAGGGTCTTCTCTTGGCTCCTCGAGTCGCACGAGTAGCTCTTCTTCACTTTAAGGTCTTCAAGTATCTTCAGCAGTTTGGGATAAAGACTGCTGGCCTTGCTCTGTACCTCTGATCACTTGTGATGATCAGGATCTTCTCAATCTACTGAAAACTCAGGCAACCAATCTCTTTAACTTCAGTCTGGCTCAGTCTCAGTTCACTTCAACATCATGCACTGATTGCATGGGAACTCTTCAAGATCTTCAAGTCTTGGACTCCTCAGATGCACACCACTGATTTAGCACTGTTCACGTGTGCACGTGCATGCATGCATGCATGCACTTTTCCTTTCCTCTTCTTGGTGCAGTAGACCCACAAAGGGTGTAGTATCTTTAAGCACACACCACCTTCTCACTTCTTCACACACTTTATTCTCTTTTGATTACACACATAAATGTGTGTTATACACTAGTGTGAGTCTTCCACTTCTTTCTTCTTCTAAGTGTGTTTACTTTTAGTTCACACACCTAGGTTCGGCCACTTCATTAATTTGCACACAATTATTTCACTTTAGCACACACATGAGTTGGCCTCCTCCTCTTCTTGTTGCACACACACACTTTAGTGTTCTTTTAATTTGTTCTTCGAAGTGTGCACACACAAGTTCACAGCCTTCTTCATATACTTAGACACACACACACAACTTAGGTGTGGTCTTCTTGTTTTGCACATACACTACCCGTAGGTGTGTCTTTGGCCTTCACCCTTCTTCTTGCACATAAATGGCTACGGCCTCTTTCTCCTTTTTACACACACACTGCCCACGATGGTTCTTCAATTTGGCACACACACAAGGGCTACGGCCACTTGTTTAAAGGCCTCGGGTAGTTCTCTTCTCCTTTTACCACACACACGAGGCACGGCCTCGGCCTTCTTTGGCACACACACAATGTGTGTAGAACACAACCCGAATCTCCCTGTCTCAAATTAAGGTGCGCAAGGGGTGCGGCCAATCTTCCTCAACACTGGCGCAAGTCCTTGCAAGGGGTAGTCGCGCAAGGTGCATGAGCACAGGGGCGCGCAAGCTCCTCCTGCCGCGGGGCGCGCAAGTGCAACACCCGCGGGGCTTCAACCGTGGGCGCGCAAGATGTTGTGGCCACGGGTTCTTCCTGCCGCTCAAAGGGAAGGCGCGCAGGGATCTCTCCCTTTCTTCTTTTGTGCAAGTATGCACAAAAGGAACACTACGGAGCTAATGGGAGCTCCGGGCTTCTGCCGCGCAAGTGATGCGCGCAGTAATTCTTCGCGAGGCACACGGTGCTTCTCACGGGACTCCTCAAATATTCAGAATATCAGCAGCTTAATGAGAGCCTCGGGCTCTCCTTATATAGGCAGACGAATGCCTTTGATCATCCGCGTGTTAAATCTTGAAATCCCGAGATCTTCGGATCTTTAAAAACTTTCCAAATATTTATTTTGCTCCTCTGTTTCACGCGGGTTCTCTCTTTTATTTTTCCTCACGTGCATGCGATTTATAACGCATGCACGGCCTCTGTTGAAGCCTAATTCATGCAAAGGCACGAACTCACTGAAGCCTCGGCACCTTCGGTTTGCCTCGGCCGAACATCAGATTCTCCATTTCGTGCATGCAGGCCCATTTTATTGCATGGATGTATTCAGTGTGCTTAGACGATCCCAATGGACACTTCGGTTTGATCGGAGGTGGCCGGATACTCAAATTCTGTCGTCGGGAGGCACTGGTTCAGCGGCGGCTTCGCGGGAGGCTTCGGCTCGAGCTCGAGGTGGAAGACGAGCCGGGAGCCGTTGGATCGTGATGCGCGACGGCCAGGATTTGATCATTGCCGCGGAGATGAATCGTGCGGCGTGGATCGAGCGCGCGATGAGACGGACGGCCAGGATTCGCTCCGGGTGAAAAATGCGCGTCCCACATCGAATTCTCTCACGGAATTTCCGCGGTTTATTACCCTGCCGCTGCCGCCATATGCTCAGTTGAACTTCTCCCTCCACGGTGCCGCCCCGCACCGTGTTCTCCCTGCGGGCGCGCTCTGCGCCCACTCTCTGCTCCTGCGGGCGCGCTCCTAGCGCCCACTATGCACACACCGGGTGCGCGGGCTTCACCACCGCGTGCCCTGCGCTCCTCCGGGCGTGCCCCAGCGCCTCTGTGGTGTCTGCGGGTGCGCCCCTGCCGCCCTGAGCTCGCCCCATGGGTTCCCCCTTGGGCGTGGCGCCTTAGGCCCACATGAGCCTTGGGGTTGAACCCACAAGGTGCTCACGGGCTGGCCATATTTTTTTGGCTAAGTCTAGAATAAGACTTTGTCAAAAACAAAGTCCTCCATGAGTATAAGCCAAATGCCAAGCCATTCCAAGCCTTCTTCCTCTTCTCCATTTCTTCCATTTCTTCATTTCTTCTTCATAAGAATTCTTCCAATCTCCTCAACATATATTCATTACTTAGGAGTGAATTCTTTGAAGGTTCTCCATCAACCGAAGCTCCTGAATCAAATAATTCTTCAATGTTCTTCAATGATCCAATTAGAGGTCAAGTAGGATCACATTCACATTGTCATGCACTAAGGATCAGTACATGTTCTTCTTCAGCTCACTTCATCCACTTAGAAGTTGTGGATGGCTCTCTTCATCTCTTCATGCATTGTGAAGACAATGCATGGTCTTCTAGAATTGTTGTAACATTGTATCCAGTTGATACAAGTTCTTGGAACTTTAAGAACAGCTCAACAATCGTCTGATTTATATGGAGAATGTTGCAACCACAATTTCAAATACCACTTAGTGAATCTCCTAAGTGACATGCATCTTAGTACCATGGCCATTCTCCCTTCCTCACCAACACCATCACAACCTTTGTCATTCACATCTTGACATTCCCTGACTTCCATTCATTCCAAGACAACTTCATGCCTCATTGACAACAAATGCAACACAATGCACTTCAATCTCCCCCTTTGTATTTGTTGTCAATACACTCCTTCAGCACATATGAATGGGTCAATATGTGTGCCAATATTTTCTCCCCCTTATTGGCAATCAAATGCAAAGGTGTGGTGTGGTTCTCTTTCAAAAATCTCTTCCTCCCTTTGAAAAGTATTTTCTTGAAAAACACTGAGAGAGGGATGATGCCACATGTTCTTCTTTAGAAAAGAACCTTTAGTAAATCAACTCTAAGTCTACTTGGGCTAACCCGGTGTAGAAAACAAGAGTGATATAACCAAGGAATTCAAATCTATCCATAATTCTCTACACATGTGAGATCATGCTTAGGGGTTTGAAATTTTTTCAGATATTCAATGAATTGCTAAATCCTGCACATGCTTCACAACACATTAGAATGTTCAGGTGCAAAGATAAAGCTCCCCCTTTCATCCATTTGTCTTCAATCCATACTCCCCCTTAATTGACAAGATAAACTCAATTAAGAAACAAGGGATTAAAGTATGATTGGATTACCTTCACTTTTCTCAAGATGATATTAGATCCCAAAATATCATCTTCTCCAGATTGGCTCCCCCTCAAGGGGTGCACAAGATTCTTTCCAAACCATCCTCTAGTTGAGAATGATCATCATCTTCAATTCCTTGCATTGTTAGCACATGTAAATACCAATGTATAAGGGAATAAGATGGAACCTCCTTGGTTCATCAATGTGAACAACAAGGTTGAGAAGATTCTCTCAACCGAGATGTCCCATTTTCACCAATCTTCACACTTGCACATTTGATCTTCTTTGATGTTTGTGCTAGTGTGGATCTCGACATATCTTCATGTGAAATATTCTTCTTCACTTTTGTCTTAGCAATTGCCAGAACTTCATCTTCAGCTCTTTGTAGATCTTTGGCAAGTTGCAACTGATTTGGCCATATGACTAGTAAGTCACTTGGAAGTGTGGCCTCAGTTCTGGATATTCCACATGGTTCTTTTGATGCTGTCAAGCTACCTTTCTTAGGCAACTTGTTTTCAATCAATCCCTTCTTCTTCTGGATTGATTGTCTTTTAGAGTTCAGTCTGCTTCTATTTAGTTTCATGGCTTCTTTACAAAGGTCCATGATGTGTCCTTTCTTTCCACAGTAGAAGCATGTTTTCTTGGTGGTCCTACTGGATGCATCACCCTTCTTGGACTCAGACTCCAAGGACTTCTCTTTATTTCTCAAGCACTTCTTGGGAGAATTTTCTACTTTCTTCTTGCTTCCCAATGAATCTTTTTGAGCCAGGTTCTGTGATCTTTTCTTCTTTTGAGCTCTGGATATAGTTGGAGACTGACATGTATCTTTTTGATGCCCACTTTTGCAATCATCCCAGATGTTGTCAAGTAATCCAAATCTATTTGCAGTAAACAGATGTCTCTGGACCTGTGGATGTTGCTTCTTTCCTTCTGGCTTGCTCCCCCTTGGCATGGGCTTCCTCTGTGCTTTGGCATTCAGTGGATTGTACCAAAAATCCTTTGCACAATGCCCATACTTGTTACAACACCAACACTGACCCACAAATCTAGACCTCTTCTGTCCTTTTGATTGTTGGGTACTTTTCTTGACTTGCTGTGTTGTTTCAGGAGAGCTCTGCTTCTTCATTTTCTTCATCCATACTTGTTTGGAATTATTTTTCCATCCTGCACTTTTTGTGGAAACACAATTAGAAGCATCAGTACAAGATGGTATGGATGGTACCTTCTTTCTAGAAGATGTTGCACTTTTATTAGAGGATGTATTTCTCTTAGAATCATCCTGCTCAAAGCATACTTGAGTAGCAACATGTCTTCTTTCAGCTGTCTGGGAGGCTTGGGCTTTGGGTGATTGCTGATTTTTCAATATCACCTCCAGTTCTAAGCATTTCATATTGAGGGAGTTCTTCTCATCCTCAATAGTTCTTAGCCTTCCTTCCCAATTCTGTTTGAGGTGTTCCATCTGGTCATCATGCACCTTCTTTAATTCAAGCAATGAATTGTCAAGCTCCTTCACCCTTTTGACTTTGTCTTCTAGTTGAGCATCTTTGACAACCATTGACACTTTGTGCCTCTTTTCCAGTGCATGGAAAACTTCTTTGACCACAGTCTTAAAGAATTCTTTCTCAGAAAGGCTTCTTTGCAATTCTTCAGTAGTGTCTTCATATCTTTCATTGCAAAGAGATACTGTTTCATCTTTGGCATTTACCAGCTTTCTGAGAGTGTTGGTTATGCCAACCCTTTTAGCCAATTGATCTTCCATTGCATTGGCTTCTTCTTCTAACTGTGATTTTTCTTCATGAAGATCATGGATGCCTGTAGCTATACACTTTGCCACTTCCATGGGAACTGTCTTCTGAAGATATTTCAGTGCACTCTGAAGATCATTCATTGTTTCAACTTCATCACAGCTAGGACATGCTTTCTTCATCTTCTTGGCCTGTTTCTTCTTTCTGTTTTTCTGAGTCTTGGCAGATATCTCCATTTGAGGCTGGTTGATCGTTTCCTCAAATCTGCACTTCATAAAGACTCCCTTGGATCTTTTAGAGGTAACCTCCCTCTGATACCAATTGAAGTGCCCAGATCAGTGTGAATCACTGAGAGGGGGAGGGGGTGAATCAGTGATCCTTTAAAACTTTTTTACTAATTGATTCTTAATAAATTAAACCTCTATGGCTGGTTAAAGCCTCGATCCACTCTTCTTGTATCTCTCACCTTTCCACGAATGATGCAGTAAATGTAAAGGCACTGGACACAAGGATTTACAAGGTTCGGCACCAAATGCCTACATCCTTGCCATGCTCTCTCAGCATGGATTCTCCCATTATAATCGGTTAGTATTACAATGGTCGATACAGAGTCCCACTGTATCTCTCCTGAGTCCCACAGGAGGGTCTTTATACTGCGTCCCACAGTGTTACTAGAGTCCCACTGGCCTGCTCCAGAATCCCACTGAAGACTTCTTCTCCCTGAGTCCCACAGGGTCTTCTCTTGGCTCCTCGAGTCGCACGAGTAGCTCTTCTTCACTTTAAGGTCTTCAAGTATCTTCAGCATTTTGGGATAAAGACTGCTGGCCTTGCTCTGTACCTCTGATCACTTGTGATGATCAGGATCTTCTCATTCTACTGAAAACTCAGACAACCAATCTCTTTAACTTCAGTCTGGCTCAGTCTCAGTTCACTTCAACATCATGCACTGAGTGCATGGCAACTCTTCAAGATCTTCAAGTCTTGGACTCCTCAGATGCACACCACTGATTTAGCACTGTTCACGTGTGCACGTGCATGCATGCATGCATGCACTTTTCCTTTCCTCTTCTTGGTGCAGTAGACCCACAAAGGGTGTAGTATCTTTAAGCACACACCACCTTCTCACTTCTTCACACACTTTATTCTCTTTTGATTACACACATAAATGTGTGTTATACACTAGTGTGAGTCTTCCACTTCTTTCTTCTTCTAAGTGTGTTTACTTTTAGTGCACACACCTAGGTTCGGCCACTTCTTTAATTTGCACACAATTATTTCACTTTAGCACACACATGAGTTGGCCTCCTCCTCTTCTTGTTGCACACACACACTTTAGTGTTCTTTTAATTTGTTCTTCGAAGTGTGCACACACAAGGTCACAGCCTTCTTCATATACTTAGACACACACACACAACTTAGGTGTGGTCTTCTTGTTTTGCACATACACTACCCGTAGGTGTGTCTTTGGCCTTCACCCTTCTTCTTGCACATAAATGGCTACGGACTCTTTCTCCTTTTTACACACACACTGCCCACGGTGGTTCTTCAATTTGGCACACACACAAGGGCTACGACCACTTGTTTAAAGGCCTCGGGTAGTTCTCTTCTCCTTTTACCACACACACGAGGCACGGCCTCGGCCTTCTTTGGCACACACACAATGTGTGTAGAACACAACCCGAATCTCCCTGTCTCAAATTAAGGTGCGCAAGGGGTGCGGCCAATCTTCCTCAACACTGGCGCAAGTCCTTGCAAGGGGCAGTCGCGCAAGGTGCATGAGCACAGGGGCGCGCAAGCTCCTCCTGCCGCGGGGCGCGCAAGTGCAACACCCGCGGGGCTTCAACCGTGGGCGCGCAAGATGTTGCGGCCACGGGTTCTTCCTGCCGCGCAAAGGGAAGGCGCGCAAGGATCTCTCCCTTTCTTCTTTTGTGCAAGTATGCACAAAAGGAACACTACGGAGCTAATGGGAGCTCCGGGCTTCTGCCGCGCAAGTGATGCGCGCAGTAATTCTTCGCGAGGCACAGGGTGCTTCTCACGGGACTCCTCAAATATTCAGAATATCAGCAGCTTAATGAGAGCCTCGGTCTCTCCTTATATAGGCAGACGAATTCCTTTGATCATCCGCGTGTTAAATCTTGAAATCCCGAGATCTTCGGATCTTTAAAAACTTTCCAAATCTTTATTTTTCTCCTCTGTTTCACGCGGGTTCTCTCTTTTATTTTTCCTCACGTGCATGCGATTTATAACGCATGCACGGCCTCTGTTGACGCCTAATTCATGCAAAGGCACGAACTCACTGAAGCCTCGGCACCTTCGGTTTGCCTCGGCCGAACATCAGATTCTCCATTTCGTGCATGCAGGCCCATTTTATTGCATGGATGTATTCAGTGTGCTTAGACGATCCCAATGGACACTTCGGTTTGATCGGAGGTGGCCGGATACTCAAATTCTGTCGTCGGGAGGCACTGGTTCAGCGGCGGCTTCGCGGGAGGCTTCGGCTCGAGCTCGAGGTGGAAGACGAGCCGGGAGCCGTTGGATCGTGATGCGCGATGGCCATGATTTGATCATTGCCGCGGAGATGAATCGTGCGGCGTGGATCGAGCGCGCGATGAGACGGACGGCCAGGATTCGCTCCGGGTGAAAAATGCGCGTCCCACATCGAATTCTCTCGCGGAATTTCCGCGGTTTATTACCCTGCCACTGCCGCCATATGCTCAGTTGAACTTCTCCCTCCACGGTGCCGCCCCGCACCGTGTTCTCCCTGCGGGCACGCTCTGCGCCCACTCTCTGCTCCTGCGGGCGCGCTCCTAGCGCCCACTATGCACACACCGGGTGCGCGGGCTTCACCACCGCGTGCCCTGCGCTCCTCCGGGCGTGCCCCAGCGCCTCTGTGGTGTCTGCGGGTGCGCCCCTGCCGCCCTGAGCTCGCCCCATGGGTTCCCCCTTGGGCGTGGCGCCTTAGGCCCACATGAGCCTTGGGGTTGAACCCCCAAGGTGCTCACGGGCTGGCCATATTTTTTGGCTAAGTCTAGAATAAGACTTTGTCAAAAACAAAGTCCTCCATGAGTATAAGCCAAATGCCAAGCCATTCCAAGCCTTCTTCCTCTTCTCCATTTCTTCCATTTCTTCATTTCTTCTTCATAAGAATTCTTCCAATCTCCTCAACATATATTCATTACTTAGGAGTGAATTCTTTGAAGGTTCTCCATCAACCGAAGCTCCTGAATCAGATAATTCTTCAATGTTCTTCAATGATCCAATTAGAGGTCAAGTTGGATCACATTCACATTGTCATGCACTAAGGATCAGTACATGTTCTTCTTCAGCTCACTTCATCCACTTAGAAGTTGTGGATGGCTCTCTTCATCTCTTCATGCATTGTGAAGACAATGCATGGTCTTCTAGAATTGTTGTAACATTGTATCCAGTTGATACAAGTTCTTGGAACTTTAAGAACATCTCAACAATCGTCTGATTTATATGGAGAATGTTGCAACCACAATTTCCAATACCACTTAGTGAATCTCCTAAGTGACATGCATCTTAGTACCATGGCCATTCTCCCTTCCTCACCAACACCATCACAACCTTTGTCATTCACATCTTGACATTCCCTGACTTCCATTCATTCCAAGACAACATCATGCCTCATTGACAACAAATGCAACACAATGCACTTCATAAATGGAAAATGGGTTAAAGTCATTTATACCCTTATACGTTTTTGAAAGGAATCTTACCGTCGTATTCCAAACAATGTACTTTTTGACATTTTTGACAAATTTAAGGTAAGAATGTTTTTTAACTTATACGGTGGGTGCCGATATTTTCCGCCATTATAACTTCGTCGAAGCTTCCCTTACAAGCTTATAAGAATATTTTCAAAGTAAATTTATTATTTTATAATTATGGGAATTTTAAATGATTTCAAAAAAGAGTGATATTTCTCTCAAATGGCTTTGATTTCATCCATGTCAACATCCTTTGATGGTTTTTAAGTTTAATTGAAATTGATTTGTGATACAAAACTTCCATTGAATATTTTGTGAAATATTTGACTGTGGATGTGTTATTTTTATACCATCCATAGTTTATGGAGAAATATATGACATTTCGTATGCTAGTTTTAATACGAATATTTATGTTATGTTTAAACCTATTCATATGAGGAATGTATTGGACTTAATAAGTGATGGGTGGAGCCCGCTATAGCTCCTCGATGCATCGGTAGGTCTCATGAGACAACTAGATGTGGAATTGGCCGAGGCCCTTTCCCAATTTGATTTATGGTTTTGGCCGAGGCCTTAATCATTTTAGACGTCTTGGCCGAGGCCTTGAAAAAATGTTTCAGAATGTCTGGCATTATACATTCCCTCATTATGAAAGTGGTTAGTGATATTTCATGTGATTATTCGTCTAGTAGAATATCCATGTGAGTATATAATGACATTATTTTATTTTACTTTTTCCATATTATGCTGAAGTTTAAGTTCAATAAGGCTTTTGTTTTAGTTATACATTGCCTTAAATGCTTATGTTTTCTTATGAAAGATTCCGCTATATTGTTATCCTTACTGAGCATTTGAGCTCACCCCTTTCAATGTTTTATTTTTCCTAGGATGTGAAGAAGTGTATTATGACTGACTTGCAATAATATTCAGTGAGGATATGAGTGTGGACTAGGGATACCATGTTATTTTAGTTTTCATTTTTATGATGTAATGTAATGTTTACGAATGTATCTCGTGTTTCCAAGGCTACTAAACTAATCGGTCTTTAGAGACTTGATCTTTTGTGATCATGCCAATGTTATGTAATAATGCACTGACTCTAGGTAAATGGGGTCGGGGCGTTACATAATTACTCAATTAAGCACAAGTATCATGTCATTTAAGCTCGAAAGGACAAAATGGAGTGTGAATTTTTCTGTATTAATCCAAAGAATGAAATTGAAATAAAAATTACTAGAAATTATATAAAGTGTTAAGTCTTGGTATGATCCCCCAAGTGGATCCGGAATTTTTACAGCTTTTATAGGGTAGTACTGATTACTATCCAAAGTATGATAGTGGGTGGATCTTCTTTTTTTTAGACCACCACATGTGTCTTTGAACATCTTTCACATCTTCTTTTTTCGTGAGGAATGAGACATGGATAGAGTATATTTGATCCACCCATTCATAATTAATTATAGATTACATGGAGGATGTAGGATGAAGTATGGAAAATTCTTTTCCTTGGGGGCTACATGTGCAGCCTTATCTTCATTTTTATAGTGCTTTCATAATGTGGGGCAAATATTTTATTTCAAAAATAGGGTCAGAATGTATTTTTAATTTGATATAATTTAAACATGAAGAATGTAAATTATAATTCCCAATTTTAGTGTTAGAAACCCATTTCTTTATTTCTTATAGTCCACCTACTTGGAACTCTTCATGGGCTTCCTCAAATGCATGTACATCAAAATCAGAGAGCTCCATGTATTCTTCAATAGGTGCATGTTTAATTTCATCATCTTCATATAAGGGAAAAAATGGATTTACCAAATATGAAAATTAAAATAAGTTATTAGTGATACTAAAATTATATTGAATATGATCAAATAAGAAATAATTCAAAATAAGATCTTCTCCCATAGTTAATTATAGTTTAATATATTTTTCAAAGATTAGTGACTTGTGGAGTTAGATCTTTGTGGATAGAGGAAGGTTGTTAGGATACTCTATATTTTCTTAAAATTAAATCAAAATAGTGGTGTCCTCTTCTTCTATGGAAATAATGGAATACAGTGGTACCAAATCTTCTACTTTTTATGGATCTGGGATAACATTTTTCACCTCATAATCATTCCAGAATTTATAATGGAATTTTGGATATTTTACTTGTATATCATCTAGAATGTATTCCTCAACATGATTCCAATATATATAATCATGCTTCTTCTTAACAAGGTTCTTAAAATGGTTGTGTTGTGGATACTTCTTAGTCTCATCCTCAACATCTTGGATGTCCCCATAAAAATTAAGAAAGTTTAGTGGAAAAATTTTCAATGGTTATGGCCCTTATTCTTTGGGGAGATCATGTTGTTCCTCTCATTCATTCCATATGTTACCTAGGTTCTATTGATCTCCCACACCATTTTCTTGCTCAGGTTCTGGTTGCTTCATAAATTCATGATCATCTTTCATCCTTTCTAATTAGTTTTTCAATACATTCTATAATTTCATTCACATGGGCTCTACTATAATCTTCTTAAGTTTCATTATCTTGTTTTCGATGTATTACATTTGAGGAATAAAAACATTTATAATAATTTTAATTTAAATAAATCACGGTAATATAAATTTTTATAGTTTTTTAGAAAAACAATGAAAACCAATCATCAACGTGAAAATAAAAAAAGGGAAATAAAGACTTATTAGATCCCCATACCCAATTCATTTTAGATGTACACATGTTATATGGTGTGGTAATATAATTTTTTTCTACGGCAATATAGAGTCTAACCAAGATCATCTCACTTGAGGAGAATCAGTGTCACTTAAATAATTAATTTCTAATTCACATAATCTAACTATTTTGGGTTTTTTATTATTTATTGAAAAAAATGGATTTCTATTTTGAAAAATAATGAAATGAAATGAAATAACAATATCCTAAAATGAGTATGAAACATATAATTAGGGTTAGAAAGAAACTTATTCTTCCTAGTTTTGGTCACATTGGTAATTTCAGTAGTTAATCATTGTATAAATTCAATTTTATAATTCTTCCACTATATAAGGATTTATCCCTACAGAAAAACCTTTATACACTATATAAAGGGTTTTCCCAAGATAAGTGTGATAAAAATAATAAAAAAAATGGAAATGAATGGGATTTGAAATAATGTTGTCATGGATGAATGCCACACTAATGAAATACTCCCTTATCCCCCATAAATAGATTTAAAACATGTTGAATTGCAGAAAAATTATTAATAACTCCATAGAACCTCCACCAAATCCAAACCCTATGTTATTAAATTTATATTTAAAATAAAAAAGGAAAGCACTATAGAATTATATAGGATAGAATGAATGAGATTAGGGTTGGAAGAGAAAAAATCATTGAAGAAGAAAATGGAAACACTTTAATACAAAAAATTGAATGTGTTACATAGGAATAGAAAAAAAATAAAAAGAAAGAAATTTGAAAATATTTTTTTCCCAATGTTTTATTTTAGTTCAAGATCCTCAAGAATAGATTGATACTTTTAAATCAACCCCTGGACAATTATTTATAGGAAAAATGAGTGAAATTTTAGGTTTATAATTTTTCTTCAATATGTTTCACATGGTATTATCCATTAACTACAAAATAGGAAACATTAGTCCTGTGGAAAGATGTTTAAAAATGTTTCTCATTTTACCAAAAAAAATTAACTTCATTTGTCATGTGTAGAAGAATTTATAGCCTTTTTTACTTAAACCTTTTATTCTAACCTATAAGAATCATTGAATTTATAAAATATGATTTTCAATGCATTTATGGTCTTGATATAGACATAATGAAGTGTTTTCATAGTTATGAAAGTTGTTCCGCAAAATTTTTTCAATATTTATGTAATATTTCAACTCTACTATAAAATCTAATTATGTGATATATTCACAAAATCAGAGATATACAGATCTATGCACATATTTTGAGGTCTAATTTGTGAGATTCTTTTGGGCCTATAAATGTTGGATTGTGCTCTCGGACCATCGGTTTTTAATGAATCCCAATATTATTTTAATCTTACAAAAAAAATGAAATTCATAAATGAAATTAGTGTACAATTTTTTTTTCAAAAAAAACATTAATAAATTAAAATAGATAAAATCCAAAATTAGTACGTTTTCTCAATTAAGCTAAAAATGATTATACAACCATAGAGTTTTACAATTTTCCATAAAATAACACTAGAAGTGGGATTAAAACATTTAAATTAATATTAAAATTTTAAAAAAAGTTTCTATTTTAGGGAACTCGATGAAAAAAAATTCATTCAATTTTTTGATGAACATTATATGATGGAATATGACATGGTAATTTCCTCTAAAATGTGTGTATTAGAATACATAAAAATATTATGAAGGGAGGCTAATGAAATATGATGAACTATATAGATTCTATAACAAAATAATAGAATTGAGGATACTTTAATCCAAAAATAAATTTACTTATTGAAATAAGGAATTATGAATGAGGTGTATTTTGTGATGTCCCCTAAATAGAAAAATTTTATTGAATGGGGGAATCACATGATCAGAAACATAGTTATAACATTGTTAATTGTGAATTTAATCTCCTAAAATTTTATGATGGAAGGAGTATAATTGGGTTATCAGAATAATAACATGATGTTTCTTATCCCAAAATAAGAGAGGATTCCACATGTAATGTTGTATAGTTGGAATCATTCTTTTAATAATTTATAGGGTTTTTAAGTATATTTTTATTTCAAAATAAAGAAGGAAATAACTTTATTTAAAATAATGTTATGAGTTATTCTCAACTTTTATCATATAAGACTAGTTTCCTTAGAAGTTCCATTGTGTGACTGGTGTGGTTCCAAACATTATTAGAATGATAATTGACACATCCCTAGATAAAATAAATTCATTTTATAATGGTGATATAGAAGCGTTTATTTTATAAAAATTTCATTATTTACCTGATTAAAAATTCTAACCACTCTCAATAAAGGAATGAAATAGGATCCCCAATAGAGGTAGAAACCCAAAAAGTATTTACAACCTCTCCAGCATTGGAAATTGGTTATTATTTTAATTATATATATTCTTAGAATGTTAGCCCTAACCATTAAAGGTAATGTTTCATAGTTTAAGGAAGAGATCATTAAAGAATCACAAAGGAGAAGGATCAAGAATATATTACCTTGATTATGTTCTTATCAATGGTCCAACTAAGCATCTAAATTAAAACTAAGATTCTCATAATGAATTTGAAATTTGGAATCACTTCTGGGTGTTATAGTAGGGTTCATTGGATAAGTATAGTGATATATATTTGTTAGTGTGTTATGGGAGAAGGAATAAGATTTTTCAGATGATAAAATAATGGGAATGTCGAAATATGAAAGATTCATGTCAAGATGAAGTTGATGTGTCAACCAAAGATAGAAAAAATATATGTTTCCTCTCTAGAATCAAGATATTTCAAAGATGAATTTCATATTGAAGCATAATTTTGATCAAAAATGGAATAGATGAAAAATTATTCTATATTTCATAGACTACACAGTGTCTATTGGGATGAAAAATAAGAACCACATATATTAATCCAATGTCCCAAAAAACCTGATGAAAAAATACATGGGTAGGTCTATTTTCTATATGTATATAATTATGAACTGTTTTTAAGGTCTGATGTAGGAAACACATTATCAATATTATAAGGACCATAACTTATGATTTGATACCATGTGTGAGGGCCTTGACAGTAAGGTTTATAATGTGTGATCTTACCCCTAACATTTTCAAAATATATAGAATATCATTAATAAAATTTTTGCACACCATGAAATGAAGATTTTAACAAATTCAAGTATAACATATTCAAATTTTCATCATAATATAATGAAAAAAGGGGAGTGTTATAACCCATGAGGCCTTAATGAAGAGATATTTGAACATTTTAATTTACAACATGAATCTGTTTTTATCGAATTTTAATACAATCTTATTCCCCATAATTCCAACATGAAATTTTTAAAAATATTATCCTAATGAACTAAAAAAATAATCCACAATTATTTTTATGCCCACAAATTATCCTAGAAATATCGATCCATCCGACAATATAAATATTGATGATATGAATTTGCAGTATTGATTCTCTTTTTCATTTCCAAGATTTTTTGGTAGTTTTTTATTTTTGATTCCTATAAGGGTATTATATTTTCCCTTAAAAGATTCTTTTGATAATTATTTCAAGAATATTTCACTAATTTATGAACGTGGGTATCTAAATGGACTACTATAAAAATAGATATTGGTTTTATTCGGATTTTTATGGATATTAGAGGATTTTTTAAATGGTTTAATCAATGATTATTTGAGAAAATTAATATTTGGATATAGGTTGATTTTTAGTGTATGTTTTTTATATTGGTGAATAATGGGGTCCACTATGAGAATATTTTATATATAACACATTGTATGATTGGTTGTATGTCTATACATGTGTTAATTATGCTCTTTATAGCTTTAAAAGATAACGATGAGTACCTACATACCACTATGATTTATATATTATGGGACATATAGGATTAATGTTTGGGATACCTTAAAATCTATGTTTTCCATTAAATATATTATGTTATTGTATTCTCATATATAATTGGATTTTGGTTAGGTATTTATTTGGTTTATGTTATGTTATAGACTAAAATGTTATAGGTGTGTCTAATTTGTAAAACCTATTTATATATTAAATGGAATAGTTTTATGTAGATTTCATGATAACAAGTTAAAGAATGTAAGGGGGTGTTAAATTTCATTAACTTGGTGTTTTATTTTTAATTTATACTGGTATATAATATGTTTGATTATTATTTTATGGTCATGGAGGTGGTATTATTTGTTTTTGTTATTTGATTTTAGATTATTATCTCTATGGGATCTCATTAAGCCATAGAAAGTGTTTTTATTCAAAAATGAAACAAAAATGTGTGGGAGATAACTGATGGACTGATATCTTTATGACACTAATCTATGAGTAAAGACTTTAAATGTGTTAACAAGAGACATAGAAAAAAATTATTGAAGATATATGAAGGTAATTTGAGATGAAACTTTGAAAAAATTTAGAGTTCCCATATTTGAATAAATGTGTGAATAAGAATAAGATTATTTTATAACTACAAATATTTACAAAATCATATAAATGATGTGAATTTTAAAGATTAATTAGTGGATGATTATATAGATGAATAATGTCAATATAAAACTCAAATAATGTGGATAATATTTAATATTTAACCAACGAACATTATTAGTGAAAAAAATAATACAGTGAAAACATAGATTCAGATAAGTATCAAGCATAATGATCTATTATCATAAGTGTAAATGAATTTATTTGGAAATTATCTAAAAGGTGAATCTTTACTGAAATCCATGGATAATAAATTATACAAGATTTATAAGAAAAATACATGATATAGATTGTAAAGAATCGAACATCATAATGTAATTTTAATAAAGTGTGTCTTAATAACTAAATTTGATAGAAATTTAAGAGTGATATTGATTAAAGAATGTTCGGTATGTTAATGGTATGATTTAATTGACGGAGTTTCATCTAGGAAACATTTACACTGGTGGAATGTTTTGAATTAATTAAATATACCTTCTAATATTTTTTTAATGGAAATTTAATTAAAATAAAATGGATGTGAAGGAAAAATTAATGAATAAAGTATTAATAGAAGATATCTATATCAAATTAGGGGTTGGATTTCTTCTTAGAGACAGTGATACAATTTTTTAGGTTATTTAAATATGTATATGGCCTATATAAAGAGTGTCATTCATTGTATTTATTGATAGAAACATATTTGAGAAATATATAGTTTATAAGTGGAGGTTTAAATAATAATATCTATATGAAAATTTTAGATAAATAAAAATATATGGTGATGGTGTATGTGGATGACATTACATTTGGTGGAAATAAGAATAATTCTATTGAATAGTTTGAAAATATAACCACTAAAAAAGTGATATAAAAATGATTATAGAAATAATATAGTTAATTGGGATAAAATTATATCCATTGGAAAGAAACACATTTATCTTAAAGGTGAATTAGGTAAGAGAATATTTAAATAATTTTAGAATGGATGACATAAAGTTAGTTTAAACTTTAATAGTTGTTGGAACTAAAATTTCAAATCATGAGGAAAAAAGGTTGTAATATTGATGTTGTATCGAATAATTATTAATAGTTTATTATATTTCACAAAAACAAGAGTAGATATATTTTATTTTATATATTTATTAGTATTATTTAAGTGTTTAAAGAAGAAAGGGAATCATATAGAGGTGATGTGAATAATGAGTTACATATGTTGAAGATTAACATGTGGATTTATTTTCAAAGAAGGAGAAGATCAATATTTAACAGCCTACACTAACATATATTAAATGGAGATATTGTGTATTGATAATCTATGAGTGTTTAGTCATCATTTATCAGAATAAATTGTATTGGATAGGTAAATTAAAATAAGGATAGTGAATATTTAAGCACAAAAGAAGCAATGTACATTTCTATCACCAAATACTACACTAAATTAATTTTTATATAGAATTACTAAGAGGGTCTTTGAGAAGTAATACAACATGTTGATTCAATGTGATAACAACAGAGCTATCAGGTTAACAAAGAACCCAATACATCATTCTTACATGAAACATATTTATATTTAGTATCACTTTCTAAAGTAATATGTTGCACAGAAAATTGTGAAGTTTTATTTTTTATCCAATATTATATGGGGGATGTCTTTACAAAACATTTTAGTGAATATGTTATTTGGAATAATTAGTTGAACCTTAGTGTTTGACCAATTTTTTCAAACTAAAGAGATTTTTAAAAATAAATCTTTCCCTGATTCATATATTATTATATTTAAATATGTGGGGTTTGAATGTGATTATGTTAAGAAAAATGTATGAATATATGTGGAGAAACAATAAATGGGGTTTTTAAGGAATAAAATAAATATCTAAAGTTTCATCCAAAGAACCCAATAAATGATGTTATCTAGGTTAAAATGGAGTTAAGGAAAGAAAGACCAAAATATTGGAACAACACTATAGGAATTTAAATGTTCTCATATTTTGTAACCAATATTTGAATCATGTTGTATTAAATAAATTTTAATGAATCTTTTCTAAGGTATAAAAAATTATATGAGAATAATTAAAAAAAATGAATAAGTTTTTTAAAAATCTAAACAATCTATCAGTGGAAGAGTATATTAGATATTATTACAAGATATACAATTCAGGGAAATATCCATTTAATTTCATTATCAAGGGATGAGAATAAATTAAATCCTTGTTCAATTTTGGTGGAGTATTGTGAGGAATTTTCATTGGTGAGAACTATTATTTAATGTATACGAATATATGGTGACAGATTTATGGATGAATTGAAAAAATATAATAAGAGAGAATATTGAAAACATAAGATGTAATCATGTATTTTTCGATAATTAGAGTTAATGAGAGTTATGGATTTAGTTTTTTAGAGATATTAAAATATTGTTTTATGGTTTTTTATGGAGAATTATTTATAACACAACGTTGGCAAAAGTGTTATAATTTGAAAATATATTAGGAATAATAAAAGATGTGATGAGAAAATTTTTCATAACATAGTGACTCCAATACTGTTGTGATGTTTGGTTTCACACAATATTGAGCACCCCCTGAGAATTTAATGACAAATTATCTTGGTTAAAAAAGTAATACAGTAATGAAAGAGGGATTTCATGCTAAAATAGGCCATGTATAATAGTCAAATCATGATATATAGAAATGATATGGAAAATTACTCTATGGAAATGTTTTTTACATTGAAACAAGTCTTTTTTAATATTAAACACATGTTATATGTTAATAATCCTGGAAATCACGTCAAAGAATAGGACTGTCACACCATAATAGGTCTTTCATAAGAGGAATATGAAGCTACATAAGAATAATCCATACTTTTATAATAATGAAACAAATATTTATATGTTTAAATAAAACTTAATTAGTAAGGTTATGAAAATAAATATCAGTTCAATTTGGTGAATAAAATTAAAATCACACCATGATGAGAATCATCATGACACAACCTTCCCATAAATTTTATGTAATCAATATATAAACAATCAGTCACACCAAAATTAATGTGCTCAGGATATTATTTTTAAATAAGTCTTAATTTTAGGATAATATATGAGTTTTACTTCTATAGAGTCATTTGTTACAATGGAATGTTCTTAGTGGTAACAATATAAATTTAACTGGTTAAAATGAGATTCAGTGGTGATGATTTTATTAGAGAGAATCCAATGGATAAATTTTTAGTAGATCAAGATAAGAGTTTTTATATATTGAATATGAATATGAATTTTAATTTTATATTCATTATTAAAGTTGAAATAACGGTATAATGTAATATTGAAGAGTATAAACAAAATATCAGGTGTAGAAAAAAACAAGAAAAAACCAATATGTCAAAAAATAATGTATTTAAAGATAAATTTTTATCTTGATTGAATACCATCAAAGATCATATTTGATAAATTTTTGTCAAGAATGTTTTTTAAATATCAGGAAGTGAATTTCAGATAATCATAGAGAAAAACTTCACTGAGAAATTTCATATTATTATCAATTATATTTTTATGTAAAACTTGCATGTAATCATTCTAATAATTGTATAAAACTTGAATAAATTGAGTGGAAGAGAAGAAGGGGTCATGGACCTTAGATGAGCATTAATAATTTCATAAATATTTTAACCCTAAACTATTGAAGTAGTGATTATTAGGTATATAAATAATTTTTTTATATGTTATCCTTTAACATATCCCAATATGAGTAAAATAAGTAAAATTTTAGTGTATTTTCATATTTCATTTGTATATTTATATGGTGTACATGTGTGATTATTATGCTAGGTACCGCATGTCTTTATAAGTGTGAATAAAATATATATTCAGGAGTGTGATAAGAATTTTTTTTGTAATACCCTAATTTACCAAATCACTAATGGTGTATATAATAGATTTCTATATAAATTAAATATGGAATCAATGAAAATATTTCAAATTGATGAAATATTATTGAACATACATGTAATATTAAACAAATAGATCAAATTTTATGAGTTACATGAATTTATATATAACTATTTTTGAATAATTAATCATTAATTTTATTTAAAAAACTATTCACGATTGATTCCCTCAAGTTATCATTGACTCCATCCATTAAAACAATGGTCCTAGAAGGATATGGTTAAGAAGTAGTTTCTTCCTATGTAATGAATAAATTATGAAACCAATGTATATAATATGTTATAGGATCCCTTCAGATACACCTATGTGATATTGATCAAGCTCTTGTGAAGAATATACTGACAAAATCGACAAGGTAAATGATCCACTATTTATTATTTGGTGTATTATTCATTTTAAATAGTATAGATATATTATAATTGTAACTTATTATTAGATTCGAGTTTTAATATGTTGAGAATGAGTTTCATTCCTCTTAAACCCATCATCGAAAAGTTAAGAAAACCATTATATCCTTGATTTTACTATATACCCTTTTATGTTATCTCATAATCTCAATTTTATCACCCTAAGAATTTCCTAATTAGTATGGATATTCATAACACAAGATTCATATAATATTAATAACCTACTAGGTTAATATATTTTAAACTTTATCCATACTCAATTAATTGAATTACTTAATGAAATAAAAGTTAGACTAGAAAAAGATAGATATGTTTAATCTATAACTAATATAATAATTTTATAATAAATGTGATAATTCTTTATAATTTATTAAGTAACAAAATCTACAATTACCTATATTACACATCCTTAATTAACAAAAAATATTTAATGTAAATATATGTGTTATCACATGGTCATATTAATGTTTGATATCATACCATATATCAACATCAATAAAATAAATTAACACAAAATGACTACATATCGAGTAATATAGAAACTAATAAGGGTCACTGAGACATACCAAATTGCTTATTTATTTTCCTTACTAAACTTGTAATATAGAAAATCTAGGTTGAACTCACTAAAAAGGTTTGTGAATGTTCAAGCAGATATAATAAAAAACTCAAGAAAACACAAATACATGAAAAAATTACAATGGTGAATGAAATGGAGAAGAATTGTGATAAAATAGATGAGAAACAATAATGAAACTATGGAAAAATTTAATAAAATTCAATAGTGTGAATCAGATTATAAAAAGTTGATAATTATATAGTAATTTTTATTGTTTCTTGAGAAATTGATATTCCTTAATTCTTCAAGGAATTCCAAACTGGGTCTCCAATAGTCAAAGGTGTCACCACCATCTTCCCTCAATGACAATGGTGCACAACATGAAGAATATAGTATTATTTCAATAACTAAACTCACAAAATCTATATAATGAATAATATTTATTTTGTTAAGATCAAATTTCTATTTAATCATAAAAAATAACCAATTTTGAGAAAATATTAAATAAATAAGTTAATGGATAAACAACAATAAATATTCTTCACACTTATGATTTTAGTCTAATACCAGGTCTATAACAACAAAATTTAATAAGTTCATATTATTAAAATAACAAATGAATAAAATGGGAAGAAGTGGATTTTCTATCAAGGAGATATATTTCCATATCAAGATGTCATTGGTTCATCTATCTTATGTACGCCTCTCTGGTAGATTGCTGATTGAATGATAATACCCATAATATAGAGGCGATCACCATTTTTAATGAAATACCACAACAAATCCTATAAATATATCTCATTTATAGAATTGCATATTAAATATCTATTCACTACATGTAACATTTTATTGTGGAAAATCTTATTTCTGTAATTTGAGCTCAGATCCTCCTCTTATTTTAGTTTTCATGTGGGTTTTTTGTTTAGTTTCTTCTTTTAATATTACATTTAAATCATCATCAGATTCCCAACAATATCCTTTAATAACTACATCAATCATTATTTGAAATTTAAATTATTTTGAATTGAGTTATTCATGTATTCAATTGATATTTTAGGTGTCAAGTAACCTCATCACAAGTCACTACAGGACGGGATGTCCTTAACCGATCACCTTAACCATAACAAATACCTTTATGTAGGTTATTCAAACATAGAAAACCTTTATGCAGTGTGTGATTCACTATTACATAGTAAAAATAACCTTGAAATAGCCTTTTTGGTGAAATTTATCTACTATTTCAAAAGAGATCAAACTACCTTTATCTGAGCATTAATTTACCAATACGGGAACATGAAATCTATGTTACCTTTATATAGGTGATGCATTTCTTTTTCATGAGTACTCAGCCATAGAGTCACTTTTATTCAATCCATATAACATTATATAGCCTTTAAAAACATGGTACTATATTAGATAGCTTTAGGAAACATTATTTTTGAACCCCTATAGGAGAAACACCAACCCTTATGATACTGACTAGCCCTTTCGAAATGGATAGAACCATACAATTTATAAATTTATAAAGTCATTTGAAAATTAATTTCATTTAATATGAAAATGGAGGTGTTATAAAAATCGATGAAAATTCAAATGAAATTAAATCCCAAGTATTTTGAAAATGGGATATAACCATTTTTCTAATATTTTCTAAACATCATAGATCAAAACAAAAAAATCTTCCACAATATTTATGTTATGATAAAATCATGGAACCATGTTAATATAAACTGAAAGACTCGACCACTTTATAAACTCTTTAAAAATATCAAATTTTAATCAAATAAATGAATATGTTTGTTCTTAAGATATATTAAAAAACACAAAAGTAGTTTTTAATCAAGTAGGAATTAATAATCATCATTTTCACTGAAATATTCAATGAATAACATTTCCATTTCAAAACATAAATAAATCACAAACATTCAATTAAATAACACTTACACATTAAAAATCAATTCTTTCTCACATTACATGTACTGAACATGTATCAAAAAAGGCCACATAAAATTTCCTTACAATTTAGTTATTTTATACAATTATGAAATAAAATTATCAAATTTAGGGGAAGCTATTTGATCACAAACATTAATGAATTTTATTGCTAAAAATGAATCCACTTTATAAGAAAAATTCCCACATGGACTCTTTTGAGTAAGTTTGGATGATTTATTTTATTAAAAGAATGTATTTAAGACAATTATTTTCTATTCTACAAAAATGTTCCAATTTAAATTTCTTGAAAATATTTAAATAAAAAATCACTTTTCATTTTAATGACCATAAAAATATATCTTTTTCTATATAGTGAATAAACATGCACAATTATCATAAATAATGATTATAAAAAACAAGTTGTTGAGTGATTTTAATATTTAAAAGGATACATATTTTACCTAAACAATAGTTTTAGCTTATATAATAAAAGGTCCATAATGATCAAGAGTTCGTTTCATAGTCCATTTGAATATAAGGATTATTAGTTTAAAAGAAAAACCAAATGATTAGAAATAGTTATTTTTTAAATCATACTCCAAATGTTTGACCATAAGAAATGTTTTTAAGAGATCAATGTAAATGGTGTTAAAATATTGAATTTATTTGGAAATAGAAGTGATTAATCACATAAATTTTAAACACCATAAGAAATGTTTTTAAGAGATCAATGTAAATGGGGTTAAAATATATAATTCATTTTGTAATATAATTTATTAATCACATAAATTTAAAAAATCATTCCTCTAATCTGAGAAAATATGAATTCAATAAATATGAGAATTAAATATTGAAAGATAATCAATTTTAAAGAAATTGGACATTTTAGAAGTGTACATAACTAAAACACATTTTTTTTACAATTAAATACCCCACCCCACACTTCAAAGTCATCATTATCCCCAATGATTAATTATAAGGTGATAGATAAATGTAAAATGATTCAGTTAAAAAAAATTCAATCAAATAGTTCTATAGAAAGGTCAAGGGTCTCAGTAAGTTTATATATCACATTGCCAAAATTTCAAATAATTTTTCATAAAATTGATTTTAATTTCATTTGATTTTTCTAAATGAACAAAATAATAATATTTTCCATTACTAATATAAAATATAAGGTTTATACTGTGAATGTAATAATATATAGTATCTCAACATAGATTTAAATAAGTTTTATGTTCTGTAGTGGGGAACTCCCCCCACCCCTCTTAGTTTCATAAAATGAATATATTTAACAAAAAACAAAAGACACTTGTGTATTTTTATCTTACGAAGAAGTAGATTGAAAAAATTTAACATCAAATATATGATCAGAATAAAGTGTATACTTAAAATAAAAAACTCCCTTGATATAAAATCATTCTTATTTTAAATTTATATAAAGAAACTTTTCCTCTTTCTTTGTGTAATGTACCCATGGTTTCTCATGTTTCTAAAACTATGAGTTGAAATAAAGTATCATTAAAATCTAATATAATCAACTTGTAAAATAAAAAAATATACCTTTAATTTTAAATAATTTTGATTAAATAAACATTAGTATGGAGTTCCATAATTTCTTAAAATCTATTGGGATTATATGCTAATTGATAGAAAAACAGTTTTACCATCCAAAAACCCAATGGAGTGCTAAAACATTAGCTAAAACATCAGAATAATTTTTATAATTAAAAAACACAAAAATATAACCATGTGTTGACTGCCATTACGCACTAAATTTTAAGTACTTATTTAGACTAAGAGAATGCTCAATTATTTATGATAGAGATTCCAGCCAAGGAATTTGGATACCCTTAAAAATGATTTTTAATCCCCTTCAGATTAACTATAAAATAATTATTTTATTATCCTATTAGCTATATTACTCTGTTAACTTTGAATCTATAGATAGTGAGAGTCCGAGACCTCTTGGATTTTAACATCCAAAGAAAACTATTAATCCAGGAATTAAAAAGGAACACCCTTTTTCCAACCTTAAAATCCCAATTCAGAGTGAATGAGTAATGAAAAACATTTTTTTCACTCCCTTTTATATATTATAATTTATATTGGATTAAAATATAATTTCATCAATGTCACTCATCTCTGACCACCTTCTCTCACTAGAAGATTTGAAATCAATGTTCTAAAAATTTACAACCCATAAAAAACTTGCAATATAGATCTAAATGAAAATGAAGTCACATTCAAAATATTAACCTATAATGAGAAATTCCTATAGGGGATTTAAAGTTTATTTTATAGGTCCAAAAGGATTCATATAACATTAATGACAAGTCATTCCTTGACCAAGTCACGTTTGTTTTTCAGGATCTATTTTAATTCACCAATTAATATTTTATCTTTAACTCTAGATTAAAGATGGTATGTTTTTATAATTTTTTGAACATGTCTATAAATTTACATCAAATCCATCAATTTATCGTTTTTAATGAGTGTTTAATTTTATATTATGAAGTCATTGGGAACCATAAATACTTGAAAAATCATTTTTTAATGTAATTTATTACATTATTTTCTTAGTTATCATGTATTTCTACTACTTGAACCCACTTAGAGATATAGTCTATAGTAGCTAATATTTATTCATTAACATGAGAATATAATAAATGTGTTAGAAAATCCAACCCTCACTAATCGATAATTCCATCCACTAGAATCCATTTTTAATGAATCTATTTTTTTCTACCAAAATTTCCAATTTTTTGGCATTTTAAAAACCCCACAACAAATATCATAGAAACTATGAAGTTTGAAGGATAACAAAAACCATATTGAAGCCATTTTTGGGATTTTATTTCTCACGCATTGCATCCTCTCCATATTGGAGTTCGAAAAACATCTAAAATGGATTCATTAGGCACAAAAATCATAGGGATTCCATCAATACACTTTATGAGTAAAAAATGGTCATCCCAAGTGTACTAATTAAGGTTAGAAGTTAATTTATTTCTATAATTTTGTGCGATATCCCATGATATCACTCTCATAGATTATAAATTATAAATATATTCATACAATTTAATTTTCTAGTTAAAACCACATATAGTTTTTAAACAAGTAAAATTGAATTGATCTATCTCGGGTCATAATTTGGGTTATTTTGCAATCTATATAGGTGGCTAGCCACTATATTTTCAGTAATATAGAAAGAAAATTATTGAAATATAAGGATCTATTTCATAATTTTTTGTATTTTATATTTATTTCTAAATAGGTACGTTAGAGAAAATTATTAGTAAATACTACAATCATGCTCCCAATCAAATACTGTCTAAATTCGTCAAGAGACCAAAAAAATTATTAACACAATTTTCTTTATTGAGGTATAATTCATTTGGGCCACATTGGGAATATTAATAGAATTGTACTCCACATGAAGTATTTTTACATATTTTACCATAGAAAGAACATATAAAAAGTTCACTAACATCACACATTAAATAAAATGATAAACAACAATATGGGGTAGTGATGATTGGTGCCGAAATGGGATTATCCTTGAGTAGTTTGAGTGACTAATTTTTTTTCTTTAATAAAAAATGGATTTTACTAAAACAATAGAGTTAATATAGTCATTTTAATTCTATAAAATCATTTATTAAATATTTTATTGAAGTAGACATATCCTAAAAACAATCCAAAAATAATTTAAATCTTCTAGGGGAGGTATATTCTGAATTTGTCATATCCTAGAATAGTTTACATATATTCCCCTCCTTGAGACCTTATGACCATGAACCATTAACTCAAGGACAATAAATTGAAATTATTCCAAATTTTTAGGAATGCGAGTTTGTTGAAACATTTCAAAACTAGTTCAAAGTTCTCAAGGAAACTCTCAATTGTGATTCATACTATAAAAAAATCATCCTTGAACACCTTAATAATCCTATCGATCATGTGTGACAAAATAACCATCATACATCTTTGAAATTTAATAGGGGAACCACACAATCCAAAGGGAATTATTAGATAATAAAATATATTAAGGGGAAATTTTAATGTGGTATTATCCTGATAATTTCTGGATACAGGGATCCAATTATAAACAAAATAACCATAAAGAAATCATTAATAGCGATGATGTGGATCCCCAAGCTAGATTCACTTCTAATAGGGGTAAATGAGTTGTATAAATTTTTTAATTATTATTTTTAATTAAAACTATCAATATTAATAAGATTACTGATTCAATGAATGATATATCACTACAACACCTCATTTGAAAAAAGAATAATAGGGATTAGAACATAATTTATACACATGGTTCAGTATAAAGTCCTAATCTTTTCCAGGTTGGTTAGACACCCTAAAATCGATTCTCTATTATAATTTGATCAATGATTACTATGGATAACGTATAAACCTATTATACTTCATAGTAGATGATACCCCAATTTATCCTAGTACTAAACCTAAATAACCAACTCTTTTCCCTTGGTTTTTTAGAAACCCCAACCATTTTATCTCTTTCCATCTTGGTTTGTTAGACACCCCATGCTCAAGAAAAATTAGCAACTAGTTAGACATCCCATTCACAAGATAATTATTATTCTTATTGTTGATAGTAGAATATAAGTTCCTATTTCATCATTATAGTTATATTCCACATTAATAATACAAGATCTACTATGATTTTTTATAAATTCATGTCTATATGTCAGTCCTTCCTTAGAACAAAAACATCTGACTTGAAAAATATTTCATATATTCGCATAATCTAAATCTTCTCAATTCACTTAAAAAATGTATATAGAATTAATCCCCTAAAAGTATTTTTTTAATTTATTATCAAAAAATTATGATCTTCAATGACTAATCAGATCTTCCTCAATCAGTAAAATGCACCAGAAAGAATTTTTTTCCTCTTATTATAAAGTTCATGAACTCAATAAAATGTGTTAAAGTGATGAAAAACATTTATTCATTATTATTTTAACTAAAAATTTACTTTCACAAACTTAATGAAGCCTTTTTAATTAATTATAAATATAAGAAATTCATATTCAGAATCCAAAAAATTCCAATGATCCTTATGCATGAAGGATATAAATAATAGAGTGTGATATTTGAATAAACACCTCAAATAAATATTTTGTTATTAATATTTTTTATGTTCTTCTCATGTTCTGTCTCATGTTATTATCATTTTTTTCACTGTCTTTCTATTATTTTTAAAATTCATACTACCTAATGTGAAGAACATGACCATAACTAGGTCATGTGAAACAACAGTTCTTTATAATCTTCCTCACAAAAATGAAAAATAGTTTTTTGTTATCTATATTCTAAAATTTCATTATATTCACATAATAGGTATATGTTTGTGTTATATATTGTCTCCTTTATAAAAGAAGGATCACATGAGATAGTGTTGAATTTACCTCAATAATGCTTCACGTATTTTAACAACATTCATAAAATAAAGAAGAGTTTCATGGGATCTACCCACCTTTACCATAAAATGTATATAAGATCACCTTCGTGCGACTAGTTTATTCCATTGTTTCTCCATTTCCTTAGAGAAAAATGATAGCTATCAAAATTGATCATCATCTCTTCAAATGCCTCATTAAGACCTTATTATTTATTGACAACATCACCAACACATATCCACCAAGTTATATAGTTATTAGAGGATCCATAAATTACCAAATATCATGGAATATGTCAATATTTGGAATTCAAAAAATATTGAATTTTTTTAAACTCATGTTATATGCAATATTAAGGCCTTGATGCTTCTCTTGGTCAACTTGTTAATGTGATTGATCGATAAAAACACTGTTCATGTGACTGAGACAATCCAGGATGGGAACTTTTTATGTATGTTGATTTTCACATGATGCCATAGATATATCTGGTCGCCTCACATGATTTATTTTATTCACGAGATGATTTATTGAAACACTCTTACGCTTTGGATCATCTCAAATATTAGTGAATTCTTTGAATAGTCACATAAATGAAATAAATAGATTTAATCCATTTCTTCAAGATGATAGATCATGTATTTTTGTCACAATTTGATCCTTGGGGACTATAATTATGAATAAATAAATGATAACCAAATATCATTTTTCTCGAGATCATATGAAGATCCCTTAAAATGTCTAAGGTTGATGAAGGTCATTCAGTTGGATCAAGCAGTGCAGACAAATCATATATGATGGATCTATATATTTTTGTATCTTTCTTAGGATGGGTAATAGTAACACACTTTGTAGGATACCACACCAATATTGTTCTTTTAAGTGTTCAACATAATAATACTCACTACTTCCTCCACATATTGAGATAACATTGGCGCTGATACCCAGACACAAGTTCAGGTCCACCGATCATGGGTCATTTCACCCCATTGCACAGACCAAAAGGGATCCAATTTATGTTTCTCGTGCGAATTAAAAACACTATGGGTGATATATATTCCCTTATACTCACCTACCACCTATGGATGGACATGTTGAACTTTCCTCCTACATGGTAGACCTTGTCCCACATGTGTAGTTGAGGTGGACCCTTGGTTGAACAAGGGAAATGATTTTTTTATAAAGCCCCCCCCCCCAGAAAATACATAGAACTATTCTATATAAAAATAAAATGCTAATCCATTATTAAATATAATTATCAAAATAAAATTATTATTGATCTTATGAATAATATTCCCAAAAATAATCATGAAAATTCTTTTTCTACATGGTCATCAAAATTCTACCACAACTAAAGTTTAACTATTGATGCAAATAAATATTTGAATGGTACTCATAAAACTACTCAAGTAATAATAAAATATTGTATGGTATTATTAAAATTATTAATAACTCCTAAAGCATGTTAAGAATAGAATGTCAGTTCATGAACACCATTTACACATGATTTGGAACATTAAGGCCTATTAAAAAATCATAATAATTTTTCTTTCCACTATGTCTGAGACTTTTTCACTCGATCATCATGTTGGTAACCTTACATTCACTTTATATAGAGCATGAAAGAGCCTTAATAAACCAATGGAAAGACATGTATGATTTATCTATAATTAAATACAATTCCCCTATAAGCATCTTTAGGTCCTCATTTAAGTCTTCCACATAGTTTGAATTTATCATACATGGACAATAAATATAATATTTATCTTCAACTATTCAAAAGTTCTCTTCAATATTCACTTTGGATTTGTTTGTGATACATCATCACTATAAATATTCAATATTCTAATTCAATTTGTTGAAAATAAATTTAATTCTTTAATAGAGGGATTCTCAAATCACCATTATGCTTCCCATTTAATTAGGAAATCCTCTTTTTCTCTATTTATTTAAGGCATCATCCATAGTCACTAGTGGGAGAAGATGACATATTTTATTTTGGAAAATATAATTTAGCTATAAAAATCTAAGTATACATGGGGAAACACTTTTTAGTAAATTAGTGAATATAAATATGGTGATTAATTTTATCTATAAATTATGAATGATGTTACATAAAACAAATACAACACCCTTCTTCTTGTTTTGGTGTTTCTTAAATTATCAAATCCTAGACTATATTGTTTCATGCACATATCTCAATAAGCACATAAAAAGTTTCATGTTAAAAAAGATATATCTCTCCATTGTTATCTTAATATAGAATCCCCCTTTATAGTTATAATCAATTATTTTATATTTGGGATATGGGATTGATTTTCATAAAATATCTTCCATTTTATAAAGCTATTCAGAATTTCCAAATTCACTTATTATTGAAGATTTAATAGCTTTAACTCATCAATTTTCACCCACAAGTGAAACATCCATTTATTTGTAATTCCCTTAAAGTTAGTATTAAATCACACAGACACAAATATATAGATTTATATATATATATAATGTAATATGGAGGGACATATTTATTTATCAAAAATAGAACATTTACTATGAGTTTCAACTTAAATTTTCATTATTTTTATTTATTTGGAGATCATATTGTGAAGTACTTTTTTCTATTGTTATCATTCACTACTTGAATGTATAAATTATTCTTAGAATAATCTTATTCATATGAAGTGTTGTTTTCCAACTTAAATTTTAGGGGAATTTCTTTTCCTTCTTGAAGTATCATCATATTCACACTCACTTCTTTGAATGTTTGGATTGATAAGAAAATGTTCATCTCATACGCACTTTATCCATGATTTTGACATATATTATTTTAAATATTCATGTTATCAATAGTAAATGATCTCATTTGAAATTCAGTATATTCTTTTGAAATCTTTTTATTACCCTCATTTTCGTCATTCATTTAAGATTTACACATTATTTTTTATCATATCTTAGTTAATCTGGCCAAACTATCAAATATTCCTTTTTTGTATTTTTAACCTTTTTCGGTGTCTCACATATCTTCTTAGAATTATATGACGTAATATTTTATATATATTTATTTGTATTCCCTTACATATTATATAAAAATATTCCTAGAAATTTGGTCATGCTAAACTCATTTCTATGAACTTATAATCCAAATCTACCATACACATTATTTAACTATTCATATCTATTTTTTATTCTTATATTGTATGGATTTTTCATCAGTTATTTATTTCATTAACCATGTTTTGTCATATTTTCAGCATGAATTCCTATGGGTTCATGTCTATTTCATGGAAATTACATTTTACACCTGTAAGAGTTGGGTTTATATCCATATTTTCCTCAATACCAAAAAAATCCACTAATCTATTATTTTATTTTCTTATAAAACTATCTTGAAAATTTATGATTTTTACTTACTATAAACTAAGGTTTATTTTGCCTAAGGGAAACAATATTTTTAGCATATTCGGTTCCTCAAAAGATGTGGTATAACACCTCTCTCTATACTTCTTGGTCAAAAAAATTATCATTCAATTTTAATGCTAACATATCTATTTTGATAATATTTTGTAATAAATATACCTTGCCTATATTAACCCTTCATCTCACTCACAAGGGAAAATTATCCTTTAACATCAATTGTGTTTTTTTGTAGTATTTTGTGTATTCTTTTAGATGAATTAGAACAACAAGACACATTTATTGTGTCTTACCACATTCTTGTTCCGTTGTAGTTATATTCTCTTTTATCTTTGATGATATTTTTTATTTAAATTCGGAAATATTTTTCTTCTTGATCTCGTCATTATGAATCTTTTTTTTATTAATATTTTCTTCCTTTTCTATAGAACCCTTATTCTAATCCTTTAGAAATGTATTATTTTATTTTTATAGATTTATTATATCCTCTTGAAAAGTGTCCAACAAACATTTAAAATTTAAATTCATCTAAATAATATCTTCTCTATCACCAAAACCAAATTATTAATCAAAGCTTGTGTCTAATTTAACACAAAAAATAACAATGACATATAATGTTTTAATTAATGAAAAAACACAGTTTCTATGATTTCTCTTAAAATTTTACTTCTTCCTTCTAAAATGACTCTTTTTTATTCCGGTTAATTTCTTATTTTTCATATTTATCATCTTCCTCATCATAATTAGATTCAGTTTCACACATATTTAGACATTTATGGGGAAGGGGTCGCAATCCATCAGAACTAACTTACTTTTTGGATTATCTGCCTTTTCCTTTCTAGTTACCCTATCTAAATCCTATTGATAAAAAGGAAATGATTTCACTAAGCTATTTATATTCCTCAAAATCTGAATAAATTCCTATTACAATATATTATTCCATGACCTTTCCTTTTCTCATGGATTTAAAGGCTATTTAATCTTTTGACTTATTTTTGAGCATCAATAAATTTATTATCTCATAATAAATGATTATAATATGTACCAAATTTACATTATAGTCATCTATTACTTTAAGGGTAGATATTTTTGAATAAAACCGATCTAGAAAATTCCTCGTCAACTTTTCGACAATGATAGTGACATATAACTTCTCACCATATACTCAAATTTTATTGACTATCTCATCCATAATGGTGAAATAATCATTAAAATTATCATCTTCAGTCATTTTTTATATCCCACAACTATATTCTATAAACTTATAGTTTGGATTCCTTGAAATATAATTTACCTTCATATTTTATTCTCAATTTATCCTAGATTTCATTTTCATTATAGAGACCCATGATCATTGTATAAACCTTCTAAAATATATATATCAAGATGAAATTTTTTGAATTTCCATCTAACTCCAAATTATTTTCATCTTCATATGCTAAATAAGAATTATAAAAAATGGTTGGAAACCCACTATTGTCAAATTTATCAGTTATAAGAATAGTGATAAGAGATATAGTAGCACCTTATTCCTCTAACTATGAAAATTTTTCCCATAGAATGAAAGAACACATTGAATATTGAATAAGTTAATATGGGAGTGGTGAGATGAGAAGATCTTGACCTTCGGTGTTGATTCCATATCAGAGATGCTTGAGGCTCCAGCACCCTACTCCCCAGTGGGGGAGGGGGGAATGGCCTCACTTCATCCTTTTCAGCTTGGTCCTTCAACCCTTTCAAGAACCTGAATTTCCTTCCTCCATTCCCTTCGATCAAACTTTTTCCTAAGGTCCATGAACTTCACAACACCTCACCCCATCTTGTTATTTATACAAAAGAGTTCAACAATGCTTCAGATATTTACAAGTCGATTCTTATAGCCTAATTCAGGGGTCATCTTCCCTCAGTTGATGATTTTGGTAGATTGGTCTTCAAATCATGGGATCATCATGATTATGCCGTGGCAGGTCTCTTCGATCGGCGCCACTTGGTGACTTGTTTCTCCCTGAAGGACGATCTGACCATTTCATGGTTTAGAGATCCTCATACATTCAACGGATGCGTCTTTTACATTCTTCGCTGGTCTTTTGAACTCAACAGGAACCGTGACATGCCTTCATCTTCGGTATGGGTATATTTTCTAGAATTATCACTCCCTTTCTAGAATCCATCAGATATATGAATGTTAGAAAATATGGTTAGAATATATCTGTGCTCTGATAGTCACTCGTCGGTAGTCTGTCACCCAATCTCTCCTCAAGTGTGTGTCAAGGATGATGTTTTCAAGCCTCTTAAAGAGTGTATGTGGGTTTTGGATGGAGAATAATTCATATGGTAAAAAGGGAAGTCTTTGAATCATGGCATGTGTTCTTCCTGAGATGTCACAGGTTAGGCAATGTGGTTTTTGTCTATCATGACAGACTCAAGGATATGCGAGCTGTGATGTTTAAAATCCAGGGGTATGAGGTGCAGGGTGATCCTATAGTGAACCAGAAGGTATGGGATATTCTTAGTGTGGGTGAGTAGTAGTAGGTGTGTTGGGTTTTACCAAAGGTGTTGGATCACATCAGATAACAAGATTTTCTAGGTGTGGAGTCTAGTACCCAGGAGTTTCAACTTCAGTAGTGGCCTCCCTTGGTTTCGGTAGTGGAAGTGAAGTCTGTGAAGAATAAAGAGGAAGATCCATGGGTGGTGGATATTTTTGACCATTTAAAATATTATTCGGGACTCAATGTAGTATATAAAGAAGAGCCCTTATCAGTGGATATGGTGGATTTACCATCCGGATCCATATAGGAAAGTGAGGTGAGCCTGATAGTGAATGCTAGCCAATGTCATAGTGGTTCTAAGCTCTAGGATGGGGGGAAATTAACAAGAAACCCTAGTTTATGGTACGTGGATATGAGAAGCACATATGAATGGAAATGGTGAAGGGGAAGTCCTTGGTGTTGGTAGAAAATGATTCTCACCGTGGACAGGGGAGGCTGGGCAGAGTAGATGTCTTGGGGACCTTAGACCCAAACACACTCGGTGCTAACTTTGAAGTTCATATGTAGGTTGCGAATGGGGGGGAAAAATTTTTCGTGGAGAATAAAACAGGTAAAAAAAAGTCGTTTTGTACATAGAGGCATCTGAAGGAAGCCTCGAAGCTAAAATTGGGGAACCATTTAGATGGTCTAGTTGTCCAGGACCCACCACTACCTCAAGAGGAGGGTTCTTCATAGGATGAAAGCCATAGTTACCCCTCAGAGGATATTATAGACCGAATTCAAGGGGAAGGTCCTCACAACCCTAGAATTAAGAAAGGGAAAAAGACATTCGAGACTCATGGAAATGTATTATGGTTAAAGGGAAATAATCAAAGGGATGAAAGGATTACTCCCACTTTCCAAAACCAATGGAGACTAGGTCATACAATAAGGGTAGAAACAAGGAAGGAGAAGTTGTACATAATGGGGAACGTGAAGAATCTAGAAGGAAAAAAAGAGTCAAGAAAGAGGGGGATGGGGAGTTCTTGAAAATAATCATGCACTCCAAGGAAGAAATGATTAAAAATATCTCTGATTCATTGTCTCCAAAGATAAGATTAAATGATCTTATAAAAGAAGGTTTCAAGTTGAGGCCAATGAGGATAAAGTAGTGTGGATAGATAACCAAGACTGAATATTGGTTTGGTGCTTTAATCAGAGTAAAATAAACACATTGGAATTTTTTCAGACAATGGAAAGGATGATCAGACACATTGAAGAGCTAATCATAGAGGACCTAGATACCCAGGTTATTACATTGCATTAGAAACTTTATAGAGTAACAGAGTCATGTAATCTTATCCAGGTGTTTAATCATTTTGTGAGCTCTTTTATAATGTAGTGGTAACCTCTTTGTGAACTATGGTTTCCCATTTTCGATTAAAAATGGTTTAATAAAAATATTAAATTTGGATGGATGGAATAAGTTTATATTCTCCATGTATTATAATTTTTCTTTGATATTTAGAGGGAGCCATTTCTTTGATACCACATGTAGAGCTCTAAGATGGATTCTCCACATAAAGGTGGATGGTGAATCAGTGGTTTAATTTTATGATTTTTTTTATTTTAAATGAAGGACTAAAACTTGTTATGGTTCTTCTTCAAATCAATGATATCTCACAATATCACCACATATGTAGAAATAATAAGAAAGAGCACAAAACATGATAATTAAATGGTTTGTTACGAAGTCCTACACCTTTTCATGTTTTTTAGATGCCCCAATATGGATTTTATACTATAATATGATCAGTGATTATAATGGATAAGGAATCAACTGGTTATACACCGTAGAAGTCTATCCTTCAAAACCAACTCTTCTTCCTTAGTAACATAGGCACCCCAATCATCTTCCCTTCTTTTATTGATTGGTTAGACACCATAACCTTGAGTGTCTTTAACAACTAGTTAGACAACCCAATCATAATATCCTTCTTAATTTGTTTGTGGATCCTACAGTATAAATCCTTCATTATTATTCAATGATATCTTCCTCTACAATTATACTGTATCTTCTATACTCATGTATGACTTCATGTTTGTACATCATGTCTACTTTAGAATGGGAACATTTTACATTCCCTTATTTTAGATCATAATAAGAACTAAATCATACCAAATCACATAATGCTCATATATAAAATTATTCTACTCTAAATATCTCTTGTATTATGTCTTACCAATAGCATATATTTTGTGAATAATAAATTTTTTTCATTCAATAAAATTATTAGGAATTAATTTTATTCCTCTTTTGGTGAATTTTATATCCACAATAAAATGTTTTCAAGTGATGTACACAATTTATTCAATATTATTTGGAGATGTAACATAATTTAAAAAAATCATGATATTTTTTAATCTCTAAAGATAATAACATTGAATTATTAATCTATAATATTCAAATGCACCATATTAAAAAATGATGTAAAGCGTGGTGCATGATTTTTGAATGAAGCCCTTACATAGAATCATTTTATTATTCTTATTATTTTATATTCCCATCAGACTATGTCTCAAGTTCCTCTCTTGTATTTGTGTTTCTCTTTCTTTTATTTTCAAAAATCAAACAACCTTTTGGGAAATTCATGACCAAAATAAGGTCATATGAAACCAAATTTCTTTACAATCTTTCGTGCATGTACCAAATTTGGTCTAAAATATATTTTTCACAAATTTCACTTGATTTATTTAATAGAAATCTATATATGTGATATATTGGTTCCTTTATGAGATAAAAACCATATGAGATAGTTTTTATGAGACCTTGAAAATGTTTCACATATCCTCACTACCATCACAAAAGCTAGATGTGCTTTGTGGCTTATCCTCTTCTTCACTTCAAAAAATTAAGTGGGATATCCTACACATCACTAAGGTAGCCTACAAGATTCTATGTTTCCTATAAACAAAGTGAGGTATCTCAAAATATATTAGAATCAGCTTAAATGTCTCTATAAGGACATGGTATTTATAGATGGATCCACCACTGCCTATTCTATGAGTTTCATGCTGAGTCAAGGATCCTTAATTTTTTTGATGATATTAGTGTATATTAATATTTTGAATTTCTAAAATCATAGATTTTTCAAACTTTGGTGTTGAAAATTATTAAGGAATCTTGGATTTTCCTGATTAGCTTCCTCTTCCAGCAAATTGATAGTTTCACTATTCATATAAATCAGGCTTTCTAAAATGGGATCTTTTTGGATATTCTATTTTTTTCACCCAATTTCATCGAGATATGTGATAAACAAATTTGATTGATGTTTTTCAGGCCAGGGAATTATAGAAAACCCTATTGCTTCATATCAGCTCAGCGAGTAGTTCATTATTTTAATAATAACATACATGTAATATAGATATTAAATACATAGATTTTGGGTGATCATGCAGGTCTCACTATACCATTTTTACAAACTCCCCACACGGACCATGTCAGCCCGATAAACCGTCCACCCTATAACACACTTAGTCACCTTGTGTGAATTCTATGTGCTCCCATTGAGTTCTATGATATATTTCATAATCACCTACTTCCGATAGATATATAGGTTAACCTCTATCACATGTGGTATAACATAGTCCCACATGTCTGGTTATGTTTTTTCCTTTATTGTCCATAGTGTGGACAATTTTTTGATAAAGGACCACAAAATAATACTTAAAATAATTCAATATGTACAGTATAAAACCAATCTATTATAAAAATAAAATCATCACTATTGAATTAATCATTCTCTTCTAAATAATATTATTAATAATTCACGATGAATTTTTTTATTCTACTTGGTATTCAAAATTCATCAATAAATAAATTTTATTTCTTCATCAAAATATATATTTTCATGGTATACATAAAAATTCTTGTGAAAAAATATATTATTTAGTTTTCATTTCACAATTATTCATAACTCCCCAATAATTTTGAAAAACGTGTACTAGTTACTTAACAAAATTGACATATGTATTTGAGATTTAATACCTATTCAAAAATATTCAAAATTATTATTTCTGTTATGTCTCATCCTTTCTCAAGTGATCTTTATGCTAGTATCCTCACATTTTCGTAGCATATATCATGGAAGGAACTCAGTAAACTTATGAAATTACTTGGTTTACTGGTCAAGAATGACATCCAATGCCCATCCAAGGATCACTAATTATTCATTTGAGTCCTATTCATGTATTAGATTAATGATATAATGAAAAAAATAAAACAATTAATATTTAACCATTCATGTGTGATTTTAATATCCTCTCAATAATTATGTCTAATAATTTAATAGAAACATAGTATTTTCAAGTGGCCAATTTGAGTTTCCTTTATTCGACAATGACTCTCCACTTGATCACTTTCTGAACCTAAATTTTTTCTTATAGTGAAACTCCCTTTTTTGGAAACCACTTTCATTGAGCGTACTCAAGGGTTTTCAAAAATGGGATAAATGGTTACAACATTAACAAATTTAATTACCACTTCTCCTAGAGCTTCTTTCATATTGGTATTAAACCACCATTATTCATTAACCCTTAGTTTATAATCAGGATCCATTGGGATCTTACATAGGTAAAATGAACATATAAACCTTTTGATGTCAGTTATGGACCATCCTGTGGTATGTTTGAATAATTTCAACACATAAAAAAGTTTTTTAAATAATTATATTAAATGCAGAAGAATTGATAATTGGTAGTTTCAACTTATCACTCAGAAATGTGTATTTGGAGTATTATGGGAGTCTTTTAAACACTAATTTTTGGGATTATTTTCTATAATATTGAATATTGGGTCCTGGTGGACCAAGATCATCACATTGTTTCTTAACAAATGTATTATATATAAATAAAGTCTACACACTACTAATATCAATATGTGGAATCACCTCACATTCACAATCTAGTACTAGTTTTATGATTTTTACCTTAAAATTTTATCAATATGTTCCATAAAGTCACCCTCATAATAAAAAAATTGGCTACACCACCTTACTAAATCTAATTACCATGGGATTTTTAGTTGGTTTGGATCTTTTATTAATCTATTAAATCAAACTTAAAAATTATTCTTCACCATCATAAAAATATTCCACAAATTATATTATCTTATCCCTTGAATGGTTATTTTTAGGGGTGGTTTATTTATCATTTCCAAATAAATTTAATTATTACTTTTGATAACCCAAATTGAATATTAATATATCCTTAGAAACATTTATGATTACTTCACCAATGTAAATTATATTGTTACTATGAATGATAAGGAATTCTTTGTAACATTACTTGTAAAAATAATATAGATAGCTGATAAAAAAACCTCATAACTCCAACCATTATGTTAACTACGCTCCCTATGGGGTGAGTTATTGATCGTTCATCCAACTGAAAAACCATTGTGGTGGGTTGAAAATATCATATTCTCAAATGTAAATACATTGATTAAGGGATTAAATTTATACTTAAACCTAATTGTTAAGGTAACAATCTATTAGTGACTTTTTTAGAGTGAATGGGATAAAAAACTACCACAATCCTTGATCTTAGGGGGTATTATATTCTAAATAATATAACCATGCTCCTCTATTTGGTGGTTAGTAGAAAGTTCTTCAAGTATTTACTTATTTTAAACAATATTTTTTATTTATTTAAAGTAATGCTATATTTTAACAAATTTATTGAGGAAGATAATATTTATTTCTATATTCTTGAGAAAATCAAGTAATTTTAGTAGTTTAGTTTCATAGTTATAATTCTTCACTCATAAGGGTAAAGAGATAGTTAGGGATATATTTATAAAAATAGTGTATAAATAGTCATGTAATTATACTATAATTTATTACAATTTATTTTTTAACATTTAATTATTTTATTATTCAATTTTAGGAAAAAATGAATGTTCCATCATAGATTCATCATGAATTTCAATATTTTTAGATTTTTTTCCAAAACATTATATTTAAAATTCTAATACACATTCAAGTTGGGTTGTTGTAGATTCATATCTATATTGTATATGGGTTTTTAAACAACTCTTGATAGTGAAAACTATCAACATCCATCTATAGTTAACTTATTTTGTTATATATAACTTATTTTTCATCCCTAGTTTTTATTTCCTTAACTAACTACCCCATTTTAACTATAGATTATGCATCCTATCATCTATTCGAGATTTATCTAAGTAATATTTGTATTTTTTAAATAAAATTTTGATTTATTTGAATCAATCCATCCAATTAATATTTGGAAAATACCTCTTACTTCCTCCTGGTAAATAGATGAATAAACATTATTTGGATTTGGAAATTATTTTTTGGAATATTCTAGGAATCTAGAGGTATGTTGTATCATTATCCCTTACTAGATCCATGAGTAGTTAGGTTGATTAATATATCATTTGTTGGTGTTTATAGAAAATAGGTGATCTCTATCCTACCTCATATTAACAGACTAGTTAAAATTTTAATCCTCTATTAGTTGGGTTGAAATATAAAAATTCAAACAATAACAACTAGAGTGATTAATAATACCACATTGATGGAATTTATCTCTAAAGGAATGATTTTGTATTTTAATTCCAATTTAAGTAATTCTTTTTTGGAATTATGTTTTATAATACTGTGATTTTATTCTTTTATTTCAAAAATTATTGAATAGATATCCATCCATGAACTAGTGTTAAACTCACTATCTTTCCCTCTTCCTTTTTTGACAATCTTTGTGTTGTTAATTTAGAGACAACATGTCAATTATTTAAAATAGTTCTTCATATGTTTTTACTTTTTAATTAGATCTTATATATTGGTAAAAATAATTATACACTTAATTTGGAAACTCTTTAAATATACATTTAACTCCCTAATATATTATGATATATTTCTCTTAAAATAAATTGAATTTCTATAATAGTTTGTGATATAAACAAACTTGAGACTAAGAGAATTGTATATAGTATGTTGCTATAACCTAGAGATTAAATTTTAAATATCAATTGGAATAATTTCAATATAGATATATATAATGTATATAAATAAAATATATTGATAAATAAGTACTCATTTTTTAGTAATTTATTTATATGCTTCAAAAATATAATTTTGTCAAAAATACTTTTTATTGCATTTTCTGAGAAAATGTAATAATTATTTTTATAAAATATTAGACAAATTATTTCAAAAATGATCTTATTTTTAAAAATTGTCATTTGAAAATTATCATACAATGTGTTTTTGAGAAAATTTTGAAAATATTTATTTTTTGATGAATATTGAAAATACAGTTTTTTATTTAAAATTTTATTTTAAAATCAGGAAATTAAAAAGTTTCTTTTTTAAAGAAAATTTGTTCAAACATAATATTAGTTCATTTAAATTATTAATAATTCAGTTACTATGAGTATAAATAATTTTATGTTATATTATGATATACAAAATATTTATACTTATGAAACCGTTTTTCTGGAAAAAAAATTTCCTCACAATTTACGAGTTAAATATTAAATAAAAATATACAAATTACCTAAATTTAATTTGTTAAAATTGATTCCATATTTAGAGTTATAATTTTCAAATTTGTTAATTTTGACAGTTTAATTTTTTTTGACAATGAATAGTAATTTTTTTAAAATTCTCACTACGATCAAGGTGAAAACAGGATTACATAGGGATGGTTAAACCCCGAGATAAGGGTAATTTTTCAAATTTAACATGAAAAAATCATATTTTATAGAAATATTAATACCTTATATGATATAATATTTTAGCCTATGTCCATTTCAAATCGTTTTTCAAAATAATAACTTTATTATATTATACTTTTTTATGAAATTCCAATCATGCCCTCCCCCTAACATATAAAAGGACACACATCCTTTATCTTCATTACACCAATTTTTGCAAAATAGATCAAGTAAACCCTACCCAATTCTCTTCTAAAATTACTGAAATATAAATTAAATGTTTTTTTATTCTTAAATAGAATTCCAATGGTCATTGAGAAAGTATATAAAGGAGGCCTACCAAAGAACTGACAATCATCTTACCCAACCACTTTCAAATTATTTATTCTTAAACCTCCTCTAAATATCTGTTATTCATAATAAAATAATAATATAAATATACATAAAAATACATAAATTTTATTATTCTTATAGAACCATCATTATTCACCATCTTTTTCGTAAAATAGAATGTGAAAATATCACTCGCTGTATATGTGGGTTCTCGACTCCACTTAGGGATACAATTATTTTTTCCATCAACAACTTTCTTGGATAGGTAGGATTATTAGTATAGTGATTATATATAAATTTTTTGAAATAATTATGCTAATGGAAATATAATATCATATCCAAATTCTTACATTCTCGTCTCTTAAAAAACAATAACTTCTCTTGTGAATATGTGTAGACAACCACCTCTACGAAGAGATGTGATTATTTTTCCATTTCAACGTTACAAACAAGGAAATAAGGATAGATTCAATGAATATATAATATATATATATATGGTATAATAATTATTTTATAATCTAATTTATTATTAAACTTTCTCTATTCCATCCTTCAATAAGTGAAAAAAGAAATCATGCATACGTATGACCTACCATCTCCATGAAGAGAGTAATAAATTATTCCATGTATAAAATTTATATATGAATCTATATATTTAATAAAAATATGTAATTTACCTCAGTAATATAATTATCTAGGAGGTGGATTAATAATAAATTTATCATGACTAGAAAAACCAAATGGAATTATCATAATAAAAATAAAATGTTAACACCCATGAATGATGATTTTAATAAGGAATCAGTACAGCCCAGATAGATCATGTAGGGAAACTGGGAGGGGGTGAACCTATGTACCAAAATGTTTTTTAAATTTATTTTATTTTTAATTATTTCCTATTACCCTAAAACATATTTATTGTTTAATAGGAATGGATATGTTGTGTGTTCTCAATAATTATATACATGTACATTGCTGACAATAAATTAAAAAGGAACACAAAAATATTTTTACAAGGTTCAATACTAAGAACTACTCTTTATCATGATCAACTTGTGTTAGTTTGATTTATTCTCTTATCACCATAAATTTTTAGTGATTTCAAATACGAAGAATTGGAACACAATTTTTATTTAGCAAATGATTATTCTTCATGAGTTCTTAGAATTATTTATCCTAGTACCACAAGTCATCAAAGGATTTGTTTTATAATGGAAGCACCAGTTCATCAAGAGATATTCAATATAGACTTTGAAAATTATGTCTCTTATACACTGCATTGATTTTCAACCACTAGGTAATCTTGTTATTAAAATGTAGATATTCAATTCATACTGAATCAACAAGATTATATGTACATCACCCACTACTCTTCAATAAGTAGAAGATACAAATTCCCCTCTAATTTACTTTTTTTTAATAAACAACTGATGATTTTTGGAAACACGATAGGTTGTATTCTTCCTCTAATATCAAATTATTGTGAAGATACTCTTTTAATTGATGTTCGTAAACATAATAAGATGTGTGCAGATTATGCTCACAAATGCTTAACTAATATTTCATTAAGAAATAACTTACCCAATCTCAATTCAATTCCACTTCATCCATGAGTCACAATTCATCTGAAACCCTAGAACATTCATTTATGTTCTTATTATTAGGTTCTTCTAAATTCTGTTTCGATTGGTTCTCAAGGTTTGTAAATATCTATGTAGGAATACATACACCACATTCACCTTATTCATTTCTTCATCTCATGAATTCATGTTATTACATGCATGTTCATTTCATGTATCAAAAAAATCCATCATGAAAGGGTGTGTGTAACACATTTCCTAACACATGTTTCTCAATTCATGTGTATACATGCACTGGCTGGAGCACTTCCTTATTGAATAAAACTTTCAGTCATGAAATTACTTTTTTAATGACCTTCACGCAAACTTGAACGGGTGTTATTTCGTCTACCTTTTTTACAACCGTATTTGTCAATTTTTTTTATTATTTGCGAGACACAGTGGACGTACACACTCATTCATGTAATCTTATATTTTATCACACAATATAGGGAGATGCGTATCATGCTATCCCAATACACATTTGAGGTATAACCTCTACTTACATGAAGGGTGTAACAACCTTGTTATTTCATTTACTGGGAGGTGAATTACTTGAAGGGTGTAACAAATATTCTATCCCATGATGTGTATCATGCTATCCCAAAATGCGTATCATGTTATACATAAGTCCAAATCCCATAAAATTTTTATTTTTTCATCTAGAGGTTGTATATAATATCCTAACGAAAATATGTTTCACAGTTCTATTTTTTCTATAGATATGATAGATTCTCAATCAAGTAGAAGTTCTCCTCCAGTTAATCAATCAGTATTTAAAGTCAAGGATCAATTCCTTCCACCACCTTAATCCTCAATGAATTTTTGTTTATGTATGGATCAAATGATCTGAAAAAATGTTTTGGGGTGTGTTATTTTAAATCACCTACACCTATGGATTTTCTCAACATACTTTTGGTACAAATCATGGAACCTACACAATCATAAGTTAGTGATGAATCCTCATGATCATGATCCTCATTTTATATTTGAACACATATATAAATGGGGGACACATGTTAGCCAACTAAAAAATCATTTTAATTGGGTTTATCTTCACGATATCACATACATTCTTATAATATCATGAATTCATAGATATCATGGATTAATATCTTTATAAATATGATATTGTAAAATTTATTTAAGGATAGGTTAAAAATTCTAAGTATCTACAATCCTCTCTGAATTATTAGAACTCTTGGAGCATGGCCGAGGTTGAAAACAATGTGTGAAATCAAATATGATAAGCATGGGAGATCGACCATTAAATATTAGTTGAAATGGATGGAAACAATTATATGTGTAACTTCTGTGATTTGGGAATAGTCCCCATGATTCACCATCCCACATACAAACTCTACAATTCTGGGTGTATATTTATTAATAAATTGATCCCATGACTGAGTCAAGCTGGTAGAAATGGATCAACACCTGGACTTCACCTTCTCACACTACGGGCTTCAGCCCACTGGAAATATTACACAACACATATGCCTATAGGTAAATTATTTGGGCCATATTCAAGGACCCACACATATGAAACTTGCACCATTCATTCCCTACCTTTCACGAGATGTCTTGGGCTTCTTTTTTGGGCATGGTTAACCTCTGAATCCCACAATTCTTGAGGTCAACATTGGATAAGTATTGCCAATGGGTTGGACCAATTTTTTAGATATGGTTTGAATAAAATTCTAAGAACTCTTTTAAGTATAAAATAAAATTATAAAACCAAATTTAGTATGAATATCCTATGTTTCTAAGAAAATTTATCATCTTCATCAAGAAAAAAACATATGATTCTATTTTTTAATGGCCTTTAAATAAATCATTATCTTAACTTCATAAAATATCCATTGACAAAATTTATGAATATATTTTTTCATGGACACCTTAAAATTTTAATCATCAAATATATTATTTAATCTTTAATAGAAACCATTAAGAATTCATCCATAATCAAATCATCATGAAAATTAATATTTTGAAGATCTTCATATAAATTACTCATGCATTTTACATTTCCTTCACTTATACTTGTTGAAAATATTCATGCAATAATAAGAGTATTACATGCCCTCACCAAAAATATTTTCTTTAGGAAAATTAGTAATTTAATAGTCTTCACCTTGTCAAATGATAAAGATAATTTCCCCTCTCCTAGTAAAATTTTCACATGTCATTGAACTAAATAATAGATCGAGAATAGTTATAGTTATAAGGAGGATTGTCCAATCATGACATCCAATACCATTAGATGAATCTATAACATTTCTCCAAGCATCATAACCAATCTTGGATAATTATCATACCAAATTAAAACCAACGAGTATATAACAATTCTTTAAAAATCATTACATTAATCAAGGAGAATTTTATAATTAAAGGAGATCCATGGATTCTATAACAATTCTATAAGTATCAACATAAAAATTCTTGAATATATCTAAAAATATATTCTTTTTTTCTATGATTAACCACTAATCATAGAGGACCTCATTATACATTTACTATTGATTCCTTCTTATATATTTACAAAAAATATCATCATACTCATCCACCATCCACATCGGATTCTCAATATCCCACTTTTTATTTTTTTTAATAACATTTCAATAATGTTAATGTCTCTTACCCCCTTATTGAAAATAAACTAAAAGGATTAATTTTGTGGTTTCATTATACCAATCACTGAATTGGTATATTACATCATCTTTCTACGAAAGAAGGATATAACAAATTTTTTGACTTATAAAAGTGTCGTTAGTTAGGAAACTCTAATTCTATATGGACTATCCCAGTTTAAAAAATAAGATATATACAACCAAGGTTGTATATGATGTCAATTAAAAATGATGCATGTGATATAATTATCAAAACATTTTTATTTCTCAAATAGGGGATTTTATAAAATATATTGGTCAAGTATTATATTCTCCTACAAAATTTAGTTACCATATCACAAATTTCAAGTGAAATAATATTTTACTACCCCTTTAAATGAGCTTACTCTTAAACTAAAACTCCCCCTTGATGCCAATATTTCATATAATCGACACATTTGAACTAATTGTAATTCGGTTTCCTCAATATTCAATTTTTTTACATGTAACTTGAATTTATAGATATTCATGAAATAATCCATGATATCATCTCATTTATTATTATTCCCTATAAATTGGTTCATTACCTTCCATTTGACTAGGTTGAAAATTTTATTAGGTAGTTATCAGGACGTTCAAATGAATGATCCACCATTGTGGAAAAATTCATGTTTTTATCAGATCTTGAATGACAATTAAAACTTGTTTTCTTTCACTTTTATAGTTCATTTATAATCTTTACAATGTAAATAAACTTTAATTCCATAAAATTTAAGCTCATAAATACCACACACGAACTAAGGGAATAAGGTGGAACACATGTGAGCTTCTTAATAATTGAAATAGGGATGATAATTTCATCTCAATCTAGAGAATCCATTCCATGTAGATATAATGGTTCTAGTACTTATAATTATTGTGTCTCCATAACATTTTACATTTTGTTCTCTATTTTATAGAATGGAAACATTACTTCCATTCACCTCATCTTTTGTGGATTTTTTATCTTTAATTATTCCATTAGTGAAGTAGCTTCCCTTATTTATTTTCATATATCTTAAGCTTTTACCATTGAGATATTATAATAATTATACAATTATTTTCACTATTTCTAGTCTTCATGCACCTTCCATGTGTTTTTTCTCAGAAAAATGAGTTTTCATTTTTTGAAAACCTCTCCGGGGATTTGTTATCTTTATGTGAAATGTTTTATTTTACTTTTTTCCACTCCTCTATCCATTGGTTCAACTTTTGCTTTTTTCATTTCTCTAGAATATTAAAAATTGATTAGGAAAAATTATTAAGAATTAGTTCTTATCATATTCTTTTTTATATATTCCATATAGATCCTATAATTTCTTTTGATATCATTTTATTGGGTAACATATCAGAGTCTTCTTTTGGAATGTATTCAATCAATTCTATCTTTTTATTTCTCACAAGGATTGATTATATTCTGGATTTTAGCTTTCTTCTATTTATATGCATTTAATGTTTCTAGAATTACATTTTATGTCCTCTCTTTCCATAGTATAAGAATATTGTTTTAATTAACATCACATCCTTGGAATCAATCTTATCATTCTTCTTGGAGGTTTTGTGATTCATAGTTTTCTTGACAAGATTTTTATTATTATTCCCTGTGAATTTATTTTCTACTATTGTTCATTTATTCTTTATTTTTTTGGATATTTTCTGTTCATAAATATAAGAAAAATTTACACTTTGTATACACCAAGAATCATCATAATAATGACCACCTCTGTTGAAATAATAAGTGATGTCTTCAAGACAACCAAATCAATTCTTGATACATATATTCTTCTTCATTGGTGTATTCTACTTCAGTTTTAAAGTTTTCTTTATTTATTGACATCTACTACCCATGAATATATGCCCTATATAATTTACATAAGCTTACATATTATTCCAACTATCGATGGACTTATCCCAAAATTTCTAGCAACACTAGTATGGAATGATCCCAAAATTTATAGCAACAACTATATATCCAACGAATCTCCTTATTTTACTGATAGTTCGAGTATGGATAGATTTAGTGCCATGAAATTTTTATAATTTTCATTTCCTTATTTAGAGATTTATTTTGGGATTTATTTTTATTTATCTTTCATGTATCCAACCAGGATGTTTTAGTGGGTTTATCGTCATTTATATCAAACCACATTACCCAAAATTTTGGTATTAAACCCATACTATCATATGACACTCCTTGAGTAGAAATATAATTATATCGGTTATGGGTATCCTTCTTCCATGACCATGTATAACTTCTATCAAGAAACCATTTAGAGATCTTATTATAACTATTATGAGTCTTTTTAGAGATGTGATTCTCATAAAAAGTATGTATAAAAACATACATTTTCGGATTTTAATCTCTTCATATGACTGGGTGGGAGAAATATTCTTCTCTATAGATTGGTAATTTCTATCATGTATCTCCTTCAGATGTCTCAATTCAATCTCTAGTTCAATATATTTCATGCTCAAGGAAAACATATAATTTTCAAACAATTTCATCATACCTTACCATTAAATTTTCATTATATTAATATGATCATCATGTTGTTTGATACCTCATCATCATCAATAATATATTTATATTAAAAATAAGGGAGGTATAAAGGCCCAAACGACTCAAGGAAGTCTAAAAAATTGAAGACCAAGTGCATTTGATCTAAGAAGATTAACACACATGGGGGGAACATGGACCATATTGGGAAATAAAAAATTCTAATAATCACGATTCTCCTCGGAAGAAATCAATTATATATCCTTGTTCCCCTCACAATAGGTATGATAGAGAACTACCCATGAATCAAGGAGGATTTTTCACTTGTACATAAGATAGGTAATAGACTATGGGATATGGAGCTTCTCCTAGAGTGATACATGAATAATAACTAACTTGGTTTCCATATAATGTAGGCAGATATTCTGGTAATTTCACAACTCAATACCTTTCCAAGACATGTTGGCCTCTAATATAAGGGCGTCCCCTTGACCATATCTATCACAAAAGGAAAGAACCATTGATCCTTGATGGTCATAGACAAAATCACATCCCCACATGAAACCAAAAATACATGAATCATCCATGATCATCTTATAGACAATGATTGTAGGCATCCATCTCACACACCTTACCTACACAGTATGATTCATGGAGGGAGGAGACATACATTTACTAGCTGTGAGCTTTCTTAGAGAGGATGGAAGTTTCTAGTATTTTAAAAGTAGAATCATGTTAGCCAGCATACTTCTCATCCTATCCACTATGCCCATACGTGGTCTATGGGTTCCATCATGGTGGATTTTGTTTCATTAACTACATATTAAGAAGGATCCCAATTATATAATCAATTCTCATGCACTCCATTCCAATTCATTATTATTGATAGTAATAAAACATGTTTGAATGAGGTATACCCTATTGATGACTTTTTCTATAAGACTAATAAACACCACTAGATTATTCTAGATAGTATCAACCTAATTCCTCACAAAGAAAATATGATTAAATGATTTATACGTGGAGTCCTGGAAACATGATCATTTAGAAGCATGATTGATCCCTTTACCTATAACCACTTACTCAGTATTAATGGAGAGACTATGAATATTTTAGACAAGGAACATCATGGGGATATCGTTTCACATGACGATACCTCCGTACTCGTCTCAGTTTCCATTTGTCTATGTCACGTTATAGTACCCTTTTTCCAACAAAACACCCATATAAGATCCCATGAAAATGAGCTCATCACAATAAATATTCAGAGTAATAGTGTTGAAGATCCCCAGTTGGTGCTTATTGAGAATGGAATTAATGAAAGACTTGAACATGATATCATGAGAGAATGTGATGTACAATGCTATGAAATCCTGAAATAAAATATCTAAACCCACAAAATTCTGTTTCCAAAAGTTAATCTCTACACATATAAATATCAAACATGAGTGGCCCTATAGTATTGGAAGAAGATGAGATATATATATATATATCCAAAACCATGAAACCCCCCCATCATACTGCCCAAATGAGTTCCATAATTTTCAGTAATGAAATTTTATAACATAGAGAGACCCTTCAGGTAATCCGTTACCATATTAGCTTGAATGCTCAACATGGCCTCCAATTAACTCCAATGATTGATACAACAAGATCTCAACCCTCTATATCCTTCCCCATTATTCCCAATGACATATTACTTTATTATGGGAATCCCATATGAAGCCCACAATAATCTTTTTTATTCTTCATATAATCATTTTTTGTATGTTGAGGATATCAATCATGTGCATTGGGATGGAAGGTAAGACACAATTGAAAATATTGATATGTCCCCCAAATGAGAGAAAACATTTTTTCTAGTTGATAATGAATGCCAAAATATTCTCACCCAGTCCATCAAAATGGTGAATATAAATCCTTCTAGAGGAAACTGGAGCACCCGTGTACTCCATGGGGAATTCTCTCCTAAAAATATTCAACCTCTCATTTTTTTCATATCCCTTAAAAAATTGTAAATGAAAATTTCACTTTTGTCTCAGATAATTATCTTCCCACTCCACTAGAAATACTCATCCATAATTTTTTTAGCCAGCTAATACCTATATTTTTTCTATTCACAAAAAATATCATGTCATTCATGAATATGGTACGAGACATGCCAAAACAATTAGAAAAACATCAGTAGGTTCGGATGCTTCCATTTAGAATTATTTTAGGTAGGTATCTAATAAGGTTGTCTTGAACCATAATTAAGATGTTGGGGGATAATGTGTCTCACTGCCTGAGTCCATGGAAAGATTTATAGAACTTGCATTTTTTTCCAATGAATGAGACTGAAATATAGGGCGAATGAAAGGACCTTATGAAAAGATTTGTTACCCAACTAGAAAAACCTATACAATTAATCACTCTATAAATTAATCCTTACTCCATTATTTCATAATCTATGTTCATATCATTCTTAATAATTATGTTAGAAGAATGTGACCTTTTATTTATATCATTGACTATTTTTTTCACAATAGTGATGGATTCATGCATGGATCTCCCCTCGATGAAGCCTTGTTTATTCTCAGATATCATGTGATGAAGATGTAACAAGATACTTTTGTTAATAACACACATCAGAACCTTATAGGTTAAATTTGACATACTGATCAGACTATACTGGTTAAAATAGAAAGGGTCTTTCACCTTTGGAATGAGGATTGGAGTGAAATAATAGTACAATAAGGGAAATATCCATCATATTATGTAGTACTAGATGGACTCCATCAGCTCTACCTTCATTCAAATAATTTTCAAGGACATTGATTCTTCTATATTTAACTTTAAATTTTGATTCCATGACACTTATACTATATTTATGTGATTCTTCTAGAGAATGAATCTTCTTAATATACTCTTCATGATCCATGTTATTTTCTCTATTTAACATTAAATAAATTTAAAATTATATGCTTTTTATTCGAGATTAGAATATTTGACATTAATGTAAGTAATGAATAATGTTTCAAGTGCATGGATTAATTCACCAAAAACATGTTTAACAATAGTGTTCTCATAAGCATTCCAATTAAGTTATTCTTAAATTATTGAAATTATTTTATTAAAAGGTGTAATAGATTATTAATTTTCCTCAATGAGGTCTATAAAAACATTTTTCCTTTTGAATATCCTACCAGGTGCAACCTCATGTTGACTGATTTTCACTTCAAGAAGTTTTTCTTAAAGAAATATTTCCTTGAAAAAAGCATATATATGAATTCAATTTTACAAGAACATTCTTCATATATAATTCAAATTGAGTGTAGAAGTCATCAAAATTTTTTGTAGAATCATCATCCTGATATGATCTATAGGTTGATAATGTTATTTCAAAATGACCATTTTTAGCTAATTTGATATAGGAGAATTGGTCATTCTCTTAATTCAATGATATCATTCACAATATATTTAATTGAATTTTCTTAATGTTTTTAGATTCATTGTAGATAACTTCATGTATTCTTAAAGAGGAGTGGAAACTAAATTTTCTACTTGAGATACTTTAGTATAAACATAAAATTTTCACTTCATTTAAACCTTGTAAAATAAACTGGGAAAAAACACTTTGGTCCAATCAATGGAATACCTACACTCTGATAGCACTGGTAGAGCCCTGATGGATCATGTTGAGACACTAGGGGGTCAGTGTACTCATATTTTTACAAAAGTTTATTTATTTTCAATTAGACCCTATTACCCTCAAACCCTTTCCATAGTTATGATAAATGGATCTATTGAATGATATCAATAATTAAATACAAATTCAATGTATATAATAAAAAACAACACAAAAATATGTTTACAGGTTTTTGTTCTAAGACATACTCCTTTTTGCGATCAATAGGGGGTTATTTTGTGGATTCTCTTAGTACTACAACTTTATAGAGATTAGAAATAATCATAATTGGCATACAGTGCTTATGTATAAAGGTATGATTATTACAAATTTATTGGTGTTATTTATACTAGTACCACCAGTCTTCATTGTTTTTGTTCATACTCGAACCACTAGTTCTTCCAATGATATTCCACATAAAATCTATACAATATATATCATATACACTAGATTCTATTTTATCAACTATAATGTGATATTATTAAAATGTATATATTCTAATTTTACTGAATCATACATATTTCATGCATGTCATCCCACTAATATACATTAAATGGATGATAGAAATTCCACTCCAACTGATTTTTTTCAGAATGAACAATTGATGAATTTTTAAAAACACTGCATGTTGTATACCTCTTTGAATATAAAATTCTTGGGAAGATACTCATGTTAATAATTTTCTTGAGATAAATTGTATATGTGCATGTTTTATACACCAATTCTTCACTGATATTTTATACATAAATGACATTACCAATCTAAACTCAATTCCACCCCATGAATGAGTAGTGTATAATCTAAAACCCTAGAATATTCATTTATGTTACTTATTATTATGTGCTTCTACATTATGTTTTTGGTAGTCCTGAAGGTTTTTATATATGTATGTAAGAATTCATTCACCTCATTCAGCTTATTCTTTCAAAATTCTCACACCTCACTCACATCTTATGCATGCATGTTATCACAGGCATGTGAATTTCATAGATCATAAAAATCCTTCATGAAATAGTTTGTGTAATACAGTATCCTCTTATTTCTTATCAATTCATGTTTATATATTCATTTGATATAACACTTCCTTCTTATGCCCAATACTGATTTTTATAAGTACATATACAAGTACAATCTTGAAAACTAGAATGGCTATTTTTTCTTATTTCTTAATCCAAATAGTGTTGGTCACTACTCCTATTATTATTCATTTCAAGAAATAGTGTAGGTATTCGGTGGTTCATGGTATCTCATAATTCATCTCTCAAGCGAGATAGATTCATATCAAGAACTATTGAGATGATTCACGCAAATAGTTTTCTTCATGAATCCTTAGAGTGTGTTATAAACAAGTTGAAATCTTATAGCTTCCTATCCTTATTCATGCAAGAAGAGGTTTCACGGATACTCCTCCTCATAAAACTCTATTTTAGGTTGATCTATTTCTACAAAAATGGCATCTTATCAATCAAGAATTATCTCTCCACTTGTTTATCTTTAATTATTTATTGGAATAGATTAATGTCGTATGCCTCATTAAAACTCTTGGAAGAGTTTCATGTTTATGATATATTCAACTATCTATAAAAGGTGTTGTGTATTGGTTTTTTAAAATCACCGAGACCTGTGGATTTTCTATGTATTGTTACATTGAAAATATTACAACCTTCTATTTTTTGAGTTCATTATGGATCCCCATGATCATTCTCCTCATTTTATATTCGAACGCATCCATAAATTGTTTACAGAATTTAGTTTACTATAACTTCATTTACATTCATCTTCTCTTCAAAATATCACTTCTACAAAATTAAAAGAATGCATTCATGGATATTTTGTCATAATTGATTCATAAAATTATTCTTATAACATTAATGGAAGACTTGGTTATAAAATTGGTGGATTTACTATCTTCTCTAATGCAATAGAACTCTTGGATGAAGGCTGTGGTTGAAGATGACATGATAAATAAAATATGATCGACAGAGGAGATCCAACGGTCCAGATCATTTGAATCGAATGAATGAATTTACATGTGTAACATAAGTGATGTGAGAACAATCCCCTTGATTCACCATCAAACATTGAAACTCCACAAGTCTGGGAATCCCTTTACTAATCAAAAACTTCAATAACTAATATGATATGGTGGTGGGATATCAGCACCTATACATCACCTTCACACACTATGGGATTTGGACTACTCCAAATATGGACCAACCCATTCACCCATATACACTCTCTCAGGTACATATACATGTTTATACATGTATGATGTAGTCATTGTGCTTCCAGCGCCTCCCACATGTTGTCTTTGTCTACTCCTTTGGGCATGGATGACCTCTTGGTCCCACATTTCTTGGGGTAGAGCTTGGTTACTGCTGGCCAGTGGGTTGGTCCAATTTTTCACATAAGATAATAACAAAATACTTAGAACTATTATAATAATATAATGAAAGTATACAACTAAATATATTATCATTCTCCTATTTTTCCAATACATCTTCCCATACATATCATAATATATATATATATATATGATGAAATTGTTTCATGGCCTTTAAATAAATTATCATCTTTAATCCATGAAACCTATTTATAGGAAATGTATGATAATATTGTTTCATGGACACCTTCAATATTTCATCATGGAATATATTTTTTCTTATTTCATTGAAACCTTTAAGTCTTATTACAAAATCAATTCATCAATAAAATCAATATTTTCATGCGCTTCATATAAAATCCTCAGGAATTTTTCATGTCCTTAACTTATACTTACACCAAGAATTTATCGAATAATAATAGTATTTCATTCCTTCACTGAAAAGTATTTTTTTCATGGAAATAAATATTAAATAGTGTTCACCTGGTCTAATGTTGAAGACAATGATAAATCACCTTGTATAAATGGCCCTTCACTTTGTTCTTAAGATCATGTCAACAATCAACAGAGTTATAAGGATAATTTCTCAAGCACGAAAACAAATTCTATTAGATAAATCCACAATATTTATTCATGAATCATCAGTAACCATGGATACTTTTCATACCAAATGAAAACCTATGAATCCATATCAATTCTCCTTGAATCATCACATTAATCATGGAGAATATTCTTAAAAAATGAGATCCAAGGAATCCATAACAATTCACCAAGCATCACCACCACCCTACTTGAATATACCTAAAACACTGTTAATATTTCTCTCTCTATGATTAATAACTAATAAAATAGTTATTCATTATACATTTAACATTTAATCCTTCTTATATATTAATAAAAATACAGTAACACTCCTGAACCATCCACATGGTATTTTCACAATTATTAATAAATGGATGTCGAAATATTATAAGTGGATCTTATATGGTAGTATAAATAGGTACCTTATTCTTATATATAATTATAATAAATTTAGTTTTTTTATATAGGATGTTAATTTGGTTGCGAAGCAAGTTGAACATGTGGTTTATGATTTTTTATAAAACCTCAGTGCTTATTAGGATTTTTTAGGAACAAGTTTCCGATGATGAAATTTTATGATGTAATCATCATTAAACTGATGAATTTTTATCTTCTAAAGTTATTTATAGATATTTCAGATTTTCTATTCATTTTTATCTCATTAAGTACTCATGAAACTGAAAGAATATTTTTAAGTTAAACTGACAATATTTGTCTCTTTTGTAGAATTTAGTTTTCTTACATATCCATGATTCCTAAAAAATTCTTCTTGAGTGTTTTTAATATTCTCATTTGATTTTTTAAATTCATTTTTTACAATGATTTATTTTTTTAAAATGTATTAGAATGAATATTTTTGTCATTTTCTAAAGAAGGTACTTATGAATTTTTATTGAAAATTTGAATGGATTCTTTATTTTAACACACACGACATGAATGGAATTTTCCTCCACCATTTGAAATAAATATTTGGAATATTCCTATATAATATTAATTGATTATTTTTAATGAAAATGAGTTCCATAATATTTTTGAAATTATTAGATTTTAAATAATTAATTTTAAAATGAAAAAGTTATTTTCCTTAGGAAATATTCCTAATATCTTTATAAGGAATTTCAATATAATATGGAATCTATTGATGTTAGTTATTGTTTAATAGGGATACTACCTAATGATACCATACAATATCATTATTTTTATGTATTATTAGGATTATTATTTATGGATGATTATATAAAATTGATTTTATTCCCCTGGGTAAATTAATATATGGGGAAACAAAAACAAAACCTATTTATTTTCCAAATTTATGCCATAAAGAAATAATGAAATTTCAATTAAACCATTTTTTTTTCAATGGTTTATTATAAGATGATTATTTTATTATATAGTAGAATACATATGTATAATTTTCATTATATTATAGGTGAGACCAAAATTATATATCTCTCCAATGAATTGGGTAAATATGGATATCTCATGAGATAATAAGAACTATAATGGGAATTTAAACCAGTTCAGTATGGGACTTTATCTACTATGATTGTATTGGGAGTGAAGTGTGACTAAAGATATGATGGATTTTAGAGTGAACCACGTATCTTATGGTAGTCATGGTAGTGATCCTTAACTAAAGAAATAAATTTTCTATGTTTATGTGTATTCTACACACTTATATCTTATGACACTGTTAAGTTCTCATTTATCATGTTCATCAATTCCTTTATTTTTAATGTCTTATGAAATTTCAAACATTAATCCATGACTCTTGCATATGATCTGTGATATAATGGGTATTATTTTAAAATGTTCAAATCATGTTTTTATACCCTTATTCTCATGTTATTCTTAAGTGATCATAGATATCTATCTTGATTACACTTAGTGAGAATCTTATCTCACCCTTTCTTATATTTACTTTCCTATTTTTATGAATATTTATTTTAAATATGATATTTCTAAGGAGGATTCTAGTTAAGAATAAATAAATGAGAGATGATGTAGATATATTATAAAAAAATTGTCTATGTATCCATGTTTCAAAATATTCAAAATGTATATGATTATAGATGGATCCTTATGTAATCTATTAAATATTCATATAATAGAATGTAATATTTAATTACTAAAGTTTTGTTTCACTATAAATGGTATGGGAGAATGGTTAGTTTCCGTTGGATACTAGGATGGGAAAAAGTTAGTGAGAATACATATGATAATCCAATATATAAGAGAACGTTCTAATTCATGGTAAAGAAAGGAGAATAGTTTTTATAAATAAAATCCTTGTTTGGATACTAAAAGTGGTTGTGGTTTTCACCCAAATTCATTGAGGGTTAATAACACAGAAAAGAGTTGGTCGTGTATATCTTATCCATCATTCTGGTGTACTGTGAATGTTCCCTTATTATGCACCTGATTCGATACTCCTAGGAGATATGATTGGGTTAATTACAAATTTCTTTCAAACTCATTATGAAGGATTTGAATATATGATGATCATGTTTGAAGTAGGTTAAACCAAATTATTCATAAATTGAAAAAAGTGTCTTGATTTAGTCATACTATAAATAATTTTACATGATTTTGTGGTTTCCCACTATGATAATTATTCATCATTTTGTTGAGATTTCACAACTTTCTCAAGTATTGAATCATTCTGAGCTTCCAAAGTATCAAAAGAGGGAATAATATTTTGTTGGGTCCTTCAGGAGGAAACATACACATTATTTTTTTATGTATAATGATCCATTAGATATATATAAATGGATTAGCACCAATTAAAATATATTTTCTATTCTCTAGTATTAATGAATTGAAAATGTTATTTTGGTCATTGTTTATTTGGAAGTTGAAGAAAATTAATGGTGGACTCTTATCAAGAACATGAGGTAATGGAATGAAATTGAATCCATGGAGTGGAATGAGATTAATATATTATTTTTAAATAATTAATTTTCTAATATTCATCATACAAAAATGAAGATGATATATCTTGAGATAAATAAGATGTATTATGAATATTTCAGTACCTATGAGGAAATATTTAGAAGACTTGTGAGGTAATCATCTATCCTTATAATAAAACATGAAACTAATATTGATTAATTCCTTATTATGTATTAAAAACAAGTCTCTAAATATAATTATTTATAAGGGAAATCAGTATCTATTAAGAAATCATTTTATGTGCTATCATGGCAGAGATATAGATCCATGTTACCAAATAAAATTATGGTTTTTGTCAGAGTGGGAAGATTTAATTCAAAGAAAAATATAATAACAAAAAAACCATGGAGAGAAGATGAGGATATTTTATCTATGATAAGTTTATGGAAGGAAACATTATTTAAATTTTCTTAAGGGGACTAGTAAATGTTTTATGTATAGATAAGAAGGTCATCAAGCAATTTAATGTAGATGTAATTGGAAAAATAATTAAGATACTGATGGGAAAAAAGTTACAAAAAATGCACCACCCACACCCCAATTATTCAAAACCATGTAGTATGGGAATTATGATAACCAATGGTTAAATATAAAGGTTAATGATAATGAAATATTCTATAAACTTCTTATTCCCATAAAAAAAATCTCACATGATCGTTTTTGCGGATTTTTGGTATAATAAAAAAGTGTTGAAAGGTACACTTATTATCCGCTCTAGAACATTGAATTTATTGTTTATTTGGGATATAACAATTGTTTTATATCATAATAATTACATAAGGTTATCACTATTCTACATTAATTATTATATGTTGAATTAACAGTGAAAACCCTAACTGTAAAATGATCGCATATCATTTCTATGATTATTTTATGATTGAATTTTTTGGGAATATGCTTCCTAACAATCTTTTTAGTCTTCCTATAGTTTAATTTGAAGTTATTATAGGCATGGATATAATTTCATTACATAAATTACAAATCTATTTATGATGAAGGGAAGTAAAATTCAATATTTTGAATCGACCTATGATTTTCTATCGGTGCGATGATAAATATGAACATCTAATAGAAGGTACATACATTATATGGGCATTGATTATTATTAAAAATAGTCATTTATCTTATACGGCTATGGATAAACTCATAATCACTGATATTATTATTGTACAACTGTTTTTAATGCCTTCATAGAATAGTTTTCTAGTCTTCCACTTAATCAATAAGTTGTGTTTTCAATAAAACTCATACATATTGTTTCACCTATTTTAAGGAATCCATATTAAATCTCCTTTAATGAGTTCCAAGAATTAAAGAATAAAATCTAAGAGAATATTTAAAAGGTATTAATTTTTCCAATCATGTCACCTTGGGGTGAATTTTCTTGTTAAAAAGGACGGTGGATCTATATGACTCTAAATTGATTAAAAATAACATAATAAGATAATAATATATAATAGGTGTCATATTCCCCGTATTGATGATTTTTTGATCAATTATGAGAAGATATATATTATTAAAATATTTATCTTTCATTTAGAAAATATTCGTTGTGGGTAAAAAGTGAATACATACCCAAGACATACTTTTGAATGAGAATTGGAAACTAGGAATTTATTTTGATTCCATTTGGTCATTCTAATTCCCAAACAACGAATGCAATGAATAGTGTCTTTAGATATTACCATGGTCATTTTTTGGTAGATTTTATTGAAAACATAATTATATATTCCATGTGTATGTAATAGAATGTTCCTCACTTGAGGAATGTAGATAATACCATAAGGGATGAGAAGTTGTATGAAAATATTACCATATTTGAATTTTGGTTAATTGTTTTCCTTTTTGGGTCATATAATCTCAAGAGAGGGTATATTAGTGGATCCATCAAATATATATGTTATTGAACATTGTACCAGAATAGAAATTATGAAAAAGATCTATAGTTTTCTAGGTTTGGATAGATATTACATATACTACATAGGTAATCTCTCTTGAATGTATAATTTACCCACCATGATATCTCTGAAGGGTGCCAAGTTCCTTTGAACGTATGACTGTAAGGAAAATTTCAGGAGGCAAAAGAGAAGGCTAGTCATCACACATGTTTTTTTGTTACCCTATAGTAGAGAAGGGTTTCTAATATATAGTAATCCATTAATGAATAGACTATTATGTGTCCCCAATTAGAATGATATGGTGATTGCGTATTCCTCATGAAAATTCTTGATTCATGATAAAATTAACTAACTCGTAATTTTTTATTAGTTTTTTTAATTTATTCATTAAATATATGGAGACATAATCTTTATGGATTAAGGAAAACACACACACACACACAAATATATATATATATATGAAACCTTTAACATAAATATACACATATAAATAGTTGAATATGTTCCAGAGAAGATGACTTGAGTTTATTAAATATTATTAATACATAAAATATTACAACCCTAGGGAAGAAAACAAGTATGTAGATTCTCTAAGTTTAAAGGATCATTATAACTTATATATGATGAGGATCATAAAAGATACCATAATTTTGGTTTATCAAAGTATAGTCCATGAAATATTGATGGAAGTTTATAATTCATATCTTTCTCAAATGAGTGTTCAACTATTTATGGAATATATAGAAGATATTGAACTATAAAATAGGTGAAATTTTTTCCAAATTTGAACATTTTTTATGATTTAATGACAAGGTTTAGGAATGATATTCATGACCATTAGAAACCACATTTGATTAATAATTTTTTTGATGAATCTCATAGTTCACCATTCTCTATTCATCCTATAGGTATGGAGATTTATTTTCATGAACACCTCTCCAAAAAGATACCATAATCAAGGGAGATATATAGTGACTACCTAAGTACCTCCTCAAGTAGTAATTGTGTTTCCAACTATCACTATGGGTATAGTAATTATAAAATTTTGAAGCATTACCATGCAACAGATCATTTGAAAGAGATAGATAAGAAGGATACACCAACTGAAACTTTCACATACATATATATATATATATATATATATATATATATACCATGTGAAAACATTCGATGAAATTAAATAATATAACAACTTAAAAGAAAACTACAAGTAGTAAAAGGGAAAAAATGGAAGTGACCATGAATCCCTAATATCTCTAGAAAAACCAAAAGATTGTAATATCTATTCTGATATCCAACCTACATTGGATAACCAAAAAATAGATTATATATATATATATGTGTGTACGGTGAGTATAAAAGCATAATCATAAGGATCATCCCTAGAGTCTCTCATGAAAATGATAAAGAAGTATTGCTAAAGCATAGTGAACAACCGTGAAACTAACTCACCTACTAATAGGTATAGTAAGTTCCCAACCTCACGATGGATGAAATTAACCAAGTATATCATACACGATAGAATATAATATATTAATTAAAAATCTAGGGTATACATATCCCTCTTCCCTAATTATTTACCCCTCTTCCCCAACATCACACATCCTGATCCATCGCTCTCCAAAAATGGTTTGCTTGAAGACACTCATGAAAGGCATCTCCACATGGACCTCATGCATCAAATAATCACATCATCACATCATCCCATCCACATATCCATATATTGTATCCAAAAAGTCCAAGGGGCCAACACTTCACATATGAAATTTATTATACATCGTTCATTAAAACTTAATCCATTCCATCCCATAGAATGAGTAAGTACCCTATTCAATCACAACCTATATACATCATACCTATAAAAATCCATTAGATAATATATCTCATAATAAATGTGGGTGAAACAACCACATTCCATCACATAACTTTAATATATATATATATATATATATAAAACTAACCACCATTTCTACTAGAACATGTAAATACCAAGAGATGAGAGTGGGGCCAGAGGCGTTAGTTATCCATCCACCCTCTCACTAGAATGTTGGGTAATATAACCTCCTAGAGTTTACTGGGTGTCAGTCTACCTAACCAAAATGGGTGAGGTATCATATGAAATCCAAGAATATACATGATCTAATATATATCCCATCCACACTATGGACATCACCAAGTCTTAGAATCTACTACAGCTAACATCACTCAGACTCACAACTTCTACTACAAAGACAGGATATCCTATAATGACACTAGCATTTAAAAGAGATACATTAATTTCTTCCCTTTTTAATTAGTTTTTTAAATTAATTTAATATTATTTAAATTAACCATTAACATTTTTACTCATTTCATTTTATTTATTTTCATTGTAAATTACATTTCCTCTTAAAAGAATCCAAACCAAGTCGATGTTTTATCAATATTTACATCATTTTTGAATTTTCATTCCATCATCACAAACCCTATGGGTAAAACATTTATTTATTAATTATAAGTTTCATCCCAAAATCTAGGTACTCTAGGAAATATATCCTAAGCTACCACCAAGAGTAATCATGCAACCAAGAACTTCTAGATGCCTTGAGTGGTGGGGTTCAAAATGATGATAAAAAAAGAGCCCCAACCATCATCTAGTAAAAATATTCATAAGAGATCACCCCATCTCTCATAATCTCATTAATGGGAAGCCTAGCTTCATATCATTCCATAGAATCTAGTTACATCCCACAAACCCATATGAATATCTTGATCTATCTTTTCATCAGAGGCATCAATTGATGCGTCATCATATGGGCCTCCCCTCCAACATATCACATCAGACATCCTAGGCTCCATCATCCCAGGTTTATATCATATCCAGGACTCCCCACCCCATAAAACATAGTATTGAAATGATGACATCCGGAGAAAATCCCAAAAGTATTAGGAAAATTAATAATAAAATACAGGAAAACTGGGCCCTCAAAGAAGTCATTTACCCTTCAGACATAAATTATATCTCACAATTTCAATACAAGGAATTCATACTTATTAAGAAAATGGAAAACTCAAGACCTATTAATTATCTGTTATCACAAAAGTGTTTCATATTCCAAATAAAAGTTTACCTATTCGTTATCACAGGTTCCAACTATCAGCATCAAAATGAAATCAAGAAAAATTAATCTATCAAAAGATTAAACTTTCCTTTAGCATTAAAACAAATTTCATAAATCTAGGAGAAGTCATATTCTCTTTAACATTCCTTTTAATTATTATCAAAAATAATAAACATGATTCCCTGTATTTATCAATTACATTAATCATTAAAGATCTAATTTAATTAAAAATTATCATTTCATCGATTTTATTACAATCAAAATACATCAACCAGCATATTACAAACATTTATTATTGTTTAATTCATAGGAAAATTAATTATCAATTAATTATGGATTTAATATATTTGATAATTTCAATATGCCACTACCATAATAAATATAAGGCCCCAGCCTTAAACCATACTTAATCTTGAGTTATCACAAGATTACACGTTGAGGATCTTTTCGGGTTTAGAGTTTTAGAGAACTAGATAATAAAACTTGCATTACATTCCACATTTAAACAAAGTGGTTACATAAAGATATTATTCTTCATTCCCATCAATGGAAACATATTTAAAATAAAAAATGGATTCATTCTTGACACTTCCTTGACACTATCATCATATCATGTACCTTTCCCTTGACCTGTGAAAAACATTTCAAAAAAAAAAAATTGGGATGAGCATAAAAAGCTCAGTAAGGGATATAAAAATATGGAAAGGAAACATGGGTACAAATATACATAAGTATGAGATCATACTTTACCCATAAAAAATAAGCACTTCAACATACCTCATCAAATCATGAATAAATCATAGAAATCATAAGACATAAAGGTAACATGAGGCATTCATAACATTCTTACGTAGGGAGTAACCCTCTTGGTTACGTTTGGAATACCCATCACATTATATTCCCTAAAATCTATTCGGAGAAACCTTAACCTTTCACTCCTTCGCGTTACCCAATGCATTGGAGAGCTATATCGGGCACCCGCCCTTAGTTTATCACGGAACCACCCATCTTCATAATAATTCCCAAGAACCATAACATAATGGTATCACATAAAACATACATAAAGGAAACATAAAATTTCCACATTTCAATCATAAGATATCAATACAATAGAAAAAAACATTGTGAAAACCATTTTCAATACCAAAATAAAAGAAAAGTAAAACATGGTATTTATTTTTCTTTTAAAAAGAAGGTATGGCATGTAGAGGAAGCTAAAACTCAAATAACGGTCACGACGGCGGAGAAGTCGTTGTCGCCGCATACGTACGACAATAACATTCCCTTTTGTCGTTTAGTAAACTCTTCATATAAAAAAGATTCCTTTTGATTAAACGTAAAATTCCAAGGGGTTTATTAACCGTATAAAAGAAATTTGTGTATAAAATAAAATATGCCTCAATGAAAGGAGATTGAGATGAAGTCTCATACCTCGTATCCGACGTGACCCGACTGTTCTTTAATCTCCTGAATAACAAACATGAGTTAATCTCTTATTTCTAAAGAACCTTTTTCATGTTCATTATTCCTTTTATACCATGTTATGAACATCATGTAATCATTTAAGTTAATAATGTTCATTTTGTCTGTATTTGGTTCTTCAGTCAAAAATAGACTTCTTACACTTACATGTTGTTAATTTGGTCAAAGGTTCGTTATATCCAGAATTATATTAATGATTTGGATAACATATATATCATATATATTCATCATATACATGTATTTATAATATTACATCACATTTAGAGGTATGAAATGAAATGCACCGTTCATGGAGACGGTAAGCCGTACGTACGCATGAACGCTACTTCCATTTCTATTTCGTATTTTCTAGAATGGAATCATAATGATATAAGAGTATATTATAATTCCAGTATAATAACATATATAATATCACCAACTTTATCCTTTACACATCCCACATATGGTATTAACGAATCAAATCACTTTCAGGGGGCGGTAGTCCGCACTTCCTGAAATGAAGATATCGTGTTTACCGAGAATGGAAACCATAAAGGTATGCCAAAAATGAAGAAAAACAGAAGCTTAAGGAAAACATAAACATATTATATATCATATATAAAAATAGTGACATTATAATGGCCACCTTTGAAGGTGTTAAATGAGTATTGAACAATCATCGTTTCGGGAGGCAGAATTTCGCCAACCACGGAAACCGTATGTTCTTTAACCATTTGATGTAGTTGTGTGAGAGTGTAGCTCAAATAAATCTTATAACAACATCCTAGTATATTGAAGATACTGGTGTTGTTACAAAAGATGTAAATAAAAAGAGTTTAGGGGGTTGGAGATGCAAAATAAAACAAATGAACATGAGAGAATGAATTACCTTTAAAAGTGTAACTCTTTTTGATTTGAGCCTAAAGGCTTATTTTGAAAGGATTCATCCCAAATGGAATCCTCTAGGATGAGTAGATGGATGTGGAGAGAGTAAATGGGCAGGTTTTGGCCGAGCCAAAGGCTTGAGGAGTGTGTGAAATGAGGTAGAGGTGGGGTCCTTTTATAAGAGGAGAGGAGGTGCACTTTTGGAAAGTAAAGATAAGTTACTTTATTTTAAAAAGATTTTCTGATTCAAAAGGTCCCACATTGCTATAATTCAAGGATAAGGTGATAAGGCTTCGAAATCCACTCATCCAATTGGTTTTGGCTATGTGTAGGTTTTAGATTTTTCATTATCTTTCCATTTTATTTAAATCGTTAAATAATGAGTTCATCGCTGCATCATCATGATGTCATAAATAAATAAATTTATTTAAAATATAAAAATTATAAAAAAATACTATGATGTAGGAAATCGTTTTTTCTTTCCAATGACTATTTATAATCAAAAATCGGATCTTTATAGCCCCATGTAAAAATTTTTTTCGTAAAACATATTTTGTTTGTGTCATTTTTACTTTTACATTAAATAAAAAGTTATTTATGTCATTTCCCAACCAAAGTGGATCCATGGGGTCCCCAAGTTGACCCATGGCTTGTCTTGGTCGGCCATGACACAACCAATGAGGGTAGGACATGTGTCAAGCTCATCTTATTTTATTAAAGAATTATTTTTACCTTAAACTACACTAATTACCACTAATCACGATTAAAAACTTAATAAGTTCCTATTCACCAAAAAATTATTTTAATCCCATTGAACAACATTTTACTTCTTAATGACAACCATGTATGTCAGATTTTTGAAATTCAAAACACAATGATGGAAAAATTTCATTTAAACAGAAAAATCAGTTTTTATGAGTACCACTTAGTGGTTTCACTATTTATCAAAAATTGAAGTTTTTCAGAAAATTACCAAAAATTCACCCTAAGCTATATTTGATATTCCGAATTCAAAAATGCAGTCTATTTTAAAAAATTCAAAACATATAAGTCACATTAATTAATTTAATAATTAATTCCCGCTGTCAGAGCAAATAGCGTGTTTTTATAAAACAATAAGTATCAAAAGATTGACACCAGTTTAAGTCTAATTTCAAAGTGAAATTGATTACAATGACTATCATTGAATAAAATGGTAAAAATATATTCTAATTTAACTTCAAAACCAATTCAAAAGATAATCTAATCATATAAATAAATTATATTAAAAAGTAGTTTTGATGTAAAATGCAGTATTTTTCACTATTCATTAAAAAATGAACATTGTCAGAAAAATACCAAAAATTCACAAAAAGTAAATTTTGATGTCCCAATCATAAAGAATAAGTTTATCTTGACAAAAATAGCTTATAAAATTGTCAAAAGATAGATTTAAAAATGGTTTTCCATCAAAAGGCAGTAAAACAATCTTTTAAAAATATTAGTGTATTCCATCATTAAGATGGGATTTATTTTCTAATTTTAAGCCTCTAAAACACTATCTTAATCATTAATAGACATAGATAAAAATATCTATTTTTCATTACTTACTTGGGATGTTACATCCTTCCCCCCTTTAGAAAATTGCGTCCCCGCAATTTATTTACTTATCGAATAAATGGGGGTACTTATCCCTCATTGCATTTTCAGATTCCCATGTTGCCTCTACAATCATGTGGTTTTTCCACAAAACCTTTACCTGGTGAATCACCTTATTCCGTAACACTTGCTCCCTGTGGTCAAGAATCTGGACCGGTTGTTCCTCATAAGATAGGTTCTCCTCCAGCTGAACTACCTCTGGACTCAAAACATGAGATGGATCTGGCATATACTTTCTCAACATCGAAACGTGAAAAACATTGTGTACCTGAGATAAACTCGGAGGTAAAGCCACTCGGTATGCAACTGATCCAACTCTCTCCAGAATTTCGTATGGTCCAACAAACCTTGGACTCAACTTTCCTTTCTTACCAAATCTCATCACACGTTTCCAAGGAGAAACCTTGAGAAAAACATGATCACCTACCTCGAAAGATAGGTCCTTCCTCCGGGTATCCGCATAACTCTTCTGCCTGCTCTGAGCTGTTCTCATGTGTTTCTGAATCAGCTGAACGTTTTCTGCCATCTCTTCTACCAATTCTGGTCCCATCAACTTCTTTTCACCCACTTCATCCCAGAAAGCTGGAGTTCGACACCGCTTCCCATATAATGCCTGAAATGGTGCCATCTGTATACTGGAATGAAAACTGTTATTATATGAAAATTCAACCAAAGAAAGATGTTGGTCCCAACTTCCCTGATAATCCATAGAACAAGCTCATAGCATATCCTCCAATGTCTGAATTTTTCATTCTGACTGCCCATCTGATTGAGGATGAAAATCTGTACTAAAATTTAATTCAGTACCCAACGACTTCTGAAGGCCTTTCCAAAAGTTAGAAGTAAACCTGGGATCACGATCCGATACAATGGACAGAGGAACTCCATGTAACCTAAATATCTCTTTAAGATACAAACGGGAAAGTTGCTCAAGATAGAAAGTATCTCGTATAGCAAGGAAATCAGCAGATTTGGTCAAGCGATCAACAATAACCCAGATTGCATTATTACCTCGAGATGTCTTCGGTAATCCAACAACAAAGTCCATGGATATATTCTCCCATTTCCACTATGGCACTGGTAAAGGCCGAAGCATCCCTTTCGGTAAATGCCTCTCTGCTTTAACCTGCTGACAAGTCAAACACTTCACAGCAAAATCAGCAATATCTCTTTTCATTCCATCCCACCAGTAATACTCCCGCAGATCTCTATATATCTTAGTACTTCCCGGATGAACTGAAAACGGAGAACTATGAGCTTCACATAACAACTCTCTCTTCAACTGTGAATCACAAGGCACACACAATCTCTTCCCAAATCTCAAAACACAATCATTATCAATGTTGAATTCTGGCAACTTACCTTTCTGAACCAGCTCTACCTTTTTCTGCAACTCACTGTCTTGCTTCTGTGCTTGCTTGATTCTATCTGATAGAGAAGATCTCACTGATACCTGAAACAAAACAGAAGGACTTCCTGCACCAACAACTTCTATGCCAATGTTCATCAAATACTTAACCAAAGGATCATGTTCCAAACGCAACATTGCTAATGAAGCATTACTTTTTCGACTCAAAGCATCAGTCACTTTATTTGATTTTCCCCGATGGTAATGAATTGTACAATCATAATCCTAGATTAATTCCAGCTATCTCCTCTGTCTCTTGTTTAACTCTTTCTGAGTGAATATATACATTAAACTTTTGTGATCAGTATATATTTCACACTTTACTCCATACAAATGATGCCTCCAAATTTTTAAAGCAAAAACAACAGCAGCTAATTCCAAATCATGTGTAGGGTAATTTACCTCATGAGTTTTCAACTATTGTGAAGCATAAGCAATTACCTGATCATTCTGCATTAGGATATAACCAAGTCCATTCAATAAATCATTACTGTAGATAACAAACTCACCATTCCTAGAAGGTAGTTCCAAAACTGGAGCATTCACCAATCTTTTTTTTAATTCCTGAAAACAATAATCACATTCTTTTGTCCAGATAATTTTAACACCATTCCTAGTTAGATTAGTCATTGGACTAGATAACCATGAAAAATTTCTAACAAACCTTCAGTAATAGCCTTCCAAACCAAGGAATCTATGAATCTCGGTTACATTTGTGGGTCTTGGCCATTCTTCCACAAATTTTGTTTTTGCAGGATCAACAGTTATTCCATCTTTAGAAACAATGTGACCAAGGAAGGAGATTTGTTGCAACCAAAACTCACACTTGCTGAATTTCCCATACAATTTCTTTTCTTTTAAGGTTTGCAAGATAACCCTTAAATGTCTTTCATGCTCCTCTTTACTTTTAGAAATCACCAAAATATCATCAATGAAAACCACCACAAACTTATCCAAGAACTCATGGAAAATTCTATTCATTAAGTCCATGAATACAGCAGGTGCATTGGTTAGCCCAAAAGGCATTACTACAAATTCATAATGGCCATATCTCGTACGGAACGTGGTCTTCGGAATATCTGCCTCCTTTACCTTCAACTGAAGGTACCCCGATCTCAGGTCAATCAATGAAAAAAACTGAGCTCCCTGGAGCTGATCAAACAAATATTCAATATGAGGCAAAGGATATTTGTTCTTAACAATGATTTTATTCAAGGCTCTATAATCAATACAAAGTCTCATAGAACCATCTTTCTTTTTAACAAATAAAACAGGAGCACCCCATGGTGATGTGCTAGGTCTAATGAAACCTTTCTCTAATAAATCTTGCAATTGCTCCTTCAACTCTAAAAGTTCAATTTGAGCCATTCGATAAGGGGTTTTGAAATTAGCTTAGCATCAGGAACTAAGTCAATAGTAAACTCAACTTCCCGATCTGGTATTATTCCAGGCAACTCATCAGGAAAAACATTAGGATACTCATTTACCACTGGCACATCATTAATCTGAACAGTTCCTTTATTACCAACGACGTGTGAAATGTACCATTCATTTCCATCTTTTACAAGTTTCTCAGCCTCTTGATATGTTATCAAAAGTAAGGGTTCATTCTTGTAAACAAACTGAAAGTCTTTCTGAAAAGAAACTTCTTTAGCTCTACAATCAATCTTAGCATGGTAAATAGAGAGCCAATCCATACCCAGGATAACATCAAACTCTACTAGAGGTATAACAATATGGTTTGCAAGTAGGTTCTTTCCACAGATAAGGATAGGAAGATTCTTATAAATTCTTTTTGCCTCAACATTTCCCCGAGGTGTTTTTACCAAAAGTTCAGGAGTCATTTCTTGAGATGGTATTCCCATTTTACTAGAAAAGGTTTCAGAGATGAAAGAATGTGTAGACCCCAAATCAAACAACACACTGGCATAATCTGAAAAAACAAACAAAGTGCCTGATACAACTTCATTTGATGGACTGACATCTTCTGAAGTAGTTGCAAATGATTTCACCACCCCTTTTTGCTTGTAGTCTAACTGCTTCCCTTCACTCAAGCTCTTTGTCGGACACTCGTTTGCATAGTGACCCATCTCATTGCACTTATAACATTTAAATAACTGTAAATAAAATTTGTTCTTACCTTCTCCTTGATCCTTTTCAGTGCAATCATGAGCCTTATGTCCCATCTTACCACATCGGTAGCACTTTCCAGAATCCAGAAGACATTCCCCAGCATGCCTTTTGCCACATTTATCACAAACTAGAAACTTAGTTCTCTTACCATCAGACTTTTTGAAGAATTCTTACCTTTCTCCTGCCACCTCGGTCTCTTCTTCTGCTGGTTGTTATAGAACACTTGGTCATTAGCAAACTCCATTTCCACCTTCTCAACACATCGAACAAGCTTTTCATAACTTTTAAACTCACGAGAAGCTAATGCCCTTATATATTTTGGCTTTAATCCTGAGTAAAAACGATTGATTTTACTATCAAGGTCTCGGATAAAATTTGGAGCATACCTTGCCAATCGAGTGAACCTTTCTTCATAGGCAGCCACTGAGTCTTCCTCTTGCCTCAATTCCAAGAATTTCTTTTCTATCCTAAGTCGAACAACCTTAGGAAAATACTTCTCAAGAAACATACCTTTGAATTCATCCCAGTCAAGAGCATCAATCTCATCGGCATCCCTGATATTTTTAACCATAGACCACCACTGGTCTGCTTCACCCTCCAAACGGTAAATAGCAAGACTAACCTTTTGATTGTCTGAACACCCCATGACATCAAAAATCTTCTCCAGTGCTTTAATCCACCCTTCAGCTAGCACAGGGTCAGATGATCCTCTGAATGATGGTGGATGTTGCCTCATAAAATGTTCCACCACTGACATGTTCCTCTGCGGTTGATATGCCGGATCTTGTGCATGGATACCACCACCATTTATCACTTGAGTCAACTGCGCCATTACTGCAACAAACTGTTCAGTTCCAATTCCTACCATTTCTGGATGCTGATTCTGAAGGTTATTTCCTTCTGTATGCCTTCCTAGCACTGCTTCCCTGTTTCCTCTGCGGAAAACCATTCTGAACAAACATGTCTTAGATGAAGAAACATGGTAATCTTTAAATGCTATATCACTTCAATTTGACCATAAAAAAAATATTTTTGGATAGTCATTCAATAGAATTCTAATTCCTAATGTTATCTAAACCGACCTCTGATACCAACTATAAGGCCCCAGCCTTAAACCTTACTTAATCTTGAGTTATCACAAGATTACACGTTGAGGATCTTTTCGGGTTTAGAGTTTTAGAGAATTAGATCATAAAACTTGCATTAAATTCCACATTTAAACAAAGTGGTTACATAAAGATAGTATTCTTCATTCCCATCAATAGAAACATATTTAAAATAAAACATGGATTCATTCTTGACACTTCCTTGACACTATCATCATATCATGTACCTTTCCCTTGACCTGTGAAAAACATTTCAAAAAAAAACATGGGATGAGCAGAAAAAGCTCAGTAAGGGATATAAAAATATGGAAAGGAAACATGGGTACATATATACATAAGGATGAGATCATAATTTACCCATAAAACATAAGCACTTCAACATACCTCATCAAATCATGAATAAATCATAGAAATCATAAGACATAAAGGTAACTTGAGGCATTCATAACATTCTTACGTAGGGAGTAACCCTCTTGGTTACGTTTGGAATACCCATCACAGTATATTCCCTAAAATCTCTTCGGAGAAACCTTAACGTTTCACTCCTTCGCGTTACCCAATGCATTAGAGAGCTATATCGGGCTCACCTGCCCTTAGTTTATCATGGAACCACCCAACTTCATAATAATGCCCAAGAACCATAACATAATTGTATCACATAAAACATGCATAAAGGAAACATAAAATTTACACATTTCAATCACAAGATATCAATACAACAGAAAAAAACATTGTGAAAACCATTTTCAATACCAAAATAAAATAAAAGTAAAACATGGTATTTATTTTGCTTTTAAAAAGATGGTATGGCTTGTAGAGGAAGCCGAAACTCAAATAACGGTCACGACGATGGAGAAGTCGTTGTCGCCGCATACGTACGACAAAAACATTCACTTTTGTCTTTTAGTAAATGCTTCATATAAAAAAGATTCATTTTGAATAAACGTAAAAGTCAAAGGGGTTTATACACCGTATAAAAGAAAGTTGTGTATAAAATAAAATATGCCTCAATGAAAGGAGATTGAGACGAAGTCCCATACCTCGTATCCGACTTGACCCGACCGTTCTTTAATCTCATGAATAATAAACTTGAGTTAATATCTTCTTGCTTAAGAACATTTTTCATGTTCATTATTCCTTTTATACCATGTTATTAACATCATGTCATCATTTAAGTTAATAATGTTCATTTTGTCGGTATCTGGTTCTTAAGTCAAAAATAGACTTCTTACACTTACATGTTGTTAATTTGGTCAAAGGTTCGTTATATCCAGAATTATATTAATGCTTTGGATAACATATATATCATATATATTCATCATATACATGTATTTATAATATTACATCACATTTAGAGGTAAGAAATGAAATGCACTGTTCATGGAGACGGTAAGCCGTACGTACGCATGAACGCTACTTCCATTTCTATTTCGTATTTTCTAGAATGGAATCATAATGATATAAGAGTATATTATAATTCCAGTATAATAACATATATAATATCATTAACTTTATCAGTTACACATCCCACATATGGTATTAACGAATCAAATCACTTTCAGGGGGCGGTAGTCCGCACTTCCTAAAATGAAGATATCGTGTTTACCCATAATGGAAACCATAAAGGTATGCCCAAAATAAAAACAAACAGAATCTTAAGGAAAACATAAATATATTATATATCATATATAAAAATAGTTACATCATAATGGCCACCTTTGAATGTGTTAAATGAGTATTGAACAATCATCGTTTCGGGAGGCAGAATTTTGCCATCCACGGAAACCGTATGTTCATTAACCATTTGATGTAGTTGTGTGAGAGTGTAGCTCAGATAAATCTTATAACAACATCATAGTATATTTAAGATACTGGTGTTGTTACAAAAGAAGTAAATAAAAAGAGTTTAGGGGGTTGGAGAAGGAAAATAAAACAAATGAACATGAGAGAATGAATTACCTTTAAAAGTGTAACTCCTTTTGATTTGAGCCTAAAGGCTTCCTTTGAAAGGCTTCTTCCCAAAGGTAATCCTCTAGGATGAGGATAGGGATGTGGAGAGAGTAAATGGGCAGGGTTTGGCTGAGCCAAAGGCTTGAGGAGTGTGTGAAATGAGGTAGAGGTGGGGGCCTTTTATAAGAGGAGAGGAGGGGCACTTTTGCAAAGTAAAGATAAGTTACTTTATTTTAAAAAGAGTTTCGGATTAAAAAGGTCCCAAATTGCTATAATTATAGGATAAGGTGGTAAGGCTTCTAAATCCACTCATCCAATTGGTTTTTTCCATGTGTAGGTTTTATATTTTTCATTATCTTTCCATTTTATTTAAATCGTTAAATAATGAGGTCATCGCTGCATCATCATGATGTCATAAATAATTTAATTTATTTAAAGTCTAAAAATTATAAGAAAAATACTATGATGTAGGAAATATTTTTAGATTTCCAATGACTATTTATAATCAAAAATCAGATCTTTATAACCCCATGTAAAAATTGTTTTTGTAAATCATATTATGTTTGTGTCATTTTTTACTTTTACATTAAATAAAAAGTTATTTATGTCATTTCCCAACCAAAGTGGATCCATGGGGTCCCCAAGTTGACCCATGGCTTGTCTTGGTCGGCCATGACACAACCAATGAGGGTAGGACATGTTTCAATCTCATATTATCATATTAAAGCATTATATTTACCTTAAACTATACTAATTACCACTAATCGCGATTAAAAACTTAATAAGTTGCTATTCACCAAAAAATTATTTTAATCCCATTGAACAACATTTTACTTCTTAATGACAACCATTTATGTCGGATTTTTTAAATTCAAAACACAATGATGGAAAAATTTCATTTAAACGGAAAAATCAGTTTTTATAAGTACCACTTAGTGGTTTCACTATTCATCAAAAATTGAAGTTTTTCAGAAAATTACCAAAAATTCACCCTAATCTATATTTGATATTCCGAATTAAAAAATGAAGTCTATTTTAAAAAATTCAAAACATATAAGTCACATTAATTAATTTAATAATTAATTCCCGTTGTCAGAGCAAATAGCCTGTTTTTATAAAACAATAAGTATCAAAAGATTGACACCAGTTTAAGTCTAATTTCAAAGTGAAATTGATTCCAATGACCATAATTGGATAAAATGGTAAAAATATATTATAATTTCACTTCAAAACCAATTCAAAAGATAATATAATCATATAAATAAATTATATTAAAAAGCAGTTTTGATGTAAAATGCAGTATTTTTCACTATTCATTAAAAAATGAACATTGTCAGAAAAATACCAAAAATTCACACAAAGTAAATTTTGATGTCCCAATCATAAATAATAAGTTTATTTTGACAAACATAGCTTATAAAAGTGTCAAAATATAGATTTAAAAATGGTTTTCCATCAAAAGGCATTAAAATAATCTTTTAAAAATATTAGTGTATTCCATGCTTAAGATGGGATTTATTTTCATTTTAAGCCTCTAAAACACTATCTTAATCATTAATAGACATAGATAAAAATATCTATTATTCATTACTTACTTGGGATGTTACAATAAAGGCATTCTAACAAACCATAGCATTGAAATCTCACTATCTATAAAACAAATAGGAATCCCCTTATAATTCTATAGTGAACATCAACATGTGACCACTGACCAATTATTGGTTAATAAGATTCAATAGATTATTATGTTAAGTCTATTATCATCCGAAAGGATGAACCATTATATGTTTAAAATTGAACATAAATAAAATAATATAATAAACTAATCCCTTATCACAAATAAATCAATGTTCCTTACATGTGAACAGAAAAACATTGGATATCTTTATTACCTCACAAAAAGAGGTTGTATCCATCCAATGATGCCATAGAACAACCAGAAAAAAACCACCAAGAAAAAAAATATTAGAAACATGGAGAAGATCCACTATCATACGGAAAGAAGAAACGTGATTAATATAATCAATGAACCATAATAAAAATGTTATAATGTACCTTGGATCACCATAGATCGAAGATGGGAAGCCAATGATATATCCCCTTCGAAGGAATCCCAAAAAACCATTGAGGAGGCTCCCCAATATCTTAGAAGAAGAGATAAGGTGTAGGTTTGGAGAAATCTCAATCCACTCCATCATTTATAGGTGTACTACCCCGACAATTTACATGGAACATATACATCTTCATGTTATTGAAATGTCAGGTTTCAGATCTCACTAAAACATATGTCTCCTCAAACCATTTAAATGCCGAAATATTACAATTCATATAATACCCCATGAATTGGCTTAACAAGTCATGAACTGTGAATACTTAATTTTAATCACTTCCACTCTATGTATTATCTCTAATTATAACATTTATTAGATAAAGCCCTCCATTCTCACTCTAGGACTCCTTTGAGCACATTGAGATTTGGAAACATGTAAATAGTTAGACTATATAGATATGGGACCATACATGTATAGAGATATAAATGAGTACTTATGGTGGGACAATATGAAGAGATATATTAAAAATTATTTATCATGGAGCTTTATATGTCATCAAAATATTGCTGGGAGATAGAATTATAAAGGTATTTTACCAGCATTATTGATACTAGAATATAAATAGGGAAATCACCATGGATTTTTTCATCAGACTCCCAACAACATATAAAGGTATTAATGAAAAAATTGTTTTATTCAACCACCTTATAAACTCAAAAAAAACATTATTTATATCAGAAAATATCATCTCATAATTAGATTTTCATGATATAAATTAACGAACTGGTAATGTTTCCTGAAGTACTAAGGTTACTTCAATCTAGACATGTTTTCATAATGGTATTGATTTAGAGTTATGTTTTAATACTACTTATCATCCTCAAACATATTTATAGACTAAGATAAATATTTAAACTATGGAGGATATGATGACGTATTTTTCTAAGGATTTCATAGGTGATGGGGATCAACACCATCTTCTATTTTAGTTTTCTTATAAAAATTTATTTCACACAAGCATTTATATGGATACTTATAGAGGCCTATATGGGGGGAAGTACAGAACTCTAATGTCATGCGATGATGTTTTGGAAAGAAATCAATTGAGATATAATCTATCTAAGGAAATTATAGGGAATGTTAGAACCATTTAGTATCACATCATGCTTTCTCATATTTGACAATAAATTTTAACTGAAAATATATTTTGAAATATAGAATTCAAAGTTGGTGAAAAGTAATTGCTACAAATTTATGTTTGGAAGAAGGTTGTGAGATTTGAAAAGAAGGTAAATTTAAGCCCTAGTTATATTCTCATTTTTGGATTCATGATTAATTTGGGACAATATCTTATTTCATGGAACGTCCACTAACCCTCCCTAGAGTTGATGATGTCTTCCATGTATCACTATTAAGGAAGATCACATGTGATTCACTTCATGTTCTAAACTTAAATTTTTGTACTATTGGAATATTATATTTCTTATAATGAACAACCATTAGAAATCATTTATCTAATAGATGAATTCTTGTATAATATGACTACTAAACTGTTTAATGTTCTCTAGATGAAGAAGAAATTCCAAGGAACTATATAGGAACCTGAGGATGTGATAAAAAAAATATATACTAATTTTCTATATTATAGTTATTGGATTTCAGGGGAAATTTTTATTTTAAGGACAGTATAATGTAACACCCTAATATTTTATGAAATTTTTCACTTCAAATAGATTTAATTTCTTCAATACATTGTGATGTAGAAAAAATGGGTCCAAATGAACTGTATTATAGTGCAATATTTTAAACTAGATATTATACTAGAGATATTAATAGGAATAAACATATATTTAAAATTAAGTATAGTGATTTTAGATAAATAAAATATATTAATAAATAAGTATTTAATTACTAAAATATTTGTATGCTTCAAAATAGTTCTTCCCTTAAAAACGGTATTTAATAATTTTTGGGAGGACATAATAAAATTAATTTATATCTCCTTTATAAAATGTATTTGATAGATTGAACATAATTTTTATATTTTTCATTTAAAAATTTTCTTAGAGAACTTTCATTTTTGGTCATAATGAATTGTAATAATTGTAAAACAAATTATCACTATGGTTAATGTTAAAGTGGGTTTCTTACAGGGGTAAACCAACAAATAAGGGTATGAGTTCAAATGAAACATTTATATACCCTATATGATTTACATATTTCAAACTAATAATATACCATATTCAAACCTCTATCAATTTGGATGTATATTTCTTGAGAAGTAATTTCTTATATTTAAATATTTTATGAAATTCCATGTTTGTGCACTTCTTCACATATAAAAGGGAAACCCCTCCTTTCTCTTATTTACATTAATTTTTCCATATATCATGAAAAACCATACCTAATACTATTCTCAACAACCCTATAATTTAATTACAAAATTGTGGTATTCTTAAATTACAATTCCAAGGGACTTTAAGAAAGGATGTAAAAGAGGCCTATCCAAAAATATGTAATCATCATACCCAACATCATGAAAATTAATTATTATTTTGCCTATTTCAAATATTTGGTATTCATAATAAAATAATAACTTCAGTATCCTAAATATAATTAATAATTATTATTATTATGGAACTATGAAAACCCATTCCTTTTAACAACATTATTTCATGTTTTATTACATGAGGATACACTTAATAAAATCCCAAAAAATCAGGAGGGAAAGTGTCTATGGAAATTCATATACATAACATAATAATGTGAAATATGGGAAACATGATATTATTTCAAAAACTCCACACAAATTTTCTTAAAATCCATTGATCATCTAAAACTTCCTAGGATAACCTGGGGATGTACATTAGAAAAGGTTGAGATATAAATCTCGTTATGGGAATAATATAAATAGAACATGATGACATTAATACATGTTACTCGATAGGAATATAAATGTGGACTATAATGGGAGAGAATCCTAAACATTAAAATATATGAAAGATATTATATGATAACATCAATGTGACATAATATTGTGGAAATAAGATAAAACATGATATTATAATCATAAGACAAGGAAACCCACCAAGACATCATAACATAGTTCTCTTAGGATAACCTTCCATACACCGAACATGGTATCTCATGATATGAAAACATTACACAATTCATTAGATGACTATATAATATAGTGTCCACCCATTACAATCGTATCATGTATATGCATTTTTGTTCCACATAGATCATATAACATAGAATCACCATTCATCACATTTAAAACCATGATTATGGATTGTGGGTTACATCCCTGGAAGTGCTAAATAAATTAAGGATTGGAATAACTAGGTGACTAACTTTGAGTGTAAATGGGGGTGGGTATTCATTACACAATTTTTTAATGTCTAGAAATCATAGGATAATTTCATAAACACAATGAGTGTATATAAAGATTCATAAAATTGTTTAGGGAGAGTTAAATGAGGTATATCATCACTTTTAAATCATAATTATAGTAATACATATGTGTAAAATCATATTAAATCTTGACCAATTTTAAATAAAATGGAATAATAAAAAGAAAGTCATTGATCCAAGAGGAGTAGAGTATCCCTTCTCTTGATAAGGTGCTTCTAAAATCCTGGGATGGGCTTCATAAAAAAATGGGAATACCTTGGTAGATATTTTAAGATAGATAGAGGTAGAGATAATTCATACTCAATGGTTTTTCAGTGAATATGAATTGGTAGATGGAAGGTTATTTATTGAAAAATATAGGGTAATTATTTATTAATTTCTAATTATTGGTTTTCGACTTCATATAATAAAATAATCAAAACCAAAATCATTACCAAGGTTTTCCCCATTTTTTCATAGAAAGAGGTGTGGTTTTAAATATTTTATGTGGATAATAAATTTTAAAAATAAAATAATACCATTGGTAATATAGAAGTGAGTCATGTAATAAATAATTGATTTCAAAACCATACGATATAATATAGATTTTGTAAGATTCATTAAAGTATTATAAAATTAAATAAATAACTTTGAAAATACATTATTTTAATTTGGAAATACAATTTTGTTCCTAAACACTCTTTATATTATTTATTACATCACATACGGGCTATTATGATGTCATAATTAATAGAATATATTTATACTGTATTAATGTTTTACCCAGAAATTTGACCGTAACAGAACATAATGAAAAATAACCATTGGATAATATAAACATATTTTTCAAAAAAATTATTTATTTCAACAAAATAGTATCTAAATACGAGAGTATAGAATTTTAAACCATAATCCCATTTTATGGAAAATACTATTTTTATGATGATTATAGTTTTTAGACCTTATAAATAAAACAAAAGAATTAACGAAATAATATTATGATTTATTAATAATAAAATATTCTTTTATAAGAATATTTCATGAAAATCCAATTTATTTAAGAATTTCATGAATTTATTAAATATCGTATTAATTGAAATTATATATTTTCCTAAAACACAATTTCAATTTCCTTTTATAAAAATATATTTTTTATTAGAATCATTCAACATTTATAAAGTAATAATAAAAAGGGATAATGAAAATACAAAAAAAATTATATATCTAGGGTCCACATACATAGCCCCTTACTACATAAGCATATTCTATATTGGTAAGGTGTGTGATGGTGACACTTTCTTAGTGTGGTTCAAAGAATATGGTTTGGGTCGTGGTCTTGAAAATATTGAACTTATTCTATAAATTTTTATCCTCACACATAAGTTTTTAAATATCATCATGATCTTGATCAAGGTAAAATACCAATGATTCCACCTCCCTTAGAATCTATGATAATTTAAAAAAAAAGTTATAATCCTACCTGTTGAGGCCATTAAATCTTCTATCTATGTAAATTGGACTTTATTTATATCCCTTAATATAAAATAATCTTAACCATTACTGTATAATGTTTATATTGTGAATAATTACGGTGCTTATTGGTATTTGGAATCCCATATCCTATACCATTACAAAAAACAAATTAGTGAAAGTGTTTTCTATAAAAGTATTACTTAATAAGGAATTTATTCATTCAAAAGGTAATTTCATTTATATACATTTAGATCATTACATTCACCCCTTTAGAAATTTCTTCCCTAAAATTTTATTTAATACACTAAATTATATGATTGTACTTATGTTTAATCATGACTTTATGTTCCCATGTTTCTTTCTGAAATGTTTTTTCCACCACAACTCTTTGACATGGTGGGTTGTCTTATTTTGTCGAACTTTTTCTCTATGATATAAGAACTTCATTTTGTGATCATTGTATGAAAGATCATTCTATAATGGTACCACATATAGATTTAGTACATTTGAGGGGTTTGGTATATACTTTCTCAATGGGGATAAAATTGAAGACATCATGTTCCTGAGAAATGTTACATGGGATTTCTAGTGAATATGCCACATATTTTATGTGATCAAGGATATAAAATGGGTCAAAATATCTTGGAATATGATTTCCCTTCTTCCACAATTTCTTGAAATTATTCTATGGGGATATAAAAACGAACAATTTATCTCTGACTTCAAAATCTAGGTCTCACTGATGATTTCATACATATATTTTCTATTGAATTTGTGTATATTTATTCTAAAACTAATTTTTTTGAACCTTCTTTGTCATCTATAAAATAAGAACATTGTGAATAATCATTCCCTCTCTAACATCATCCTAGCCTATTGGATCCCAACACATATTCCCATACATATACTCATAATGTTATTTTTTTTACTAGAAAATAAACTGTTTTCATAGGAGAACTCCACTAGGGGAAGATATTGATCCCAAAAAACATGGAAATCTATTAAATAGGACCACATCTTTTCTTATATAGATTGAATGATTATCTCATATTTTCCATCCTTATTAGGGTGATAATTAGAGTTGAAAGTAAACACTATATCTCAATCTTGATTAATTATTTTACATAAAATTAAGGCAAACCATAGATATGAATCAGATACAATGGTGAGTGGCACTCCATGAATTCTTATAACTTATCATATATATAGCTTAGTGATTCAGTCAAGATATAAATCTTCCTTGATAAAAATAAAATGTGTTAACATTTAAAGGTAACTAACTACCATCTAGATGGCCTTATTTCCTTTATATGTCCTAGTGATTCTTATAAAAAATCCATAGTTATGTTTTCTAATTTCCATACTAGAATGAGAAATGATTGAGTCATACCCTTAGAATTATATTTTTTATCCTTGACTTATTGACATGATAATCACCAATATAAAAATTATACAATATACCTCTTCATGTTGTCCCACCATATGTTTTTCCTAAAATATATGAGTCTTAGTTTTTTCTAGATTAATAGATAAGGATGATCTATGTGCATCATATAGAATTTCCATCTTCAATTTTGGTTTTTATGGGACACATATCCTAGTCCAAAACCTTGGTACTCAATCTTTAGGAATGTTAATATTCAGAATATTCACCACCTTTTCACCTCATTATAATTTTGGGCCTCCTTAATACCCTAAATAATGGGTGGTTGAGTAATTATTTGTGAAATGGAGAATGAATATCCTTTTATTATTCCCATTTATATCCTTTTTATCTCCAATAATAATTGATCCCATTAAATAATAATCATGGATAGGATTATAAGATCTTTTGTACTCAGATCTTCCTCCACTTTTTTCATTACCAAAGATAGTAATCGATTGATTAATCATAATCCATTATCAGATATAACCCCCATTATTGCTGCATATTGATCTCCTTTTGTGTGAATAGATTCTTGAGATTTGTATGATCTTTATATATGTCACACTTTTCACCATAAATATAATTTCACTAAATAGTCAATTCTAATATTAGTGCATCTAATTATAAGTCAACAATTGGTTACTTATTCTCATGTATATCTAATTGAATGGAGGCAAAGGATATAACTTAGTAATTTTTCATGAGTACACAACCCAATACATTTTTTAATCAATATATAGTATAAATTATTCCCCAGTAATGGGTATAATGAGCAAAGGATAAGTGATTAGAATCTTATTTAACTCATTAAACTCAATTTTCATTCATCATTCTAGAAAGAATTGTCTAAATTCTATGTTATCATGGTAGTATGATTGATAATCAAGATAAATTTATAAAAATTGATTATAGTATATAGATAATCCAAGAAAAATATGGATTTCCTTCACAAATGTTAGGTTTTCAAATCCTTCAATTGCTTCTATTTTAAAGGATCTATATATATATCGATTTTTTCTAGTGACTACAAACCTCAATAATATTACCTGTTATATCAAGAACTCACATTTATAATAATTTTAATATACAATTTTCTTTTAAAATTTCCTTAGTATTATATTAAAATTCCCCTCATATTCCTCCTTGATTTTGGTGTAGACAAGAATAACATTTATAAATATCACCAAGAAAATTTCTAGGTAATCCCTAAGGACTCTATTCCTCTTGTACATAATGATAGTTGGATCATTAATGGGTCCAAATTGCATCATTATGAACTCATATTTCTTTTAACGTATATGAAAATTAGTCTTGGAAATATCCTAATGCTTCAAAATTACATGGTATATCCTGCTAGATGATCCATATTGAATAAGTATTAGTATCCACATAGTAGATTAAAAATTCATTATCCTATGAAAGTGGATGCCTTTTTTATAATTATATTTTTAACCTCACAATAATAAATGTATATACACATTGAACTATCTGTCCTCTTTAAAATTGGACTAATCACTCCATGATGAATCACTTGGGTGTATAACCACTTTATCCAAATTCTCTTATAGCAGCTTCTTAAACTCACTAACCACAAGAATGTACATTCTTTATTGGGTTTTGGACATTGGAAAATCTATGGGTATAAGTTTTATCAAGAACTCAACCTCTTGGTGAGGATGAAGACTAAGAAAATATTCTGGAAACATATTAGGGAATTTCCCTATAATAGTCTTTTCATCGAGGGTTATCTTTTACTTAATGTCAATAGTTTGAGGAGGTTACACTTTCTCATAAAGAAATAATATTAACTCTTAATATGATTATTCAAAAGGTGATTTTTCATATTCCTTGAAATTGTATATAATCATAGGGAACTTTTTTATATAAAAATATATTTATTTCTCCCATCAATTTAGGTTTTAATTATACAAGAAATTCCAATCCATAACTGAATTTTCATCTAATTGTAATAAAGGAAGTATCAAATGGTTTTCTAGATATTTAAGGCCCCAAATTTTGATTTAGGATTGGTTATACAATTGGGATTAAATAATTAACCATTTTTTCATATTCAACAAAAACTCAACATCCATGTTTAAGGTGGTGTATGAATATTTCTTCTAAACTTGTGAGATATTAAATAATGTGTAGAACCATTATCAAATAGTACATTCACTATCATTAAATAAATAACTAGAATAACTATCAAGACATTGTTATCCGGATCTACCTTAGTAGTTGTGATTCTATAAGACCTCTTTTTCTCTATAGGCCTTGAATCTATTTTTCAGTAGTTATCCTGGACAACCCTTGGCTTAGTTCATTGATTTATATAGTTTCGTTATTCCATTAAACTGAAAAATTAAACAATTGGTTTATGGTTGATTTATGAATTCCTTATATAATATTGTTGGGTTTCTTTAGTCAGTATTCATTAACTTGGATCCCTTCCTTACCACACCTAAATAATTTTCATTCCCCCATCGGGTAATTTTTTGGATGCTTATACACACACTTTTAACAAGTGGGATGTTGGAATTTTTAACCCATAAGATATTTCTCCATCAATCCACTAGAATTATACTATATTCCTCATATTATTCCTCTAAACCCAAAGGACCCTTGAATTTTCCTAATCTCCATTTAAAATTTAATGGAACATAGAAAAATTTATTCATAGTTAAAAACTTCTTGGGTCACTAAATGTTTTCAAAGAATTGGATTTTTCCAACCAAATAAGAAGCCTACATTAGATTTGGTGTTAATGAAAAATATTTAGGCATGTCATGCATGTCTTATAAAGTTAACCTCATATGACCTGATGGATTCATCATCCTTTTTCTTAAGGTCAAGGAAATCCATATCCATTTTCATTCAAAGATTACAAGGAAAATATTTATTGAAAATCATTTTCCATAATTATTTATACTCAATCACTTCAATATCCTCCTTTTGTTTCATATTTGTGATCTATATACACAATTGATCAACATATACTACTATATGATTAAAAGGAATTGTGAACATATCTCCATTTGAGAATTAAAGGATAGAGAAGATCATTTTAATGGAATTTATCAATTGTTACATGATCAAGGGACCATAATATCCACTAAAATCTAGAGGCCTTTATCACATAAATCATTTAATTGAAACATATTTTTTGTGAGGTGTATGTGGGTGTTCTTCCTAATTAATTTTTTTATCTGACACGTTGTTTAATTGAAAAAAATCATGAACTTCCCTTCTCCTTACCTCACTGGGTTGTGCATCTAAATTGGGCATTCATCACATTTCCCATCATATTGGTTGTTGATTCAGTTCCTTGTATTTCAATCTATTGACTAGAATAAAGTGGAAATGATGGATGATAAAATTTTAAACTAATAAATTTATTAATGGGAACCATGAATATTAAAGGGATACCAAATAAATTAAATATATTCCTTCACAAATGAATTTCTATGTTTCAATATATGATACCCATGATATTATTTCAAAAATAATTTTTTTGGGAATTTTTATTCCCTTTATAATGTTTCATAAAGAGCTTGTAATTTCAATTAAGAATATTCCCTAATATTTTCAAACTACATGCAAAATAAGGCCACTTTATTGTATTATGTAGTGAGAAAGTAAAATCCTAATGCTCACTTTTCACGGCTATTACCCCTACGTAAAACTATACTAGAGAAAATCCACTTGTTGTATCTAGAGTGGGATTATATTATATAGAAACCACTTACTATATACTCTATAAAAATTTATTTATGTTTTCGTATGATTATTATTATCCATAAGGGTTTATGTATGGTTTTCTAATCCTAATGCACAAAAATAACTAGAATTTCCTCTCATACTAACTATGAAAACACATGTCCTTTAGTTACTTTATGTCATGATTTGTTTCATATGGAGCCACATAATACAATTCCAAAATGTAAAGAGGCCTAGTGTCTTTTGGAATTAGATTTACAAGAAAATAACTTGAAATGTGGATACAATGATATTATTTAAAAAACTCATCAATATTCCTATAAAGTCCATTGATCTTCTAATACTGCATAGGATAACCAAGGGATGTACATAAAAAATGGGTGAGCTATAAAGACCAGTAATGGAATAATCAAAGAATAACTTGATAAATGTAATACATGTGAATCAATAGGAATATCGAGGTGATATAAAATTGTTGAGAATCATAAACATGAAAATTTAATAATGATATAAGATGATAACATCAAGGGGACATATGAATGTTGAAATAATATAAAACCTCACATCATAAGTATAATTCAGGGATAACTGCCAAGACATCATAATGTAGAGTGATTAGGATAACTTTCTATGAATCATACATGGTATATCATTATACGAAGAAATTACTCAATGTACATTAGGGTTATATAATTCTAGGCCCACCCATAACATTAATTTCATGTACATGCATTTCTATGCCACATAGATTACAAAACATAATAAAAAATTTCATTAATTTTAATCTCTTGATTAAGGTGTTTTATTTCTATAAATGGAATTTTATAATAAAATAAGAATAAGTAAATCTAGGTGAATAACTTTAAGTGGAATTCAGGATGGGTATTAACTATAGAAATGTTTGGCATGTAAAAAACACAGGATCATTTTGGAAGCGTAACAGGTGTATATAAAGTCTAATAGTGGGGTTTAATGAGATTCAAAGGTGATCTATAAGTAATTTTACATCATAAGTACAATAGTTTGGATGTTTAAAAATAGATCCCAACCTGAAATATTGGAAATAAAATGGAATAATACAAAGAAAGTTCTTGAATAAAAAGGACAAGGAGTGGATCCCTTACCTTGAGAGGGAACTTCTAAATGTTTGGAAGGAACTTAATACAAGATTGATAACACATTCAGATGGATTTATAGGTGGATAGAGAGAGTAAAATCATGATAAATGGTGTTTCAGTTAATATAATGATAGGTTTTTTTAGTTTTTATAGAAAAATATACGAAAATTATTTATTAATATTTAAACTATAGATTTATACTCTAGAAAAAAATATATTCAAAATAAGAAAACTTCCAATAGTATTATCACATTTGTTTTTCAAAATAGGTGTGATTTTTAATTTTTTTATTCATAAGTATTGAAATCATTATTATAATATCATTGTGGATGTGTAAGCGAGTCATGTCCATAAAGAATTTTTTTTAAACCTCAAAATATAATAGAGATTTTGGAGTATTCATGAATAGATTCTAAAATCAATCATATAACATAAAAAATTTAAAAGGGAAACAAAATTTTTGTCCTAGATAGTCTTTATAGTATTTATTATCTCACTTTTGATCTATTATGATGGCATAACACATACTCTATATTTATACCATATTTAATATTTACCTTAATATTTGACATTCAACGAAAATTATGAAAAACAACCATTTGATAATTTAGATGTGTCTATTTTAAAAATTATATTATATTTATCAAAATAATTCTCTAAATATGATAATTTACACTTTTAAATCAAAATCCACATTTATTGAAATATAATGGTTTTATGATCATGATTGTTTTTAAACCCTTATAAATATTACATTGGACTTCATTTAGTAATATTATCATTTATATTTAAATAAATATTATTTAATATGTATATTTCAAAAAAATAACATTTATTTCAAAAATAATTAATTTATAAAAATATTTTATTAATTAAAATTATATATTTCTAAAAAATAAAATTTCGATGTCATTGAATCAAAATAGAAATTTTTATAAAAATTGTTAATAATTTAAAAAGAAATAACAGAAAATGAATAATTATAATTTTACTATAAAACAGAATTAAATATTAAAATACATACTTTTTTGGTCTAGATACACAACCCCTTATTACACCAGCGTACGCCCTAAGGGTGATGTTTGTGATGGTGATAATTTCATGGGGTTGTTTAATGAACATGATTTGGGCCATGATCTTGATAAACATAATGTTATACCACAAATGAGTATTATTTTGATTCAGTTATTTAATCTCATCTTTGAATTTTTATGGGAAATACCCAACAATGTCATCTCTCTTAGAAGGTTCGATAAATGGGCTTAATTGGGTACGATCCTACTGAGGAGGGCCATCGATTATTCTATCTATTTATATTGTAAATTATCCTATCCATTTATATAAACTAATATTAATGGTCATCGTATAGTGCCTATATTATTAATGGTCAATATTCTTAATGGTCTTTCAAATTCAATATGTTATATCAGTCCAAAAACCATTGTTGTGTTGTGTTTTCTATTGCTACATTACCTAATAAAGAATTTATTCATTAAAAAAGATAAATTCATTTATATATTTCAAGTTAATTATAGAAACCACCATTATTCACCATATTTTCCACTAAATGGGTTTTTGAAGTATTTCTCATGCATATGTACGGACTACCACCTCTATGTAGCAATACAATTCATTTTGTATCACTACATTCATGGATTTTAAATATGATGATTTTAATGTTTATATATGATATTAGGGATATAATTATTCTTATGAAATTATAATATCATCTCTACCTTTTTTACTTTCCCATCAATCGGAAAATGATTACATCGCTTGTGCGTAGATGTGTACTACCACCACCACAAAGTTATGTGATTTTTTATTCATTTCTTATTTACATTTATGGTAATAAGTATAAATTTAATAAATATATATGATATATATGATATAATAATGATCTGGAAATTTTAATTATTACTTTTTTTTAATTTATCTTTTGAAAAGTGAAAATAACGTTCATGGGTATGAAAAGTCTACTATCTCCATGAATGGTGTAATTCATTTTTCAATCTCTACATTTCATAAATGAATCTAAATGAATATATAATGAATATATAAAATATTAATATCATGCTTATAATTCTGTAGTCTATGTAACCATGATAAAATTATAAGGATTGATACTAAAGACCCAAAATTCGCATAAACAATTATAAAATTAACACCTAAAACATTGATTTTAATAGGGAATTTTTAATAAAAAGCTATTGAAATGATATTAGTGGGTTATATATGACATTATAAATATATATATTTGATTATATTATACAATTATATTAAATTTAAATTTATTATATATGTGGATATAGTGCTTTCAAATCAATTGAACTTGAGTTCAGGGTTTTTTGTTACAATCTCATTGTTTCTGAGGTCTGTCTATGAATAAATTTTTAATAATAAAATTTTATGATCTAAATCTCAATAAAAACAAGAAATTTATTATAATATGTTAATTTCATGGGATAAATTTTTTCCATTCATTTTCTTCTTTTAATTTACTCACAAAGATAATAGAATATTTTTATGTAAATCAACTTTATTTCTCCCCTTAGTCAAAATTCTATTTACTTCCATATCTATATTTTCTAAAAAAATTATATAATATTTTTAATATAATCTTATAATTTTTAAGGTCATTTTTACTAATTATTTATTTTTTCATAAAAAAAATAAAATTAGTAGTCTTATTGTTTACCATAATTAGGTTTTTTTAACTTTTTACTAAAAATGTGAAAGAAATTTTTTTTAACATACATGGAATGAAAAACAATTTACTATCACTATGACCAATAAATTTTTTGATGTTTTCAATATCAGTTTTAATAGTTCTTTTTAAATATTTCTTTTTCAATAAAATTTTAGAAATTTTTTATTTTTCAATAACTGATTTAAAATTGAAAACGTATTTTCCTCAAGAAATATTCTATAGTTAATTTAATGGAACTTTTGAACTTATATGACATATTTTGATATTAAATATGATTTAATAGGGATATGATTCAATAGTACCATCCACTTACTTTCTCTATATGGATTATGATGATGATGACTTAATGGTGACTCTATGAAACCCATTTCTTTCCCATGGGTTAATTATGTTATAATGAAGCCTTTATGAAATCTATTTCATTTATATGGGTTAAACGATCATGAAATGATGAAATTATTATGAAACCAGTTTCATTTCAAAGGTATTTTCTATGATGAATGTTCTATAATTTAGTGCAACACATACATATTATTTTCATTGAGAAACCATTGGGACTAAAATTATATTTCCCTTTAATTAATTGTGTTAATATAGATAGCTAATTATATATTAAGGACTATATTGGGGATTGAACCTAGTTTGGTAAGAGAATTTTTTCACTATGATATCCTTGTGAGTGAACATTTACTAAGGAAATTATGGAATATGTATTGAAACCAATTCACTATGATATTCTTGTATGTTATCCTTGACTAAGAAAATGAGTTTATATGCTTATGTTTATGCCACAAACTGATGTCTTATGATAATTTTATACTCTCATGGATCATGTTCTTTGATTACTTTATGAATCTTGTATTATGGACTTCCAAGATTAATTCCATGAGTCTTAGTTATTATTTATGATATAATTAGTTTGATTTTCACATTTTAATACCATGGTCTAGTACCATTATACTCCTGGTATACTTATGTGGTCATTAATACCTCACATGTTTACCCTTTCTATGCATCTGAGATCACATATTCTTATGTATCCTTTCCTCAAGTTATGAATAATGGTTTTAAGAATGATATTTATAATTAGGATTCTAGTTGTGATGAACATAGTTGGATATGATATAAATCTCTTATGAACGAGTTATTTATATATCCATTTTTTCAAACACACTAAACATACATGATTATGGTGTGGATAATTATGTTATCTATTGGATAATCTTATAATAATATGTAATATTTATATATGAAAATTATGTGACAACATAATACTTTCTATAAGGATATGTTTAGTGATTTGGTTCTAGGGAAACTACCTGAGTGGGTTCCTAAATTGGACTCAGTCATCATAGAAGGCCTCTTTTTTCCCTTGGTAAAAATCGATAATTTTATTTCTAAATTCTATCTTGAGACACTTTGAGTAAAATTTCATTGAAAAATATTCTTTGACTTAATCCCAAGATTCAATGTTGTTATCATCACGAGATAAGATACGCTTACTAGAATTTTTGTATAGAAAAAATGGAATTCTCTTATTCTAGGACAATATTCTACATTCACTTAAAGTGGAAATTACTACAATATATAGTATAAATCACTTCTAAAGGTCACAGAATCTTTTTTAGGTAGCCGATGAAATATTTTTAGTGTTGAAAAAAAATTGTTTCAATTAACAGTTCTATTATTTAAAATTAATCATAATTGATGAAATATTTTTTTGGAACTTGAGGAAGTTGAAACATTCTCAGCTTAGGCCTTTATAAGACCTGTCAAATAAGGCTAAGTCGAATATTTTGAAAATTCCATGTACGAAACACTCTCCCTAATATAATCCATTATATTGTTTTCTTAATTCATTACAGTTTCTATTATTTTTAGGAATTATGGGCTTTAGGTTCTCATATAAAACCTATTATACATACAAAATATTTTAGGTAAAATTCAAATTAGATTTCTATTTTTTTAAAATTATAGTTTTTAAAAAAAATGATGTTTACATGGTCTCATGATGTTTTCCCTAGAAACAGTGCCAAATTTTTATGTTGGTCATCGATACATATCAAATTATTTACGTATTTCCCATTTTAAACTACTAAAACAACAAATATGGGAATAATATAGAGAGAAGTTGTGTAAAATAAAAATAAACTATAAAAAAAATAACACCATTAAAATATAATAGTAGTGGATGGTAGTGGATTAGAATTATGAAAAACTATTGGTGAAACAATATTAAAATTATGGAAAAATTATAAAAAAATCATATAGTATATCTGAGGTAAAAATAAGAGATAAATATAAAGGAATTATGATTACTTATTTTAAAATTGAAATTACATTATTCTATTGAGAATGAATAACTTGGTTTACAATATTAAAAGGTGTCACCAACATCAATGGTCAAATATGATGTTGTTCATTTGGGTGATTTTTATCCATTAAACACACAAATCCCAATAAGGATGAGTATTGGTTTTATCCATATCAAATTGACATTTGATCTTGAAAATCAATCACAATATGAGAAAAGATTCACTAATGGAGTAAATGGGTGAATAAAAATCAATTTTATTCCCAATTAAAATATTTTCCAATAACCATGTCCATAATAACAAAAAACAAGTTTATTTAAAAAATAATAAATTAGGAAAAGGGAAAGAATATGTTTCTTTGTTATAGAGTTCCAATTCCAACTGAATTTACAACTATGTAACCTAGTTTGTGACCACTATTATGGTATATAAATAATTTAATATTTAATAATAATCCCCATAATGAATAGGTCCTCTCCATTTTGAATTAAATCATACACCAACTCCAAACTCCATAGATACTCAAAAACATTATGTTTCAAAAACCATGTCACCATGTGTCACAGGTTTTTTATATCATCTTATTTGGGTAATTTATGATATTATTCTCAACATATGTCACTACCCATGTGAGTTCCTGATTTGGTTTCTTATTTCTTTATTCCTTCATAAGCATTACCAAAGTCCTAAACATCTTTTCTAAGCTCTTCATTAATCACTCTTTGAATTCAATTTTTTTTTTGAAAATGGGGGCTTTATAAATAATATTAATATTCGAGGTGTCAAATAAGATTGATAAAACTCAATGTTGGAAGGGGATACATTGACATAATCTTAAACCATGATATATACCTTTATACATGGCATTGGATCCTAGGGGACCTTTAAATTGTTAATGTTTCACATTTACCAAGCGTATATGAATTTAATATAGCTTCTAAATCATTATTGATCAACTTTTTTATAGGTTCATAGTTACCTATACATTTGAATTACATTACCCTTACGCAAACAGGAAATTGATGTTACCTATACATGAGTGTTTCATTACATTTATCAAAGTACCCAATCATGGAGTCACCTTTACAAAAATATATTACCTTTATATAGCCTTTCAAAATTTTCTGATATAATTACATAGCTTTCAAGAAGTTTTTTGGTTATACCCTTCTATGATCAGTACCAACCCTTATGAAAATAAACAACCATTACAAATATAATTGAACTATAAAATTTACAGATCCATGAAGCCATCTGAAAATTCATCCCAAGTCCTAAATGAATGTACTATTAAAATATGATTAAATTCATAAAAAAATATTCTCAAGTCTTATGAAAGTAGTAATTAACCATTTTTCAATGATTTTCCAAAACTAATAGACAAAACTAATAATGTTTTCAAAAAAATATAATTTTTGATAAAATCATTGCAGCCTAAGAATTTAAATTAAATGAACCGAACACATCAAAAATACATTGAAAAGTAATGTTTTAATTTAAAATAAAATACAATAATAAATTTGTTTTTAAATATATGATAATTAAATACAATAACCCTTCATTCAATTAAGCACAAAAAATTATAATTTTCAACAAAAATTTCAATGAAAATAAATATTATTACAAAACAACCGATAATAAATAATTATCAAATTAAAAAATATGTCATCATTAAAAATAAATTATTTTTAATATTATATGTGAAAAACCTATATCCAAATAAGACCACATCATTTACCAAAACTAAAGTATGAATTGATTAAAATGAAATGAAAAAAGTAAAATATTAAACAAAATTTTAAATAAGTAAAATGATAACCAACGGGATTTTTAATAAAAATGACTTTTATAATTTTTAAATGATTATAATGGTTGTATATTACAACATTTAATGATGAAAATAAAATGTTAAATAAAAAATATATTTCAAAAAAAGGGTAACTATCATCTTCCAAGATTTCCATTATTTTAATAGAAATCTAAGTTAATACGACTATTCATAAATCAACTATAAACCCAAAAATAAATATTTGAATCTCCAATACAAGTTTTTTTTAGAAAAATGAAAATAAAGATAAACATAATATCCATGATTATTATTATTTAATTTATTATTCAAATTCATTCTAATTGCATAGAGATTCTCAAAACTCAAATATAGTATTTCAAAAACTTCCCATGTAATTTTTATAAATTTGTGTTTAACCATTCCTAATGAAACTTCATTTTGCATTAAAAATACAGAACCACTCTTATATATCTATTCCAAAGTACTAAAAGAATTAATCCATTTGTAATATTAAATTTTCATTAACTAATAAATTTATTTATATATTTTAATCCTTTAATTATATTTCTAAAAAGATAATTTTCGAAAAACATTTAGAATAAAAATTTAGTGTTTATTAATACATCTTAAAATATAGGAATTTACACTTACTAAAAATATAATGAAACATAAAAACACCCCATAACATAAAAACACACATGTATTTCAAGTATGATATTAATAAATGAATAAAAGGTGATTAATTGAGGTTCCCCGCTAACATATAAAATTACTGTATAAAATTATAAATATATCCCATTAAAATTATAAATATATTTTTTATATAATGAAAAACCATTCACATTAAATGAAAAACAAAATAAATATTTTCCTTTTTTGAAATTAATCTCAAAATAGCATTTACTACTCCCAAAAAAATAATGCATGGTAAGAGTTTAATTTATAGAATAATAATATGTAATAGTCACACTAATATACTATAATTTGTGACAAAAATGTTTATCAAAAGCTGAATTACATAATAAATTCTTAAAAAAATTAAACTAATGGTAAATAAATATAATTACTACCAAATGATTTGTAGAAATTTCATTATTATATTATAGTACAATTTTTATTCCATTTCCACTTGATGAAAACATTCAAGAAGTGATTGTGTTGTCCAATTCAAAAGAAAAATGATACAAAATGATAATAATTTGATGTTATATTTTCATAAAAACATTAATATTAGTTTCTTCATTAATAAATTAATGTAATTAATAGTAAAAATGAGCAAGAATATAAATTTTATTCACAAAATTCCCTAATGTAATGTAATAAAACATAAAAATGTGAAAACATTTATCCTAAAGAAATCTTTAAATAACAAGGAATCAATTAAAAAAACTGAAAATAAATATAATTTCTTAAAATTAATATTAAAACCTTATTTTAAAAAATGGTCACTCATTAATGTTATTTAAAAAGTCCCACAACTAAATTTTCAAAAAAATAATTTCGCATCATAACCTTCTTAATTTAGTAAAAATAAAACTTCATTCATAAAAGATGTTAATGTTTTATTAATTTTTTAATACCATGATATTTTTATATAGTTCTTCCTTTATATGAGGATTGTTTTTTTTATCTTGAACCACATAGACCACCAAAATTAATTGAATATGTGATATATTTATAAAAAATATTAATATTATAGCATGGACATTAAGACCTAGATATTTAATTAGTTGGAAATAATAGGAGTAAATAATTTAATAAATATATATAAACAAAATAAAGAATAATTTTATTATGAATTATTTTCAATTAGTTTAACTGAAATGAATAATAATGTCATTTATCATTTAGAAAATTATTTTTCTAAATAATTTATTTCTATGCGATATGATATTATATTCCAAGAAACATTTTATTAATGATTATTTGTATATTTTATATGAATTATATTTTAATACAAATTTAATTAGTACATAATAGGAACTATGAATGAGAATAGTTAATATTATAAAAAATTTATTTTCCTATAAAAACTATTTTTCATTAAATCTAATCTTTTTTTGAAAAGTAAATTTTTAAAAATATATAAATTGAATTTGAAAAAAAATAACATTTATTTTTTATATTTTCAAAGTAATATTTTATTAAGTTTAATTTTGGGGATTTTCCTAAAACGACCAATTTCTAGATGAATAGTGAAAAATATTTTTTCTAAAAATAACATGAATTTTATAAAATTATCATTACATAATTATGAATTGGGAATTAATTAAACATTTTTAAGACCATATATTATTTTATATGCGACTATTAATTTCAAAATATTTTATTTTTAATTTTAAAACCAATGATTTTATTTTATAACATATGTTATATTTTTTCAAAAATAATGTTTTTAAAACATTAAAAATATATTATTTAAAAATATTTTCTATAAATTTTAAAAATATTAAAATAATTGATTCATTTAAAATTTGGAATCATTAGTACAAAATAATCTAATAATGGTTATTTCATTTTTGATTATAAGGGATAAGTTGTCTTAGAAAAAATCTATTTAACACATTGAATGATAAATGAAAAAAGTGATAATTCAGTAGATAAAGTTCTGGAAACATGATAGTAATTTAGTGGATCGGTAATTATCAAGCTTATATCACCCTAAAATAAATATTTGTTTATTTTTAAGAGAAACTTCACTTGATTAACATTTTATCTATTTGTATTAAGTTGAAATATTTATAAAAATATCATTCTCACCACTTATAAAAGGGGCCTCTCACCACACCTTCATAGAACTCCTAAAAATTATATTTACTCCAAAAAACCAACATATTATCCTTCCCCTAAAATATTATTTTTCTATTTAGAGCTTATTTTCACAATAAATTGCACTATTCTATCCATTTCCAATGGATCCTTTATTGAAGTCACAAATTGCTCAACAAGAGTAATAATTTTTACATATCTTATTTCTTATCTATTTTTCATTTAAAATTATAATTTTCAAAAATATATGTAATGAAATCAGTATTGGTTGTATACTAAATTTTATTTTTATATTGTAAAAATCATTAATCTCCCTTTCCCTTTCCCCTTATAAAAAGGGTAAATTCCATTCATGTGTGTTTATAAACTATGGCCTCAACAACGTGTCATGTTTCTTTTTCCTTAACCACCATACGTGGATGGAAATAATGTAATATTTAAAAAATAATTATGATATTTCAGAAATATTTTATATTTATTAACAATAAAACATATTATACATTCCTCTCATTCTATGGAAAATGAAATTGTCAACCATGTATAAGTGTGGACTATCGCCTTCATGGAAGGATTGATTTCCATTTTTTCATCACCACAATATATTTAGGATTTTGATAATGGGTTTAATATATTGAAATGATATTTATTATATCATAAAGATTATATTATGAAAAATTGGAGAACTTATTAATGATATGATCAATAAACAAACATCATTTTGTTTAAAATGAGTGTACTAAGGGGAAAATTATCTCTTATTTATAAGTAATGACTTTGTATAAATAATATTATCTTAATAAATGTTTAAATAAATTATATATAACACTAATAATCACAAATGAAGATGTTATTTCTACTATTATAATTATATTGAAACTAAAACATTACATAATCATCCATTAATCATGGTAGGTTTATGTTTATGTAAGTTTATCCTCATAACTGAATGATACAATTCATTTATATCATGGATGTCTATAAGAACATATTTACTTGTATAATATGACAAAAATATGTAAAAAATCGTGTATTTTGTTCTGGTACGTTTATATAAATCTTTAAATGATTAATTATTAAATCACCATCCATTTAATAAGAACCTTTGAAGAATTTCTGTAACTGATTTCAAACTTAGGGATCATAACCAAAGAAAAAATTAAATGATATTTTTTATTTATAAGATACCTTGGAACATATATTATAGTAAATTTTATTATATAAGTTCGATTTAATTCTGAAAAATAATATATACCAAAACCACTTTTACAAAACTAGTTCAAAGATATAATTATTACTTGCACCTGGATTTGAGAATAGGTAAAAAAATAAATAATATATTTATATATATTGATTATAAATGATAATTATAAATGTTTATTTTTATAAGAAAATTTACTATGTATTTATTTAATTAACTTAATTTATTTATTTAGGATATTATTTGTATGTCTTGAATGAATTTTTAATGAGATTAGGGTTTTGTCTCAAATTATTCTCTTTGATTCATGTTAGGTATTTTTCACACTATTTTATTCATGTGGTGTAAATGCTATGTATTTTAGATATCATATATTTAATTATATTTTTATCTAGGTATTTTAAATTTTATAGCATTCTCTCTCATTCAAGCGGTTTTAATTAAAATGTTACTCAAGCCATAAGGGGTCGTTGTCTCAAACATTATTTCCTTTGGACATGGTTATGCTATGAACAATGTGATAATTTTAATGATGTATTCAATACAAATGGATATTTATTTATCATTTTTTTATTTATGATAAATAATAATATAAATTAGTTTTTTTTCATCAAATTAATTTTTAATTGGTTGTTACCCAAGTTATAATGATTTATATTAGCACACTTTTCATTTACAGATTTATGATCCTTTCTATTTTACATACTTTAAATATTATTGTTACATTAGAAACTTTGGTTATTTTAATTATTATTTTATTTATTCACATATCTTATACATAATACCCTTTTTAAAATATTTTTTACTTCAATGAATATATTTCTCGTAAGGTATATTGATAACTTCATTCTCATTTCCCGAAGTTATATTATTTCATCATGAACTTATTTAATCCATTATTGGGTTCTTCCACTATAATATTTTATTATATGGTACTTTCGATACCTCTATGGGGATGTTATATATTTTGTTACAAATAAAATTTATCTTACACTTCTTTCAATTTGAGTAGTAAACAATTTTTTTAAAAAAATAATAAAAATGCGATTTTCCTTTAACTTCCATATATTTCTTATTTTTATCATTAATTTTCCTAGATAAAATATATGTATTTTAAAGGATCCATTATTGGAATTATTTTTAAAATTTAATGGTTTTACAAAGCCTTAAAATCACCTTTTCAATAGTTTCTTTTTAAAAAGACTTGTAAATTTATATTTTATGTCAATGTTAATTTTTTTTCTAAAGTATCTTTTATTTTTTCACTCTCATTCCCCATAGAAGTTTCAAAAGGATTTACCATAATAGGGTTTATTGTTTTGGATTTATTACTTTATATATTTATATATTTGTATCATTTGAGGTGTTTAACTTAAGGTAATGAATAATTCATTTCCTGATCCATTCTTTTGTGATACTATTCGAAGTATTATTTTTTTGGGGGTTCCTTTAATTTATGTAAAATTATTTATAAGATTACATTGTTTTTTGGGGATATATTCTTTTAAAACTATTCACATTATTTCTCTAGATTTATTACGACCATTTTATTCTAGAATTGAATTAAACGTATACCCATTACCCTATATGTTGTGAATACCTCATTTTAGAAATTTTATACTGTATTATATTCATATAATATACAATATTATTTATTAGTTTGGGAAGTATTGATATTAATGAAAATTTATTAAAGATATTCTAGGATAATTATGTATTAAAATTCATTATTTTTTATTATGTAGATAGATATATTTTTATTTAGAAAGAAGTTCCTTAGGTAATGGTATAAAATTTCTTGTCATCACTTATGTCGATTGAATTGGTCTTGATTGGGTGATTGGTGGGGACATACATTTTATACCACCTTGATGCATAAATAGGTTTCATAATATATAAAAAATATATTTTTTTGGTGTATACATCTCCCCATATTAGTATAGTGTCTTAGCACAACTCCATGATATCATGTTTTTGATGACCAACATTATACATTTCATCATTATGAGATAAATAATAATTTTTATCAATATTATCAATGGACATTACAATTATATAATTCTATTAGTTTTAGTTGATCAGGGATTCAGGTCATTTATTAATTCCATTCATATTATGTATAACATGCTTATGTTTTGATAGCTTTTGTTATATGTCTCCCTTATTAAGAATTTGATATCACACCTTTCTTATGATTTAATTTCACATGTTATGACGAAAACTAATACACATGACATGTTTATAAAGATATCACATTTGAAAGCATTTTTGGGAGATTTTGAAGACTCATTATAGATTAAGTAGTTCCATATATAATATGGAAAATGTTCATTTGATACAAAGGACATGGAATTTATTAGTTATTATTTTTCACTAATAATATAAATCGTTAAACCTAAATTTTCCTTGGAATATATGAAATAAAATAGTTTATTTATGTCATGTATTTAGGAGAATCTAGGTCATAGGAATCAATATTTGGTGTTGAAGCTAGTATGTGAAGTATGTGTTCTTTATATTGGATCCTGAGAGTGTTAATCATGGGTGCCCCTGTTAGTATCAGAGTAGTATTTCAATAAAATCATAAATTTGGATGTCTTTTTATGATAACCTAATGGATTATAATTTAATTTATATCATAACTAAAATGTCATAGAAAACAATTTTTTATAGTATATTATTTAATGTTATAGAAATAATTCACATCTTTTTTGGGATTGGGATAAGTGAACTTTAGTGAAACCCCTTGGTATAAATGTAAGAGATAATTTCAAGTAAAGGATAATATCTGAATGTTTTTGTAAAGTTAAGATTTTGTAATTATATAAGAAATTAACTCCCTTTATGGATAATAAAAGTGTTTACAATATCTGGTATGGAAGTACTTTGGGCAATGAAAATAAAAATAGTATATTGGGAAGTAACTCGACCACCACAAGGTGTATAAAAAGGGTACTAACAGAACCCATAGTTTGAAAATCATATAGGATATTCTTTGGTTGATTCACATTTTGATTATAAAAAAATATGATGGATTTGAATATATTTAGGTAGTTAAAATAATAGAAATGTGAAAATAGATAACATAGGTTGAAATGTCATGAACTAGTCTAGGAACCTTGGTAAGACGATAACCAAGCAGGTACTTACATTGTCAGAAGGGCGTTCATGATCCCTACATATTAGTGACCCGCACATAGTCTCATTAAATATAATCAAATAAATTAATTTTCCAAAAACACAATGGAAGAACGATGAACAAGTCAGTATGTATACAAGAGAATCTCCATAGGGGGATGTGTAAAAAATTTAAATACCCATGAAAAGACAAAGTACAACCACAAGTACCATAAAAATAGGATAACATCCCATGTCCCAACGAATTCAACTGACCAATACCAAGGATAAATTCCTAATACCACCTTATAGTGCACTCTTAGCCTTTATCAATCCTTAAAGGAGAAATTTTTAAAACACTTAAAGGCACTGGTATGGGTGAGATAACAGCCTAGTTTGATCTTTGAAGTATTCCATAATAAGATTCCAACATTTAATTAACCAAATAAATATTTTAATTTCAAATAAATAGGAATACCATTTAAAAATGTATTTTTAAAAAATCATGATTTACCATTGAAATTATTGAAATATTTTAAACAAAAGGCTTAATAAAAATTTTATACAAATAGTTTATATAAATTAATAAGGAATTTAAAATACTTTAAAATAATAATGGAATATATTTCAGATAAAAAATGACTGACATGGTCATGTAAAAAAAGGTAATATTTTTCCAGTCTATGGGACTCCCTCACAATCCAGTATTTTTTATTAAAATATGTGTACACACATCATCCTCGATACTTTATAATGAGGACACATCACCATCCCATTGGGGAAGTGACCTACTACATTTATGTATTGTTGTTGTTGTAAATTGTATAGTGTTTCCCTGAATAACTCACTAACTACATAGGATTTCATGTTCTCTAATAAAATCCATGATGGATATTTTATTTTGAAAAATATTAAAATAAAATTCATCCCCATATCTTACTGAAAAATGAAAAAAATTTCCAATTAAAAAACAAATGGAGTTTTAAATCAAATCATGCTTATCTCAAAGATAAAACCCATGGGTTTCTATCAAGATAATTTTAATCTGTTTTTTCCAAATATCATTTTGAAACCAATTCCATCAAATCAATTTCATAATTTAAATTTAACAATTTAAATTTCACAAAGTTACATAAATTTCCCAAATGCACACCAATTAAATGGAATTTGGGGGTCTCCAAAATTCATTTGAAAATACAATTTCAAAAACAAATTCAATTAAATTGTGTTTTTAGTTAAATACTAAAAATAAATTTCATTTATATCTAAAAAATAATTTAAAATTTATAATTGATGTTAAATTAAGAAATTTAGGGTTTGTAAAAATTAAACATTGTAACAGAACCACCTTCCTCAAGATCACTGGATCTAAAAAAACCAAACCAAAACTGGTAAAATCAAAAAAAGAACATTTTAAATAACGATCTAAGAATTATCCCCAAATCCAATACCTAAAATAGTGGATATAATATCCTCTAAAAAAGAGATCTACAAAACCCATGGGAGGAAATGAAATAAGGGTATAAAAAGAATGAGAAGAAGAAACCTAATGGGTAGAGATCTGACGTTGTCTACTAAGATTCGATCTACATATGGAAGGGTGTATAGGGGACAAATTTTCTTTTTTAGTGCTCATGAGGAAGAATTCACTGTGGTAGATTGATCTAGGTCTGTTAGAAAACTAAAAAAGAGGTTTTGGGATTTAAAAAAAATATTTTCAGAATAATTAAATCTCATGCATAGTTTCCTAGGTAGGGTCATACATTTATAAAAACCATGTTCCCTAACCTTCTCCGCATTTAGAATGGTTCAAAATTTCTACTAGGTGGGCACATTAATTATTAAAATGAACACCGTCTATGAAAAATCCAATTGTCTGGGTTTGTATAGTTTCCCCTGATTTAGTGCATGGTTTGGGAAAACCATGTTTCATCCATGTATAGCCTAGAAACTTTCAAAATTTATAAAATTTCACTGAAACATCCCAAAATGAAGCCCAACAAAGGAATTATAAAAATATATGTTCAAGGATAAATAAAAATAGTAATAGGTGTTACAACCTCCCCACCATAGAAATGTTTTGTCCCTATAAAGACTACTAAGAAACTTCTATTCCAAAAAGATGAGTCAACTTCTCTCCCATCATATCATACCTCTCCAAAATATCATGATAATTAAAATCATATTTCTATAGAACACCAAACAATGTTATCATCCTTTCTCTAAGTACCTTGGTCTCATAATAAACTATACTAACTGGATGTAAATCCATAGTTAAATTAGGTTCGACCACAAGATCACTCCAACTTAGAATATGAGATAGATTGGATAGATATTTTTTGTAGCTTTAACACCTCGAACAAATTATGCATTAAATCCAATTACAGTGAAAGTTCTAAATGGTAAGAAATTTTCCCCACCTTCTCATCAACCATAAATGTTACCACAAAGAGATGAGGACATTTCTCTTGCCTCATAATCCATTGATGACCTAACCAAGGTGAAACTTTCAAGAAGACCTAGTCACTAACTAAAAATTATAATAGTTTGTAGTGAAGATTCGCGTATGACTTATACCATCAAGGATCCATAACCGTTCATTGATGAATCAAATAATTATTTTCTATAATCTATTGAACCGTGATATTTCCAACCAAAGAACATTCACCTATCTCGACCAACAAAATAAAGATCTCTAAAGACGGCTATGTAAGGCTTCAAAATGAGCTATTTTGATCACAAAATAGTAACTATTTTTATAAGAAAACTTAAACAGCCCCATATGGTCAACTCAAGCCCCCCCCCCCAAGTAGAGAACACAAGAACTAATAATATCCTCAAGAATATGCATAGATCTTTCTGTATGACCATCCAACTATGGAAAATATTCTGTACTCAAATGGACCATAGATCCTGGTGATTCCTGAAGGCCTCTAAAAAATAAGTTAACTGAGGATCCCTATAAAAGACTATATAATATTATACTATGTTAAAATGAATGATTTGTTTCACATATATATTTCCAAACTCATCATCCTTGGTTTTATCACCGATGGGTACAAAGTAATCTAACATGGACAACTTGTTGATCACATAACAAATTCTTATTTCTATGGGTATGCAACATCCTAACCACAGAGTCCAAAGATATCTCATTTGACATCCATGTTGGTAATAGATGTTTCTGAAGGAATCGAGAATGCTTCTAGTACTTGGCCTTGAAAATTTTTCGTGTATAACAATGAGATACAAATTCAACAATGCCCAGTCTCATACCTGGCCACCGGAATCCATGACTCATGTCATAGAACATCTTCATGTTCCCGTGTGAATTACCCACTAAGAGTTATCAGAATCCCCCATTATAGCATTCCATAAAGATAACATCAAAACAAAGTAATTTAGATGACATAGAATGCCCTTGGTGGATAATGAAAATTCAATCATGGTCTCCCCACTATTAAGAGCCTCTCTAATTATGAGGAACTCATCATCAATATGATTTTCCCAAATAATCAACTCAATAAAAGTGGAGTTCAACTAAACACTAGATAATGAAACCACTTCAGCTATTTCCCAAACGCTAATATAAAATTGTGAAAAGAGATCCATCAAGGTCAACTCTTCTGATTATTCTTTCACTACGTAGGTTAGAAGATTCCTGTTCAAATAATCTTCTATGACATTACATTTCCCCAACATATAATCAAAGTAAAAGTAAAAATATAATAGGAATTACACCCAATTCCTCTGGTGGATATTCAAGTATTTTTTATAGAATATATAACTCAATATTTTGTGGGTGGAAAACATTGTAAACCATTTTTAGAAAAGGTAGTGCTACCAACCTTTAAGTGAGTGCCTCACAGCTACAAGTTCAAGGTCATTGGTCAAGTAATTATTCTCTTATGGGATAACCTGTCGATATCCATAATCAATGACATGATCACCTTGTATAATGAAACTACCCAAACCTTAACTAGATACATCACAGAAGACCTGATATCCATGACCGAACTCTGGAAGATTGAACACCAGTGCGGTAGTCAAAAGATGTTTCATCTTGAAAAAATAACTCTTAAATTTCTCATGAAAAGAAAACTTTACCCCATTCGACGTTAGAGTATTCATTGGAGAATACATCCTTGATATGTTCTAAACAAATCGGTGGTAATATCTAGCTATACCTAAGAATATCTAACTCAAAAAAACATTTCATGGTTTCTCCCAAGTCATAACAGCTTCCACCTTATTTGGGTCAATTGATATACCATGTTCCAACCCCACGTTTCCCAATAAGATAACTTCATAATTCTATAATTCACATTTCAAAGTATTTTCATAAGGTCGGTGATTTCAAAACAATTATATATATGCAATTAGATGACACACATGATCCTCTTAGGATGTAGAATAAATCAAGATGTAATCCAAAATGACACCAATAAAATTATCAAGATTCTCATATAAAATAATTTTCATTAAATCCATAAATACTAAGAATCTTTGGTTCGACCAAATGGCTTGTCAAAGTACTATTAATCCTTATACATGCTCTGAAATATAATTTTATGAATTTTAGATTCCTTTATCATCAACAGATGGTAACCATACTAAATATTAATCTTCAATAAACACATTTACCCATTAGACCCATCAAACAAATCATCAATCCATGGAAATGGCTTTTTTTATTTAACATGATTGTTGACTTTTTGGTAATAAAAACAATCTTGATGGGAACCATTATCTTCCTTAAAAAAGAGAACTTTTTCTACCCAGGGTGACACACATGGGTTTACAAATTCTTTCTCTAGAAGATCATCAAAACAAGACTTCAAATATTTAATTTCAGATGCTTCCACGTGGTAAGAAGAAATAGATACTGGTTGTTTACCAAGAACTATATATATAGAAAAATATACCCCTTATCAATGGAAAGCCTATGAATTAGAAAGGAATAACTTTTGGAAACTTGATGAGAACTAGAGTCAGATCACTGCACAACTATTCTAACTCCATATAAAAATCAAACACCAATATTACTATACCTAAATCCAAATTAGATGTTTAATATCTACATGACCTTGGGTCTCATTCTCCTTTAAAGATATGGGACACCCCATATGGTACTATGAAGGGGACTCATTGAAGATAACAATATATCTAGTCTTTATTGGAAATGAGCCAATCCATCTGAAATATGACGCCAAGAAGATTCATGTCGAGAACTATAAAACTCCAAGAAATATCGACATATGATAAAGAAAAAATACAAGTGGTACTTTGGATGCCCTTCTCTCTCTTAATTTCTAGCGGTGTAGTAAAATCTATCACATAAGATAAGATATATTTAGGATTATTTAACATATTAATAATACTGGTTGATACAAAATAATGAGATGCACTAATATAAAATAGATAAATCAATAAAGACAAAGCTATAAGAATTGATTCTCTCACAGTTGATGGGCCAATATCTTATTATTCAAGAATCTCTTACACTATGTGAAGAAGATTCATTCCAAATGTATATGTCTAGAAACCATTTATACTTGATGCATCTGATTGAAACATAGTTTTAGTAAGAGATGATGATCCTATGACACTATTCACAGTTGAATAACATGGAAGAACGTCTGCAAGTTATCCACGAATCTATAGGATCCTCATATTTTTGGTGCCTCAATGCAAACCCACTTCGAGTTCCCAAGTCTAACACACTGCTAACTAATTAGAGGGAATCTTTCTGTCATTATAGGAGGTCTATAAAACCCCTATATTCAAGAACCTCTATGAAAATAATCATACATCCTCTTTCCATTAGTGGAATTAATACCAGTACTAGGGGAAAAGAAAACTCCATTCATCCTTGACTTGCTATCCATGTCCATTTCGACCACTAAATCCCTATCCAGTACATCATCATTTGAGGATATCTTCAAAAAGTAAAACATGATACTGAATATCATAAAAAAGTCCCAAATTGAACCATTTAGTCGTTAAATTCTCATTCGATACTATCTCAAGTGATGAATAAATAATATTAGTAAAATAATTTGAATAATATTTCATGGTCTTGTCAGTATTCTCATGTTTAAAAAACATGATAGCCTTGGACAAAACCATCTTCTCTAGATAAAACTATTTGGTTAAAAGATCATTGATGTCTTTACACTCTTATCGTTCTGGTTTCTTCTCCATCACCATCATGTACCAAAATTTCCTTATTTATCCCTCCATAATTCATGTGGGACACTTCACCTTGATTTAATTAGGTTTCTACAAGAACGAAATCAAACTCTCATTCCATCTCAACTATTCCTCAGATTCTTGATGTCATTGGAGACATTGAGCATTGGTGGTTTAGGGAAAAGGAACTCTTAAGATAAATTTCAGGGAATATCTCTTAGTCGTTCCACTGCTAGTTCCTAAATGGGAATTGGTGGGGGTGCCTATCTGATAGAATTCACACTACACACAATAACCATAGATATAATTTGGTATATAAGAGGATTTTTTCAATGTAGTTCATCATTATATTCCCTCTAGGTTAGATGCACATGTATTCTCAGAGGAGTGATGCTACAAAATATTAGTAGAAAACATTGAATAAATTATATTTAAACGGAAATATAGAAACAAGGGAAATTAATCAAAACAGATAGTCAAACAAGAGTTGGATTTTAATCTATCCAAATCAAAAATAGGTAAAAGACTATATCTAATCCTGAACACACCTTTCCCAAAACTACTCCAAGTTACTTAAGGATTATTTAGGTGAGATCTTTCTAGGCACTAAATCACAACTACATCCTATGTTCTGATAAGAATACACAACTGCATACTAACATCAATAAAAGATGAAAAACCTGCACATTTGATACCAATTTGTTATGAGTCAGCCTGGGTACCTTGGTAACCTAATAACTGAGTCGGAACCAACATAGCCCGAAGGGCATTCTCGATCACCACTAGTTGGAAACTATCATTTGGAATTTTACAATATGAATATGGGAATTAATTTACCACAAACACAATAGAAGAAAGATAAAAAATTCTGAATTCATAAAATAGAAACCCTATAGAGAGAAGTGTAACATGAGTCAAATAGGTATGAAAACCTAAAGTATAACCACAAGTACCCGAAAAACTGGATAATTGTTCATGTCCTAATGGACACAACCCACCATGACCAAGGATCAATAACTACTACCACAAAAAAGTGGCACCTTACACATGCACGTACCTATAGTGAGAAAATCTACAAACACATAAGGTCATATATTAGGTGTAACTAGAATCCCAGTAGGGTCTCACCAAATATTCCATAATAAGATGCTAATATTTAATTAACCAAATATATATTTAAATTTTAAATAAACATGCATGGAAGTTCAAATTAATATTTTTAAAAAAATTATTCTTAAATTTCAAATTATCTAAATACTTTAAACAAATTTCTTCATAAACTATTTATATAAATATTTTATATAATCTCTTAAGTCATGTAAAATAGTATACAACAACAATGGAATATATTTCAAATACAAAAAAAGAGAAAAATGGTCTTGTACCAAAAGGTATGATAGTTTTAAACTATGGGACTCCCTCACACTCAAATAGTTTTCATGACAACATGTATACACACATTCTCCTCAATGATGACCAAGGAGGACATGTCCACATCCCATCAGGGATTTGACGTACTAAATTTATGTATTTTTAGTAATGTAAATTGAAGATTATTTTCCCAATTAACTCAATAACTACCTTGGACTTCATGTTCTTTAATAAAATCATTGATGATCAATTTATTTTAAAAATTCTTTGAATACAATTAATACCATTATCCATGTTGAATATGCTAAATTTCTATTTAAAAACCAAAGAGCGTTTTTAATCATATCATTATTTTTCCAAGATAAAACCAATTGGTTTTTATCAAAATCATTTTAGGAAATTTTTCCCAACTACCAATTTGAAATCAATTCCATAAAAATAATTTCAGAATTTATATTAAAAATTTTAAATTTCACAAAATTCAATCAATTTCAAAAATATATCCCAATTCAATGGAATCAGGGGGTCCCAAATTAATGCCAAAATCCCATTTCAAAACTCTATTAAAATGGAATTGGGTTTTTAATCAACCAATAGAACGTAATTACTTTTATATGAATACATTGAATTTAAATCACAAAATTTCAGTTAAATGAAGAAATTTAGTGTTAATAACAATTATCCATTACAACTGAACCACCTACCTTAGGATCACTAGATCTTGAAACACCAAACCAAAACCAAACATATCCAATAAAGACTTCTGAAAATGAAGATATAATAATTAACCCTAGATCAAGGATGTAAAATGGTTGATATTAGATCCTCCAAAAAATGTAAATCTAAAAAACCCCAGGGGAAATGATAGAGATAATGAGAAAAATAAAAAGAAGAGGAAACCTAGCGGGTAGAGATCGAACATTGTTCACCAAGATTCAATCAACTTCTCAAATAGTGTAGATGGTCAAAAATATCCTCTTGGATGATCCTGATGAAGAAGAAACCATATGAGGTCGATGTTGGTCTATTAGGAACATAGAAATGAGGTTTGGGGATTTTAGAAAAAAATATTTCAGATTAATTAAATCCCATACAGGGTTTCCTGGGCAGGGCAACATAGTTAGAAAAACCATAAACCCTAAATTTTCTCCCCATTTTGGAAAGGGGAATAGTTTTTCAAACTATGCACCAACTATGAAAAAACTCATTATATGGTTTTTAATGGTTTCCCCTGATTGGGTGCATGGTTTGGGAAAACAATGTGCGAACCAATCACAACCCACAATCATTCAAAATTTCTGAAATTTCACCTAAAATATCCTCAAACGAACCCAAAAAAATGAATGGGAAAACAAGGGTCTTAGAGGTACCTAATAATAATAAAATAATGTTACAAGAAACCTAGAAATTCATAAGTTAATGTATATATTAGATAAAATATGACTTCATTGATAAGAGATAAGTATGATTTTTAGAGAAAATATTTAAATGATTTTTGAGTTTAGAATATATTAAGAATTCTCCTGATAATTTGGGATATATATTTTAAGGAATATGATAATAAGTATGATAGAATACAACTTAGAGTAACTTATGATGAACTCATGATGATATAGAATAAACTAGGGGTTATATGGGTAAATTTGAGTATGATTTAAGTTGAGTTTTAAGATATATAATCTAACATGATAGTGTAATGAAGTGAGACATATTAAGGTTAATTTTTCTAATTTATATTTATTATAATTTTATTATAATGTTCGTTACTCTTGTTAATTATTTTTTTAGTAAAGGTTGAACCCTGAATGAACCATGTTGATAAAGGATTCCATAGACAAAAAAAACTATCCCAATGAACAACCTAATAGGATAAGGGTCAGAATGAGAAATATTGTGGTTATTCCTGAATAGATATCAAGAATTATAATAACAAATATGATAATGATTGAAGGAAAGAAAATTCAATTTTCTACAAGTCAAAATTTTTGGAAGAAGCATGAGGGAAACTTCTTTAAAGGGACAAGTAAATTCTATAAGTGTGTAGATAAAGGTTATCAAACCAACAAGTGTAAGGGATTGGGGAAGATAAAAAATATCTTCCATCAATTGCAAGAGATTTGGGAATTGTGTCACTCACTATCCCAATCCAAGGGACAATAAAGAAAATAGTCACCATTGTCCATTAAAATATGGAAAATCCTATCAAACTACAAGTAATATCTAATAAAACTGGTTTTCAGTCTATATTTTCATGTTTCTTATGGTATGTAAGTTTCTATTAACTGGTAGACACTGAGAAATAAATATAAACCATTAATTTCATGATCATCATAAGAATCATTTTCAAGGTGTATGTGAAGTTATTCCTTTTGTATATAGATATTATTCCCATAGTATAATTCAATATGATATTAATAAAGGGTTAGATTTCATTTTAATTCACTAATAATAATTTTTTCATATAGATGAATTTCATTCCACATCCTAAATAAACCAATGATCATCTAGAAGTTTATGGTTAATTATGAGTTCCCTATAGATACTAATTTAATCTTATGATTAAAATACCGAGGATGTAATTTATTTATGGGGGAGAATGTATCACCAAAAAACATTAATATATGAATTTTTTTAAATGATCCAAATGTGTTCGATAGCTTTATCCAAACACAACACCTAACATAAATTAAACTGTGATATATTTAGATAAAATATAAATATTTATTAGTGAACATTGAAACGTAAACATTTAATTATAAGGAATAAATATGAGTAACTTCTTTATGAAATATAAGTATAAATAAAATAAACGGTACTTTTAATATGAAAAAAATTCAATCAATTTACCTAAAATAACTAATAAGAATATTTATTATTTTCAAACATATTTTCTAAATATTGATTATCTATGCGATATGAATTTATATTTCAAAGACCTAATAATTTATGATGATAAAATATATTTAATATTAATAATTTGTTAATAATAACTTAATTTTCAAACAATAGTAAATAATCATTGGAATAGTCAATATTCTAAAAATCTATTATTTTATAAAAATAATTTTCATTAAATCTTATATTTTTAATTAAAGGTTTAAAATATAAAATTTAGATTCTAAATTTTAAAGGTTGAAATTTTTAATTATATAAATGATAGTAATATTATCAAAAGATGAAGTTTTTTATTTTTTAGAAAAAAAAATTAGGTGAATGGTGAAAAATAACATTTTTACAAATAACATGACTTCTATGACATTATTTGTATATAAGTATGAATTTTATATTGATGATATATTTTTCTGAGACCATATATGTATTTTTCTAAGTGAATTTAAAATTATAAAAATTATTTTCTATTTTATAGACCCATATTTAACATTTTAGAGCACATGTTTTATTTATTCAAAAAAAATTGTTTTTAATACAATATACAATTACTATTTATTTTTTTCAATTTTAGAAATTTAGAGCTATTGAATAGATTTAAAATTTATATGTTAGTAGGATAAAATTATTTAATAAAGGCCATTTTATTTTTGGTCATAAATAAAAGGTTACCATAGTTGACAACTAGTTACCATAGTAAAATCTAAAATGGAAAAACTAATAATTCAATAGATAAATGAATTAAAACATCTTAAAACATGTTTATAATTATGTTGTTGATATATTAAAACACTTATCACACCCTAACCTCAAATATTGTTTATTTTTAGTCACATGAAATTTTTAACGAGTTATCTCTATATATTATTTTAAAATGTTTATAAAAAATTCATTCTCACCACTTATAAAAGGGGTATCTCACCACCCCTTCAAGAAAATACTACAAATTAGGTTTACACTTTAAACCAAAAACTTTTTCCTTCCCCTATAATCCTATTTCTCTATTTTCATATTCATTTCACATTAGATTATATTACTCTATCCATTTCTGATGGATATACTAAGAAAATTTTAAAGTGATTAACATGAGTAATCATTTTCAATTAATTTACTTCTTTTCTATTTTACATTTAGAATTTTAATTTTTAGATAAATAAATAATTTAATAAAAAAATTATATAATTAATATTATTTTTCTATTATAATATTTATTAATAAAATTTCCCCTTTTTTCATTATAAAAAGAGAAAAAATGACATTTGTGTGTGCATGCAAAGATTAATTCCGGAACAAAATGTAATGTTCCACTTAACTTGACCACCTTGCTTGGATAGTAATAATATTGAATTTCATAAACAAGTATGATATTTATAACATATTTTAGTTTTTAAAATGATAAAACATATTATAAATATCTTCAATTCTATGTAAAAAACCATGAACAATGCATATGTGTGGACTATCACTTTCGTACAATGATTGATTTCCATTTTTATTTTCATCAGTGACCTACAGGGAATTAAAGATCCCATATTTTGTAGGTATGCTTATATTTAGGATTTGATAATCCTTTTCGGTTTTGGTTGTCTTTGTTATTTTCCTTGATGGGTTATTGTGTAAATTAGTAGGGTTGTTTATGTGTAAATGTTTTAGAGATGTCAAAGAAAATGCTATAGAGAAAATTTTCACCAAAAGTTATATATTTATGTTTTCAATTTCTGAGGTTATATGACCTCTTATAGAAATACAATCCATGAATTATAGATTAATTATGTGAAATGGATTTTATAATGTAAAATGGGACTTTATTCTATTTTTAATATCATAGGATGGGTTTTTTCAACGTATATGGGAATCAGGATGTTTGGGATGTTTTTTTTCAGAAAATTAATTTTCTATAATTTCAAATACCTTTAAGGAAAAATTTAGAAACCATGCGTTTAACCACAAAAATAAATAAGATATCCATTTATGGACAACTTAATTCTACCATATTTAATCCACATAAACAATATTTAGGTAATAGTGTTTACTAGTTTGTTTGGTTCATCAATTATTAGATCTTCAAACTCAAATGCCAGCTTCTCCTAAGACTGGATGTACTCCTCAATAGTGATCTACCCATTATTGAATCCACAAATAAGAATCAGGTCACAGTTGTCAATCCAGGGAAATTTCTCTTCATTTAAGGGCACCCTCAGTGACTTCCCCATAATTTTAGCAACTTCCAGTTCAGTAGAATTTAGTAACAGAATCTATTCAACCACTTCTTACAAACTCAAAATCAATTCCACGTATTGTTCAAACACACTACCTGACGTCTACAGGCAATTATCATTGCTTTAATCTATTGTAGGTTCAATTTCATTTTTGATCATGTCTCAATTGGATGTTGTAAAAAGAAGTAATCCTTCCTCTCTTTACGAATAACATTTTGAATCATGGTTCTCCTCAAGATCTCCATACCTATAAAAAAACTAGAACCATATTCCCTAGACCCATTATCATAAACCCCATCTGGACCCTTGTCCTGGAATGAGTCACATTGATCAATATGAAGTCCTTCACCAGTTACGCCTTCAAATCCATTTCTCAATTGAACCGAAGGAATGGTCACTAGCTTAGAATACACTATATTTACATACGTCGATTGGTTAATCACTTCCTGGGGAGTCCCCTATAGTCCCTCCATGATCAAGAAACCACTACCCAGTCCTAGGCCCTCTAAAAAAGAAGTAGAAATGGATAGGGATAGGGGACCAAAGGCAAATGATCCGTCTATCTCCCCCTATCCAGAAGCATGATCATCACACGCTACCTCGTGTGTAGTGGCAGTAATACAGAAGTTAAATTATACCTCCCTTCTAGAAAAAATATTTTAAAAAATTCTAGCACAAACCATAGAACCATTACTTCTGGCATTTGAATTACTACCTGAAGGACCTCCAAGTTCGTGTCTCAACCTAATAAAAATATCAATGACCTTTGGATTAGAAGGTGCCACCATTACTTGTTTCTGATTCTTTCGAGCGTCTAAATTACTAAAACAATCAGACTTGCCATATTTTTGAACAGAACCTTAAAAAACTTCTACTGTAACCATGCAATCCACATCAAAGAACTTGCTAATATAGGGACTAGCTGAATACAGAGTCACCAATACATCACCAATACCCAAATACTTCAACCCACTAATCCTACAAACCTCCAAACATTATCCCAATCTATTACACAATGAACAGAACTGAAAAAATGATTCAAAAACAAAAAAATTATTATAGTGGAACTCATCACTCACAACAATAAAAAAAAGACTCATTATATATCTTAGAAACATCTACATCTATGAAAACCCACAGAGAAATCGGGGGACATACCATGCTAGTCATACTTTCCCAAAATAAGTAGTATCCTACTAGATTACCAAGAATATAGAGGATAGAAGGGTTTTGAAAGTGGATATGGAGTTCTAGGAATCTTACCTAGACTACCATCTTTGGAGGATCTCACTTCATATTTAAATAGTTTAACCACTTGAATAGAAAAAATGTGCTCTATCAAAGGTGTGAGGTGCAATCAACTAGGCAAGGATCGTGTCATCATCATATGAAAACCGAATCGTACTATTTTTGGGATCATGAATACCTAAATTTTCTCATTCTTACAGACCCCATGACATATGACACTTCAACTCTGAACAAGAATCTCGTTCCACTAGTTTATCATGTTCTAAATCACAATTTGAAGGTAAGGCATAGTGTTTATCCTCCAACTATTCATTTTTGTTTTTCTCATTGGGAGAACATTATATTGGGATAACCTAATCATATCAAGTCTATGATAACATAGTTTTATTGTCGTCATTAATTAGAAGAAAATAGGAACCCAAATTTATCTCAGATATGGATATTTTTCATCATGTACTCTAATTTTGAGATGAGTGGTCTAGAACAACTCCCTAATCATCTATTTCTTTAATCTAGTATGTGAATTATGTGTTATCATTATGGAAATATATTTGAATGACCTACCTATATAAATTAATTATTGTTTAATGAGTTTCACATTCAAAGACCCCTCATTGGATCCCATAGGGTCTTTTTTCCTTTGAGATTGAGCTAATGGCCCCCCATGAGGATATCCTTCCCTTGAACATATAATTAATGTGAAATCTTGGAAAAATGATTTTTGAAGAACATTTAATTCAGGTAAATGGTTACCTAGATTGTTTCGATAGTGGTGATCAATGTTCATATAGGATGGTCTTCCATGAGAGAATAAATGCCTTGTTATTCTATAATTGGATAATATTTTAAACTCAAAATAATATTTGAATTATGATAAATTATATGTTTTGGATACTTGTCTTGGATATTTCTGAAATGGTGCATGAGGGATTTATTACTGCCTCATGAGATGTGACACTATTTATCTGAACTGACATAGATGAATTCACTAATTGAGGTGAGTTGAGATTCTCCCTTTGTGAAGTGTACATGGAAAGACATAGGACATACAAGTATGAGAGTTCACATATAGCCTTGAATGAGATGAGATGAGCATAAATTATCCCATTGATGATGTGCAAAAAGAAAACATGTAATTGAACCAACCTTTGGAATTCACATGGATACCGGTTGGTTAATTGAGACATGATACTAGTGGTTAATCATGATGTAGGAGGGTAGAAAAATGGTTTGGGTGATTCATCCTAGAATAGGATGATCCACCTCATGATAAAAAAATTCATGAAGATGATGAAGTCTTTCCTAACCTACGGTGTCAAACCATATCTCAAGGGTAGGAAATTTTATTTCTAATACTGTACTAATTTATTAAATTAATACCCACGTTTATTTCTTTATTACATGAAATATATATAAAACCATGATTTTTTGGACACCTTGAGACATTTCCTATTTACTTAAACTCACACCCTATTCAAGCTTCCATTTATTACATAATCAAGTATTATAGATACAAGTCTGGACAAGGTAAATGGACTATGTTGTTTATTTTTTCTTACAGGATGGGTTGTAGTTCACAGATTTTACCGATATGGTGCTCAAGATGCAGTTTTTGGAGCCTTTTATATTTTCAGTTTTGCTTATTATTTTTATGCATTTCTACATGTAAATTAGTTACATTAAAACTACCATTACATGATATTTTTATTTATTGGAATTTATTAGCTTGGTAAATTTTCTTCTTGAGTTTCCAATTTGATTATTTATATTTTTTGCCAATTTTTTTTATTTATATTGTTACTCTAACTCTACTATAGAGGGTATAGTATCCCCACTATATTCTTTACACCCTCTCTACTTGACAGAAACCTCTAGCATATGGGAAGGTATTCCTGAGGTCATGTAACCATCCTGACTCGGTCATGTGAGGGAGTACATGGTCAAGGATGTTACAAAGTAGTATCACATGAAAGTGGTATTAAATCAATGTTTTTTCTATTACTATACTATTTAGGAAATGTAGGAAAAAATATTATGATGTGTCGGGGAGTGGTAATGAGCTCATACAATGGATTAGCTAACCCATGTATGAGGGGAAAATAGTCTCCAATGATGGAATTGATATTCATGTTGCTAGGTGGTTATATTTTTTAGGCTATTTCACCTTGGGTGATTTACTTGTTGTGTGATGTTAGTGGATATTGATATTTTTTGCATGGACTTGTAGGTTATGAGATAAGTATGTATGCATCATTATAGGAATGTAGGGATATATGTTGACATGAATTGTTCATGATAGGGTCATATTAATTGATTTTTATATATCTTCCCATATAAAATATGAAATGAAATCCATTGATATGCCTAATAAAAGTAAATGGAAGGAAATAGTTTTGTTTTACCAAATATCTTTGTAAGCCTAGTGCAAAGAATACTTAGGATATCCATTCATTTTATCTTTCACCTGTTGAGGTTGTTCTTGTTATGTTATGATATTATAAGGACTCTAATGGTTATTGTAAATAAAATTCCTCCTCGTCATCTTTGAATCAAGTGTTAGAAGAGTGAAAATTGGTACACTATAAATACAGATGATCCAGAACAACCTACAACATCGATGAATTGGAAGGATGATCAGTTCCATGATAGATTCTAGAGGTCCATGTGATCCATAGATGGATATATTTATCATTTCATTTTGGAGTTGATGGGTGGGTTTATGACCAAAAACTTGTCATTAAGAGTGTGTTCAATGGGAATTAAATGCTTCAAGTAATTTTCTATATAAAACTATGGTGATCACTCATTTTGGATATTTTTCATGCTATATATGGTATGATTAAATTTAATTTTTTGTATGGACTGGAATTTTCTATACCATATTCATATAAATTTTTATTGGAGTAGATTTACCTTCCTGCATCTAGAAGGGGGGAGCTACATCCATCTGGGTGAATGTGATATTCATGATGGTAATGTAGGGCCACATTAGAGAATATTGGATTGACTCGTGGACTAGGTAGAAAACCATATTATGAATGATGGTGGAATACTTTAGGTTAATTTTCATCTAGTGGTGAACCACTATCATAATGTCTTTCCTAAAGAGCTCTCTAGACTACCACCTAAGCATGATATTGAGTTCATGATCAAGTTAGTGTAGAGAGAACAGTTAATTCCTTTCCCACCTAATAGAATTGAACCAACAGATCTTCATGAAACAATATATTTTTTACAATATCTATAATATAATCTACTCATTATGACTAGTATTTCTCCATGGGGTTCTCATGTTCATTTCTCCAGGAAGAATGATGGAAGTTTTCACATATGTATAGATTATTATAGAATGAACCATATTAAATTAAAGACCAAAAATCCCCTTCCATTCATTGATGATATCTTTGATAAGCTGAGAGGTATCATGATCTTCTCCAAGATATACTTCATGTTATGGCACAATCAGTTGAGGTTTACAAAATCATACATAACCCAAACTACTTTTAGGAATAGATATGGATTGTATGGGTTTTTGGAAATTTATTTTATTCTATTGAACACACTAGTTGTATTCATGTACATGATGAATAAAACAACTCATCCTCTCTTGGGTTACTATATGTTTGTTGTTTTTCAGTGAAATATTATTGTAGTCTCACTCTGTAAATGATCATGCATAAAAAATTAATATTCCTATGTATGTTGATAGGGAACTGAATTTATACAACGATATCTAAATGGAATTTATATATTGGGAAAGTAAAAATATTATTTTATGTAATCTTAGATGTTGGAGAATTTGTAGACATATAGAAGGTTATATCCATGGTATCTTGGGAGCATCCTATGAGTTTATTTGAGATTCAACGATTTCTATGTTTAGAATGCTACTACTATTGTTTCATCTAGGAGTTATTCCATTTGGAATCACTATTATCCAGGCTTACCAACAAATGGGTGATGTTGTTTTTTTGGAAAATTGCTCATGAGAGGTTTCTTCTAGATATGAAGGTTAGGATGATCTCAACACTGGTCCTTGCCTTACCTATTTTGGGTAGGGAATATACCATATATTATGAAATTTTTCAAGTAGGACTCAGAGCTGTTCTGATATTGGATGACCATTTGGTCGCTTATATCTCAAGAAATCTAAGACCACATGAGAGGAATCAACATCATATAGATTTGGAGTTAGATAAAATAGTATAAATACTGAGATGTTTGAGGCACTATCTATTGGTTGAGATGTTTGTGGTGTACACAGACCAAAAGATCCTTATGTATATATTTTCATAGTAGTACTTGAACCATTATAAGAGGATGTGGGTGGGGTATTTGTATTCTTTCAACCATAATATAAATTACACTATAGGAAATAGAAACATTATTAAAATTTCCTCAACTCATAATACATGGATAGAAGAGGTATGGGTGTCTTTGGGAAGATTAGAGGCTGATGGAACTAATTATATACATGTATCTTGATGTTCTAAAGTCCATAAAAGAGTAGCTCTAACTTCAACATTTTTCATACCCATGATCCTACACAAGATCAAAATATACTAGTTGTTTTTTCAAGATGGATTACCACTAAGGGACAGATTATATGGTGTGGAGTAACTATCAAGATAGGCTCTTTGCAATGGTGATGTTCTACTTTTTTGTGATCATATATGAGATCTTACGGGTTTGTGTGAGGAGATAGAAATGGAATTTCATGTTTTTTAATGGGAATTAAAACTAGGTATAACAAATATTTATCATGATATCTATAGATAATACCAGTGTATAGGAATGAAAAAGGTTATAATGGGCGTTGTGGGGAGATTTTTTACCTATAAACTAGTGAAGGCAGAGCCCCATAGGCATATAGGGTTGTTGCCACCTCTTTCCATTCCTGAATAGAATTAGGATAATATCACTAAGGATTTCAGGACTAGATTACCTAGAAAACCTCAAAAATAATGATGTAGTATGGGTGGTTATAGATTAAATGATGAAGGTATCCCACTTCTTTCCTATTAGGGAGACCATCACCACTGATGATTTGGGTAGTCTTTATGTGTAAGAGATAGTTAACCTACACGTTGTTAGAATGATCATAATTTATAATCAAGATCTCAATTCCATGTATTGGTTTAGTAAGGGTCTACTATGAGACCCCAAGTTATTAAAATAAGTACAATGTTTGATATAGTATATGACACCCAACACTGATCCAAAACGAACCATGATATACTATATAAACATGACTGTCATAAACAAAATATTAAAACTGGATGCTTGAATATGAATAACTACTTTTTGTAAATTATATATAAATATTTTATATTAAAAAATGTATATTATTAAATAAGGATTTAATTTTTAGTAAAGTCTATATATAGTTCAGGGACAATATTTTTGTTAAAATATTTTTGTTGCTTTATCATAAATAAATTTTATTAACTTCTCTCATTTTTATAAATTGTATGGAAAAATATGATTTTCATTTTTGAAAAAATAATTTCAATATTATATAATTATAAACATTTGGAAATTTTTTAACATATTGATTTTTAGTGAATAGTGAAAATACACCTTTTTGTAAAATTGTAAAACATTTCAACAAATTAAATAATTGAAAGTCCCATTATATATTAAATTTTATTTCAAGGTAATATAGTTTTTTAGTTATATTTAAACAGATTAATTACATTTTTATCATGTTTATATTGTATTTTCATGTAATTTTGTTTTTGGTCTTAAACCACACTTTCTTGAAAAGTGTTTTTATGTGTATAATGGTTCTCTATTTTAGATAATTATAAGAAAAACTATAATGGAATCATTTAAACTAAATTTATAGATTATATACCAAACTAAATGAATTTAATTCCATCTAATGATTATTTATAGTCCTATATTTATTATGAAAGCATCCTATTATTGAAAAATATAGTTCTTGATAAAGCATTTTCAACATGTTTTACAGGATTATTATTAAATTAAGTTCACACACTTTTGAGATTTCAATTTTTAAAATTGTTTAAATATTTGGTTCTAGATTAATTAATATTATTTAAAATTTTCAACATAATATTAAGTCATAATAAAGACTAAAACATCAATTACCATGGTAATAGCTAACAAGGGGTTTTGTGTGTCACTTTCGCTTGTGCTAAAATTATTTTTCCACGCAGATAGAATTTTTATTTGATAAATTTTATTTAACATTAATATTTAGTGGGTCCAAATTATCTAATAATTTTCATTTTACATTTGTCCTAAATGATAAATTATAAAGGTTAAAAAAACTAGTTACTTTAGTGAAAACTGAAATGGTAATAGTGATTAACCTTGGTGATAAAGGGGATAACATGTTTAAAACTTTTTTATTTTTATAATTGATGGAATTTGATGACCTTATATTCCCTCAAATTCATTATTTATTAATTTTAGTGTCAATTTGGTTGAGATTGACTTCCCATTATAAAATAGTTCTGGGTATTTACAAAAATTACAGTCCTCCTCAATTATAAAAGGAATATCCTCCCCTCACTTATTTAAATCTATCAAGCCATTTAGATTGACCAAACCTTCCAAAATAACTAAAAATAATAATTAAAAATTTTCTAGAACATATTTTCTCCCATAAATTCCAAACCTAGGGTCCATAATTAAAGATCCAATGGAGGTTTTTCTAAGGTAATCGTCTTCAATAACATCATTCTTTTTAACTTTTTATTTTGCCACCTTTAGTTTTGTATTATCTCATAAAATATAAATGTACTATAATAAACCATATACTATGACTTTATTATTCTAATAGAATAGAATTTATACATCTCCTTCTTTATAAAATGGGAAACCCCCATTGTTTTTTGTACCGTGGAAAACAGCCTCAAAAATCGATGTAATTTTTTTCATCACTTACTTATATGGATATTAAAATTGGTGGAAGTAATGAATATATATGATAATAAAGACATGATATTGATTCTTTAAAATTAATATATTATTCACTTCAATTCCCATTAATCCATTTTGGAAATTATAATGTCCCTCGTGGGTATGTATGACCTACCATCTACACGAAGTGATATGAACCATTCTCTATGTTCAAATTTAAATATTGATTCCAAACAAGTTTCAAATGAAATATTATTATATTTATATATTTAATAACGTGTTTAACTATAAAATATTCACAATACTAGATCTTATGCAACAAAAAATGCACGAGAAAATAAATAAGTTGACGCATGAAACATTGGTAATAATGAAATATTGTTAACGAATGGGTGATAAGATGTTATAAAAAGATAATTGATCATATTATAAACATTATGGTATAAATTAATAACAAGTTTTAAACTATTATATTAGAGGTTATTTCACGTTCAATTAATGGGAAGCCTGAGGTAAGGAACTTAATCTCAATTTCCATTGATTGAGGCATAATTTAATATTATTCATCCAATTTCATCTATACGGTGTATATACTGACCATTTTTTCATATTATATCATTAGTACATTATTTTTAATGTTATTTTAGGATGTAATTCAATTTAATTCAACCATGTTAATTTGAATTTAATGTAACCAAGTTGTAAGGGGGGTTATAACTGAATTTATTTTCATTGGGTTATACTACTTATTCATTGTCTTTAATATTCAATGATTATGTGTATAATAAATTTTGATTATTTTATGTTTTATTTTCACTTTTTATGTATATTTAAATTTGATACATGTAATCAATTCATCGATTAAATCTCAATTCACCTGTATGATATTTTTAATAGATTTTGTCTCAATTTTCACTCTATTGAGACATATATGTTATTATGCACCTATTATCTTTTAGGTGGTTTATGTACATCCCCTATGATGTATATAACATGAATAACAATCTATTAATGATGATTTATCATTCAATTCATTATTATTATTTTAATGGGTTATGATAGAGATAATATTTTCATTATTATTATTATGTGTTTAAATTATTTAACCCCTTCTAATTAATGAATTCGAGCTGATTTGTATCATTTTAGTGTTCTAGAGAATTATGGGCCTAATTGTGGAAATTGGTTAATTCTAGAAATATAGATGTTTTGTGGAGAATCTATATTTCTGGCACAACTTTTATATTTTTGATCCACATTTTATGATTCATTTTGGTTAGATTTCAATGCTCGTGGGATTTATTTTATCCTTCTGGAACCAAATCTTAATCAATCATTTGGAACCTCAAATCCAGCTCATAAAGAAGGCCTTGAAAAATGTGCACAGGACTACATAAATTTATTGTTGGGACCATATCTCATAAATGGCAGAACCATTGGAGCTGAAATTTTACATGGAGCTAAAAGAAATCCTTATTAACAAGTCTCATTAATATGTACGTGCTTGATTCTTTCATTATCAAGGTCATAAGTTCATTTTAACTCGACATATTGGAATATGAAAAGTATGTCTATCAAAATTAAATATTCTGAGTGCGGCAGACATAACTCCTTCATTTCATGGCCAATGAAGCTGAAATTTCGTGTGTAGACATATGAGAGATAGAGGAACAACTTTAAAATTACCAATTTCCAAATTCGGTCATTTAATATGACAACTGGACCCAGACATTCAGTGGAGTAATTTTGGATGGAAAATTAACAACTCCACAAGCCTATAAATAAGAGTGTTCACTTCCATTCTAAGAGGTTGAAGAAGGTGCAAGATGAGTTGTGTGGAGGATTGAGTTCTTTAATTTCTTTTTATTTTATATTTTATTAAATAGTTTCATAATTCCCTCTTATTCCCCTCTCAACTCTAATACCCTTTACATGGATGGGTAAAACCTTTGAGTGATCGGGGAAGGGGGAGTTTCAATTTTGTAATTTCAGAGTTTTGTGCGTAAATGTAAAACCTTATTTTGAATTATATCTATTCATAGTGTTTCCAAATTCTCTTAATGTGACCGTTTTTTGATTTTGGTGTATTCATTTTTAATATCTTTTGTTAAAGACTATTAATCTCCCTCCGCCTAGTGCAATTTGTCTTAATCGAGCATATTGTGTTCGGTGGTGAGTGTCTAATGATCGTTGGCACGTGTGTGGAACTAGTAAGATTTTTCTGGAGTTATAAGGAGCAAAAATTCCCTGTCAGGACTTTCCTTAGTTGTTTAGGGATTTTTTATGAACTTCCATGCACATAGGAGTGAGTTCTATTTTCTTCTTTAACCAAGGCTGATAGATAACTTGATCGAGGAGTCTTTCATTTCACATCCAAAGGAAGAGTGGTAAGTTGATATTTGTGACTATGATGAAATTACAAAAGCTGATACTACCCTGACCCCATCAATCTCTTCATATATTAGTGTTCCACCTTTCTTTTCAATTTCTTGCTTTATTTTTCAACTCTAGCAATTTAAAAAAGAACCTCTTCTTCTTTCATTAATTTAAGTGACAAACGTAATTGTTGTTCACTCCTCACTGGAGACAACATATGTTACCCACATTACTACATTTTAACTTAGGTTTATTTTTTTTTGTCACACCCCACAACAGGCACGTGTCAAAACATGGCATCGTTTCCGGGGAGGCTATGCCAACAATCCATTTGTATATATTTAAATCTTTTCAAATTAATAAAAACAGAAAAAAAATCTTTTTCCATGATTATCTCAAATGATTTTTCCTTTAATTCATTGAACAATTATACATGAGTGAAATAACCAATTATTGACTCACCTTGGTCTATAGAGGATACTATTTCTCTTTTTTCCAAACAGATCAGGGGAGCTCGAATCCAAATCAACAATGAGGATGAATTCAATGATCTCATTCAAGACCTTAAATCACACATTGAATACTTAGTATTGGAGGAATTTTCCCGAGAATTAGTTAATCTCCAAGGGTAATTCCTAGAATTTTATCAATAAATGGTCGAGGTGATACAAGAAGAGGAAGTTTGAACAAAACATCAATTGCAAGTTATTCGGGATGAAATAAAGTACCTGGAGAGAAAAATGGAATGGATAATTGAATATGTTCACACATGCCAAGAGGAACCTGAACCTAAACTTGATCCATTAGTGGAAGTGTATTACCCTCTCATCCTTGATGTTGAATAACCTGGGGAGATCATGATGGAATTAATATAAGATTCATTTGTCCCTTCACAGCCATCGTTAAGGAAGATTGATGATGAAGATGTTCTTTATGAATTATGTACGGGAGATCAACAAGATCTGGATGAGTTCTGGAAGGAGTGTGAGGAACTACTTGATACCCCAGTTCCTCATAATGTAGAAGATCCATCATCATTAAAGGAATACACCACCAACATGGTTGAATTTGAAGATAATGTTGAGGACCTTGACTACCCTCCTCCATCTTCTACCACTCTACATCAAGAGGCACTTCCCACTGAAGAAGCAAATTAAGCTAAGAAACCTCAGGGAGATGAATTTTTTATGAACTCATTATATTCTAATTGTATTGAATCTCAATGGATTATCACCTCCCCTTTATTGAAATTTTCATATTTGGACAACTCAAGTACTGTGTTGGCAGACAAGGATGAAATGGGAGAAGTGCTTAAAGAGGAATAGTTGGATCTCCCCAAAAATGTTGATCATTTATTAGTGGGAGTATATGAGATGATTAAATTTACATTGCCTGAGGAAAAAGAGTCACAAGATGCTTACTTTGAAAGGGAATAATTAAATATTGATTCTTTATGCAGTATCTTTTTTCGAATAGATCTATACTTTGACTTTCCCTTTGATTTTTCCAGTGATGCAACATACCTTTAGAAATCACTGGAGAATGAAGAGGAGGCTATGAAATTGAAAACCAAGAAAGATGAGGTCTCGTTCTTTGTCCTACCCCCCCCCCTAAATAAATTTGTATTTTATATTCCTAGGGGTGGATTTGGTGTGGTATACCCATGGTGTCCTGAACAAAAAGAATGAAGCACATGATGTGAAGAAGAAGTTTTGTTGGTTAATCACAAAGAAACTTCACCCACAATTAGATTATGGATAACCAACTAGAACTACCCATATGGAGGTAGTCAAAACCCAGGGCCCACTTGGGGGATGAAACCATGATCTATCCTTATTTTATCATCCTATTTCAATTTTCATTTCTTTCAATAAATGTTTTATGTTTTCTATTGTTCTTTTTTGTAGGGTTTTAGCATGCAACACTTGGGAGATTAACTCAATATTTCACTTCCAATAAGTCAAGTTGTACCTCTCCTTTACAATTACTTGTTGTTGTGATTCATTTTAAATTCTACTTACAAGATAAATAGAATAGAATTCATTTATAACACTGCATCATTTAACTGTGGGGGAGGGAATCTTTGTAGTTTTAGTAGTTTTGGATTTTCATTTGTTGTTTGGTTTTCAAAAAAAAAGTAAATAAAAAAATTGTGTGTTTTCAAAATTTTGTGTGTTTATTATTTTTAGTTTTTGGTGTATTTTTGAAAAAATTTAGCTGAAATGATTGTTATTTAGATTTTTTAAACCCATGTCATTGATTGAAAATATTTATTCCAAGAAACTAAACTGAAATGAATGCTGAAAATGATTTTGTTTCAAGTTCAATTCTTTGATAATTTCATGAAAAGTACTCAGATTTTTGAATCCCATGCCACATCTCACTGTCTTTATCTTTGAAATTACTTTCCTATGAAGCTTCTGAACCATTTTTTTCATATTATTTTCATTCACTTCACTTATTGAGGGAACCAAACCATGCTTGTTTTAACCATTATTTGATTTATTCCTTTCAAAACTTTAGGGTTTGGGGTACATGTGTTTTAAATTATTAATGCATTTCTTTGGTTTTAAAGACCCCTTTTCAAGAGAATCCCATTAATTATGGCCTACCTTGTACATTTAATCCTTTTTCCCATAGAAGCCATGAACATCCTGTTAGATTAGAAAAATTACAAGTAAATTTTCTCTATCCAACCTTCTCTTGAAGTGAAATTTCATGATCTAGTTGAACTTATGTGTGGGCGAAGCTGTCTTGCATTGTGCAAACTCATTTGGTGAAAATTTGGGTGGAAATTCAAATTCTAAAGAGATGTTTGTGCGGATGAAAAATCATTCTATTGAAAGTTGTGACTTTTCTAGAGAATTCATTATAAGAGAATTTTTTCCTTTCTGGAGCTTCTAATGGAGGAAGAAATTTGTGCCTTTTCTCGAGCTTTCATCAAAAATCAAGTTTGAGAAGATTGAAAATTTTTCTACTGAAATGATAATATGTTTGAACATTTCTTGATATTTTATGATGATTGAGCTTAATTTCTACTAAGGGAAGTTAGAAGGATACCATACTTGAGTGAAAATTACAATTGTGCAATTTTTCTTCAAAAAGAGCCAACCCCTCCTCATTCTGCCTCAGAATTTTTTTCACAAGAAAATTCTACCAACCGAAAGCCAAAGAACAACCTTGAAAATTACTCATGATAAACACATTTCTATGACTGACATTGGGTGGAGAAGTATGAGTTTTGCAAACCTATGGTGACCCTTACATTGGTTTGGATGAGACAAACTTGGTTTAAAATTGATATTTGTGAGACGAGAGAAAACTCATATGAGGTTGGTGTCTTGTGTGCATGGGAGGATAAATGAAGAGGAAAAATATTGAATTATCTGATTTAAGAACATGGAATAATTTTTATGGATTAGGCATGATATATCTAATTTCATGTTGTGGAATTAGGGGATCTCAATGGAATGTGTTTAAAATTTACTTTGATTTTATTTTGATTTTGACATGTCTGGGAGTCCAGGTGCTAAGTGTGGGGGAATTGATAGAGATAATATTTTAATTATTTTTCATATTTGTTTAAATTATTTATCCTATTCCAATTAATTAATTTGAGCTGATTTGTATCATTTTAGTGTTTTGGAGAATTATGGGCTAAATTGTGAAAATTGGTTAATTCTGGAAATTTAGAAGTTTTGTGGAGCTTCTGTATTTCGGAAATATATTTTATATTTTTGATCCAAATTGTATGATTACTTTTTTAGGATTTCTATGCTCGTGGGATTCATTTTATCCTTATAGCTCCAAATCTAAATCAATCATTTGGAAGCAAAAATCTTAATCACAAATTAGGCCTCGAAAACTGTGCACAGAACTGCATAATGTTTTTATTGGGCCCATATCTCATAAATGGAAGAACCATTGCAGCTGAAATTTTACATGGAGTTGAAAGACATCCAGAGTAATAGGTATAATTAATATTTCTATGCCTTATTCTTTCAATATCAATGCCATAAATTCGATGGAACTTGACATACTGTAATATGAAAAATCTGTCTGGAAGAATTAAATATTATGACTGCAGCGGCCATAACTCCTTTATTTCATGGCCAATGAAGATGAAATGTAATTTTCTGATAGATGAGATATGTAGGAACAAATTTTAAGTATGAAAAAAATTCCAAATTCAGTCATTTAATATTCCAACCAGACTCCGACTTTCGGTGGAGTAATTTTGGAGGGAAATTATCAACTCCAGAAGCCTATAAATAAGAGTGTTCACATCCTTTCAAAGAGGTTGAAGAATGTTCAATAAGGGTTGTGCGAGAGGATTTAGTTCTGTAATTTCTTTTTATTTTTTATTTTTTTTACTTAGTTTCATCATTCTCTCTTCTTCCCCTCTCAACTCTAATACCCTTTACCTGGAGGGAAAAACATTGGAGTGATCGGGGAAATGGGAGTTTCTATTTTGTAATGTTGGAGTTTTGTGCTTAAATTTAAAACATTATTTTTCTTTTGAATGAAATATATTCTAAGAGTTTCCCAATTCTCTTAATGTGATCGTGTTTTTAGTTTTTTGTATTCATAATATCTTTGGTTAAAGACTTTTAATCTCCCTCCGCCTAATGCAATTTGTCTTGATCGTGCAGATTGTGTTAGGTGGTGAGTGTCTAATGATCGTTGGAACGTGTTTGGAACTACTAAACTTTTTCTAGAGTTCTAAGGAGAAAAAATCCCTAATTAGGACTGGAATTAGTTGTTTAGGGATTGTTTATGAACTTCCATTCACATAAGAGTGAGTTCTATTTTCTTCTTTAACCAAGGGTGATAGATAACTCGATCAAGGAGTCCTTTATTTGTCATTCAATTGGAAGAGAGGTAATATTATCTTGTTGACTATGATGACATTACAAAAGGTGATCCTACCCTGACCCCATCAAACTCTTCATCGATTAGTGTTCAACCTTTCTTTTCAGTTGCTTTCTTTATTTTTGAACTCTAACAATTTCAAAAAGAACCTCTTCCACTTTCATTAATTTAAGTGACAAATGTAATTTTTTTTCACTCCTCACTAGAGACAACCTAGGTTACCCACATTACTACATTTTAACTTAGGTTTTATTTGTTTTTGTCACACCTTATGAGAGGCACATGTCAAAACATGGCTCCATTGCTAGGGAGGCTCTGCCAACAATCCATTTGTTTATATTTGACACTTTTCAAATTAAACAAAAAGTAGAAAAAAACTTTTTCCATGATGTTATCAAATTATTTTTTCTTTAACTCATGGAACAATTATCCATGAGTGAAAGAAACAATTATTGACTCGCCATGGTCTATAGAGGATGTTGTTTCTCTTTTTTCTAAACAGATCTGGGGATCTCAAATTCAAATCAACAAGAGGATATTTTCAAGGATCTCATTCAAGACCTCAAATCACACCTTGAATACTCATTATTGGAGGGATTGGCTAGAGAATAAGTTGAAATCCAAGAGTACTTCCCATAATTTTATTAGGAAATGGTCAAGGTGCAATAAGAAGAGGAAGTTCGAACAAAAGATCAATTGCATGTTCTTCAGGAAGAAATAAAGGACCTGGAGAGAAAAATGGAATGACTAATTGAATATGTTCACACATCCCAAGAGGAACCTGAACCTAAACTTGATACATTAGTGGAAGTGGATTCTCCTCTAATCCTTGATGTTGAAGAACCTTGGGAGACAATGATGTAATTAAAAGAAGATTCATTTTCCCTTCTCAGCCATTGTTTTGGAAGATTGATGTTGAAGATGTGCCTTATGAAGTAAGTGTGGGATATCAACAACATCTAGATGAGTTTTGGAAGGAGTGTGAGGAAATAAATGTTCCCCAAATTCCACATAATGTAGAATATCCAGCATCATTGAAGGAATACACCACTAAAATGGTTCAATTGGAAGAGAATGTTGAGGAGATAGACTACCCTCCTCCATCTGCTACCACTCTTCTTCAAGAGGCACTTCCCACTGAAATATAAAATGAAGCCGAGAAACCTCATGGAGATGATCTTTTCTTGAACTCATTATATTTTAATTTTATTGAATCTTAATTGAGTATCACCTCACCTTTATTGAAATTTTCATATTCGGAAAACTCAGGTATTGTGTTGGCGGACAAGGAAGAAAAGGAAGAATCTCTTAAAGAAGAATAGTTGGAGATCTCCAAACATGTTGATCATTTATTAGAGGTAGTATATGATATGATTCAAGTGGCATTGCCTAAGGAGAAAGAGTCACAATAAGGTTACTTTGAAAGGGGAGAATTCAATATTGATTCTTCATGCATTATCTTTTTTTCAAATAGAACTATACTTTGAATTTCCCATTTATTTTTTCAATGATGCAGCATACCTTCAGATTTAACTGGAGAATGAAGAGGAGGCTATGAAATAGGAAACCAAGAAATATGAGGACTCATTCTTTATCCTACCCCCACCATGAATGTTGTATTTTATTTTCCTAGTGGTGGATTTGGTGTACTATACACATGGTGTCCTCATGAAAAAGGATGAAGCACATGATGTGAAGAAGAAGGTTTTTTGGTTCATCACAAAAAACTTCACCCACCATCAGATTGGGGATAACCAACTGGAACTGCCCATCTAAATGTAGTCGAAACCCAGGGCCCACTAAGGGGATAAACCCAAGATCTATCCTTATTTTCTCATCCTATTTCTATTTTCATTTCATTCAATAAATGTCTAATTTGTTCTTTTGTTCTTTTTTGTAGGTTTTTATCATACAAAACTTAGGATCTTAACTCAATATTGCACTTCCAATAAGTTAGGTTGTACCTCTCCATTACAATTACTTGTCGTTGTGATTCATTTTAAATTCTACTTACATGTTAAATACACTTGAAGGAATTTATTACACTACATCATTTATGTGTGGGGGAGGGATCCTTTGTATTTTCAATAGTTTTGGATTTTCATTTTTTGTTTATTTTTCAAAAAAATAAAAAATAAAAAAATGTGTGTTTTCAAAAAAATGTGTGTTTATTTTTTTTTCAGTTTTTGGTGTATTTTTAAAAATTTTGAGCTGAAATGATTATCATTTCCATTTTTTAATCCCATGTCTTTGATTGAACCAATTTATTCTATGAAACTGAGCTTAAATGAATTCTGAAAATGATTTTGTTTCAAGTTCAATTCTTTGATAATTTCATGAAAAGTACTAATAATTTTGAATATCATGCCACATCTCACTGTCTTTATCATTGAAATCACATTCCTGGGAGGTTTTTGAACCATTTTTGACATATTCGTTTCATTCACCTCACTTATTGAGAGAACCAAACCATGCTTATCTTAACTAGAATTTGATTTATTCCTTTCAAAACATGATGGTTTTGGGTACATGTGTTTTAAATGATTGAAGCATTTCTTTGGTTTGAAAGCCCCCTTTTCAAGATAATCCCTTCCATTATGGCCTACCTTGTACATTTAATCAGTGTAGCCCATAGAAGCCATGAATAGCCTATTATGATAGCCACATTACAAGCCAATATTCCCTATCCAACCTGATCATGAAGTGAAATTTCATGATCTAGTTGAACATAAGTGTGGGGGAAGTTGTCTTGTGTTGTGCTAACTCATTTGGTGAAACTTTGGGTGGAAATTAAAATGCATAAGAGATGTGTGTGCTGATGAAAAATAATTCTGTTGAAAGTGGTTCCTTTTCTGGAGCTTTCTTGGTAAGAGATGTTGTGCCTTTCTAGAGATTCTAATGGAGGAAGAAAGTTGTGCCTTTTCTGGACCTTTCAAGAAAAATCATGTTTGAGAAGATTGAAATTTTTGATGCTGAAATGATGAGATGTTTGAACATTTCTTGAGATTTTATGATGATGGAGATTAATTTTCGATAAGGGGAGTTAGAAGTATACCAGACTTGAGTAAAAATTAGAATTGTGCAATTTTGCTTCAAAAAGAGCCAACCCACCTCATTCAGCCACATAATTTTTTTTCACATGAAAATCCTACCAGCCGAATTCTATAGAACAACCTTGTAAAGTCCTCATGATAAACACATGTCCTTGACTCACATCGGTTGGAGAAGTAGGATTTTTTCAAAACTATGGTGACCCTTTTATTGGTTTGGATGAGAACAACTTTGTTGAAAATTGATATTTGTGAGATGAGAGAAAACTCATGTGAGGTTGGTGTCATGTGTGCATGGGAGGAGAAATAAATATGAAGAATATTAAATGAAATGATTTGATAACTTGGAATAATTTTTATGGATGAAGCATGATACGTTTTATTTCTTGTTTGGAATCAATGGATCTCAATGTCATGTGTTTTAAATTTTCATTGATTTAATTTTGATTTTGACTTGTCCGGGAGTCCAAGTGATAAGTTTGGAGGAATACATAGACATAATATTTTAATTATTGTTCATATGTGTTTCAATTATTTAACCCCTTTCAATTAATAAATTTGAGCTTATTTGTATCATTTTAGTGTTTTGTAGAATTATGGTCTTAATTGTGGAAATTGGTTAGTTATGGAAATTTTGGAATTTAGTGGATCTTCTGTATTTCAAGCATATCTTATATATTTTTTATCCAAATTGTATGATTCCTTTTTTTAGGCTTTCCATACTCGTGTTCTTCATTTTATCCTTCTGGACCCAAATCTCAATCAATCATTTGGAAGCTCAAATATGGCTTACAATTGAGGCCTTGAAATCTATGCACAGAACTGCATAAATTTATTCTTGGTCCCATATCTCATAAATGGAAAAACAATTGGAGCTGAAATATTACATGGAGCTTAAAGACCTCTGAAGTAACAAGTTTAATTAATATGTTCACACCTGATGATTTCAATCACAAGGCCCTAAATTCGTTGGAACTCGACATATTGGAATATGAAAAGTCTATCTGGTGGAATTAAATATTCTGAGTGTGGCAGACATAACTCCTTCATTTCATGGACAATGAAGTTGAAATTCATGTGTCGACAGATGAGAGATAGGGTAAAAACTTTCAAGAAGGACCAATTTCCAAATTCGTCCATTCAATATTCCAAACAGACTCAGAAATTAGGTGGAGTAATTTTGGAGGGAAATTATCAACTCCACAAGCCTATAAATAAGAGTGTTCACTTCCATTCAAAGAGGATGAAGAAGGTGAAAGAAGGATTCTGCTCGAGGATTGAGTTATTTAATTTATTTTTATTTTATATTTTCTTTTTACTTAGTTTCAACATTCTCTCTTCTTCCCCTCTAAACTCTAATACCCTTCACATGGAGGGGTAAAACCTTTGAGTGACCGGGGAAGGGGGAGTTTCTCTTTTGTAATGTCGGAGTTTTGTGCTTAAATGTAAAACATTACATTTATTTTGAATGAAATCTATTAATAGTGTTTCCCAATTATGTTAATTCAATCTGGTTTTGAGTTTGGAGTATTCATTTTTAATAACATTGTTCAAAGACTTTTAATTTCCCTCCTTCTAGTAAAATTTGTCTCGATCGAGCAGATTGTGTTATTTGGTGAGTGTCTAATGATCGTCGGCACATGTGTGGAACTAGTAAATATTTTCTAGAGTTATAAGGAGAAAAAATTCCTGATCGGGACATGCCTCAGTTGTTTATGGATTGTTTATGGACTTCTATGCACATAACAGTGAGTTCTATTTTCTTCTTTAACCAACGGTGATAGATAACTCGATCGAGGAGTCTTTCATTTGTGTTTCAAAAGAAAGAGAGGTAAGATGATCATTGTGACTATGATTAATTTACAAAAGGTGATCCTACCCTGACCCCATCACTCTCTTCATCCATTAGTGTTCAACCTTTCTTTTCTAATGCTTACTTTATTTTTCAACTCTAACAATTTCAAAATGAACCTCTTCTTCTTTCATTAATTTAAGTGAAAAAACATAATTGTTGTGTAATCCTCACTAGAGAAAACTTAGGTTACCCACTTTAATAATTCTAACTAAGGTTTTATTTTCTTTTGTCACACCCCACAACCGGCATGTGTCAAAACATGGTGTCATTGCTGGGGAGGTTGTTCCAACAAGCCATTTGTATATATTGGACTCTTTTCAAATTAACAAAAATAGAAAATAATATTTTTCCATAATTTTCTCAAATGATATTTTCTTTAATTCATGGAATAATTATCCACGAGTGAAAGAACCAATTATTGACTCACCTTGGTCTACAGAGGATAGTGTTTCTCTTTTTTCTAAACAGATCAGGGGAACTCGAATCCAAATCAACAAGGAGGCCGAATTAAAAGATCACATTCAAGACCTTAAATCACACCTTGAATACTCAGTATTAGAGGGATTGTCAAGAGAATTTGTTGGAATAGAAGTGTACCTCCCATAATTTTATCATGATATGGTTGAGGTGCAACAAGAAGAGGATGTTCGAACAAAAGATCAATTGCATGTTCTTCGGGAAGAAATGAAGGACCTGGAGAGAAAAATGGAATGGCTAATTAAATATGTTCACACATCCCAAGAGGAACCTGAACCTAAAATTGAGCCATTAGTGGAAGTGGATTCCCCTCTATTCCTTGATGTTGAAGAACCTGGGGAGACCATGATGTAATTAAAAGAAGATTCATTTTCCCCTTCTCGGCCATTCTTAAGGAAGATTGATGAAGAAGATGTGCCTTATGAAGTAAGTATGGGAGATCAACAAGATATTGATGAGTTCTAGAAGGAGTTTGAGGAACAACATGATCCCCCCGTTCCCCATAATGTATAAGATCTATCATCATTGAAGTAATACACCACTAACATGGTTTAATTTGAAGAGAAAGTTGTGGATCCTGACTACCCTCCTCCATCTGCTACCACTCTACTTCAAGAGGCACTTCCCACTAAAGAAGAAAATGAAGCTGAGAAACCTCAAAGAGATGATCTTTTCTTGAACTAATTATATTCTAATTTTATTTAATCTAAATTGATTATCACCTCCCCTTTCTTGAATTTTTCATATTCAGAAAACCCATGTATTGTGTTGGCTGACAAGGAAGAAAAGGAAGAAGCGCTTAAAGAGGAATAGTTGGAGCCCCCAAACATGTTGATCATTTATTTGAGGGAGTATATGAGATGTTCAAGTGGCATTTCCTGAGGAAAAAGAGTCACACGATTATTACTTTGAAAGGAAATAATTAAATATTGACTCTTCATGCGTTATCTTTTTTCAAATAGAACTATACTTTGACTTTCCCTTTGATTTTTCCAATGATGCAGAATACCTTCAGAAATCACTGGAGAATTAAGAGGAGGCTGTGAAATTGGAAACCAATAATGATGAGGACTCATTCTTTGTCCTACCCCCACCATGAAAGTTGTATTTTATTTTCCTAGGGGTGTATTTGGTGTACTATACCCATGGTTTCTTAAAAAAAGGATGAAGCACATGATGTGAAGAATAATTTTTGTTGGTTCATCAAAAAGAATCATCACCCACCATCAGATTGGGGATAACCAACTAGAACTACCCATCTGGAGGCAGTCAAAACCCAGGATCCACGTGGGGGATTAAACCAAGATCTATCCTTCTTTTCTCATCCTATATCTATATTCATTTCATTCAATAAATGTCTAATTTTTTTCTTTTGTTCTTTTTTTGTAGGTTTTTTTCGTGAATCACCTAGGAGCTTAACTCAATATTGCACTACCAATAAGTCAGGTTGAACCTCTCCTTTACAATTACTTGTTGCTGTGATTCATTTTAAATTCTACATTAATGTTAAATACACTTGAATGCATTGAGTACACTGCATCATTTATGTTTGGGGGAGGGAACCTTTGTTGTTTTAGTAGTTTTGTATTTTCATTTTTTGTTTGTTTTTCAAGAAAAAAAATAAAAAAAATTATGTTTTCAAAATTTTGTGTGTTTATTTTTTTTTTCAGTTTTGGGTGTATTTTTGAAAATTTTGAGCTGAAATGATAATCATTTCCATTTTTGAAACCCATGTCATTGATTGAACCAATTTATTCCATGAAACTGAGCTTAAATGAGTTCTGAAAATGATTTTGTTTCAACTTCAATTCTTTGAGAATTTCATGAAGAGTACTAACATTTTTGAATCTCATGCCACATCTCCCTGTCTTTATATTTTAAATCTCATTCCTGTGAGGTTTCTTAACCATTTTTTTCATATTCTTTTCATTCACCTCACTTATTGAAATAACCAGACAATTCTTGTCTTAACTAGAATTTGATTTATTCCTTTCAAAACATGAGGGTTTGGGGTACATGTGTTTTAAATGATTGAGGAATTTCATTGGTTTGAAAGCCCCCTTTACAAGATAATCCCTTTCATTATGGACTACCTTGTATATTTAATCCTTGTATCCCATAGAAGCCATGAATATCCTGTTAGGTGGGCCACATTACAAGCCATTATTCCATATCCAACCAAATCATGAAGTGAAATTTCATGATCTCGTTGAACTTAAGTGTGGGGGAAGGTGTCTTGTGTTGTGCTAACTCATTTGGTGAAACTTTGGGTGGAAATTAAATTTCTGAAGAGATGTGTGTGCTGATGAAAAATAATTATGTTGAAATTTGTGCGTTTTTTAGAGCTTTCATGATAAGAGAAGTTGTTCCTTTCTAGAGATTCTAATGGGGGAAGAAATTTGTGCCTTTTCTAGAGCTTTCATGAAAAATCATGTTTGAGAAGATTGAAATTTTTGATGTTTAAATGCTGAGATGTTTGAACATTTCTTGAGATTATATGATTATGGAGATGAATTTTCACTACGGGGAGTTAGGAGGATACCAGACTTTATTAAAAATTAGAATTGTGCAATTTTCCTTCAAAAATAGCCAAACCCTCCTCATTCGGCATCAGAATTTTTTTTACATGAAAATCCTATCAACCGAAATCCATAGAACAACCTTGAAATGTTATCAGGATAAACACATGTCCTTGACTCACATCGGGTGGAGAAGTAGGATTTTTTTCAAACCTATGGTGACCCTTGCATTGGTTTCGATGAGAACAACTTTTTGAAAATTGATATTTGTCAAATGAGAGAAAACTCATGTGAGGTAGGTGTCTTGTGTGCATGAGAGGAGAAATGAAGATGAAAAATATTTAATAACCTGATTTAATAACTTGGAATAATTTTTATGGATTAGGCATGATATGTTTTATTTCTTGTTGTGGAATCGGTCGATCTCAATGGCATGTGTTTTAAATTTTCTTTGATTTAATTATGATTTTGACTTGTCCGGGAGTCCAAGTGATAAGTGTGGGGGAATAGATAGACATAATATTTTTATTATTCTTGATATGTGTTTTTATTATTTAACCCCTTCCAATTAATGAATTTGATATGATTTGTATCATTTTAGTGTTTTGTAGAATTATTTGCTTAATTGTGGAAATTGGTTAATTCAGGAAATATAGATGTTTAGTGGAGCTTCTATATTTCAGACATATCTTATATATTTTTATCCAAATTGTATGATTCATTTTTTTAGGATTTCCATACTCGTGGTCTTAATTTTATCCTTCTGGACCCAAAGGTCAATCAATCATTTGGAAGCTCAAATCTGGATCACAATTCAGGCATTGAAAGATGTGCACAGAATTGCATAAATTTATTCTTGGGCCTATATCTCATAAATGGAAAAAAATTGGAGCTAAAATATTACATGGAGACGAAAGACCTCCAAAGTAACAAGTTTAATTAATATGTCTATACCTGATGCTTTCAATCTCAAGGCCCAAAATTTTTTGGAACTCGATATATTGGAATACGAAAAGTCTGTCTGGAGGAATTAAATATTCTGAGCGAGGCGGACATAACTCCTTAATTTCATGGCCAATGAAGCTGAAATTCATGTGTCAACAGATGAGAGATGGAGGAAAAACTTTCAAGAAGGACCAATTTCCAAATTCATCCATTTAATATGCTAATCAGACTGAGACTTTCGATGGAGTAATTTTGGAGGGAAATTATCAACTCCACAAGCCTATAAATAAGAGTGATCACTTCCATTCAAATAGGATGAAGAAGGTGCAAGAAGGGCTGTGTTGGAGGATTGAGTTATTTAATTTCTTTTTAATTTATTTATTTTTTTTACTTAGTTTCATCATGTTGTCTTCTTCCCCTCTCAACTCTAATACCCGTCACATGGAGGGGTAAAACCTTTGAGCGATCAGGGAAGGGGAATTTTCTCTTTTGTAATGTCGGAGTTTTTTGATTAAATGTAAAACCTTATTTTTATATTGAATGAAATCTATTCATATTGTTTCCCAATTTTATTTATTCGATCATTTTTTGAGTTTGGTGTATTCATTTTTAATAGCTTTGGTTAAAGACTTTTAATCTCCCTCCTTCTAGTGAAATTTGTCTCGATCGAGCATATTGTGTTAGTTGGTGAGTGTCTAATGATCATTGGCACATGTGTGGAACTAGTAAACTATTTATAGAGTTAAAGGAGAAGCAATTTCTGATCGGTACTTGACTTAGTTGTTTAGGGATTGTTTATGGACTTCTATGCACATAGGAGTGAGTTCTATTTTCTTCTTTAACCAAGGCAGATAGATAACTCGATCGAGGAGTCTATCATTTATCATTCAAAAGGAAGAGAGGTAAGATGATCTTTGTGACTATGATGAATTTACAAAAGGTGATCCTACCCTGACCCCATCACTCTCTTCATCCATTAGTGTTCATCATTTCTTTTCTATTGCTTACTTTATTTTTCAACTCTAAAAATTTCAAAAAGAACCTCTTCTTCTTTCATTAATTTAAGTGAAAAACGTAATTTTTGTGCACTACTCACTGGAGACAACTAAGGTTACCCACTTTACTACATTTTAACATAGGTTTTATTTGTTTTTTTCACACCCCACAACAAGCACGTGTCAAAACTTGGCATCGTTTCCAGGGAGGTTGTGCCAACAATCCATTTGTATATATTTGACTCTTTTCAAATAAAAAAAACATAAAAAAATTATTTTTCAATGATTTTATCAAATGATGTTTTCTTTAATTCATGGAATAATTGTCCACGAGTGAAAGAACCAATTATTGACTCACCTTGGTCTATAGAGGATAGTGTTTCTCTTTTTTCTAAACAGATCAGGGGAACATGAATCCAAATTAATGAGGAGGATGAATTCAAAGATCTCATTCAAGACCTTAAATCACACATTGAATACTCATTATTGGAGGGTTTGGCCAGAGAATTAGTTGAACTACAATAGTAATTCCCAGAATTTTATGATGAGATGGTCGAGGTGCAATAAGAACATGAAGTTCGAACAAAAGATCAATTTCATGTTCTTCAGGAATAAATAAAAGACCTAGAGAGAAAAATGGAATGGCTAATTGAATATGTTCACACATCCCAAGAGGAACCTGAACCTATACATGAGCCATTAGTGGAAGTATATTCCCCTCTCATCCTTGATGATGAAGAACTTGGGGAGACCCTGATTAAATTAAAAGAATATTCATTTGTCTATTCTCATCCATTATTAAGAAAGATTGATGAAGAAGATGTGCCTTATGAAGTATGTACATGAGATCAACAAGATCTGGATGAGTTCTGGAAGGAGTGTGAGGAACTACTTGATCCCACTATTCCTCATAATTTCAAAGATCCATCATCATTAAAGGAATACACTACCAACATGGCTGAATTTGAAGAGAATGTTGAGGAGCCTGACTACCCTCCTCCATCTGCTACTACTCTACATCAAGAGGCACTTACCACTGAAGAAGAAAATAAGTCTGAGAAACCTCAGGGAGATGATCCTTTCTGGAACTCATTATATTCTAATTTTATTGAATCTGAATTGATTATCACCTCCCCTTTCTTGAAATTTTCATATTCTGAAAAATCATGTATTGTGTTGGTGGACATGGAATAAAAGGAAGAAGTTCTTAAAGTGGAAGAGTCGGATCTCCCCAAACATGTTGATAATTTATTAGAGGGAGTATATGAGATGTTCAAGTGGCATTGCCTGAGGAAAAAGAGTCACATGATGGTTACTTTGAAAGGAAATATTTAAATAATGATTCTTCATGTGTTATCTTTTTTCAAATAGAACTATACTTTGACTTTCAATTTTATTTTTCCAATGATGCAGCATACCTTCTGAAATCACTAGAGAATAAAGAGGAGGCTATGACATTGGAAACCAAGAAATATGAGGACTCATTCTTTGTCCTACCCCCACCTAGAATGTTGTATTTTATTTTCCTATGGGTTGATTTGGTGTACTATACTCATGGTCTCCTCACCAAAAAGGATGAAGCACATGATGTGAAGAATAATTTTTATTGGTTAATCACAAAGAAACTTTACCAACAATCAGATTGGGGATAACTAACTGGAACTGCCCATCTGAAGGTAGTCAAAACCTAGGGCCCGCTTGGGGGATTAAACCAAGATCTATCCCTCTTTTATAATCCTATTTTTATTTTTATTTCTTTTAATAAATGCCTTATGCTTTCTTTTGATCTTTTTTTAGGTTTATATCATACAACACTTTGGAGATTAACTCAATATTGCACTTCCAATAATTCTGGTTATACCTCTCTGTTACAAATACTTGTTGTTGTGATTCATTTTAAATTATACGTACATGTAAAATACAATTGAATGCATTTAGGACACTGCATAATTTAAGTGTGGGGTTGGGAACATTTTTAGTTTTAGTAGTTTTGGATTCTCATTTGTTGTTTGTTTTTCAAAAAAATAAATAAATAAATTGGGTGTTTTCAAAATTTTGTGTGTTTATTTTTTTCAATTTTCGGTGTATTTTTGAAAATTTTGAGCGGAAATGATTATCATTTCCATTTTTGAAACCCATGTCATTGACTGAACCAATTTATTCTATGAAACTGAGCTTAAATAAATGCGGAAAATGATTTTGTTTCAATTTCAAGTCTTTGATAATTTCATGAAAAGCACTTTGATTTTTGAATCCCATGCCACTTCTCACTATCTTTATCTTTGAAATCACTATCCTTTGGGGATTCTGAACCATTTTTGTCATATTCTTTTCATTCATCTCACATATTGAGATAACCAGACCATGCTTGTCTTAACCAGAATTTGATTTATTCCTTTCAAAACTTGAGGGTTTGGGGTACATGTGTTTTAAATGATTGATGAATTTATTTTGTTTGAAAGCCCCCTTTTCAAGATAATCCCTTTCATTATGGCCTACCTTTTACATTTAATCCTTGTAGCCCATAGAATCCATGAACAGCCTATTTGGTTAGCCACATTATAAGCCAATTTTCCCTATCCAACCTACTCTTGAAGTGAAATTGCATGATCTAATTGAACTTAAGTGTGGGGGAAGCTGTCATGTGTTGTGCTAACTCATTTGGTGAAACTTTGGGTTGAAATTAAAATGATGAAGAGATATGTGTGATGATTAAAAATCATTCTGTTGAAAGGTGTTCGTTTTTTGGAGCTTTAATGATAAAAGAAGTTGTTCCTTTCTGGAGCTTCTAATGGAGTAAGAAAGCTGTGCCTTTTCTGGAGCTTTCAAGAAAAATCATGTTTGAGAAGATTGAAATTTTTTCTGCTGAAATGCATAGATGTCTGAACATTTCTTGAGATTTTATAATGATGGAGCTGAATTTAAACTAAGGGGAGTGAGGATGATACCATACTTGAGTGAAAATTAGAATTGTGCAATTTTGCTTCAAAAAGAACCAAACCCTCCTCATTCGGCCTCATAATTTTATTTTCACATGAAAATACTACCAACCGAAAGCCACAAAACATCCTTGCAAAGTCCTCATGATAAACACATGTTCTTGACTCACATTGGTTGGATAAGTAGGAGTTTTTCAAACCTATGGTGACCCTTGCATTGTTTTGTATGAGAACAACTTTGTTGACATTTATATTTGTGAAATGAGAGAGAACTCATGTGAGGTAAGTGTATTGTGTGCATGGGAGAAGAAATGAAGAGGAAAAATATTGAATGATATGATTTGATAACATGAAATAATTTTTATGTATGAGGCATGATATCTATTATTTCTTGTTGTGGAATTGGAGGATCTCAATGGCATGTGTTTTAAATTTTCTTTGATTTAATTTTGATTTTGACTTGTCTGGGAGTCCAAGTGTTTAGTGTGGGGGAATTGATAGAGATAATATATTCATTATTTTTCTTATGTGTATCAATTATTTAAACCCTTCCAATTAATGAATTTGAGCTGATTTGTATCATTTTAGTGTTTTGGAGAATTATGGGCTTAATTATGGAAATTGGTTAATTCTGGAAATTTAGATGTTTTGTGGAGTTTCTGTATTTTGGAAATAACTTTTATATTTTTGATCAAAATTGTATGATTCCTTTTTTTAGGCTTTCTATGCTCGTGGTATTCATTTTATCCTACTGGACCCAAAGCTCAATCAATCATTTGGAAGCACAAATCCATCTCACAAATCAGGCCTCAAAAACTATGCACAAAACTGCATAAATTTATTGTTGGGCGCATATCTCAGATATGGAAGAACCATTAGAGATGAAATTTTATGCGGAGCTAAAATAAATCTAGAGCAACAAGTTTAATTAAAATGTATACGCCCGATTCATTCATTCTCAAGGCCATACATTCATTGTAACTCGACATATTGGAATACGAAAAGTCTGTCTAGTAAAATTAAATATTCTAAGTGTGGTGGCCATAAATCCTTTATTTCAGGGACAATGAATCTGAAATTTCATGTGTAGACATATGAGAAATGTAATAACAACGTTCAAGGACCAATTTACACATTTGGTCATTTAATATTCCAACCGGACTTAGACTTTTGGTGGAGTAATTTGGGAGTGAAATTATCAACTCCACAAGCCTATAAATAAGAGTGTTCACTTACATTCAAAGAGGTTGAAGAAGGATCATGAAGATTTGTGATGGAGGATTGAGTTGTTTAATTTCTATGTATTTTATATTTTCTTTTTACATAGTTTCATCATGATCTCTTCTTCCCCTCTAAACTCTAATACCATTCACATGGAGGGGTAAAACCTTTGAGTAATCGGGGAAGGGGGAGTTTCTCTTTTGTAATGTCAGAGATTTGTGCTTAAATATAAAACCTTATTTTTATTTTTAATGACTTATATTCTTATTTTTTCCCAATTATCTTAATTCAATCATGTTATGAGTTTGTTTTATTCATTTTTTATATCTTTGGTTAAAGACTTTTAATCTCCCTCTGCTTAGTGCAGTTTGTCTCGATCGAGCAGATTGTGTTATGTGGTGAGTGTATAATGATCGTTGGAATGTGTGTGGAACTAGTAAACATTATATAGAGTTATAAGGAGAATACATTCCTGATCATGACTTTCCTTATTTGTTTAGGTATTTTTTATTAACTTCCATGGACATAGGATTGAGTTCTATATTCTTCTTTAACCAAGGGTTCTAGATAACTCGGTCGATGAGTCTTTCATTTTTCATTCAAAAGGAAAAGAGGTAAGATGAGATTTATGACTATGATGACATTACAAAAGGTGATCCTACCCTAACCACATCACTCTCTTTATCCATTGGTGTTAAAACTTTATTTTCAATTTCTTTATTTAGGTTTCAACTCTAACAATTTCAAAAAGAACATCTTTCTCTTTTATTAATTTAAGTGAAAAACGTAATTGTTGTGCACTCCTCCCTGGAGGAAACTTAGGTTACCCAATTTACTACATTTTAACTTAGGTTTTATTTGTTTTTGTCACACCCCATGATAGGCACGTGTCAAAATGTTCCACCATTGCCGGGGAGGCTGTGTCAAAAATCTATTTGTATATATTTGACTCTTTTCAAATTATAAAAAACCGAAATTTTTATTCCATGATGTTCTCAAATGATTCTTTCATTAATTCATGGAATAATTATCCATGATTGAAAGAACCAATTATTTACTCACCTTGGTCTACAGAGGATAGTTTTTTTCTTTTTTTCTAAAAGATCAGGGGAGCTTGAATCCAAATCAACAAGGAGGATGAATTCAAAGATCTCATTCAAGACCATAAATCACACCTTGAATACTCAGTATTGGAGGGATTGGCCAAATAATTATTTGAACTCCAAGAGTACTTCCCAGAATTTTAACAATAAATGGACAAGGTGCAACAAGAATAGGAAGTTCGAATAAAAGATCAACTGTAAGTTCTTCGAGAAGAAAAAAGAACCTGGAGGGAAAAATAGAATGGCTAATTGAATATTTTCACACATCCCAAGAGGAACCAGAACCTAAAATTGATCCATTAGTGGAAGTGGATTCCCCTCTCACCCTTGATGTTGATGAACCTGGGGAGACCCTGATGGAATTAAAAAAAAGATTCATTTGTCCCTTCTCAGCCATTGTTAAGGAATATTGATGAAGAAGATGTGCCTTATGAAGTTAGTACAAGAGATCAACAAGATATGGATGAGTTATAGAAGGAGTTTGAGGAACTACTTGATCCCCCTTTTCCTCATAATGTAGAAGATCCATCATCATTGAAAGGATAAATCACCAACATGGTTGAATTTGAAGAGAATGTTGGGGAGCCTGAATACCCTCCTCCATCTGCTACCACTCAACTTCAAGAGGAACTTCCCACTAAAGAAGAAAATGAATCTGAGAAACCTCAGGGAGATGATATTTTCTTGAACTCATTATATTCTAATTTTATTGAATCTGAATTGAGTATCACCTCCACTTTCTTGAAATTTTCAAATTCGGAAAACTCATGTATTGTGTTGGCGGACATGGAAGAAAAGGTATAAGCTCTTAAAGAGGAATAGTTGGAGCTCCCCAAACAAGTTGATCATTTACTAGAGGGAGTATATGCGATGAGTCAAGTGGAATTTCCGGAGGAAAAAGAGTCACAATATGCTTACTTTGAAAGGTAAGAATTAAATATTTATTCTTCATGCATTATCTTTTTTCAAATAGAAGTATACTCTGACTTTCCCTTTGATTTCTTCAATGATGAAGCATAACATTAGAAATATTTGGAGAATGAAGAGGAGGCAGTGAAATTGGAAACCAAGAAAGATGAGGACTCATTATTTTTCCTACCCCCACCAAGAAAGTTGTATTTTATTTTCCTAGGGGTGTATTTAGTGTACTATACCCATAGTGTCCTAAAAAAGGATTAAGCACATGATGTGAAGAAGAAGTTTTTTTGGTTCATCACAAAGAAACTTCACCCACCATCAGATTGGGGATAACCAACTGGAACTACCCATCTAGAGGCAGTCAAAACCCAGGGCCCACTTGGGGGTTTAAACCAAGATCTATCCTTCTTTTCTCATCCTATATCTATTTCCATTTCATTCAATTAATGTCTTATGTTTTCATTTGTTATTTTTTTGTAGGTATTTAGTGTGAAAAACTTAGGATCTTAACTCGATATTGATCTTCTAATAAGTCAGGTTGTACCTCTCCTTTACAATTACTTGTTACTGTGATTCATTTTAAATTTTAATTACATGTTAAATACACTTTAATTCATTGAGGAAACTGCATCATTTAAGTGTGGAGGAGGGAACCTTTGTTGTTTTAGTAGTTTTTTTCATTTGTTGTTTGTTTTTCATAAAAAATAAAAAATAAAAATATTGTTTGTTTTCAAAATTTTGTGTGTTTATTTTTTTCATTTTTTGGGCTATTTTTGAAAAGTTTGGGCTAAAATGATTATCACTTCCATTTTTGAAACCCATGTCATTTAGTGAACCAATTTATTCTATGAAACCGAGCATAAATAAATGTTGAAAATGATTTTCTTTCAAGTTCAATTATGTGAGAGTTTCATGAAAAGTACTCCGATTTTTGAATCCCATTCCACATCTGAGTGTCTTTATCTTTGAAATCACTTTCTTGTGAGGCTCTTGAACCATTTTTATCATATTATTTTCATTCACCTCACTTCTTGAGAGAACCAGACGATTCTTATCTTAACAAAAATTTTATTTATTCCTTTAAAAATTAGAGGGTTTGGGGTACATGTGTTTTAAATGATTGAGGCATTTCTTTGGTTTGAAAGCCCCCTTTTCAAGATAATCCCTTTAATTATGGCCTACCATATACATTTAATCCTTGTAGAACATAGAATCCATGAACATCCTCTTAGCTTAGTCACATTACCAACCATTTTTCCCTATCCAACCTTCTCTTGAAGTGAAATTGGATGATCTAGTTGAACTTAAGTGTGGGAGAAGTTGTCTTGTGTTGTGCTAACTCATTTGGTGAAACTTTGGGTGGAAATTAAAATGCTAAAGATATGTGTATGCTGATGAAAAAACATTCTATTGAAATTTGGGCCTTTCTTGTAACTTTCATGATAAGAGAAGCTATGACTTTATGGAGCTTCTAATGGAGGAAGAAAGTTGTTCCATTTCTAGAGCTTCCAAGAAAAATCATGTTTGAGAAGATTGAAATGTTTGCAGCTGAAATTCTGAGATGTTTGATCATTTCTTTAGATTTTATGATGTTGGAGCTGAATTTCTACTAAGGGGAGTGAGTAGGATACCATACTTGAGTGAAAATTAGAATTGTTAAATTTTGGTTCAAAACGATCCAAACCCTCCTCATTATGCCATAGAATTTTTTTTCACATGAAAATCATACCAACCTAAATCCACAGAACACCCTTGAAAGTTCTCATGATAAAACATGTCCTTTACTCAAATAGGGTGGAGATGTATGAGTTTTTCAAAACTACGGTGACGCTTTCATTGGTTTGGATGAGAACAACTTTTTTGAAAATTGATATTTGTGAGATGAGAGAAAACCCATGTGAGGTAGGTGTCTTTTGTGTATGGGATGAGAAATGAAGAGGAAAAATGTTGAATGATATTATTTGAGAAGTTGAAATAATTTTTATGGATGAGGCATGGTATATTTTATTTCTTATTTTGGAATTGGTGGAGCTCAATGGCATTTGTTTTAAATTTTCATTGATTTAATTTTGATTTTGACTTGTCCGGGAGTCCAAGTGATAAGTGTGGGGGAATTGATAGAGTTAATATTTTCATTATTCTTCATATATGTTTCAATTATTTAACCCCTTCCAATTAATGAATTTTAGGTGATTTTTATCATTTTAGAATTTTGGAGAATTATGGGCTTAATTGTGGAAATTGGTTAATTCTGGAAATTTAGAAGTTTTGTGGAGCATCTGTATTTTGGGCATATCTTTTATATTATTTATCCAAATTGTATGATTCCATTTTTTAGGCTTTATATGATAGTGGGAATCATTTTATCATTCTGGACCCAAAGCTCAATCAATCATTTGGAAGCTCAAATCCAACTCACAAATCAAGCCTCAAAAACTGTGCACAGAACTGCATAAATTTATTGTTGGGCCGGTATAATATAAATGGAATAACCATTTGAAATAAAATTTTACATGTGTATGACATACATCTGGAGTAACAAGTTTCGTTAATATGGCTTCACCTAATTCTTTCATTCTCAAGGCCATAAATTTTTTGAAACTAGACAGATTGGAATACAAAAAGTCTGTCTGGTATAATCAAATATTCTGAGTACGGCATCCATAACTCCTTCATTTAAAGGAAAATTAAGCTGAACCTTCTTTTGTCAATAGATGATAGATGTAGGAACAACTTTCATGAAGGACCAATATCCAAATTCAGTTATTTATTATGCCAACCGGACTTATATCTTCAGTGGAGTAATTTTGGTGGGAAATTATGAACTCCACATGTCTATTAATAAGAGTGTTCACTTCCTTTAAAAGAGGTTGAAGAAGGTGCAAGAAGGGTTGTACTGGAGGATTGAGTTCATTAATTTCTTTTTTATTTTATATTTTCTTTTTTACTTAGTTTCATCATGCTCTCTTCTTCCCCTCTCAACTCTAATACCATTTACATGGAGGGGTAAAACCTTTGAGTGATCATGGAAGGGGGAGTTTCTCTTTTGTAATATTGAATATTTTTTATTAAATGTAAAACCTTATTTTTTTTCAATGACATATATTATTAGTGATTCCCAATTCTCTTAATGTGATTGTGTAATGAGTTTTGTGTATTCATTTTTAATAGATTTGGTTAAAAACTTTTAATCTCCTTCCGCCTAGTGCAATATGACTCGATCGAGTAGATTGTGTTAAGTGGTGGGTGTCTAACGATCGTTGGCACGTGTGTGGAACTAGTAAATTTTTTTTAGATTTATAAGGAGAAACATTTCCTATTGGGATAGGCCTTAGTTTTTTAGGTATTGTTTATGAACTTCCATGCACATTAGAGTGAGTTTTATTTTCTTCTTTAACCAAAGGTGATAGATAACTCAATCGAGGTTTCTTTCATTTTTCATTCAAAAGTAATAGAGGTAAGATGATATTTGTGACTATAATGACATTAAAAAAAGGTGATCCTACCCTAAACCCATCACTATCTTCATCCATTAGTGTTCAAACTTTCTTTTCAATTGCTTGCTTTATTTTTCAACTCTAACAATTTCAAAAAGAACCTCTTCTTCTTTCATTAATATAAGTGACAAACATAATTGTTGCGAACTCCTCACTAGAGAAAACTTAGGTTAGGCATGTTACTATATTTTAACTTAGGTTTTATTTGTTTTTGTTATACCCCAAGACAAAAACGCATCAAAAATTGGTGTCGTTGCCGGGGAGGCTGTGCCAACAATATATTTTTATATATTTGACTCTTTTCAAATTTATAAAAACAGAAAAAGAAAATTATTCCATGATGTTCTCAAATGTTTTTTTCTCTAATTCATGGAATATTTATCCATGAGTAAAAGAACAAATTAATGACTCACCTTGGTCTCTAGAGGATAGTGTTTCTCTTTTTGCTAAATAGATCAGGGGAGCTCGAATCCAAATCAACAAGGAGGATGAATTCAAGGATCTCATTCAAGACCTTAATGCACACCTTGAATACTCAATATTGGAGGCATTGGCCAGAGAATTAGTTGAACTCCTAGTGTACTTCCCAGAATTTTATCAAGAAATGGATGAGGTGAAACAAGAAGGGGAAGTTCGAACAAAAGATCAATTGCAAGTTCTTCAGGAATAAATAAAGGACCTGGAGAGAAAAATGGAATGGCTAATCGAATTTTTCACACATACCAAGAGGAACCTGAAACTAAACTTGAGCCATTACTGGAAGTGGATTCCCCTATCATCCTTGATGTTGAGGAACCTAGGGATACCATGATGGAATTAAAAGAAGATTCATTTGTCCCATCTCAACCATTGTTAAGGATGATTGATGAAGAAGATGTGCCTTATGAAGTATGTATGGGAGATTTAACAAGATCTGGATGAGTTCTGGAAGGAGTGTGAGGAACTACTTGATCCCCCAGTTCCTCATAATGTAGAATATCCATCATCATTGAAGGATACTCCACCAACATGGTTGAATTTGAAGAGAATGTTGAGGAGCCTGACTACCCTCCTCCATCTGCTACCATTGTAATTCAAGAGGCACTTCCAACTTAAGATGAAAATGAAGCTGAGAAACCTCAGGGAGATGATATTTTCTTGAACACATTATATTCTAATTTCATTTAATATGAATTGAGTATCACCTCCCCTTTATTGAAATTTTCTGACTCGGACAACTCATGTATTGTGTTGGCGGAAAAGCAAGAAAAGGAAGAAGTGCTTCAAGAGGAACATTTAGTGCTCCCAAAACTTGTTGATCATTTAATAGAGGGAGTATATGAGATGATTCAAGTGGAATTTCCTAAGGAAAAAGAGTCACAAGATACTTACATTAAAAGGGAAGAATTCAATATTTATTCTTCATGCATTATCTTTTTTCAAATAGAACTATACTTTGACTTTCCCTTTGATTTTTCCAATGATGCAGCATACCTTCATAAATCTGTGGAGAATGAAGAGGAGGCTGTGAAATTGGAAACCAAGAAAGATGAGGACTCATTATTTTTCCAACCCCCACTATGAAAGTTATATTTCATTTTCCTATGGGTGGATTTGGTGTACTATACCCATGGTTTCCTCAACAAAAATGATAAAGCACATGATGTGAAGAAGGCGTTTTGTTGGTTCATCACAAAGAAACTTCGCCCACCATCATATTGGGGATAACTAACTGGAACTACCCATCTGGAGGCAGTCAAAACCCAGGGCCCACTTGGGGGAATAAACCAAGATATATCCTTATTTTCTCATCCTATTTATATTATCATTTCATTCAATAAATGTCTTATGTTTTCTTTTCTTCTCTTTTTGTAGGTTTTTAGAATGCAACACATAGGAGATTAACTCAATATTGCACTTCCAATAAGTCATGTTGTACCTCTCCTTTACAATTACTTGTTGTTTTGATTCATTTTAAATTCTACTTACATGTTAAATACACTTTAATGCATTGAGGACACTGTATCATTTTAGTATGGGGGAGGGAACCTTAGCAGTTTTAGTAGTTTTGGATTTTCATTTGTTGTTTTTTTTAAATAAAAAATAAAAAATTTGTGTGTTTATTTTTTTTCATTTATTGGTGTATTTTCTGAAATTTTTAGCTGAAATGATTATCATTTACATTTTTGAAACCCATGTCATTGAGTGAAAAAATTTATTCCATGAATATGAGCTTAAACGAATGCTGAAAATGATTTTGTTTCAAGTTGAATTCTTTGATAATTTCATGAAAAGTACTCAGATTTTTGACTCCCATGCCACATCTCACTGTCTTTATCTTTGAAATCACATTCCTATGAGGCTTCTGAACCATTTTTGTCATATTATTTTCATTCACCTCACTTCTTGAGAGAACCAGAACATTCTTATCTTACCCAAAATTTGATTTATTCCTTTAAAAACATGAGTGTTTTGGGTACATTTGTTTTAAATGATTAAGCCATTTTAATGGTTTAAAATCCACCTTTTCAAGATAACCCCTTTCATTATGTCTTACCTTGTACATTTAATCCTTGTAACCCATAAAATCCATGAACAACCTGTTAGGTTATCCACATTACAAGACAATTTTTCTCATCCAACCTGCTATTGAAGTGAAATTTCATGATCTAGTTGAACATAAGTGTGTGAGAAGCGGTCTTGTGTTGTGCTAACTCATTTAGTGAATCTTTTGTTGGAAATTAAAATGCTGAAGATATTTGTGTGCTGATGAAAAATAATTCTGTTGAAAGCTGTGCCTATTCTGGAGAATTCATGATAAGAGATGCTATGCCTTTCTGGATCATCTAATGGAGGAAGAAAGTTGTGCCTTTTCTGAAGCTTTCAAGAAAAATCATGTTTGAGAAGATTGAAATGTTTGCTCCTAAAATGCTGATATGTTTGAACATTTCTTGTGATTTTATGATGATGGAGCTGAATTTCAACTAAGGGGAGTGAGGAGGATACCATACTTTAGTTTAAATTGTAATTGTGCAATTTTTCTTCAAAAAGAGTCAAACCCTCCTCATTCGGCCTCGAATGTTTTTTCACATGAAAATCCTACCAATTGAAAGCCACAAAACAACCTTGAAAATTACTAAAGATAAACACATGCCCTTGACTCACATCGGGTGGAGAAGTAGGAGTTTTTCAAACCTATGGTGACCCTTGCATTGGTTTGGATGAGAACAACTTCGTTGAAAATTGATATTTGTGAGATGAGAGAAAACTCATGTGAGGTAGGTGTCTTGTGTGAATGGGAGGAGAAATGAAGAGGAAAATTATTGAATGATCTGATTTGAGAACTTGGAATAATGTTTAGGGATGAGGCATGATATCTTTTATTTCTTGTTGTGGAATTGGTGGATCTCAATTACATGTGTTTTAAATTTTTTTGATTTAATTTTGATTTTGAATTGTTCGAGAGTCCAAGTTATAAGTGTGGGGGAATTGATAGACATAATATTCTGATTATTTTTCATATATGTTTCAATTATTTAACCCCTTAAAATTATTTAATTTGAGCTGATTTTTATGATTTTAGTGTTTTGGAGAATTATGGGCTTAATTATGGAAGTTGGTTAATTCTGAAAATTTAGAAGTTTTGTAGAGCTTTCATATTTCGGGAATATATTTTATATTTTTGATCTATAGTGTATGTTTCCTTTTTGGTAGGATTTCTATGCTCTTCGGCTTCATTTTATCCTTCTGGACCCAAAGCTCAATCAATCATTAGAAAGCTCAAATCAAGCTCAAAATTCAGGCCTTGAAAACTTTGCACAGAACTGCATAAATTTATTATTGGTCCTATATATCATCAATGAAAAAACCATTGGAGCTGAAATTTTACATGGAGATGAAAGAAATCCGGATTAACAAGTTTGATTAATATGTGCATGCTTGATTCTTTCATTCTCAAGGACATAAATTCTTTGGAACTCGACATATTGGAATACGAATGGTCTGTCTGGCAGAATTAAATATTCTAAGTGTGGTGGCCATAAATCCTTCATTTCATGGACAATGAATATGAAATGTCATGTGTCGACATATGCGAGATGGAGGAAAAACATTAAAGAAGGGCCAATTTCCAAATTCGCTCATTTAAAATACCAACCAGACTCAGACATTCAGTGGAGTAATTTTGGAGAGAAATTATCAACTCCACAAGCCTATAAATAAGAGTGTTCAGTTCCATTCAAAGAGGTTGAAGAAGGTGCAAGAAGTGTTGTTCTGGAGGATTGAGTTATTTAATTTCATTGTATTTTATATTTTCTTTTTACTTAGTTTTATCATTCTCTCTTCTTCCCCACTCAACTCTAATTCCCTTTACATGGAGGGGTAAAACCTTTTAGTGATCGGGGAAGGGGGAGTTTCTCTTTTGTAACGTCACAGTTTTGTGCTTAAATGTAAAACATTATTTTTCTTTTGAATGACATCTATTATTATTGTTTCCCATTTCTCTTTATAATATCATGTTTTGAGTTTTGAGTATTCATTTTTAATTGCTTTGGTTAAAGACTTTTAATCTCCCTCCGCCTTGTATAATTTGTCTCGATCGAGCATGTTGTGCTAGGTGTTGAGTGTCTAACGATCGTTGGCATGTGTGTGGAACTAGTAAACTTTTTATAGAGTTATAAGGAGAAAAAAATCCCGATTGGGAATTGCCTTAGTTGTTTAGGGATTGTTTATGAACTTCCATGCACATAGAAGTGATTTCTATTTTCTTCTTTAGCCAATGGTGATAGATAATTCGATAGAGAAGTCTTTCATTTGTCATTCAAAAGGAAGACATGTAATATGATCTTTATGACTATGATGACATTAAAAAAGGTGATCCTACCCTGACCTCATCACTCTCTTCATCCATTAGTGTTCATCCTTTCATTTCAATTACATGCTCTATTTTTCAACTCTAACAATTTCAAAAAGAACCTATTCTTCTTTCATTAATTTAAGTGACAAACGTAATTGTTGTGAACTCCTCCCTAGAGAAAACTTAGGTTACCCATTTTACTACATTTTAACTTCTATTTTGTTTGTTTTTGTCACACCCCATGACAGGAACGTGTCAAAACATGGCACTATTTCCAGGGAGGTTGTGCCAACAATCCATTTGTATATATTTGACTATTTTCAAATTTAAAAAAATAGAAAACAAATCTTTTTCCATGATTTTCTCAAATGAATTTTTCTTTAATTCTTGGAACAATTATCCATGAGTGAAATAACCAATTATTGACTCACCTTGGTCTACAGAGGATAGTTTTTCTCTTTTCTCTAAATAGATCAGGGGATCTTGAATCCAAATCAACAAGGAGGATAAATTCAAGGATATCATTCAAGAACTTAAACCAGACCTTGAATACTCAGTATTGGGGGGATTGGGTAGGGAATTAGTTAAACTCTAAGAGTACTTCCCATAATTTTATCATTAAATGGTCGAGGTGAAACATGAAGAGGATGGTCGAACAAAAGATCAATTGCAAGTTCTTCAGGAAGAAATAAAGGACCTGGAGAGAAAAATGGAATGGCTAATTGAATATGTTCACATATCCCAAGAGGAACTTGAACCTAAACTTGAGCCATTAGTGGAAGGGGATTCCCCTCTCATACTTGATGCTGAAGAACCTGGGGAGACCATGATGGAAATAAAAGAAGATTCATTTGTCCCTTCTCAGCCATTGTTAAGGATGATGGATGAAGAAGATGTGCCTTATGAAGCAAGTACGTGAGATCAAGAAGATCTGGATGAGTTCTAGAAGGAGTGTGAGGAACTACATGATCCCCCAGTTCCTCATAATGTATAAGTTCCATCATCATTGAAGGAATACACCACCAACATGGTTTAATTTGAAGAGAATGTTGAGGAGCCTGACTACCCTCCTCCGTCTTCTACCACTCTAATTCAAGAGGCACTTCACACTGAAAAATCAAATGAAGCTAAGAAACCTCTGGGAGATGATATTTTATTGAACTCATTATATTCTAATTTTATTGAATCTGAATTGAGTATCACCTCCCCTTTCTTTAAAATTTCAGATTCGGACAAGTCACGTATTGTGTTTGCGGACAAGGAAGTAAAGTGAGAAGTGCTTAAAGAGGAACAATTAGAGCTCCCCAAACATGTTGATAATTTATTAGATGGATTATATGAGATGATTCAAGTGGAATTGCCTGAGGAAAAAGAGTCACACGATGATTAATTTTAAAGGGAAGAATTCAATATTGACTTTTCATGCAATATCATTTTTCAAATAGAACTATAATTTGACTTTCCCTTTTATTTTTCCAATGATACAACATACCTTTAGAAATATTTTGAGAATGAAGAGGAGGCTATGAAATTGGACTCCAAGAAAGATGAGGACTCATTATTTGTCCTACCCACACCAAGAATGTTTTATTTTATTTTCATAGGGGTGAATTTGGTGTACTATACCCATGGTTCCTCAACAAAAAGGATGAAGCACATGATGTGAAGAAGAAGTTTTGTTGGTTAATCACAAAGAAACTTCACCCACCATCAGATTGGGGATAACAAACTGTAACTACCCATCTGGAGGCAGTCAAAACCCAGTTCCCGCTTGGGGGATTAAACCAATATCTATCCTTCGTTTCTCATTCTATTTCTATTTTCATTTCTTTCAATAAATGTCTTATGTTTTCTTTTGTTCCTTTTTTGTAGGTTTTTAGCGTGCAAAACTTAAGAGCTTAACTCAATATTGCACTTCCAATAAGTCAGGTTGTTCCTCTCCTCTACAATTACTTGTTATTGTGATTCATTTTAAATTCTACTTAACTATTAAATACACTTGAATGCATTGAGGACAATGCATCATTTAAGTGTGGGGGAGGAAACCTTTGTTGTTTTAGTAGTTTTGTATTTTCATTTGTTGTTTGTTTTTCAAAAAAAATAAAAAATAAAAAAAATGTGTGTTTTCAAAATTTTGCATGTCTATTTGTTTTTTCATTTTTTGGTGTATATTTAAAATTTTTTAACTAAAATGATTATCATTTCCATTTTTGAAACCCATGTCATTGAGTGAACCAATTTATTCCATGAAACTGAGCTTAAATGAATACTGAAAATGATCTTTTTTCATGTTTGATTCTTTGAGAATTTCATGCAAAGTACACAGATTTCTAAATCCTATACCACATCTCACTGTCCTTATCTTTGAAATAACTTTCTTGTGAGGCTTCTGAACCATTTTTGTTATATTATTTTCATTCACCTCACTTCATGAGAGAACCATATCATTATTTTCTTAACCAAAATTTTATTTATTCCTTTCAAAACTTGAGGGTTTGGGGTACATGTGTTTTAAATGATTAAGGCTTTTATTTGGTTTGAAAGCCCCCATTTTCAACATAATCTCTCTCATTATGGCCTACCTTGTAAATTTAATCCATGTCTTCCATAGAAGCCACGAATAGCCAGTTAGGGTAGCCACATTACAAGCCAATTTTCCCTATCCAACCTGCTCTTGAAATGAAATTGCATGATCTAGTTTAACTTAAGTGTGGGAGAAGCTGTCTTGTGTTGTACTAACTCATTTGGTGAAGCTTTGGGTGGAAATTCAAATGCTGATGAGATGCGTCTACTGATGAAAAATCATTCTATTAAAAGTTGTGTATTTTTTTAGCTTTCATGATAAGAGAAGTTATTCCTTTCTGGAGCTTCTAATAGAGAAATAAAGTTGTGCCTTTTCTATAGCTTTCAAGAAAAATCATTTTTGAAAAGATTGAAATGTTTGCTGCTGAAATGCTGAGATGTTTGAACATTTCCTGAGATTTTATGGTGATGGAGCTTAATTTCTATTAATGTGAGTTAGGTGATACCATACTTGAGTGAAAATTATAATTATGCAATTTTTCTTCAAAAAGATCAAAACCCTCCTCATTCGGCCTCAGAATTGTTTTTCACATGAAAATCCTATGTACCAAAAGCCACAGAACATCCTTGAAAGTCCTCATGATAAAAAAATGTCCCTGACACACATTTGGTCGAGAGGTAGGAGTTTTTCAAACCTATGGTGACCCTTGAATTGGTTTGGATGAGAACAACTTTGTTGAAAATTGATATTTGTGAGATGAGAGAAAACTCATGTTAGGTAGGTGTCTTCTGTGCATGGGAGGAGAAATTAGGAAGAAAAATTTTGAATGATCTGATTTGAGAACATGAAATAATTTTTATGGATGAGGCATGATACCTTTTATTTCTTATTGTGGAATTGGTGGATCTCAATGGCATGTGTTTTAAACTTGCTTGGATTTAATTTTAATTTTGACTTGTTTGGGAGTCCAATTGCTAAGTGTGGGGGAATTGATAGAGACAATATTTTAATTATTTTTCATATATTTTTCAATTATTTAACCCCTTCCAATTAATTAACTTGAGATTAACTTTATCATTTTAGTGTTTTGGAGAATTATGGGCTTAATTGGGGAAATTTGTTAATTCTGGAAATTTAGAAGTATTGTAGAGATTCTATATTCAGGGCATATATTTTAAATTTTTGATCCATATTGTATGATTACTTTTTGGTATGATTTCAATGCTCGTGGGATTCATTTTATTATTCTAGACCCAAAGCTCAATCAATCATTTGGAAGCTAAAATCCAGCTCACAAATCAGGCCTCAAAAACTGTGCACAGAACTGCATAAATTTATTGTTGGGCCTATATATAATATATGGAAGAACCATTGGAGCTGAAATTTTACATGGAGATGATATAAATCAGTAGTAACAAGTTTGATTAATTTTTCTGGACCTGATTCTTTCATTCTCAAGGCCATAAATTCATTGGAACTCGACATATTGGAATACAAAAAGTCTGTCTGGTAGAATTAAATATTCTAAGTGCGGCGACCATAACTCCTTCATTTCATGGACAATGAAGCTAAAATGTCATGTGTCGATAGATAAGAGATGTAGAAACAACTTTCAAGAAGTAACAATTTCCAAATTCTATCATTATGATGCCAAAAGCACTCAGAATTTTGGTGGAGTAATTTTGAAGAGAAGTTATCAACTCCACAAGCCTATAAATAAGAGTGTTCACTTCCATTCAAAGAGGTTGAAGAAGGTTCAAGAACGGTTGTGCTGGAGGATTGAGTTCTTTAATTAATTTGTATTTTATATTTTCTTTTTACTTAGTTTTATCATTCTCTCTTCTTCCTCTCTCAACTCTAATACCCTTCACATGACAGGGTAAAACCTTTGAGTGATCGGGGAAGAGGGAGTTTCTCTTTTGTTGTGTCAGAGTTTTGTGCATAAATGTAAAACCTTATTTTCCTTTTGAATGAAATATATTCTTAGTGTTTCCAAATTATCTTAATGCAGTCATGTTTTGAGTTTGGTGTATTCATTTTTAATAGCTTTGGTTGGAGACTTTTAATCTCCCTCCGCCTAGTATAATTTGTCTCGATCGAGCAGATTGTGTTAGGTGGTGAGTGTTTAACGATAGCTGGCATGTGTGTGGTACTAGTAAACTTTTTCTAGAGTTATAAGGAGTATAAATTCCCAATTGGTACTTTCCATAGTTGTTTAGGGATTTTTTATGAACATCCATGCACATAGGAGTGAGTGCTATTTTATTCTTTAACCAAGGCTGATAGATAACTCGATCGAGGATTCTTTCATTTTTCATTCAAAAGGAAGGGAGGTAAGATTATCTTTGTGACTATGATGACATTACAAAATGTAATCCTATCCTGAACCCATCACTCCCTTCATCCATTAGTGTTCAACCTTTCTTTTCAATTGCTTTCTTTATTTTTCAACTCTATCAATTTCAAAAATAACTTCTTCTTCTTTCATTAATTTAAGTGACAAATGTAATTTTTGTGCACTCCTCACTTGAGAAAACTTAGGTTACCCAGTTTACTACATTTTAACTTAGGTTTTATTTGTTTTTTTAACACCCCATGACGAGCACATGTCAGGTTACAATTTAAATGTTTCCAAATAGGTAATAATTTATTTCACTATATCATGTTCATTAGGGATTGATTTTATTTTCCTTGAAATAATATTATCATTTATCATTCATAATATCGATTCATTTTATTATCCTATATATAATTAGGGTGTTTAATATTTTATCCTAACATTTCCTCTATTTTTTATTTTAATCAAGAAATGATATATTTTTATTTTTTAAAATTCTCATTTTATCAGGTATATTTTTCTTTCATATACATTTTATTCCAAATAGTTTTGATAAACTCATTTTTATTACTAAAGTATTTTATTTGGTAAATTTTAATTTATCCTTGAAATTTAAAAATAATTTTTTAAAGGAATATTTATATTAGTTTTTTGAAGGGATATTTTTTACAATCGTTATGGCAAAAATAAAATGAATGATTTCTTAATTTATAGTGTTGTAACGAACCTCCCCAACATAATAAATGTTTTATTAAAATCATATTATTCTATGTGTTTCCAATTTTTTTAAAAATAAAAAAAATTAATTATTTTTTATTTAGTATTTCACTTCTATTTTCATTGTTTTTCAAAAGGACATGATCTTGCATCAAAACCAGTAACTCTAATAAATCTATGGTCCAAAATTATCTCTTATTTTTGGGTTTTTATCTTTATCATGAAAAACTTTCTTCCTTGTGATCATTTTACATCCAAATCCCCTTAAATAACCATATTATTTATCTTGTATATTATTATTTCAGAAACCACAAATTATTTCAACATATATTGTCTTACATTGATAGTTATTTGATTTACAAGGTAAATATTTTTATTCGGTATTATTTATTCAGTACATAAATTTACTGAAAGGGAATATTGTTTATAAATTTAATTGTTTATACAATATATAAGGAATGCATTGTACATGTAGCTATGGGTGGGACTCAGTTATAGATAGCCCATTTATGCCTCAATAATATCAATAGTTCAATCAGTTGGATAATGAAATTAAATTTGTGTCTTATTTCAACAATGTATTGATGGTATATATTTCATGAACACTAAGATCGTGATGCCCAATAATATGAAAATCCTTTGAATTCAGTTATTATTATACATGACTACTGCATTGATATCATCCAAGGATTAATTATCATTCTTATGTAATTGATTAGATGCAATGTGTTTTTAGTCATTTTAATTTAAAAATTGACAATTAATTATTGATTATGCTTTATTTACTCATAAAAGATTCAACAATACATAACCCATATTATGAATTGAATCTCACCATTATTTTTTTCCTTTCCCCATGATATGTATATGTAATATTTAAATGAGTTCATGTATTCAAAATATTTACTTTCAATGTCTTATAATTTATTTTATCAAGTGTAATGGGAGACTCAAGTATGTATCCAATTTACCAAGAATACTAAAATATTTTGTTCTTTGGGATGCGAACACTTGTATATTATTCCAATATAATAAATTAAGAACAGAATCTGGGATATTTGTGTTAGGGTATTTACATCTACATAAGGGTTTGCGATAGTATATTCTCATAATTACAACCTATTATCGAACGACTAATGACCAATGAGAATAGATTGTTTATATTCTGGGTGATATGTTATGATCTTGGGTTTTGAATTTTAGTGGTTCATTATAGTAGTATTTGGTTCTCATGGACCTCTCCTATAATAATATATGTTGGGTATCAACACTAAGGTATTGTTTCAATTTGATGTATAGAAGGTTGTTCCATTCACTAATTTTATTTTAAAAGGTGTTTGAGTAAGAACCCATTGGATCAAATATTGTATAGATGATTTTTGAATAGTCCAGTTGACTAGATAGAAGTTGCTGACCTTGTAGAGCTAACCGAAATCGTAAACATAATAAAAATGATGACCTATGATGTTTGAGGTTGGCCATCATGTTTTCCTATGGGTATTTCCAAGGATACAGACATTGTATTAGAAAATATGAGAAATTAGTGCCCATTCAGGTTTTGTAGTTTAAGATAGTGGAAAGGGTTGGTCTAGTAGTGTAATGCTTGGCCCTTCCATAGTGAAACAATTATATAAATGATGTGTTTAATGTGTCAAAACTCTAAAGATATCATCCCAACCCTTCTCATGTGATAGATATTGATAATTTTGAGTTGGAAGATTATGAATCCTTTAAGGAAAATTTGATTCGTATCATGGAACGTAATGAGATGAATCTCTTGGGGAATATTGTACCTCTTGGGAAAGTGAAGTGGAAGCATGGTCATGTGAAAGAGGATGCCAAAGAGAGAAAATATGATATAAATACATAATTTTGGGTATTGTTTTCCGATATGCATTGATATTATTTTTGAGAACAACACGTGTATGAGTTTTTATATAGTGGGGAGGTTCTAAGATCCTATTTTGTTTGGTATGTCTCTATTTATGTTTTGGTAAACATTTTGGGGTCTGGTTGACTTTTCTTGAGATTTGGTTGATGATTCTATAAATGAGTTCATTTGGTTCATTGTAAGTGTTTTAGTGATGCAAAAACGTGTTCCAAATAAAAATTAATAATGTAAATTATATATTTATGATGTAAATTTATTGGACAGGTTGACCCTATAAAATCTAAAGATGAAGTAAGTTGTCCAGAGAAAGCCGTGAATCTATTATTTAAATGTCACGTGGATTTTAATGTTTAAATTTTTTTTATTCAGTTTATAATTATAGGTGATCTGTTTTTTGGAATATATGGGAATCGGTATGTTTATGATGTGAATTCGCTCACGTATAAATGTGTCATTCTAAGCTAGTTTTAAAACCCTCTCATGTATGTGTCATAATAATGTGTAACTCTCCTCTCTCTCTCAAATTTTAGACCTTATACTGGTGATTTATGAGAATTCCTCTCTAAAATATAATATTTTTCTATTAGAAGGTCATATTTTGGATAAATAGTTGAATTTAATCCTCAATCATTCTCCCCCACTCGTCTCATTGGATTGTTTCCCATAAAGAGAGCCCTAGATAAAGATGGCATAACTAGATCAAGATTGTGTTAAAATATTTTTCATTCAATTATTGAAGGGGATAAAGGGGGAACCCAGATTTACCTCAGGAATGTATATTTGTTGGATTCTACTATACATTTGAATTTGGTGGCCTAAAACACTCCATAATCATATGTTTTTCACTCTATTATGTGTAGTAAGTTCAATCACACCATCAATCCATTTTCACAACCTACCTAAAATTAATGAATGAATATTTAATGAGTTTCACATAATTATAACTCCTAATGGATCTCATTGGTTTCTTTAGAATTGAGATTGGTATTGTAGCATCCTATGAGAATATCCTACCCTTATACTTGTAATGAACTGGGTTCCATGGGAACATGATTTTGGAATAACATGTGATTCATGTAAAATGGTAACCATGAATTATGAATTGTGGTGATCTATAATGTCATAGAAATGTCTACCATAAAGAATAAATTAAATTTTATTTGATAAATAGATAATTTAGACAACTCATATTAATATGTTAATTTTTATATATTATATTTTTTTGGTTTTTGATGTTTAATATTATCGACATGATACCAAAGGGTTTGATTACAACCTCATGAGACATGACAACGGTGACTCATCCTGGCATAGGAGAATCCACCACATGAGGTAAACTGATATTTAACCCTTATGATGTGCACATAGGAAGATGAGAGAGACTTTAAAAAGGTAATTTTCACAAATACTTGTATGAGATGAGATGATATAAGATTCTCCCCTTGGTGATATGAACCTTTTGAAGACGTAATATATGACATCATGGGAATTTGTATAGAGCGTAGTGGGTTAAATGAGACATAATATTGGAAATTTATCCTAGGGTAAAAGGATCAAACATTAGTTTGGGTTATTCACCCTAAAATAGGATGATACGTCTTTTAATAAAGATTATAGAATGGATCCAAAGTAGGTTTGGATGATCTAGGGTGTCATCTTGGATCCCTAGGTCCAGTTGGTTTATTTCACCTGATTTATTAACTTTTTTAAAATTAATATCCCTTTTATCACATTATTTTATAACTTATATATTTAGGAATAATTGTTTTAAAATTATGGGTTTCTTCCTACTATGTTGTAATCACACCATCATTGGGGTACTTTTTAGAACCCAAGAAGATTTCATGGATGCTAGTCTAGACAAGGGAAATGGACCTCAATGTTCTTTTTTTTTGTATGGACTACAGTTTAGAGACTGGTCAAACATAGGTCTCGATAATGGGGATTGTATAATATTTTATCAATTCATATTTGTTTTCTATTTGTATGGAATTCCACATGTCATTTAGTTACATTCATCCTATCATTAGATGATTGAATATTTATTTCGATTGGTCATCTTATTCTTATCATAGGTTGAGATTCCTATTTGATTATTTAAATTTTTTTTACACTATATATTTATTTATAATATTAATTAAACTATTTTCCATAGGGTATAGTATTCATATTCTATTCCTCCTTACCACTTTTTTAATCTGCAGACACAATTGTATGGAGTGTCACGTATGAGGTCATTTAACCAACGTGGCTCAATCACCCAAAGGAGTACGAGGTCTGAGGAATTTAAAGGATGGTAATGAGAATTATTTTAATGGATTAATATTATTTTTGTGATATAATTAAGCATTTTTAACGATAAATTGGATAACTGATTAATGATACGATAAAAACAATCATTGTTAATTCTATCATTTAAAATGAACGTACTTAGATGAAAATGATATCCTCTTTCGAGGAAAGGACTTTATATAATTTATAATTTCATTATATTTATTTAAAATTAAGATATATCACACTAATTTGTGTTAGATAAGGTCATTTTGTTTACTATATGATGATATTAATACTAAGAAACCTCATAATCATCCATTAATCCTGGAAATTTCATGTTTGGGTCGGTATAACCAACTACTTGAAAAATTATATTAATTTAAATCATACATTCCAATGAAATATTTTTTACTAGTATATAAAGATATAAATATATAAAAAATGTGTTATTTTTTTGTTATGTTTATTTTATTATTAAACATATCAATTAAGAAATCCCCTTCATTCATTAAGAATCACTATAACATGCTCATCTGTGATTTCAACCTCTGGGATCATAACCAGAGCTTCCAGGAAATGGGATTGTAGATTTATAAAATATCTTGTAAAATCTATTCCAATTTTTTGGATTATATAAGAGTGATGTAATTGGAAAAAATAATAAATACCAACACTGATTTTATGAAACTACTTCAAATCAATTAAGATTACCTACACCTGATGTTTAAAATAGGTAAAAAATAACTAATAAATTTGTATATATTGATTATCATTAAGGATTATAAATTATTATATTTAGGAATAGAAATATTAGGTATGTATTTACTGAACATAATTTTATTAATCATTATCTTTGAAGCAAGTAAATAATGAATCTGTAACAACGCAGTGTTTTCATCTCAAGCTCATCTCTTTGAGATATTTTTTATATTTTTAACATAATTTCATTTATATGGTGCATATACTACCTATTTGAGTTTTATTATCATGAATTATATTTTTATAATTTTATTTTATGTCAAATTAGAAGTCCTATATTTTTGTGAGGTTTGATTAAAATGTTAATCCAGCTGCAATGGTTCATTATCTCAAACATTAATTCCCTGTGGTATATTTATGTTATACACCACGTTCTACTTTGAATGGTATATTCACTATAATTGGTTATGTATTTATCATATATATTTTTTATTCATGGGAAATAACGATCCAAATTAGTTGGTTTTCAACAAATTAATTTTGACTTAGTTGATACCGTGGTTTTATGTATTTTTGGTAACTCATTTTTCATTCATTGAGTTATGATCATTTTTATTGGACTAATTTTACATAAGATAGGTAAATTATACATCTTTATTATATTAAATTGTATTTTATTTATTAACATTTCTACCACATAAAATCCTATTTTGAAATATTACTTACTTCAAGGAGTTTATTTCCCATAAGAGATATTGATAACACCAGTATCCTTTCTTGGAGTCATATTGTTTCTTTGTGAAATTATTTATTCCATACGTGAGTTATTTAACAATAATATTTTATTATATGAGAATTTATCTACCTCTATAAAGAATGATTATATTTTTATGAAAATTATTGTTTTTCTAACTCTTCATACAATGCCAATTATGAATACAGGTATTTTAAAAATAAAAAAAGGAATTTTCCTTTCACTTCTATATGTTTTGTCATCATCTCCTCGTTTCTACAAGATAATAATTATTTGTTTTCAAGACCCCATTTTTAGAGATTGTTTTTAAAATGAAATGTTTTAAAAATATTTCACAACACCTTTTTAAAAGTTACTTTTGAAAAAAATGTATAAATTTATAATTTACATCATGGCCAGTTTTTTTATAACACTTTTACATTTTCACTTATATTTGAATTAAAATTTTCAAAAATATTTTCCCTACCGGGTTATATGTTTCATGATTTCTTCCCTTAAATATATATCATTTAGAGGATTGAACTCATAGTATCATATATTTTGATTCTCCATACCTTATTTTGATATATCATTCAGAGCATTATTTTTTTGAGGGTGTCATTCATTTATGTCAATAGCCTTATAAGATTCCTTTGTTAGACTAGGTATATGTTATTTTTCAACCGTTAACCTAAATTATTTAGATTTCTTAAGATCATGTTATTCTAATATTGAATTAACCCAATACTGATTACCTTATATGGTGTGAACATATAAATTTAACAAATTCATATTGGATAAGTTTTTTCCAAAAAAGAAATGATTATTTATTTACAAAGGAAGTATTGACATTTTTATTGATTATATATAATAAATTAAATTTATTCTGAATGGGAAACTAATAATAAAAACCAGAAGATAAAACGAACAAAGGTTACCAAATCATAGTAACAAGATCTAAAAATAAGGACTACCAAAAAAAATTATGAATCGATAATAAAAACTTATAAAAATGAGGGCCCAAACTGATCCCTGGAAGATCCCCCATTCACAAAAAGAGACAAATACTTTCTCTATGTCTTGGTATAAAACATTAATGACCTCATTCTTAGTCCAAACTGAATAGTTGGTGGAAACAACATATCCATTAGTACTAATTCAAAAGAATATAAATCTCTGTAATTCCACTCATCATCTCCACACCTACAAAATAAGATAATATAAAGAGTAATATCCTACTACCCAAAGACTGAAAATATAAAACATAAGCACTATCCATAATCAAATAAAATATTAACTTATTAGAAACTAAAAGGATAAACCAACCCAAAAACCATAAAAAATGCATCAATCCCCTATAAAAACAAACATGAACACCTATAAATAAATTTATTCATGGAGAATCCAATTGACCAGATTTTAGGTAAAAGTTATGATTCCTAGTCTAAGTTATTTTGAACTAGGAATTGATGATCTTAGTAACACTATATATACTTATCTTTAAAGTGAAATGAAATTATTCCCATAAATTAATAATATCAATGTAAGTTTTATTTGATGATAATTGAATACTAATATTGGTTTATTGTGTATTGACATTCCATATTTTTCATTATATGAATTTATTTATATTTATTTAGGTAGAGGTTCCTTAGGGAATAGTATGAAATTTCTTATTGGGTCTTATAGTAAACGAATCCTTATTAATCAACTGATTGGTTAGGAAAACATTTTATAACCCCTTAAGTCATTGAACGGTATCATTGGATGAAAATATATGGTTTTGGGGTATAACTCTCACCATATAAATAGACAATTAGAATAAGGCCAAGACATCTTGTTTTTTGAATTTTTAATTATCGATATGAGATCAGTAATTAATAGTATTCATTTTTTTATTTATCATTATGGATTTTAAATGCTCTCAATTTTAATTGATTATATATTATTTTCATTCATTAATTATAATCATATTATTTATACAATTATAATGTTTTGAAATATATTTTTATATGTTTCCCGTACAAAGTGTTTTATATCACCTATTCTGTATATTTTCATTCCCCGTGTTATGGAGAAAATTTATATATGTGAAATTTTAAAAGTATAAAATGTGTTAAAGAATTTGTTGGATAAGTTAAACAATCATTATAGATTAAGTAGTTTCACATATAAAGGGAAAAATATCAATTTTATACAAAGACCATGAGATTTCATAGTTATTTTTTATCCAAATTTTCTAAATATCTATACCTAAATGGTATTGGAAATTATTTTAATGAAATATTTTCATTAATTCGTCTAATTACCAAAGGGTTGGGTCTAGGGACTTATAGTTTTTATCAAAGAGAGTATGTACAATACGTTTTCATTGCACCTGATTTTGGGAGTGCAGGTCTAGGGAAATGCAAATTTAACTCAAAATCATTAATTTCTACATAACTATAACATTTAAATATATTGTAAAACCCATTTATTTTATATTGAAATCAAATATTGACATTTATTTCTCACAAAAATATTCTATTACTAAAATTAATTGAAAAGCTATTTCCTTTTCATTCATATAGAGAATGATTTATAATAAAAAAACCAACATATAAATGATAAATTTTAAAATCAGTTTGCTATTAAATAAAATCATTATTTTTTATATTAATTCATTTAATTTATCCACTCTATGAAAATATAAAATCAAATTATATAAAATTGAAATTATATTTCTGAACTATCATACAAAAATAGATCAATAATAGACCAAACTTTCATTTCTATAAAAGTATGATAAATAAATAGAAAATAAATAAATCAAAAATTACATTAAACCATTATAAAAATGGATAAAATAAAACCCATAATAACACTAATTATCATATTGATAAACATTCATGATATCATACTAAAAGATAATATAATAACAGAGAAATAACCTTAGAGTGTTTTGATAAGCACTAAAAACATGAAGGAACTAAATAACAATAATGGTTCAGTAACAAATTACCCATCTCCTCTCTTCTTAAAATTATTTTATCAAAACCCTTGACATTAAAATAAAAATTCCCAATCATTTTAATTCTTATAAAAATGAATTTTCTAACTGACAAGGTTTATTTCAATCATTAAGGAACTTTGACCCTGACTTAGAATATAATTTACAAATATTTAGTGGAATGATATAAACAAAATTATAGATTAACTAGCTATCAATAATTTCATAAGAAATTTTCATAGTCACAAGAATAAATTATTTATTTATATTAACTATGTAATGAACAATAATTATATTATAAAAAACTATTTATTAATTTTTGATGTGCAAGTAAATAAGAATCATCAATTTAATCTAATGGTAAAATAAATATTCAAACATGGGAGACCATGAAATAGGGAATGATACAATAAATGATTCTACTTATTGATTCATATTCATGATGCATGATACTTGAGAGTATATGATAAACTCACAAAAAAAATAAGAATAAATATTAGTCAACCCCATTTAACTCAGAATTCCACCATAATTATGATAGTTGGAATATTTATGGGTTATATCCCAAGTCTAAATCTTTTAATCTTCTGGATACTCTCAAATCCCATACTCATTATCCTCGACTCTTCTTAGATACCATTTTTTAATGAGAGTTACTCAATTTCTAAAATGATAATAGACTAGAACAAAAAATACCTTATGTGAAACTTGAAATCAATAGAGGTTAGTGTAAAAGAAATTGTTCATTCGATAATAAGGTTCTATAGAGTCTCTCTCTTTAAATACAAAATAACTAGTATATAATTCATGATTAAACTCTAGCATAGAAATCATAGATTAAAAATTTATGGAACTAAAATATAATTAAAAGTAAATTTGGGTCTATTTTTCACATTACCTAGATAATATAAGACATGAAAAAATATATGTACATAAATTTTAGCCATCCAAGGCCCACGTACATTCAAAAAGTCCACCTAAAAGGTTTAAATAGATAATAAAATCATATAAATATATCATGAAATCAAATAATAGCCCAATAAAAATAGGTGAAAATTCTATATGTGTAAACTTCAAGTGAACACATAAGAAAACCGTTCTGTAGTCATCTATTTTATCCATCAAAAGAACAAAATGATGCCACATTAACACCGCAATTTTCATGCATTTAGCTTCAATTATATAGTATTTTTCCTTTACCTGTATCACATATAAAAGGGTATGTACAAATCCAAAAGTGGGATCCATATTTTTTATTCATATAAAAAACTATTTAGTAGATCACCACCCCACCTATATATACCTTTAACAAACATAACTGTAGAAAACTATAATAAAATACTACACAAATAATCATATCAGGCAGAGGTGTCCGGTGATGAGGATATTGTGATGATAGTACCCATGGGGATGGGAATCTAGCGCATGAGTGGGATATATATCTTGTGATGTCAGGACTCGTGGGGATAAGATGCAGGTGTGGGAGTGGGGTACAACTAAAGGATTTTGATTCTTGGTCCTCAGGTTGGTTCAAATTAGGTTCAATGCCTATGGGACTATGGGAAATAAAATAAATTAAATAAAAATCAATTTTTGGGAGTGACATACCATTAGGGAATATGGAATTCATTTTCTGCATATGTGTGTATTTTAATGTAATTATATCCCCAAAATCACATAACATATAAAAGTACAACATGAAACATGTAATACAGGGTGGATTTAAAGCTATTAACCTGCATTAATCACATGTATAGAGTCTGAGATAACTGAATATATACAACATTATAGTGAAATAACCTTCCCATTTTGGGGAGAAGATTGTGTATAAAAATTTTGGTAAATCATATAGCATATAAATTTATTATTAAGGGAAAGGTCATATTAAGTTATTGTATCCAATCCCATCTCATGCCATCACCTATTCAGCAATAAGATAGGTACCTTATAAAGATTTCCATATCATAGTACACCCTTTAAACATTTTTATAAAATGTATAATAAATTAAAATCAAGAAATAATACCCATTATAATAAAAAACATTACTCACAACTTTATATAGGTTGTAATTTTAGTCGCATTTATGCCCTAAACATAAATCATGATGGAGAGTGGAACTATAAATTTTAATTATGTTCTATAAACCTTGTAAACAATAAAGAAATTTATGTTATTTCAGGAAATAATAGCATAATATCAAGAAATTATAAGTAAAAAATTATTTAAAAATTATTGAGGATGATAGTGAAATACCATAGTTTCAACTATTTTATAAGGTTTATAACATGAAAAATAATTAAAAAATCAAACAAGTCAAACATACTTCAATTAGAACATATATATGATATTCAAGGAATTATTATGTGATCATAATGGATATCATTAATCAAACCCATTTAAAATCATAAAAAATATAAAAATTTTAATTTTTTTCAAACCATTTATTTTAATTAGATTCACTCATCCCCATAACTATGCTAGTATAAAACTTATTGGATATGATAAGAAGAATGGGTCACCCAAATTTACTGGTGTACAATGTTCCTTCATGGTATAGTAGAGAATAAATGTTGTTACTAGGATTCATAAACCCACCCAACAGAAAGTATATCTAGGGTTTTAATCTTTGACAATAAAATAGAAATAACATTGAAAAAATGGTCTGACCTTTGATCAACCCAAATTTTTTCTTCGTAATAACTTAATATATTATAGTAAAATATAAAAACAATTCTTTCAAAAATATGAAAAAATTAATAGTAATATTTAAATCAATTCCTTGATGGTAGTAGGGAACATGTATACATGAAAAATAGGCAAAAGTGTGTGGTATTCTTGGGAAACCCTTTGAGCATGTAATGGTATAAGTTTCAAAATTATGATACTATTTTAAATTGTTTATAAAAGAGAATTACTTGAAATTTTTATATCTATGAGGTTAAATCCATATGGACAAGGGAAAACCTTAAGGATTATATTATTTATTAAAATAACTATCTTCTCATTTTTTATTACCAATCATACTATATTTTTATATATGGTGTAAAATATAAAAAAACAACTTACCACTTGTTTAATTGTAAAAAAATTATATTAATTTAAATGAGCACAAAAATTTTGAAAAATTATTATAAAGATACATTATCATGTGTTTACAAGGATATCATAGAATGAAAAATCCAGCGTGCCTACCATTTTTTCAATTATATAACAGAAATGTGTGTGTGTGTGTGCACGTGTGTGCATCTGTGAATTATATTATTGAGTATATATAAAAAATGTTCTATGATACATGGTTAACTTGACCATATGGAATATATGAATGTGTTGAAAATTTTATCTTCAATTAAAAATATCCTAAAATGGGATAGTCTGAAATTACTTCAGGCCCGTATAGTCCTTGCCCATTTAAGCACGATGTACTCAATTTATAATCCTAAAATAAGGAATAATAAAGTGTATCACTGCCTTAATTTTTTAAAATAAAGTACATTAATTTTATGAATACTATATTTGATGATATATTTCTATTTAATAAATTTGAATTTTTCAACAATGTTCTTTACATGCCATACTAAGTTTAAAAGAACAATGGTTTACTATTTAGTTATTATTATTTAAGGTAATAGGTATATTATATCCATTATGTTTAAGATAATTAATTGGAATAACTAAATTATAGAATAACTATTTTTAAACATTTATAAAATCAAATCATTTGTTATAAATTTTCTACAAATTGAAATATAAGCCTTTGAAATTAAAAAAAATTGTTTTTACGAAAATATGTTTTTATGCATACAATTTTTTATCCTTTTAATACATTAAATTAGTATCAATAGATTAATTTTTTAATTTAGTTTATCTATTATATATTCAAAATAAAATTTTAACTATCATTTGATATATTTTACTAGGAATAGAATGAATGTAAACTCATTTTTATGCGTAAAAATGATTTTTTCTATCAAGGGATTTGTTACGGTTTGTATGATTATCTTAAAATGAATTTCTCACATATATAGATATTTCATATTATAAAATAAATTTCATATTTAGAATAAGGGTGAATAAAATTATGTAAAAAATGTGATCTATGATTTTTGGTCATTATTAATAGAAACTTTTCTAAATATGTCAGCTACCACAGTAAGAAATAAAACATTATAAAATGTTTAAAACTAAAAGTATAAGAGATACAATGTGCTAAAATTATTATAAATACTATTTTATGTTTATATATAGACCCTATATCATCTCATATTTGAATATGAGTCATCTTGGATCCATTTGGTTTGAATAAGACTAAAATATATTTTAATCTTTTAAAACATCCACTACTGTAAAAATCACCTATACCCAAAGTTTGGATCCATGGGTATAGCCCCTAAAACCATGGGTATAGGCCATACCCACAGTTGCATAAACCATCGGCTACTGATGCGTCGGTATAGAGCTATACCCACAATTTTATAGAAACTGTGGAAATATCCTTGGAGATTTCTGTAATACCCATGGTTTACAAAGTTGTGGGTATAGATTATCACACCAGATATTATATTCCCATGGTTATTGAACCATGGGTATAGATCCTTAACCTATAAAGAAATACAGCCTGTTGCACTGGGTTTATACAGAAACCCAAACTAGGTTGCAATAGTACCCATACATTTTGGCTAGGTTGGGCTGGACCAATCAAACAAAAGGAACTAAAGACTAAGTATGATTTCTGTGTAAAAATGAAAACTCTTTATGGATCACATTATTCCACTAAGGTTGAAATGATGAATCCATAAATAGATACAGGTTCTACAAAATCAACATAATCTTTGCATTTTAAAGTACTTTCCTTGGAATATGTGGTTATATGATGAAAATTATGAGGAATGGAATGCGTTAAATGGATAGAAAACTACTATGATGCAAATGCATAAATAAGAGATTGTCTTATTGAATTATCACCAAGAGGATACCTAAAAAACTACAATGAGGTGGGATAATCCCCAACAGATTCATCATGGGAAATTGAAGAAACAAGAGGTGAACTAGGCCCTAGATAAGAGGAGAAACCAGTAGGCATCGAGCCATAAGTTTAAATTGGTGAACCTTGTCTATTAGAATCTTTAGTGATGGAAGAAAAATAATCCACTAAAAGAGGAACACAAAAATATTTGGAATTATCTTTATAAAAATTTTAGGATGATAAATTTGAGTTCTAATGTTGAAAATAAAACCTTGATTCATCAAAGAAAACATGTCCTGAGATAAAAACACTAGAAATTGAATCCAAAAAATTATATCTATTGAAACCCCTTTGTGTTTATTTTTTATAAGTTGTCAATGAAGGTGGAAATATAAATAATGTCAATATGTGATGAAGACGGGATGATTTTAAGGAAGTTGGTGTCCCTATGCTGTTTGATGAGATGAAATAGAGTTCTGATGTCTTGATACAAAAAGGTGTTGATCTCTAAAAATGAATGGGGATTTGTGATGTATCTTAAAGGATGGATGTCAGTAGGTTCCACCATTATTTACATGACATAGAAATGAAATTAAGTTTTCTCCATTGGATTAGCTAAGATCAATTTTATGGAAATTAAATGTGGTTCTTCCATTGGAATAGATGAGATCAATCATATGACAAAGTTGGATGAATAAATTTTTTGGCGTTCATATGAATAATTTCTGGTTACTGGTTTGATTTAATTGAGGAGTTTTGACCCATGGAGTGTGGATGATGTTGATCAGTTTAACTCTATGAAGGTTCTTTGAATAATCAACTATTATGATTGTGGATCTGTATTGTATGTAAATATGGAAGGTGCTAATAAAATAGTTTTGGTGTTGTCCACTACATATCAGATGTGAAATTGGAAAACTTTGGCTTGATTATCTCCACTTAAAACGTTTCAGAAAATTAAAAAAAAATCTGAGGCGAAAGACTCATTTTATTTTTGAAAAATGTATATATAACAATGAAAAAAAGGCAATGAACAATATAGAAATGTACTCAATGATACTCGAAATTGAGACCTCTTCGAGAACCATAGGGGTAGAAACCATGGAGCTCCACTATGGGGGCCCATTTTTTATGATTAATAAAATATATTGTAATTAATTATACTGCTTCTGGTCAACTATAATCAGAAGTTCCATTAAGGGAATGACCCGTAAGAAATTTCTTAGATGACTCATAGACACTCCCCAATTAATCATACAAAGACCACCTATTATCTTGTACACAATCAAAAATCCCCTGTGAAGCTATTTGGCTATTTTAAAATCCATCCTTTGAAGTAAAATCCTTAAGATGATGTTTTGGGGAGTCATAGAATGCCTTGTAGTGATTCTCAATTGATTTGAGGTGTTGGATAAGTCTTTGAGAGGACCTGAGATCAGATTAATCAAAGATGAAATTTCTATGATGGAGTTGAAAATTCACAAAGGACTCATACATGGATATATATATATATATATGATTCATTAAGATAGACATAAGAATCATTTGAATTGGCATAATAATCATTTTATAGAGATCAAAATGATGGAAAAGGCATGAACCCTCCCTATGTGTGTAAGGGCGATTTTCCAGTTTTGTAAGGATTAAACTAAAAACTGACTAAAAACCGTTAAGGATTATTTGGGTTTCTGTATCATTTTTTAGTGTATGGATCATCTCTCTTTATGAAGTTGATGCTAAGAAAAAATATGACAACGACTGAGCTGACGTAAGACTCATGCAAAAAAATAGAGACGTATGAGTGATTACATCTTACAATTATTGATATAAGTTTATTGGAATTCATGTAGGAGTCCAAATATCAACATAAGGATCATCTATCATCATAAACTGGGTTGTTACAATAACCCAAACTTAGTTTCTACAGTAACATGAACCCGGTTTCTAAAAGAATTATTTCTAAAATATTAACATTAAATAGAATATGTATAATTATAGAATTTATTTTTCCAATGTTACAAGATGAGTTATTGATGCTAATATAAAGTGAATCTAGAATATGATAAATGAAGATAGGTGAAAATATTGATGATATGTTGAAATGAATAAATAATGAAGATAAATTTTCAAAAGATGATTTGTAGAAAAAAGCTATTGTTTAAACAAAATATTAAGTACTGATCACTGGAATTAGAGGCATCAATGTAAGCCAAATGGGAAAACTTTGAAAATTTTCATAAGACTTTACTAGAATATAAAAGTTCTTAAGATCATGGAATGAATGAACTTATCATAATGATAGATAAGATTAAGAATATATTACGTAATATCTTGAAAGATAATATGTATGAGTTACAATCAAAGTGATACATTAGGTTTATCTATTTGGATTAATTTGTGGTTTCATGAATTAAATTATGAAGTTACATAAGATAATCATATAATAATCATTTAATATATCATCATCTTGACTATTTGGAAATAGTTCATGATTGATGTTGAGTATGGAAGATAGATTTTTTATGAGTGATGGAGAAATATCTGAATGTTTTGAGTCTGAAACATGAAGCAAAAATATGAGGGATAATGATTTTGGAATGTGAATATATAAATTAAATCAATATATTCTAACGATTTTTTTAGAGAATCATGTACTAGAATTAAATTCCAAAAGATGAAGAATAAATTGAAGAGTTTGATGTGGAAGACTAGAATTAGGAGAAGTTAGTAATAATTCTTAGGCCCTCCCATGGTTCAAACATAGACTCTAATATAGGAATACTATGACGGACTAAGTTGGATGGGCTATACCCACAGGCTAGCAAAAGTGTCTAGGCATCAAGGAATTACCACTTGGGAATGATTTCACCCACAAAAAAATTAATTAAAATAGTAGCAGAAAATAAATATAATTTTGTCATAACTCATCTTTACATTGGACATCCACACTGAAGGAAAATAAAATAAAAAAACATCATAGTAAAATTTTAAAGACCCAGAAATTCCATGTAATTTTTTATTATATGGGAATATTATGAGTTCGTGAAAATTGATTGCACATGATTCCGAGGCCCAGAGTTCCCGGAATGAATTTCTGAACATTTTTTTAGTATGTTCAGTAAGCGTACGAGCAGGTTTTTGTATATTTTGAAATGGTGCTCAGAATTGAAATCTGAGGACACTGTTGAACTTGCAATACCGATATTCTCTTAAGGAGACCTTCACCAAGAACAAAGTAGGTCAAGGGTGAATGTTAGTTTTCGTGTTTTTTGTGGAAATAAAAATAAAATAAAGAAAAGCTTTTATTTTATTTTATTTCTAACCTCTCCTTTTAAATTATGGAGGTGGGGACCACCCGAATCCCTCTTTAATGTGGGGAAGTCCCTTGGAATCCTCTAATTTAATTGTTCCAACACAGTACAATTAATTGTTCCATTAAATTGTTCTAATGTAATACAATTAATTGTGCCATTTAATTTTTCCAATGAAATAAAATTAATTATTCTATTTAATAATGCCAACGTAAATTAAATTAATAAAATAAATTGCTCCTCATTTCCTTGGGGAAATCTATGGAGAAAGGGAGTCTTGGATATATCATTAGAGAAAATCTTTATCCAATGAAGAATGCCCTCTCCAACGAAGAACATACATCAGAATCAAGAATGAGGACGATGCACACGCCCGACTTTGGAAGTGTTTTGCGGAAGCAATGATAATTGGCACCCTCATCGCCTTCACCAACTTCTTCTCATGACACCTCCAATGAGAAGTCGTAGTAGGTATTATTGTTTGATTACACCTTTCTCCTTACTTGACGTTTATCTTGATTTAAAAAAATTTATATTCTTCTTGATTCGAGAACAAATAAGCTGCTTGCTACCATTCTAACACAGATGGTGTGGGCCAAATGAACACGGCCCATCCTCTTCGCAACCTTTGTGGGATTTTTATGGTCTTGAATCGACGTTGGCATCCCAAGGCGAGTGCGAGAGCCTATGAAATGAAGAACGGGCCACCGAGGTGCGCCCGGTGACCCAAGGAACGTCCCCGAAAGGGCTCAAAAGTGGCGGTCGACACGTCATCCGGCCGCGAAGACGGAGGCTTTTCAACTGCATCACCAGAGAAGGGCTGGGGCCCATCAGTCTTAGCTAAGCGAGGATGGCTGTCGATGCACGGCCAGCTGTGGGACAGTGATGGCGGCGCGCATTTGCACCGCCCAGGAATGCAGGTGCCACGGCGCAAGGCCGCAGCGGCATTGGGGGGGGGGGGGGCAATTGGGTCACTGATATTCGTCGGTGATGGCACGACGTGCGACCACGCCGTGCACCACAGGTCGGACCCAGGTCGGGTCGGGGCGACCAGAAATGGGTTGGGTCAGACCGGACCTGGACCAACTTCTACCCCATTCTACTCTTTCGTCCATATGTTGAGCTACGAGCGTCTATTTGATTAACCTTATACAGTGTTGGAATCCTTGGATCGAGATGGTTGTTTTTGGTATACCCCACTTGAGTTTTGGATAATTTTGGGGTATGCCCGGGTTGGATCGAACACGAATCCAACTAGGACCTCAGGACTAAAAGCCCAATAACTTATAGACCAGCAGTCTGATTGACGCATCGTCTATTGCATTGAGACCCCTTTTTTGTGACAGTCCTTTGAGATACTTATTTGTGGGACTTCTTCTCAGTTGGAGTATCGACCTGTGGCTTGAGTGGAAAACCCTCCTGGAATCAAGCGAGCTTAGTAAGGGAACCCAATAGCTGGATGTAACATGAAAAAAGGGATCCTATGTGGCTCTATGATTTGGGATCCTATGTGGGTTTGTGCTTTGGGATCCTACGTGGGTCTATGTTCGAGACTCCCACATGGATCCTCTCTAGGAAATGCATGTGGGACTACTCTACGATCCTTCTTGGGTCTTCTTTACTAGGATCCTACGTGGGTCTGATGATTTAAGATCCTATGTGGGTCTGCCTCTTAATAGAGTAATATAATTCAATAGTTACATCTAATAATCTTTGCTACCATACCTATGTTCTACATGGTGTGAGTTGATTCCATACATTCATGGTAATACCTTTTTGTTATTCTTCAGGTGTGAGCTGAGTCCTTACCATCATGGTAATATCTTTGTGGTATTGTTCTGTGTGAGCTGAGTCCATAACTTCGTCGTAATAGCTTTGTGGTATTCTTCTGTGTGGCGTACCTTTTTGGTACTTACCTTCGTGGTGATGCCTTTTTGGTATTATTCTATATGGTGTTACCTTTTTGGTACTTTCTATAATGGTGATACCTTTGTGGTATTCTTCTGTGTGGCGTTACCTTTTTGGTACCCACCTTCATGTTGACACCTTTGTGGTATTCTTCTGTGTGGTGTTACCTTTGTGGTACTTACCTCCGTGGTGTTACCATCGTGGTATTATTTCTTTTGTGGGATAGTTGATATTTCAACTTTTTAGTTGGGCCTTGTGTTTTCCACATGATTGAGATGGGTTCACTCGACAACTTAGGTATATGTATGGGCATATAACTAAGTATGGTTATAAGTTGTTTTCATTCTTTGTGGTTTATCTTTTATGAAATTTGTGAGACCATGAGGGTCTTGGGGTCCCTATAGAGTATCATTATACTCACCCATGCACGGGCTACACCCGCACCTTGTTGTGTTTGTTGCAGATGACAGATAGTGCTGACTAGGAATGAGAGAACTATGATTGGAGGTATCTCGGATGTGGAAATTATAAGAGGCATACCATAGATACGACTATTCGAGAGTTGTGACTACCCTTTAGGTAGGATCCTTGGTGGGAGTTCACATGGCCCATTTCAGTTTACTTGTACTTTTCAGTTTTCCTGTGATTTCCAATTGGGCTTGTATTCTGGCCCCTTTTTCTTACTATACACACTATTTTTACGATACAGTTTACTTGTGTTCGTATCTTGTTGTGTGCTTGGCTGTGCATGTTTACAGTTTATAAAGGCAATGCCTTCAAAGTTTTAGGGATTATGCCTTTCGGTGCTATTCGCCAGCGCCTAGCTTTTAGAAGGCGGTCTTGGGGTAGTCATGGCATGGGCCCTGGGGGTCGGGCCTTGACAATAATTCTAGAAAAATATGAAACACACTAATTAATCTCTCCACTGCTCCGATATCCTTCCCCAATAAAGAAAACTATGTAGCTACCTCTGGTTCCCTTCTGGACCCCCTTAACAGAATATAACTACCGTCCATCCATAGAAAACAATAAAAGGACTAAGTGGACAACCCAATAAAGAAAATAAGATAAAAATTAAACTAGAACATACTTGACCCTTTTGACTATACAATTCACTACCCCAATATAAGAACCACAACGCCCCATGGGTCAAAACATGTTACTACAAGAAAGGAGGAAACATATTATATTGTAAGTACATTTTAGAAGAAAAAGATTTCACATCATACCACTACCATGAGATTGTAGACATCCGCCTGTCGAATAGTTAACATGTCTGGTGGATTTATGAAAAAAATCCCAAGAAGAAATATAAAACATTTGATGAGTAAATATGAAGAGGAATACACTTCCTCTAGCAACCAATTAGTGGATGAATCATGAGAGAAAATAACCCATTTCATTGAATATGTTGAATTTCAAAAAAAACAACCTCAAGTACTAAATAATATGTTGGGGAAGAAGAAAATAAAGAATACATGTCTAAATATTGAATAATGTTAGGTGAAAAAATTCACCTATGATTGAATAAAATTTCTCAGGTCGTCCTCAAAATTCCTGATTCTAATAGTCTCATAAATAACTAAAATGGGTGAAAGTACAAGATATTTTCAAAACCGATTGAATAATTGATAACACCTTATCATTTATTGTGAAATAAGTATTTTTTCCTAGGTTAAATTTTGTCGAGTCAAAACCTTTGGTTTTCTCTAGAGGGTTGCTAATGTTTTTGTCACATTAGATATGAAAAGGTATTTTTTAGTAGTTTCATTAAAATAAAATTAAAATAATGAGTTTTAATAAAATATTTGAAAAAAATGATTTTAGGGTGATTTTTTAGGTATGTATGTTTAATTATATTTCTATCATGGTTTAAAATTATTTTACTCTTATTATTATTGTCTATAGAGTGAGTAGATCCATAATAGATTCGCCTCTCAACCATAGTTGAATATATTTGGTGTGAATTGATTTAACTATGATTTTGGATTTTTCTATCCTCTTTCCTTGTCTGTTAAGTGATGAAATGAAACACTTCTAGTTATTTCTGGTATGATTATATTGAGTTTTGGGTTTCCAACACCACCAAAAAATGTTATACTACCCATCAAACATGAGCCAGTAATAAACAAGATCTTTACAAATCTGACAATTTTTATTCCGTAATATATAGATTATAGCTATGTGGATGCAAGTAACTGATCATTAACCTATGTAAGTAAGAAATAAACAAATTTAAATCCCATAATTTTACATGATATTAAAAAATGATTCTAGGCACTAAAAACTATTAACATGGTAGATATTTTTATTTATGATGTTTTATACTCAAGAATAAAAATTGAAACACATCCCTTCCCTAATAACCAATTAATTCTACCCCCTATATTATAATGGTAATAGATAATTGATAATAAAATTAATACATTACAACAGAATAAAAATTATAAAACAAAATAATGAATGCCCAAAAACACAAGAATTAATGTTTTTAGTCGAACCTCATTCCTCTAAATCTTCTTTTCATGTATCCTTTATCCATTATTTTTTGGTTCGTTAAATCCTCTTGATATCCCTACACATTTAAATTTTTTGGAATGTTTCCTACTTCCTTGTAATTGTCTCAGTCCTGATCTAATCATCCCCTAAATCGATAGATCTCCCTATTATTTCAAGTCTAAATATCATTTATATTATAATAGATATTGATAACTATGGTTAGTTTTATAAAATATAATATTGCACAAACGGGTTTCAGGATACAGTGGAGATGATCCTTAATGATTAAAATGTATGATTATATAGTTTCATTCATTCTTACAGTAAAAGAGGAACTCATGCTTATATAGCTTGAATCATCCTTAGTGAGTCTGAAATTTCCCAAATTAATTATTTTTATAGAGTCTCTCATCCTTAATAGAATCATCAATATGGTTTTCATGCTTACATATTAGGTTTTTTGCTTATGTTAATCTTCTATATGTCCATTCATTATTATGATAGATGAATGATCCTTATGGTGTTTGGAAATGATTCGTAAATGTGAATCCATGATTATCTGAATTCATTCTTATGTGAGAATTCTTCCTTATAGATAATCCATGGTTATAGGAAACCATGATTATACTACATTAATGATATTTACACAAGATCCATTTTTCCTTAAAAAGATGAAAATCATGCTTATGTAATATTAAAAAACACGATTTTGCAAATAAATGCTCTATCATTTATTTATTTCCAAGTAGCTCAAGATCATACTCATGGAGATTTATTTACTTCGATATAGAAATAAATAGAATAACTAGTATCTATCCATTCAGTTTTACTCAAAAATCAAATAAGTCAATTAAATCTACAATTATAGCCATTTAATCAATGTTCATTGAATTTAATGAATTTTAATTTTAATTCCAATATAAATAAAAATAATTAAATAAATATTAGGGAATAAAATGAATTTAATATCATAAAAATATCATGAATTTAAATACAATGTCGATTCCCCCAAACAAAAATCTTGTACTCATGGAAACATCTTCTTATCATTTGATGATTATAAATTTTCCCAATATATTGATATTCCCAAATTTAAAATATTGATTCAGATTTTAACAAAATAAATTATTGGGGATTTAAATTGTATGGGACTTAATATGTTTCCAAAAACATCACCATGAAAAAATACCAAGGTATTTCCCATTTAATCAAATATAAATACTCTCCTATAATTTGGTCATTTAGTGATTTTTTTTCAAGAATTTACACTTCACCTTTGTTGGAAATACTCCTTAGGTTATCAACCACCTAGTTCCCAACTCCATTATTTTCATTTGTATTTAAATTAAACATTTCTAGATGTGGTATCCTCCTTACTAGCATAATCTAAGCCAATTTATTCTTCATCAAATATGTAAGTGATGAGACAACAATAACTTTAGTTCCTAATAAATACTATCTGAATTATTTCAAAGAAAAAATGACTACTAAAAACGTTTTACATGGGTTTTTAGTGGTTTTGGTTAGCATATAATATCCTTGAATCATATTAAATGACTTAATATCTGTATTCAACACTTTGGGGTAGCACTGCTCCCACAACAATGTTGAAACTATCATAAAGTAGCTATAAAGGGTGTTCCTAGTTCTGTGGTCGCTTCCCAGGTGGTGTGCTCACCTTATTATAAACATTAAAAACATCTTCCATAAAATCATCATTAAAATTAATGTCATAATTTTCAAAATTATCCTATAAATGGAAATATGAATCTAAATAAAATGTTGATGAAAATCTGTTAAAATCATCAATTTTTTAAAAGTGACCTAGCATGTTTTACATAAGTTGAATAGGTAAATGAATTTTATACTAAAATTTCGGAATTATCAACATCAATGAGATTTTATGAAATTATATTACCATGGAATATTCCTCTCTTCATCATGAAATGGATCATTTTAAAATTTATAATGATGTTATTTTTAATGTATGTTTTTAAAAATTGGGCTAAACTGTTAAAAAATAGTCAAATGAATTACAAACAAATAGTAAATTCTACTAAAATACCTAGATGAAATATTTAATGTGACCTTAAAAGAAACGTACAAAACACATTTTAGATGTAACTAATTCCTTACGTAATCTAAATAGATTCATTTTATAAAAAAATGTACCATAGGGACATGTAATAGTGATTTTCTTTTAATCCTTGGGTATAATGGGCCTCTAAATGTTACCTGAAACCCCATTTAAAAATTAGTATTGATTTATCCCTTTAAAATTTATATCATACATTTAATGAATGTAATTGTGAGATAATCTTTCAGAGTGACCTAGATTAGATAATTATAATCTATAAAAACACTCTATATATTCTGAATTATAACAGGTATCAATTCATTTTGTTTATTCCATGAAATGTTTAATCCGGTTTTTTAGGATCAAATTGACTAGGGATAATCCATTTTGAGTCATAGATTGGGTAGATTATTCTTGATTCTAATAAATTTTCCATTATCTTTTTGAAAACCTCTATCATGGTTGGATTTAACCTTCTTTTGGGATTCCAAACAAGTTTATAAATTCCATCAAGAAAAATTATGTGTGTGTGTATTTTAGGAATTATTTATGGAATATATCCAAAACACGATACTATTTCATGAAAATTTTCTCTTAAACGTTCAATTAATTTTTGTTCTGTATTTGAGGATATATTTCTAGATATTATGATAGGAAATGGTTCACATTTTATAAGGAACACATAATTTAGATTAGATGAAAATAATTTTAATTCCTGAGTTGGGGACTGATCTACATATGAAATATGACCTGGGAATTATCACACCAATGCTTGAATTTTATTCACACTAGTTAAACATTCAACTCTTTTATCAGGAATAAAATAATCAAATCAATTAAACCATTTTAAATTAACCAAATTTTTCAAAACCACAAATAGATTTTCTAGGTTGGTGAACATCCCCTTTCTATATTGAATTTTAACCATTAATTATACTCATATAGACAAAATTCATGTTACAAACAATGATCCTAACTAGGATCAACCTCTTTACTTTTTATAGTGTCAAAATTTTACAATCCCTTATAGGGTAACTCACACCATTCAATCTGTTGAATTGGATTATTCATTCACAAAATTCCATGGTGATAATTCCCTTGTACACATTGATTATATTATTTTCAGTATTGAACAATGGCCTACCCAAAATGACGGGTGATTGTGTTGGGGATTTCTCATCCTCATTCAGTACATAGAACTCTATTGTGAAGATTATGTTTTGAACTATAACTATCACATCATCCAAGACTCATGCTACAAATTTTGTAGAGATGTTTGAAATCTGCACCATCACTCTTTTGGGCCTCAATTTTACTATCTATAAAGAAGTAAAAACATAATGAGGCATACAATTAATGAATACACCTAAAACACAGTAATTATATAAAAAATACATAAAAGCAATGTTATAGGGTATATATTATTTCCATGGAACATGATATTTTATTGGAAACTATAGGGTTATAAAATATAATACACTTCTTGATAAATATATATTTAACTCCCATGAAGTCTTATTTTCTTTATATAAATATCCTAAATAAAATTAACATAATTGGAAATTTACTTAATAAATTCGAGGAGGTGGATGTTGTTATAAATTTTTCAGAAAAACTATAGAATTTCTTTTTATATTTCTTCTTCCTAGATCTTCTACGATTGGATCATCCTGGATAATAATGGGTGGGGGAGCCTTATTTATTTATTTCTATTTTTTTAAGAGTGTGTCGATATAAATTTTTTTATTTCCAGACATATCTTCCTCTCTTTCCCTTTATTCTTCCATTTACTAGTCTTTATATTTCTTTTAAGATTTTCTATACTTACTTTCATCAAATCCTGGTTGATTTCTTTGATTCAGATGTAGTTGGGGGTGGATTTTTTCCACTTCTTGTAGTAAACATGATTATATTTCCCGTGGGTTTAGGGATTGACTTAGTTGGTGGTTTTCTTAAATTTTTGGAAAATATTTAATCAAGATTATCAAGTTGATTATGTAATTCCTTCATTTAATTCCTCATATCCTCAAATTTATATTATTCTTCAAACTATATAGTGGATTTCACACTGGTTTAGAGTTGTTTATATTGCCTATTTATATTAATGGAGGGTTGTTGGTAGGTTGGTTGGGTGTAATATTTCGTAAAGATGTAGGTTTTCTGAATTATTACAGATAAAGTAATTATTTTTCGAGTTATGATATGGTGGCCTAGCCTACTTCAATTGGTTCCAAATTCTTATCAAACATTATAAGTCTCTCACTATATATTTTTTTTTCTAAAATTACCTTAGCTGGTTGGCTTCTGAATAACTCTCAGATATCTATATGACCAAAAAATGATCAGTATATTTTTTTGTGGGGGAACATAAGCTACATACCTTCACTGGCGCTTTCTACTCAATAGATTAATTCAGTTTTATTTTTAAAAAAATATTATTTAATTGATCTATTAAAATAAATGAAAATTATCATAAAATATATTTGGTTAATAATCTAGAATATAATATTTATGAGGATGTAATAATTCATAATTATGAAAATAAAATTGAAGAATGTCCTAGAAATGTGAAATTTGTAGTAGGTAGAGGCAAATTCTTGTAGGTAGAGGCTGGGGGAAAGAGGCAGGGAAGTGGAGGCAGACACCGATGCGAGGGTAGGAAGGTGGAGGGAGGGAGGTGGGGGCTGGGAGGTACAGGCTGAGAGGTTGAGGCAGTGGTGGAAGCCATAAGGTCAAGGAGGTGGTGGAGGCCAGGGGTCAATATGGGGGAAGATGCTAGGAGGTGTATGTCATAAGGTATATGTGGAGGTAGAAGCTAGGAGATTGTGGTGAAGGCCCAGAGGATCAGGTCGAGGTGATGGCCATGAGATTGAGGAAGAGGCGGAGGTGGGGAGGGGAAGGGAGGTCGTAACTCATAGTAGGGGATTATTAGGGCTCTTTGAAGTGGGAAGGGGAGGAGGATCCCAAATGATTTTGGATAATCAAGGTGATACACCCATATTTTTTTAAGGAATCTTGGGTATAGGTTTGATCAAATGTTCTCTGTCCATGGTTTCTCTAAACCGTGGGTATAGATCCATTGTCTTAGAACCCATTTATAGTAGTGATTACAAGTGTTTCCTCTCCATCAATTAGAAAATTAGACCACCTATATTCTATTATCCACATATATGAGTAACCTTATAGAAATTATTTAACCATTATAAATGTATAAGGAACCGAACTATTGAATCAAAACATGCATGTAAAACAAGAAAACTATCAACGGAAACAAATATTTTAACGAATAATTGATTTAAAATGGATGATAATATGTATAAGTAAATAATATTTGGTTTTATATTTATAAATATGGATCTATTTTAGATTTATAATAAACCTATATATGTCATACAAGATATTTGAACCCATACGAAGCAATATGGTATTTGACACAGGATTTTATGTTACAATCTCATTTATTTTTGGTATTATCTATTATAAATATCAATTTAGGGAACTTATATGGATTTTATCCTTTAAACACTATATATTTTCATCTTCTCTAGTTATTAATAGAATGTTTTTTATTAGTTTTATTTTCATCTCTTCGGTACTGAAAGTGATATAAAAATTTATTTTAAAGAAAACTTGACCTTATTTTCTTTTTCTTTGATGAAATTTTTATTCCATGTACATCATCATAGAAATTATTTTAAAGAAGTTTATAAATATATATGAAATGTAATGAAATATTTATTACCTTTTAGTTTATTTAAAAATTATAAAAAAATAATTTTTATAATATTTTATTAGAACAATTTATTTTTTACTTTTAAAAAAACTTTTAACATATACAGTGTGAAATGAATTTCCTACAACCATGAAAATTGTCATATTTCAAAATTCATTTACAATTTTACATGTTTATATGAAAAGAAAAAAATATCAATATTATAAGAATTTTCAATACAAATTTTATCAAAATAGAAGGATATTTTTCTAATGTTTTCAATGAAAAGTGAGAATATTATTTTAAATTTATTTTTAATCAATGGTAATATACATTAACAATTTATATGATTTACTAGGTATATGATCATATAATATCATCCATGTTATTTATCTTTATGTTTTATTGTGATTATGATTTAAGGATTATTATATAAAAATGATTTCTTTTCTTTTGGTTATTTAAGTAATGATGAAACCATTTTGAAACCATTTTCTTTTAAATTGGTTATGTTATGATAAAATTTTTAATTTTTTAGAAAATTTGTTTCCTTTCTGTTGATTATGATATGAAGACATGGTAAAGGTTTTATAATAATTTAGAACATATATTCATGTTTTAATTATATTTCTGGTGGGAATGAAATTATATATTACACCATTGCATTGTGTAAATATGAATGAATCATTATATAAGTATGTTATGTATAAACCCAATTTCATTTTTACAACATTATGCGTTGAAATTTTTTTATTTCCATAAGGTTATGTAAGCACCTATTATCATGTACACAAATTTATTCAAGGACCTGATTATTTTTACTTAACATAATGAATGAAATTTTCACTATTTATAAAATTTCACATTATTATAAGATAATGATTTCTTCATATTCCCATGTTATGATATAATCTCATTTCACATTAGTGATTATTGATGATACCTCACTTTTATGAAATTTAACTTTTTTTAACAAATCATTTTTCCATGACAAATGATTGGTGATATTTAATTGATTGGGTATGTTTTTTTAAGTTGTGATTATGTTCTCATATACTTATACACATGTATGATCATTAATTGATATCTTCTATGTTTACCTTTGCTGGGAATTTTTTATCACCCTTTCTTATATTTTCCCTCCGCATGTTTTAACGGAAGGTTCTAAGAATGATATGTCTAAGAGTTTAAAAATATAAATAATTTTTTTGAGATGTTTAAAATATTTAGAAAATAAGATGTATATATATATATTATTAAAATAATCTAAAACATTATGTCTCTGAGGAGTGTATAATAGTTTTTTCATTGGATATTCATAAAAACAAATATGTCATGTTTATATATGTTATTCTCAGGTTGTCTCAATTTCTATCAGAGGAGTGTTTAGTTATTATTAGATATTGTGATTAGAGAAGATTGTTGAATTCACTAAATATTAGTCTATGTACATAAAAACATCCAAAATATTTATTAAAGTAGAGAATGTGTGTTTTTACAATAAAATACATCACTTTCAAGATAATGGGAAGTGTATGTGGCTAAGACATTGATGCACATAAGGGAAACAACACTAAAATAGATAGATTTGATATTAACTCAATCATCATTGATGCATGAAGAGTTGTCCTAAAAATACACACCTATATAGACACTCATAGGGGTTATTATTTGGTTAATTCACATTCTCTTTATAAACCATTATTATGAATGAGAGGATAAAACATATAAAATATGAAGATAATTTATAGTGATATGATATGAATAGAATATTTCATGGATTGAAAGAAGGTTTCATAATTTAGGAGACCTAATGAATGATTTTATATTTATATAAATAATAACTCAGATTAATGATGCTTTACGGTCATTATAACCTATTTGGTTTTAATAAATAATTAAATATAGAAGGATAAAGTTTAGGTGGTGACAGGAATGCTCTAATATTCGAGAATATTATTTTATCTTAGTCAAATAAATTAGTTTATATCAGTAAATTTTTCTAGGTACATTAACTAATAATATTGATGATTATATGTTGAGTTATTAGAAAAACAATATTACTATTATGATGATCACATCTTAGGTATATACCTCAACTTCAAAAAATGTTTGTTAGAATGTGATTCCTAAATTTTTTTTGATAATCCATATAGTTGAATCTTATATGATTTTGGGAATTGATAAACTCTATCTATACAGATATCATATCAATATATATGTAACGGAAGTCACATTTTATATTTTTAATCAACCCATGATTACCTTTCGGTTTTAGGATAAAAATAAACTTCCCAATGAAATTAATTCCATAGTATGGTTTTTAATACATATTCATGAGGGATATTAATCTCAAATGGTTTGGGTGAAACTCAACATTAATTTTTTTCTGATTGTTCAGGAATATGATGATTTATTTCATGATGATATTTTTTGCCTTCCTCTAAATAATGAAGTTGTGTTTTAAATAAAACTCATACATATTGCTACACATATCTCAAAGAATCCATATAGAATGGCCTCGATTTAGTTGAAGTAATTGATGAATAAAATCTAAGAGAGTCTATATAAGGGATTCATTCAATCTAGTTCATCACAATGGGGTGAAACTATTCTTTTTGTTGATAAGAAAGATGGGTCAATGCACCCTTTCATTTATTATCAAAAACATAATTAGATCACTATCAAGAAAAAAGTATCCTCTATCCCATATTGATAGATTTTTTATCAAATATGTAGACATTAAAAATTACCCATGGTTGGCCTTAGTTATGGAGATCATAAATTAATGGTCATGAAGGAGGGTATACCCAAGCCTGACTTCTATATGATTTATGGTAGTTATAGATTCATAGTGATTCAATTTAGACTTACCAATACCCTAATATATTCAGGGATCTAATTCATTGAGTCTTTATGGATTACCTTTATTAGTTTATGGTAGCATTTATAGATGATATTATAATATATTCAAAAAGAAAGGAAGTGCTTGAAGATCATATAAGAATGTATTTAAGATCGTGAGGAAGGAGAATATGCATACAAAATTTTATCAAGTGTGAATTATGGCTATAGAATATTTTGAACTTGGATTATTTTTTATCAAGTGAGGGTATATTGGTGGAACTTTAAAAGATGTAATACATTTATTTATGTCACATAAAAACCATGGTTACCATGATATGTAGTTTTATAGGGTTTTATGGATACTACCAATAATTTGTGATGTATTTTTAAAGGATATATAATTCAATAACTGATTTGACTTGTAAATGATCCAAGTACCTTTGGATAGACGAATGTGAGGAAAATATCATAAAGATGAAAAGAAGTTTAGATAGAGCACCAATGCTAACACTACCTAGTAATGGATAATAATTTATAAAAAAAAGAGATACATTAAATAAGGTATGGGATATATCATCATGTATAATGATATGGTTATTTATTATTCCTTACTGTAATAGAAAATTCATATGAAAAAATACCTGGCTCATGATAAAAAATCAACATGAGTAAAATTCTCATAGAAAATATAGAGGAATTAGATTTTTGGTGAATAATCTGATATAAATATTTATCATAGAATATTTAATTATATATTCACACAAAAATATTTGAATGGTAAAAAAAGGAGATAGTTTAAATTGGTTATATATTATGACTACTTAGTACACTACCACCCTAGGAAGGCGAACAATGTAGATGATTTTCTAAGTCAAAAAAACCATGCTAGTTTTTTCTAGGATATGTATTTAATGATATCAAATATTTATTTATTTTCAGATAATATATCATAATACCATGAGGAGAGGGAAAATAATTTCTTTTTGTGGTAAGTGTCTAACCATCCATCCTTGGAAGGATTAAAAAGGCACATAAGGAGGATGTGGAACTACCAAAGAATGTGTTAAATATTCCCGAGTTCAACCGTAATTGTGATGGAATTATGAGTTTTAGAAATTAAGTATTTCTACCATTGATACTATAATTGATGAATTGTTTTTTGGAAAAACATCATAGTTCATCATTCAATATTCATCTCGGTAGTATAAATGTGTTTTGAGATAAAAAATATTTTTTTGGTGGGATAAAATTAAGATGGTATCCTAATGCCTGGTATATTAGAATTTTCGTTCTAAGAGATATAATTATATTTTGGTTTTATAAACATTACCCACATTCGAATGGGTATGGGAAAACATCTCCATGGATTTCTTCATCAGACTCCCCAAAACATCTAATGGGGAAAATGTTATTTGGGTTGTATTTGATTGCCTTTAAATATTAACACATTTCATTACCATTAGAGAATAATTTTATCATGAGTATATTTATCGGATATACATTAAATTAGTTTTAATTTTTAATGGAGTTCCACATATTATTGTATCTAATCTGGATCTGATGTCTACCTTAATGTTCTGAAAATTTCTTCACCAGATCTGGATATATAGTTATGTTTCAGCAGAACTTATCATCCTTAGATAAATTTTCATACATTGAGGACCATTAAAAACCCGGTTGATATGTTTATATCCTATTATCTATTTTTGAAGGTGGTTGGGATCAATACCTTTCTCTTATTTAATTATCTTTTAATGAAAAAATTCAATTGAGTATTCATATGATTTCTTATTATTCCCTCTATGAAAGGAAGTTTATAAATTTAACATTATTTGATTAAGTTAGAGAAATAAAGATATTGACACCCGGTATAAATAATTAAATGGTATAGAATATTAGATCCATTCCAAATCACATCACAACATCTCATAGTTGAAAGATGACTTATTCTAAAAATCATTGGTCAAATATGGAATTCAAAGTGGGTGAGGAGGTATTCATCTAAATTTTTCCTCGGAGGAAGTTTATGATATTTGGAAATAAGGTAACTTTTATCCCTTGATAAATCATCCCCTTTGAGATTCTTTATTGGATCGGGATTTTATCCTATTTCTTGTCACTTCTACTGAATCTCTCTATAGATCATGATGTGTTTCATATATCTATCGTATGGAAGTATATATCTTATGCTTCACTCATACTAGTCTTAGAGTTCATAACACTAGATCCTAATCTCTATTATGAGGAAAACCCATTGATGTTTTTAGATTAAATATATAATGTTTTTTATAATTATACCACTCTCCTAGTAAATTTTTTTCGGAGAAACAAAAAATTTGTGTAAACTCTCTGGGGACCTGGAGATTTGATGAATTTAATGTATCATTTTTTGTTTGTATCATAGTAATGGAATTTTTTAATAAAAATTATTATAATGAGGATAAAATTAATGACCTTTTTTTTTTATAATGTATTTATATTTAATAAATCTTAAGTTTTAGATATATTTCCTTACAATAAACACTGAGTTTAAACAAATTGTAATATACTATTAAATTATCATTATTTGATGTTGAATTTACCTCCAAGACTTTGTTTTGGAGAGTATAAATAGGGCTAAATAAATTTTGAAATATGATTAGTTACACATTTATAAATTTATTTCATTGGTTAAAAATTGGTTATAAAAGAAAATAAAATCATTTGAAAGTAAAAAAATAGAGGTTTTTTTAAATAAATGTATTTATATGGGAAATGTGAATCTATTTTAATAAATTAAATTTATCACTATAAATGAATTATTATAATCAAACCTATGTATTTTATATTCATTAATATATTTTAACACTGTTTTTATAGATTTTTCTAAGATATGAATGAATGTAAACTCAATTTTATGCTTATAAATGTATTTTTTTAAAAACAATTTTGTTGTGTTTTACTTTATTGTTTTTAAATAAATTTCAACCGCTTGTAGAAATTAAATATTATAAAATAAATTCAATATTTGTAATGAAAATAATTAAAACTATTTAATAATTTTATCTTCATTATTTTTTCATTATAGATAGTATATATGGTTATAAATGTCAGATAACATGTTAAGAGTCAAAACAAGGTAAAAGGGTGAAAACAAAAAAATTGCTCAGGTAAAATGACATAGAAACTTGTCTAAATACAATTTGTTTGGTCATATATTGACCCTATATCATATAATAATATAATATGAGTCATTTTATTATTATTTTTTCTTGAATTAGACATTGATATATTTTAATATTCTGGAAAAGATCACGTGTGTCATCCCCCTCTCTAACAAAAGGAAATCATCTATCCTCTATAATTCAAACTTCTATAGAGTATTCACTTATAAAATCCAAAAAACCTTTCTTAACATATCTCTTCACATACTATATAAATTATTTACCATAATACCATACCTTCAGGGATTAAGTTGTTAGCTAAATGATGTTTTTCAATGAAGAGGTATAACTCTTAACTGAGTACTTTAAATTTTATTTCTTCTTCCAAATTCTATATATATATTTTATCAATAATAACAAGATTAATCAAGTATCATAAATATATTTTTATGTTATTATAATAATTGAATAATCATTTTCCACCTCCTTTCTGTAAAATAGGATATAAAAGTTTAGTTTGTGTGTACGCATGGACTATCACCTCCACATAGTGATATGATTCATTTTCCATAACCATTAATCATGGTTGTTTATTATGATGTATTTAATATTTATAAATTATATTTATGAAATAATAATGATTCTTAGATTATAATCTCTTTTCATACTTCTTACCTTCCTATTCATTGGAAAATTATAACGACTCTTGTGAGCATGTGTGGACTACCCCTCCATGAAGTAACGTGATTTTTTTCCATTTATGATTCACATCATGGGAAATAAGAATATATTTAATTAATATATATAGTATTTATGATATAATAATTATTTTTTAAATGAGAATTATTATTTAACAATCTTTTTTCCATCTATCAAAAAGTAGAAACATCACTTGTGTATACATTGAATTTACTATTTCCATGATGTGATATAATCCCTTTCTTTATCTCTAGTTTAAATGAATTTTTATAAATCTATATATAATTATTTTATATTATAATTATGACCCGATTAAGATTATAAAGATGATGTAACAAATATAAAAGTTCAATGGCCAACACTTCTGAACAGAAATATGATTGAAAATCAAGACATGTGTCATCCGAAATATGGATTTTAATAAATAATAGTTAATAATTAAGTGATAATAATTATAAGTAAATAATATATGGTATGATATAAGATGAAACTTGAGGAAAGGGTTTATGTTACAATATTATTTCTTTACGATATTATCTATGCTAAATTTAAATTGAGGGAAATTATATAGATCTTCTACATTAAAGCCAATATATATTATTATACAATCATTATTCCAAGATATTTTATGTATTAATAAAGTATTCCTCTATTTTGTAATTAAAATTATTGATAATGTTGTAAATAAATGTCGACCTTATTTCCTTTTGGGCTAATGATCATTTTATTCCATATCCATGATCATCAAAATTGTTTAATGAATGTGGTTAACTACAATTTATGTTTTTAAAAAAAATTAGTTTTCTTTTATATTTAAATTATTTACAATGGTTTAAAAATTATTTTTTATAATTATTTTTTTTGAACAAGTATTTTTTTTATTTTTTTAAAGTAGTAAAAAAAAGTTTTCTTTTTTCATATGCATTGTGAATAGATTTTCCCACAAACAAGACCATTATTTTCATTGGAACATTATTTAAAGTTTTCCTTGATATTTTTTTAAGAAAACAATTTTCTTGATATTTTGCAAATTTTTTAGTTAAATTTTATCAAAATAAATTCATATTTTTCTTATGTTTTAAATTAAGGGATATAATTTTCTTTAAATTTATTTTTCATCTTTGTCAAAATACTGTAAGCATTTTTATTATTCACTTAGTAATTTATCTTATGATACAATACACCTTCTTTCTCTATTTGGATTGTGATGATGATAATTTAAGAATTATTATATGAAACTCATTTCATTCCTCAGAGTTAATTAAGATATATTGAAACCTTTATAAATCAAATTTCTTTTCCATGATTTATGATATAGTGAAATGATTAAATGTTTATGAAACATGTTTCCTTTCAATGGACTCTAATATGATGATATGATGATATGATAATATGATCATATGGTGATATGCTTAATGTTTGACGAGATTTTGGAACACATGTCTATTGTTTTCAATATATAGTGGGTAGGATAGAAATTATATTTTTTTCTAATAAATTTGGTAAATATGAATATCTCATAGGATGACTATGTTAATTGCAAACATAGTTTATTTTTCATATCATTAGGTGAGGACCTTTTTTCATGTCTTCAAGTTTATATGTATACCTCGTTTCATGGTTAAAAAGTATATACGAGGACCTGATTTAATTTCCATGACGTAATAAGTGAACCTATTTTTTTATGCATGTTTACAATTTTATAAACTTCTGTTTATTTAAAATTCCTTTTTTATGATATACTATAATTTATCATGATTAATTATTCATAATTTCATCCTTTTAGGATTTTTTTCTTTGGTTACAACCAACCCATTTTCCATAACTCATTATTAATGATATTTACAATATTGGATATCTATTTCTTATGTTCTGATTATATTCTCATAATCTTGTGATAACATATGATTATTGATTAATGTCTCCTATATTTATCCTTATTGATAATATTATATTATCTTATATTATGTGTTTCATTCCTAGGGTTTCTTGGATGGTTCTCAAAATTATATTTATGGAAGTTTACTAAAATAAATAACTTTTTGGGGAATATTTAAGATCCTTTATAAAATAATATATTTATATATTGAATATCAAAAAAAATCTTTACCTTTATGGGTTCTCCTAGTTCATGAGCCTTTTCGGTATCTAAAATGATGTAAAATTTAAGTACTTTATTCTCTAGTCACATTATTCGTAACATGGAATCACTTTGGACAATCATTTATCATTGGATCACATGAAGAGGGAGGAAAAATGGCGAGATATATTGATATTCAAGGAGAATATACTAAATGAGATTAAAACCCAAATCCCCTGTTAAATTAGGTTTTAATTTTAGTTTTAAATATAAATATTCCCATATCTAAAAAACAAGCGAGTTTTCTACTATGTACCTGGTGGAGATGAAAGATGTATCTGCTACCACAATATCAACACTAGGCATCTAATACCCCTCCATCGGGTACCTAATGTAGTTTTAACACCAACACAAACCTCCATTAAAACACTATTCATTCCATCATCCTTGCACCCCCAATCACACTAAAAATTGCATAACTTTAACTCTTAAAGAAATTGAAATAAAAGTAAATTAATTACCAGAAAAAATGTGTGCCATTACAAAAATAATCAAATTTCTCCACACGTATTTTTTAAAATGGATAAATCTATTTTTTTCACCATTTTGTTATATTTTGAGGATTATAATATTGTCATAACTCTTAATGAACTTATAAATATATAAGAACATTTAATAAAATAAATTTAAATGAATAAATTTGGAAATATATTGTTTTTTTCATGGATAATAAGATGGTCATATAGAAAATGAATTTTCTCTTCATCAATATTTTTATACTATAAATATCCTTTGAAATTTTTATACTGAAAATTTATACCAACTAATTACACCTATGGTTTTACTTTCTCTTAATTATGATAAATATTCTTTTATACCATGACTAAATAATGAAGAACATTTGACCTTAAAGTACCATATTTTAGTTCAATAGAATCACAATTGTAACTTCAAAATAAACTAATGAAAAATATATCAATTTTTGTAGTCTTATTAGTTAGGTATAGTTCTTCCCATACTTATTGATTTTATAATGGTATCAAATAGATACAAAGATAGTTTAAATTATTTATTGATAGAGGGTTGTTTTATTATAAATATTCATTAAAAAATTAGTGGTTTATTCTATTATTTAATATTTATATTATCTAATTAAAAAATTATCTCAAACTGTATTTTTATTCACATATAGTGGAACATATATTTCATATAGTTGTACAAAATAAGCCATTTTATAACATCCTCCAATCATGATGAATTGATTGGGAATCATGAAGCAGGTTGAGAATGTGATTGGATGATATTGGTTATTAATCATATCAAAAATTGTTATGGATTATATATAAATAATAATATTGACATAATATTATAAGAGAAATTGATTCTTGTATCAAAAAATTTATGGTTATGTATAAAATCATTATCTTACTAATTATCTTCATTAGTCAGAGGTTTATCTATATTTTTTATCCAAAACATAGAAATTTATTTCTTATTTGAGAATGAATATAAAGTTAATATACCAATAAATAAATGATTTCAATAAAATATTACATAATCTTTTAAAAATGTTAATCATTTTTAATAGTGAATAACAGGACCAAACTCAAGTTCCATGTTGATGGTACATAAATTATAGTGTAATATTTATGTCTACGAAGGGAATAATAGTGGTTGTAGAGAGTTTACACAACCTTCATAACCAAATAAAGGTGTCTATAATGTGGGGAAGTGTTTTCATCATGAAGAAACTTGAAATTAGAGGATGAAATATCCAAAATACTTAAAGTGGTATAAGAAACTTTTAAAGTCCATGTCAGTTGTTAATGTTATAAAAATTAATTATTATATTTTTTAAAGTATATGAAACTAACTATAAATTAATTTTATCAATTTTTTATAATTGTTAAATGTTTATGGAGGATTTATGGTTGAAATGAGAAATTAATCATTTAAGTATTAAAGAAAATGGTGTTTCATAATGAAGATGGACACATTCGGTTACTTTTAAGCTTGATGAATCTAGAATAAAAATATCTATATTTGGATAATAATTAGTTTTCTCTTATAAGATATGATATGTTTATAAGCATTGGTTATTTAATTATTAGATAAGATATTTATTGATACACAGGTTTATGATTGATTGATTTTTATAATATACATGAAAAGAAGACAACGATAGAGATATTTTATTCAAAATACAATAATTTATCAATGATAGTTATTTAGATATGATATAAAGAGTTTCCACTTCATATCAGTGTAAAATTTTAAAGAAAAAAGTTATTCTTTCAAAATATTACTCTAAATACATATAAATACCATATATGATATGGTTATAAATATTGATTTTTTATACATTACCACTATCCACAAAAAAATTAATGTTTATCATAGAATTATATTTTGAAGATAATATGGTGTCTAAGATAATGGTGGGAGTTTATAATGTATTATAGAATTTTGTTTACTAAAAATAAAATATTATTCCAATAAAGAAATCATTTTGAATATCATATAATATCCAAAAACATATTAATTATTATCATTAAAGAAAAATTCAAAAGAGTTATATTTAGTTACCTTAATAAATTGAATGTCCATTTATATCTAAGAGGAGCTTAGGATATGATAGTAAAGAATAATGTAAATATTTAAATTATTTACCAAATTGTATTAAAGGAATAAATTTTTTTCAAATAATTATTATAAACATAAAAATAGTTCTTAGTAAGAAAAATGTATTATCTTCATAAAATTTTATTTTGTGAAGTGAAAGAGTTTGAATACTCTGTTCCATGACTATAAAATCAGTTATATGATTCAATGTATCTCTATTATTCAAAATAAATTTATTCATAGATTATATTCACTAAAAGAGTATAGTTGGAGATTTTTATTATATAGCCACATTGAGATATGTCGGGGATTGCACAGTGATGTAATGATTATAAAAAACATAAAAGTGCCTAAAATATAATGGATCTATTATGGTATATTATATGTGATATGATTAGATTATAATTTATGTATCATTTTATTATAATTCTTAAAATATTCTAGGAATATAATATATTTCATATTATACAAAATAAATTCCCCATATTAGCTTTCTTTAACATTAGATTTATATATTACATGAATTGAAATGATAAATGGCCTCCCAAATAACAATTTTTAGTATCACTGACCAATGTTCATGGAGTATTATAGGTTATGAATAAATATTAAGGTTAACATGGGTAAGATTTCATCTAAAGATATATAATATACTCATGAGGTATAAAATGAGTATTATGAACCAGATGACCCACCAGGAATACCACATGGAGTGTCATACACCATGTCTTCAGTAGGTTTGGATTTAATGTTTCATATTGAATCCAAATACCAATGTTTGGAAAGATAATTAGCATGATAATATTCATACTTTGATACCTTTATAAAATAATCCATGAGGATTATCTAATTAGTGTTTGGTTGGGTATGTTGTTGATCATCTCAACAATTGAGGATTTAAAATGAGATTTTTTCTATAATATGATCAGTATAACATATAGACCCTAGATTGAGATGGAATATATATATATTTATTTATGAGAGTACCTATATATGGTACATGTGATGTACTTGTCTATATATATGAAAGTCATGTGATGCATTGATCATCTTGGTCAGTCTATACTCAAAGAATCGATAATGAATGAGTAAGAAATATAAGAATGACATCATTTTTCTATCATCGTCAACTGTCTCAGAAAATGGGATTTTATGATTATTCATACTTATATATATGATACATCTTGATGCCATAGGTCCGAAGATACCACGGTCTGATAGATAACATACCAGATCCCTTTGTAGCATGAGTAGAATTGATGTTTTCCTAGAGGTCATTCATTTATTACTTTTATGGTTTCATGAAATAAAAACAACCAATGAAAAAAATCCCTTGGTATCGTAATTATTGGTTATCTGAATGAGAATAAAGCTTATAAACTATTAAGTGTTTCCAAAAAAATTTGTTTGGAGGATATCTAAAAGAAGTTCTAGATTGGTTTTCATAAATTGCTAAATACAATGTAACATACAGAGAAAATTTATAGTAGATTTTCCAAAAGTAGATTTAGAAAATATGAAAATGGAGTATTGGATATGATTTTACATGTTAGTATATATTATTTGATATAAGTTTATAATTGTTCTATGATTATTCTTTAATTAGAGTGGGTGATTAATAGATTTACACACAAAAGTGTTTGTCCATGGTGCGGTCATATATACCATGTTGTGGTATATCCTTATGAGTGTTTCCAAAACTATGAGAGAACTAATGAAAGTTGATTCCAAAACAAAATAATTAAAGAAAAAATATATAAAAATTCTTAAAAATAAAAAGAACACCATTTTTACAAAATTTGGGAGTAATAAATATTCCAACAAAGAGGAAAAAATATATTAATATATCAGGTGAAAATAAAGGGAGTAATCATAAAGATGAGAAATCTTGAGCTCAAAATGAAATCGTAGAGAAAATGTATGCTATAGTACCTTATTAGTGGTTCCAATAAGATTAACTAAAATAACCGTATAAACATCCACATTTCTAAAATATTGTTTTCGATGTCTTCACTCAACTTTGGTACAGTGGCATGTCGTACGGGCCTCTAAAAGTTAGACCAACTTCATCCAATAGACTGGGCAACACAATTAAATAAATCTCCCACATGGAGCATAATATATAAACCTAATCTCCATATATGATTATAACTTTAGAAAACTCACATAATCTAATATCCTTATCTTCTTTACTAAATAATGGTTTTTCTCCCATCAAAGCATCAATTTATAGAAGAAAATTCATTAATTAAATACTAATTTCCTATAAAATATTCAATTTAAATTAGATGATTCATTTAATAACATAATATTTTCCTTTATTTATCCAATATTTTTATCCTATATTCTACTCAACATTTTATATTCATTAATGAAGATTAATAAGGGAAAAATAGTGACTCATCTTTAAAATCCCCACTAGTCTCATCAACTTAACTACCAAACTATTGGTTACTTATATATTTTTTGGTTTCTACAACATAAACAATATTAAGACTCATATAAAATTTTTCCTTAATTAAATTTTCCTCATTTAGGAATCAAACACTAGGTTATTAATAAGATTTATAAAACTCTGATTTTCATCGTGTAAATCATTTTCCACTTACATTCTATCCATGTTTTAAAATAATTTTTTATTCAAACCATCTCCTTTTCATATTCTATTATATTAATATTCTCTTCCTTTATGGTAGAATTTTTCACCACCCTATATAATTAAAATAACTTTCTTATTTTAGTTCTTCCATAGGAAAACACATAATTTTTGGAACTCCTATTTATATCTATATCACCTCTAAGGTCCATATGTATATGCCCCTATAGTGACCATCCTTTATAAATGCATAGAGAAACATCATGTCATGCCTTCAATTACCTCATTATCTACTTCATAATGTACAAATAATGATTTTCATGGTTATACATGTACCCACCCACAACTCTCATTTAATTATAAATATCAAACATTCAACCATTGATGCGCAAGTGTAACGCCACATGATTTTACTGTATATAATTATCCTTTAAATAAACATTGTGTTAAATAACCTGTTTCACATGAAACACCAAACTAAAACAATCTATGACATATGTTATTAATATTACTATGATAATTTAAGATCAATAAAATCTTTATTGAATAAAAATATTGTAATCCTTCTTGAATGAATGCAATATAGAATTAAGAACAGTTAATGTTTTAAAAGGATGTTTTCTCAATAAAAGTTTTTATACATTATATACTATATTTCATTTTAAAAGATAAATTGATAAATTTTATATCTTTAATTTTAGTAAATTAATTTCAGTGTTTTACTTCTAAAACCAATATTAAAATAAGTTAAATTGTTGATATTTTTTCAAAAATAGTTGATTCTTAGGTGAATAGTGAAAATATTGTTTTTACCAAAATTATAACCTTATAATTATATATGAAAGAACAATAATTTTATAAAAAATGAAATTTATATAATATTTAATTAATTATGGAAGCTATACAATTTTAATTAACATTATAAATTTATAAAACCTATATTTCAAAATTTTGGATCTTAAGTAATATTTTCTAATAAGAACTGTTTTAGTATTTTCTTTTAATTAAGAAATGTTTTTTTTTTGTAAAATATAGATTTTTATTTCTTATATATAAACCAAAATTTTACTTTTTTTATAATAAACCAATTTATATCATGAAAATAAAAGATATGGATAATTTTACCCTAAACAAAAATATTTTATCTTAATATTACACTTTTTCAAAAAATGGGTTTCTACACGTAAGATACACTAATGTAAAAATTATTTATTTATTAACATAAAAATTTTATATGATAAAATGGAATTTATATTTGAAATAATTATGTAAAAATTATTTAATGAGGTCAATATTACTTTCAAATGTAAATTAATTAGGTAAAAACTAGTTATTACTATAAAATCTAAAATAGTAAAAGTAATAAATCATGAAATAACGGGATTATAACATGTTAAAAACAAGTTTTTAGTTGAATTTTTGAGATATTATAAAACATATCTCATATTAAACTTCATTGTTTTACATTTTGGATCCACTTGACATGTGGAACATGTTCACTCTTTATATTAAGTTCAAATAATTTTTAAAATTTTATTCTCACCACTTATAAAAGGGTCATCTCACCACCCATTATTGAACACTAAATGAATTTTATTTCAACATAAAACTCTAATCATAATCCTTCCTTTATATCCATTTTAAATTTTCTTTAACCTTTTTTCTCAAGATAATATCTTTAAATCTCTATTTCCAAGGATCTGTTTAAAGAAAATCAAAATTTCCCAACATGAATACTTTCTCTTCCTAAATTTTTTTATAACATCAAAATATAAATGGAAAATTAAAATATAATTAAAAAATTAATTTTGGAATATTAAATGTTATTATTCTAATTTAATAACTATTTTTCACATTTCCCCTTTTCTATTATGAAAAATTGAACCGTCATTTGTGTATTGTGCAAACTACAACCCCCATGAAGTAACATATCTCATTTTTCATCTGTCTTCATTTTTATTTATTAAGACCTTTTAAAATGTAATTAAAATAATTAAAAGTATCTAAATATTATTATTATTCTTTATTAACTATATTATTCCAAAATAATCCAATTTGATTATAATAATCATCCATTAATTATGGTATGTTCATGTTTGTGTTGGATTAACCACTTTCTTGAGGAATGATATAAAATAATATCATGGATAACTATGAGAAAATAAATATTGATTATATATTAAATAAATAAGTAAATAATTATTTTACTTTTATTTTTTATTTTTAACATTAATATTAAACTCATTAATTAAGATTACATCATTAATTTATTAAAAATCATCAAAACATGCTCGTCATCAAGTTCATTAACAAGTATCGTAATCAAAACTCCCATAGAATGAAAAAATATATTTTTAAATAAATATGACAAGTAAATTAATATAACTTTAATGCTCTAAAATTATGAAATTTTGGCGACAAAAAAATACTTAAAATGCTATTATAAAACAAGTTCAAAATAATTAATATTACTGACCATGAATATTGAAAATGGATAATAACTAATTAATATACACATAGAGAATAAATATAAATTATGTTTATAAAATAATATATACATATATATATATATATATTAATAATATTATAAAATATTTTATTCATATAGCTATTCTTCTTATGAATTAGTTTAGATAATGTTTGATTAATATGGAATACAAGGTAAGGATTTTTTTTAACTCGTGCTCTTTTCATGAGTCATAATGATTACCTTATAAAATGGTTTGGAAAGATAGATTTCTCATATTCATGGATAATACTATAATACCACCTATAACTAGGGAAAATGATATTTATAATTCAAATTTTTACCTTGATGGGTTTCTTTCTCAAATTTATATCATTGTTGTGAATCATTCTCATTATCTTTGACACCAATTTCCCATCCCTATCCATATTTCAATTTCCCACCAATGTTATTATTTTTATATGGAAACACAAATATTTTCAATCCTTCTTGACCCTCTTATTCTATTTTTACTATTTTAAAAATGATGTTCTCGTAATAATGTTTACAATTTGGTTTTTCAATATGTTATTTAAAAATATTTAAAATATTTTCTATCCTTTCAAAATAAAAAATTTTAAATTCCACTCAGAATTGATTTTTGATAACTTTTATATATTTTTAATTAAAATTATTGATCAATTAATTAACAGAATTTTTTTGGAAAAGTTTCACTTATCCTTTTAAAAAAATTGTCTTTTAAATGAGTTCCAAAACTTCTTCCTTCATGAAAATGTTAAAAATGTTTTCTAAAAAAATTATTTCAATACCATTTAAAAATTATCTATAAATTATTTATTTCCTATAAAATTAGTTTTTATTAAAAATATTCTAAATGTTCTTAGGAAATCATATATTTGGGTCATTTAATTTTTGTGTAAGAACTGTTTAAATTCTTAAGTTTAACTTTCTTGTTACCATTTGGAGATGTTATAAAACCCATTTTTCGTTCCTTGGGTCCTTTGTTATATAAAATAGTAAATTATTTTAATTTTTGAGTTTCATAAAACCCAACTTATTTTTTTGGGTTCATTATTATATGATTAGTGAATTAATTTCATTTCAATGTTTTATGAAACCCAGTTTATTTCCATGTGTTCATTATGATGTGATAAGTGATTGATTTTCAAGTGGCACTCATAAGTATATATGAATACTATTTGGGGTACACTATAAACCTCAAATTCATTGGATAATTTTTTATATATTGTGAGATAATGTAGTGTGATCCTTCAAAGATATACTTACCAAAAAAGTTAGTTTTATTAGATATGTTCACAAAATAATGTGCAGGCTTTCATGACTATGATTGAAATATGATGATTCCTTATTCTTATTTTTATGATAAATAAACATTGTAAGGTTTTTTACTAATGAAGTGTTACATTTCCATGCCATATACCAATGATTTTACTCCATAGATCATGTTATTATCTCTTGGTTCCATATTCATTTTCTTTTGTAAATGTTTTATCTTATATGTTCTTATATTATGACCCATGGAAAACTATAATAGATTCCATGTTGTTTTAATAACAAATTTCTCCCTAAATCATATTTAATCTTTTTATTTGGATCTAACACTTGATTTTTTTATGGAAATTTTTACCTTACTGATAATTTTATATTTGATCTGGAATCATTCAACACTAAAGCCATATGATTATGAAAAATGGTAAATACTTCATGTTTTATATTCAAAAAGTAAACTCATTTATTTTTTTTATTTGTACTTAAATTTCACATAATATAGATAGACTATAAAATAAGTTACTAGTGTAGGACCCCATACGTCATTTTAAACTCAGTATAGATTCCCATACATTAGTATTCTATCTAATTCTATAAAAGATGTCATTTATACTTTCCATATATATAATCTTCACATATTCTAACATCCACAATATTTTTCTACTGTAGAATTACTTTTATTTCAAGTGACTTAATCCCCTTCTCACACATTATTCCTAACCTATAATTCAAAATTTGTGAATCCCCTATAAAAAATAATATTGAAAGAATATCCATGAATTTTTCAATTCATTTTATAGAGTTCTATTATTTAGTCCATGAGTTATGACCATAGATCCCTTGGTATTTTTCCACTCACCAATAGTGAATTTGGTGATAAATATAAAATTATAATTATTCCAAATAGAAATAAGATAACGTCCCAATATAAGTTTATATCACATATTTTCCAGAATTAGAAAAGGTTTACTACTGGATTTGATCCACGCATTACCTTTTATAATAATTTGTAATGGTTCATCTTCCACGAGTTGAAACATTATAAAATTCTATGAAATATAGTTATTTAGGAATCCCTTCTATACTATGTAATAGAAGGATTATTTTGAGTTAAAATCCAAGACCAATAGGTTTGTCCACACAAAAAAAAACACTCATCATATCCTTTTATTGTTATATTTAATACCTTAGTTTTAGGAACATATCATTTTCCCTATATTCATTCCAAAATTTCTCATTAATCATGTAATTTCAACTGGTAGAACCAATCCCATTTTAATTTCCATGGAACTTTCCTATTGACTTTGATCATCTTATGTGATTATCTCATTACATGTATATACATATTCCTTCCATGTGTAGAGTAGAACCAAATAATATTCCTGACTCTCTACATTTAATATTTTCACTAAGGATAAACTATAGTACATTATTCAACATTAAATTTATATTCCATAAATAATTTATCGGTTTTTTATTGTTTTTCCCTACTATTTGGTAATTAAGAGAGTAACGCCAATGCACATAACTCATTGACTAGTGCAATTACCAATGAATTTAATTAACTTGTGATAGTGTTGAATTCATTAATGTGATTTCAATCATCTTGAGATTAAATAATACCTGTATAAGGTAATATTTGTTTAAAAAAGATTTATTCTCATACATATTAATTAGAATTTTCATAAACCCAATCATCTTTACCTTCCCTCAATGGAATAACACCCAAAACATCTATTATAAGGAGAACAGCTCCTAAAACCTTCCAATCTAGTAACACCATCTTTCCCTACACTCTCTCTTTTTTAACACCTAAATTTGTTATATGGTGACCTTAGCCTTTTTCGCATAATATTATATGATTTTATTAAAAATAATACATTGTAATACAATCCAAGGATCATTAAGTCTACTATATTTGAAGACTAGGTACATAAAGCAGAAAACGTAAAACATTTCTTTATTGAATCATCATATTGAGATCCTAAATTCCATTGTTCTCATACATCGGCATAGGATAACTTGGGGATGAAATGAACAAAGGGGTGATCTAAAAATCCCAGTAAGAGAATAAGCTAAATCTTTAAAACATTGCTTAGGAAGCAAGACAAAATGATATAAAAAGGCTTATAACTTAATTAAACATATGGAACTATAACATGTATAACTTGGGATCATATAAACATGGAATCCTAGTATTGTGGAAGCAACATAAAACATGAAATTTTCACGATTCAAGGCTTTTTTCTCTTAGAGGAGCACAATTCAAGGTTAACACCAAAAACGTTGCACATGGTAGTTCATGTCAAGGCTAACCACCAAGATCATTGCACATGCTAGAACAAGTAAAGGATAACTGCCATGACCATTGCACATGGTAGCACAAGTCAAGGCTAACTACCAAGACAATTTCACATAATTACTCATGAGACTACACTTTACCAAATTCATTGGAGTGTTATCTAGTTTCACCCATTATAACATGTTCATGAATATACATCCCACATAATGAATCATACGTAATCAATCATATATAAACATAAGGGAACCCATTGAAAGAAATGGGTATCATAATCATGTTATAAAGCATAATTTAATGGAATTATCATACAATTATCCATGAAGGAATGGAATTAGAACATACATAGGCATATATCTAGGTAAGGGATGTCAAATAGAAGTAATAACATATGAAAAGAGTATTTAATAAATTTTATCTTTGAAACATTTTAGTGCTGTTTTAAGGGAAATACTAAAGATCCTTTAAAATATAAAAGGGAATGATCTTTTAGATAAAATAGGAAGTGAAGAAATAAGGTTTTAATAGTATAAATACTTATTTTATAAAAAAAATGGTGTATTAAAACATGTGGTAGAGTGAACATGAAATTGGGTAAAAATCAGGAAGTTCCCTCAAGACGGGTTTTTTATCATTTAGTATTGAGGATGAAATAATTTAAAAGTATGTATATCCACATAAAATAATGATTAATGTATATTGAGACATTATTTTGGAATTATAAACCTCAATTAGAATATTTACATAAACAGAATATAGGATTTCAATTGGGAAAAATTACAAGTAAGAACAACCTGAAGGAATAATGGTTGTTTGGGTAGAATCTCTTACCTTAAGTCTGATGGTGTTATCCAGTTGATATTAATTAATAGAATAATAAAATTAGGATTATTAATTAATAATTATAGAACTTTTATTACGTTAAATTGAATTATTATAACCTTCGCATGTTCATTTATAACCTTTTTGATTGGTTATGAGGTTCAATTTCATTGTTCTGGTCCCTTTGTTTCATGATCAGTTCATTTATATACATGAACAGATAATCATGTAAAATGATGATGGTTTTCTAGAATTGGAGTAATATTTTATTATTGAACAACCATAACGTTACATGGTTGTAAATTTTATTTGGTTACATGGATTGAATTTTAATAACTATACAAAACATTAGTGATATCCTTTTGGGTTAATTGGCTGTTTTTGACCACAATGAACACATTTTAAATTATTAATAAATTCCATGTGTAAAAAAATATTCCAAAACCATATATGAGATAGAATAAGTATATTTTATTCTTTTTCAACCATAATAATGGTTTCATGACCATAATTGAATAGGGTAATGGAAATTGAAAACTCGCCATCCTTTAATGTGGTAAATTAAAACATCTCGGATTGTGTTTTTACTACTAGTATAAAATAAGGGAAAGGATATCTGATAATAAATCATTCCACTATTATAATAAAATTCTAGTAAATATAATGTACTGGAGTTTTCATAACATTATGATGAGGATATGTAAGCATAGAAAATAAAACAAAAGAACTTGAAAGCAAAGTAAAATAACTGAAAAGTAGAATTTACCTCTTGAGTTAATATTCCATAAGGACCTCTTAAGCGGAGATAATTTGGTCTTTTGAAGATAAAAATGGCTGATGAATGTGGGGGAGGATTTTGGGGAGATATTTGAGAGGAATTTATGCAAGGAATAAGGCTTGAGAGGAGTGAAGAGAAGAGAGGAGTGTAGGTGGTTTTTATAGTGGAAGGGAGGGGGTTAGTATTTTAATCATTAGTTTATTTTTTTCATAAGACAAGAAATAGTATTGATTCCATGACCAAAAATAGTATTTTCTCCATGTTATTTCGAACCAAAGGTTCTTACATCAGTAGGACATCACCCATGACTTAGTAATTAATGTATTTAGCTTATTTTGTAAATTATCACATTTCACTATTAATAAAAAATTCATGTATTTTAAAAAAATCAAAAAACATTACCCACACCATTAATAGATGCATAGAATCCAAAAATTAAATCCATTTTTCAAAAATAATTTTATAAATATGATTAATTTTAATTTTAATTAAAATCTAGATTTAGATGAAAAATACAGATTTTAAAACAATAATTGATTTTATAATTTTTTCAAAAATTACATAGGGCCTTATAAAATAATATTAAAACCAAAAGACATAAAATTTTAAATTTATGAAATCCCTTTAGGCAAATAAATTTTATTTTAAATTAATTAATTAATTATAATTAGTTATTTTTTTCTAACAAGAATACCAATACTTTTACTATGGTCATATTATCACCTACAAGATTCCTAAATTTTATTTATATATTCGTTGGGGATGTTATTATTATTTTTGATGATTTAATATTCATAAGTGTTATATTTTTATTCATAAGTCTAAGTTACTATTCATACAGGTAGGTTACTATTCACCAAATATTTGGTTTGTTCTATATGACTCCAAACATCTTACTGATCGCAATCGTGTATGTCTGGTTTTTGAAATTCAAATCACAAAGGTGATAATATTTTGTTTAAATTTCACATAGTACTTAATAGTTCATCAAGTTGTGATATCATGTGATTATGCGACATAATTATAAGAAGTTAATTTACATTGATAAAATATTGGGTAGTTATATTCTTCCCCCCATATGAAATTTTTCCCTCAAATTTTCATTTTACATTATAAGCCATAAACAGGTGCGGGTGCTTTTCCTTCATTGCCTCCTCCAGTTCCTATATTGCCTCTTTGTACTTATGGTTCTACCAAAATACTTTGACCAAGTGATTATTCTTCTTAAGAATAACATTATCTCTTCTATCAAAGATTGTCACTCTCTATTCATCATAAGAATGATCATTATCCAACCTTACCACATCTGAAGAGAGTACATGTGAATGATATGGTATGTACTTCCTTAAGAGTGATTCATAGAAGACATCGTGTACTTTAGATATGGTAGGTGGAATGTTCCAGTTGATAGGAAACAACCCCAAAACAATAATGAATCTTGATGGTTCTAATGTACCGGGGACTTAGCTTTCCTTTCTTCCCAAACCTCATGATCATTTCCATGAATATATACATAGAAATACCATGTCTCCAACTTTAAACGCATAGTCTCGTCGGTAATTTTATGCATAACTCTTCTTATGGCTATGGGCTGCCTTAATGTGATGCTGAATGGTTTTCACCTTCTCTACCATTTCTTTGACCATTTTAGGATCTAGCAGCATATGCTAACCTACTTCATCCCAACACACTGGTGTTCATTAGCTTTTCCCAAAAAGGGATTTGTATAATTCCATTCAGATGCTCGAGTGGAAACTATTATTGTAGGATAATATTACCAGTGGAAGATGTTATTCCCAACTTAATTTAAAGTCCATAGAAAAACCTATCAACATATCTTCTAGTGTTTGAATAGTTCACTTACATTGGCCATCATTTTGATGATGATAGTCCGTACTGAAGTTCTGTTCAGTGCTTAGAGCATGCTGGACACTTTTCCAGAACTTCAATGTGAATCTCAGTTATCTATCAGATACAATATATAATGGTACTCCATGAAATATTACTAACTATTTGATATATATTCATGAATGTTGATCTAATTATAAGTCCTCTAAAATTATGATGGAGTGAGATGTCTTTGTATGATGATCCATAATTACCCATATAGAATTGATGCCTCTAGATGTCCTTCGAAGTCCAATGAAAAAGTCCATGGTGATGTTCTCCCACTTCCATGTTGGTATGGGTAGTGGTTTCATCATCCTCTTATTATTTTTTCTTTTAGCCTTCACTTGCTGGAATAAAAGGCACATTTATGTATACTCATAAATATCCCTCTTCATATTGTCCTACCAAAAGTTCTATCAAGGATCTCGATACATCTTTGTGCTCCCTAGGTGAATAGAGAAGGTAGAGCTATGTGCATCATTAAAAAAGATCTTTATTTATCTCTAGATTAGATGGTACACATAATTGTGACCCAATTCTTACAACAACTTCCTCATCAATCATGAACTCTGAGGATTTCCCATTTTTAATGTCTTCCACCCTTATCTAAATTTCCACTTCATTTCTTTAAGAATACATTATTTTCTCCATGAGGAATGGTTGAGAAATAATTTCAGAAAGGATTGATGGTTTTCCTCTATTAATGATTCCCATGTCCATCCTCTTCAAATCAATGATGATTGGATACTTTTTAATTCTTGTCATTGATAAAGATGTAGGATCCTTTCTACTTATAGCATCTTCTACCTTATTTTCCTTACCACGATGGTAGTGGATTGAGAATTCATAATCCATGATGGGATCTAACCATATTCACAGGTGAAAATTATGCTCTTTTTGTGTGCATATATATTTGAGACACTTTTGATCAGTATATATCTCACACTTCTCCCCATATAGACAATACCGCTAGAATTTTAATGCAAAGATCACAACTGCCAACTCTAGATCATGTGTGGGATAGTTTTGCTCATGTATTTTCAATTTTCTTGAGGTGTAGGATATAAAATTTTCATTTTTCATTATTACATAGCCTAGGCCTTTATTTTAATCATAATTAAACACCACAAAGAGTTCCCCACTTGTTGGGAGTGTGGGTATCAGTGTAGTGATAAGCCTATTTTTCAACTCATTAAGGTAGTATTCACATTATTGAGTCCAAACGAACCTCACTGCTTTCTGGGTCTATTTGTTCATTGGGTTTGAAAATCATGAGAATTGTTTCACAAATTGTTGATAATACTATACTAGACCCAGAATTCTTTGGATCTACTTTAGATATATTGTTACAGCCCACACTTCAATTACCTTTGTCTTGGAAGGGTCTATAGATATTCCTTTTCTAGTGATAAGATGCCACAAGAATGATAATTCATCCATCTAGAAACCAAATTTTCTATACATTACATATAGATTCCTTATTCTCAAAGTCTTTAAAATAGTATTTAAATTCTCCTCAGGTTCCTCCTTTCTCTTGGAGTATATCAAAATATCATCAACAATGACTAACAAAAATTTGTCGAGGTAATATAAAAAGACTCTATTAAATAAATCCGTGAAAATTGTAGGATAATTAGTGAGTCTGAAGGGAATAATTATGAATTCATAGTGTCCATACCTCATTCGAAAGGCAGTTTTGCAAATATCTTCCCTTCTCACCTTTAATTGGTGATATCCTAACTGAAGGTTCACCTTATAGAAATAACTGGCCCAAAAATGTTGATCGAACAAGTCATATACCTGAGGAAGGTGATAATTTTCTTTATCATGATTTTATTAAGGTCATGATAATCAATGTGGATACGCCTCTAACCATCCTTCTTCTAGTTGAAAAGGATTGGCACACCCCATTTTGAAGAACTCAGGCGTATAAAACCCTTCTCCAGATTATCTTGTAACTACTTATTTAGCTCTTCCAGTTCAACAGTAGAAATTATATAAGGTGTATTTAATATATGTAAGGATCAAGAAATAAGTTCAATTGAGAAGTGAACCTATCTATTAAGGGGAATACCAGGAAAATCTTTAAGAAATACATCAGTATAATCCCTCATAATGGATATATCTTTTATAATTATCATCACCTTTGCATTAATAATTTAATCTAGAGATGCTTTCTCATAAGGTAGTAATATCCACACATGAGAAAATTACTCTAAAGGAGCTTCATCTTCCTCCTTACACTTGTAAATAATTAGATGATGCAATGGGATATGAAGAGTGATCTCCCTTTCCCAACGGTTGATGTTGGATTTGTATAAAGATATTCAATCCATGCCCAAGATAACATCAATATCCACTAAAGGAAGTATGAAGTGATTTTCTTTGAGGTTTAGTCCAAAAAACATTACTGGGGAGGAGTTATAAACCATTGATACAATAATTACCCTATTCACTGTTCTCATAGATAACTCTTCTTCCAAATTTTGAGGTGGTGTTTGAATAGTTATACTAAACTTACAAGATATAAAATAATGTATAGAACATAAAAAAATAGTAAATTTTATATTATTTAATGAATAAATGTCATAACTATCAACACATCATTTTCCAGCTCCACCTTAGCAGTAGTGAAAACATAAGACATTCCTTGTTTCCTTCGAGGTTATTATTGATTACCTACTACAACCCTTGGCTTAGGGAAATTTTTTTCATAATGGCCATGTTCCTTGAGGTTTTAACACTATAATATAGGCTGAGAATTGATCTAAACCTTCCTTTTTGCTTCCACCTTAGTGGTATTCTTCATATCCCTTTAGAATTTCTATTCTATATTTCTTATACTTACATATTTAAATAAATTAGTGGTTCCCTTTAGAATGTTCCCAGGATGCTTCTTCCAACAATTTTGACATGTGGGATGTTATATATTCTTTCAATCATGAGATTTATTTTCCGAATCACCCATATTATATTCCATTTTCTTTTTTTCACTCATCCCATGAGACCACTAAGAGTCTCTGATATCTATTTCAACCTTGAAGGAAAGAAGAACAATACCATCATTACTATCAAAGTCACAAATCACCAATTCATTAAGTAGAATCCTCTTTAATACACAAAATAGGTTATCCTCCTTGCTTTGGGTGTTCATGAAAAAACTGGAGGCGTATATTTCAATCCTTGTGAAGTTTGCTTCATATCCTCTGATGCACTCATCTTCCTTCTACTTTTATCTGAGGAACTCTCTCTCCATCTTGAGGTAGAGGGTTTGGAGAAAATATTTATTGAAAAACAAATTCTGGAATTACTCCCAATACATGGAATAGGTTTCCTCTTGGGAATTCATATTCTTGATCAGTGTCTACCACTGATCAGCTTCTCTATAAAAATAATATACATCCAGTATAACTTTCTCTTCTTCTGAGAACTAAAGGATAGAGAATATCTTTTCAATGGATTTAATCTACTATTCCACAAGAAGGGGATCAGAAGATCCACTAAACATGGGAGGCCTTTTCTGCATGAAGGATTCAATAGTAAATTTTTATTTCCTTGTGGGAGGAGGGAATTCCACATGATTCAAGTTATTAATCATAACATGATCCCGGTGAGGAAGTATTGTCATGATATTTTGAACACCCACCCCATCATATTTGGCTTATAATTAGGGAAATCATCGAAATTACATATCACATTAATTTTTGGAACATGTTCTTCTAAATCCATACATTAACTAAGAAATATAACGTACAATTAGGGGCCTTGAATACTTAGAAATTAAGCAAAAAAAGGAAACATTAAACATAAAATGATAAAATTGTAAAGGAGAATTATATTCTAACTTTTTATTCCCCAGGTTCAAATATAGGTTATCCATGATCTATTTCCTAACATTTATTCTTATGGGATCTTTTTTTCCTTGATAATGGCTCATACCAAGCTCATAAATTTACCAAAGCATATCTCTTGGGAGTGTCAAATCGAGAGCGCATCAAGGGCCATTTTCATGCACTAGTTCATGTTAGATTCTAGATCAAAGCAGTATTTTAGGGTTTTACCCCTAGATATATCTGTGCTAGAGCCACCTCTACTTGTTTATATCTAGACAGAGATATATTTGTTTGATAAACAACTTACTATATACTTATGAAAATTTAGCGATGTTTTCTTACACTTAGTCTCATTCTTATGGTTATTACTAATGTGATATATTCCTAATCTCCAAAAATAACTAGGCCATTCTATGATACCAACTATAGTGACCCTAGACTTTTTTGAAAAACATTTCTTGATTTTAGGCATAATTATACATTGCAATACAATATAATGATTGTAAATTCTAGTGAATTTAGAGACTAGGTACATAAAAATGAAAACATAAAACATTTCTTTATTTAATATTTATATTGATATCGTAAATTCCATTGTGATCATACATCGACATAGGATAACTAGGGGACAACATAAACAAAGTGGTGAGCTAAAAATCCCTATAAGGTAATAAGCTAAAGCTTTAGCACATTGGTTCGGAATCATGACATAATGATATAAATGTGAGTAAAACGTAATTGAACATATATAGCCATAACATGTATAAATTGGGATCATATAAACATGGAATCATAGTAATGTAGTATAAACATAAAACAAGAATTTAGCATGAGTCAAGGATCATTTCACTTAGAGGATCACAATTCGGGGTTAACCACCAAGTCTATTTGACATGGTAGCACAAGTCAAGGCTAACCACCAATTCAATTGTAGATGGTAGCACAAGTCAAAGATAACTGCAAAGACTATTGAACATGGTAGCACAAGTCAATGAAAACCCCCAAGACCATAAAACATAACATATCATGAGACTCAACTTTACCCAATGAATTGGAGTGCTATAAAGGTGCACCCATCTTACCATGTTCATGAATATGCTTTCCACATAATTATTCACACATAATCATTCATGTATAAACATAAAGAAACCTAGGGAAAGAAATGGGTATCATAATCATGTCATAAAGCATAATTAAATGTGTGAATCAAAAAAGTATCCATGAAGGAAAGTAATTAGAACATACATAGTCGTATGTCATTGTAATTGATGTCAAATAGAAGTGATAACATGTAAAAAGGGTATTTAATAAATTTTAGCATTAAAACATTTTAGTGTGTTTTAAGAAAAATACTAAAGAGAATTTAAAATTGAAAAGGGAATAATATTTTATATAAAAAAGAAAGTGAAAAAAGAAGGTATTTATAAGATAAAAAATGATTTTATAAAAAAATGGTGTCTTAAAATAGATGGTAGAGTGAACATGAAATTGGGAAAATATTCTGGAAGTTCCCTCAAAACGGGTTTTCTTATAGGGAAGTATTGAGGAGGGAATAACTTAAAAGCATGTATATCCCTAAAAGAGAATAATTAATGGATCTTGATACATGAATTTGGAAATATAAACATCAATTAAAATATTAACACTGATATAATGTAGGATTTCATTTGGGTAAAAAGATAGTAATAACAACCCAAAGGAATAATGGAGGTTCGGGTATAATCTCTTACCTTAAGTATGATGGTGTTATCCACATGATATTAAATACATGAATAATAAAATTAGGTTAATCAATTAATATTTCCATAACCTATTTTACATTTAATTGATTTATTATAACCTTTTTATATTCATTCATAACCTTTTTGATTGATTATGAGGTTCAATTTCATTGTTCGGGTCTGTTTGCTTCATGATCGGTTCACTTATATTCATGAACGGATAATCATGTAAAATGTGGATGGTTGTCCTGAATTGGAGTTATATTTTATTAGTTTACATCCAAAAGGTTACATGGTTTTAAATTTAATGTGTTTAATTTGAGTGAATTTTAATCATTAAACAAAACATTAGTGATAACCTTTTTAGTTAGTTGGCAGTTTTTTATAACAACGATCACATTTTGATTTATAAATCAAAACAATGTGTATAAAAAGATTATAGAACAATATATGAGACATAATATAAATTTTATAGTATTTTACAACCATAATAATGGTTGCGTGACCATAATTTAATACTATAACGGAAATTGAAGACCCATCGTCCTTGAATGTGGCAAATTAACACATCTCAGATGGTGTTTTTACTACTATTATAAAATAATGGTAAAGGAGACATGACAATAACATATTCCATTATCATAAAAAAATTCATGTACATATAAGTCACTATATTTTTATAAAATTTTTATGATGAGAGGTAAGGATAGAAAAGAAAACAATGGAACTTGAAAGGAAAGTATAATAATTGAAAAGGGGAATTTACCACTTGAGTTAATCTTCCTTGAGAGCCTCTTAATGGAGGAGGATTTGTTCTTTTGATGAGACCAAGTGCTGATGGATGTTAGGGAAGAGCTTGGGGAGATATTTGGACATAATTTAGGAAAGGCACAAGGATTGAGAAGAATGATGGAAAGAAAGCAGTGTGGGTGGTTTTTATAGAGGAGGGGAGGAGGGTTTTTTTAATATTTTAATCATTAGTTTATTTTTTATCCATAAGACAATAAATAGTTAATATTACATGACCAAAAATAGTAATAAGTTCATATTATTTTGATAAAAAGGTTCTTACATCAGCATAACATCACCCATGACACAATAATTAATATATTTAGCTTATTTTATAAATTATCGCATTTCACTATTCATCAAATATTCTGGTATTTTAGAAAAATACCAAAAATTTACCCTAACCAATTTTCAACAGGTAGAATCCAAAAATGAAATCCATTTTTGAAAAAAAAATTATAAATCTGATTAATTTAATTTTTAATTAAAGTCCTAATTTACTTGAAAAATAAATATTTTAAAACTATAACTGATTTTATAATGCTTTTAAAAATTACATAAGGTCTTAGAAAATTTTATTAAAACCACAATACATAAAATTGTTAATTTATGAACACATTTCAGGAAAAGCATTTTATTTTAAATTAATTAATTAATTGTAATTATTTATTTATGAATTACAAAAATACCAATACTTTTATTATATTCATATTATCTGTTATAAGATGCCAAAATTTTATTTATTCATTCAAAGTTGAGGTTACTATTATTTTAGATGATTTAATATTCATAAGGGTCTTATTACTATTCATAAACGTATGTTACTATTCATAAATGTAGGTTATTATTCACCAAAAATTATGTTTGTTCCATCAGACTCCAATACTCTTACTGATTGTAACCATGTGTGTCATATTTTCGAAATTCAAATTATATATGTAACAAAATTATGTTTCAAGGTCACATAGTACTTAGTAGTTCATTGAGTAGTGATTTCATGTGATTATATGACATAATTATAAGAAGGTAGTTTCCATTGATAAAACGTTGGTTCATTACATGTTAAATTCATCTTTTTAAGATAAATATAATATTTAATCTTTATCCCTTGGAAAATTAAGTCAAATACATCAAAATTATCAATTGAAACCTTAAATATTACCATAGAAATAATTCAATTTGAGAAATCTAACATCAATATTCTAAATTATGGCTATGATAGGGGTTGTTGTTGAAACTATAGGATCACTAATGAAAATAAATTCTATAAATATCGTAAGATGGGAAAAAGGATAAAATGATGATGAATAATTAGAACACATGAATTATATGTATTAGGAATAATATGTATGTCCATATATATAAAGAACAATATTTTTATTTCTTTGAGAAAATTACATGGAAAAAACTCAGAGTTGTGGGAACCCTATCCATCAATGAGGTCATAAAAAAACATGGTGCTATAGTACCCTATTGATGTTACCAATTAGATTTTCTATAGTATCATTTCAAAATTTTATGCTATTACGGTATCATTGTTGGGGTCAGCAGTTAGCTCCACTTTAGAGATATGACCTAGTGTAATGCACATGCCTCTAGCAGTTTGTCCAACTTCATCCAACATTTTAGGTTCCACCAATCCAACAATTTAAACCATATAATATTATAAAACATTATTTTAGGGTGTATGTTCCTGGGATTATTGTATTGTATATGTAGTGTCTCGGTGGACTATGAAAACAGACCAGATATTGGGTGTGAATCTAGTGTTGAACTATTTAACCCAAAAACTTATTCTAATTTCCTCTAGAAACCCCATTTGGTTTCAAACCTCTATCACCTATTTGGATGTAAATGAATCTATTTTAATTTAACACTTCCAAAAATCTATATGTAGTGAATATACTAAAAGTAAAAATAATACCCATGTATTTTAATATGGTTTATCCCCAATGTGGGTAACCTACTCTCGATTTATGAACTCCATCCGACTCAAGTTTTATCCACTATAATCAAATAACTAATTATAATGGGTATCTAGGGATCATACTTGAACCTTATTCCCACAATATTACAGATGTTTATTCATCAATTTATATACATGAAAATCATCCAATATATGACATAATCAAATGATTAATTATAATGCTTCCAAAACATTCAACTCCTAATTTTTATCTTCTTCCTTAATCTAATTTAGATTATATATATGAACTAGGTGGCTCTATACCAACATAATTAGATATTTATCCAAGATTCATATTCTTCAATGCCCTAATATCTTCATGTTTTTCTCATCTAACTTAGCCTCTGGAGGTTTTCTCATTTTATAGTACTTATGAATCTATTGACCAGATTCTCAAACTCACTTATTAAGAATACAAAATAGAAAATATCTTATCTAGTTTACACACTTGATCACATTCTTAAAATAATACCTAGTGATATTTAATTTATCACATAGGTCTGATATTTCTTACACACTTATACATTACGATAGATTACAAAGTCTTCACCTTCTTCTTTCTTAAGGACTTGAGTTCTCTATACTACTCAAATATCACTAATATGAAAATCACCAACATAGAAACTACTTATTTTTCTTCTTATATTCTTGATCTCATCAAACTCACATGCATATGAGGATACATTGAATAAATTGATTATTGTAAAAATATTGTAAATAGTATATTGAGAAGTAAAAAAAATACACTAGCATAAAAGAACCATTAATGAATACATAGTTTGAGTTTCAATGAATTCATATTCACTATTTTATATTTTCAAGGTGTATTCTTAAAATACACCTAATAAATTATCCTCATTTTTTGATATAACTAACTAAAATATTCTTTCATTCTAATTTATGTGTGGATTCTTCTTCTTAAATTCATCCACAAAATTTTCACTCCAAATATTTACATTTATATCATCATTACACAATGAACATATCTATGTAATGGAACTCATTTAACTTTCCATATTATTGAAATTTTAAATCCATATCATTTCTCGTGTATTAAAACAATTCACAAAAATTTGTCTCATCTACTCCCAAACACTCAAACAAGATCAATTAAAACTAATATATGCTATGATAAAAAATAACTCTAGGTTCAATGGTACTCCATCAATATTATTCTCAAAAACCTGGTAATTCCCATTTTACTATCAATAATACTTATAGTGGAACTCCTCATTATATATCACTCAACACTAGATTTCATCATAGATTCTATAAGAATCACCATATTTTAAACTCACAACCACACAAAATAATCTTTAGTTTTTCATTTCCTCATAATGAAATAATTTTTAAAACATTATTTTATATAAGGCATTGATGTTCCCTTTCCATAGATTAATAACAACTTCTTTTTATTCTCATTCTTAAATTAAAAAAAATCATGGTGTTTTTTATGTTTATACCATTATTAATATGATCTTAAATCATCACAAATAATTACATCATTATCATAATTGAAATCTTGAAACTCAATTTTTTATTCTGTAGAACGTTGATTTTTTAATTATTATAGATTAACCTTGTGTTCTTAAAATATTATGTTCAAAATGTACATATTTTTAAAGTGTTTTTATTAGTGTAATAAGGATTATATTCATATTCAAAGTCTTATTTTCTTTCATTTTTAAAAATTTATCGGTTTTAAAAGACTTAGAATAGGAAATAAATTCATACGGTAATGATTTAGGGTAAGAAAATACTTAAAATTAGCAATGTTGTATAATTAAAATTAGAGTATTACACTCACTTACAAGAATTATGGTCAACAACTAAAGTATTATGTTAGATATTAAATTAAAATTATTACTCATAAAATAATTACATTAAATACATAAATCGTTACTTTTGGTACTTAACCATTTCTCATGAACTCTAAAAACATTATTTTTTCCATGTAGCTTAAGAAATGACTTCTGATTTCATAAAAGGATTGTCTAAAATCATCAAATTCTATCATTACATATTCAAATAAGTATTATAATTATTCAAATTATTATAAACTCCATCAAATTAAATTCCACAGTGTTGTATCATATTGAATAATGATAGTGGAGTATTTCCATGAATTCCTCTACCATCATAGTCTGAGGATTCTTCAATCTATCATCATTCATCTCTAAACAGTTAAAATTTATTCCAAGGGTTTATAAAAAATGATTATATTTTACAATATATTATATATTAATTTAATGCATTATCTAACATTATCTTCCAAGTAATTTTTTTCACCTTCTATTCCAAGTACCTTTTAACTTTTTCTCTTTTCTATTTATTCCTCATTGTAGTAACTCTTCTTACATTTGTACATACTCACTTCTTTAACTAAGACCTCTTATTTATTTGAACTCATATGGTTAACTTAATATTTAACAAAAAATATTTAAAACGAAACCTCAAGTCACAATAATATCTCTCTTTTTGTTTTTTTTAAAACATATATCATCACAAATTCAATGATATCATCTCCCCTTTTAGAAATAAACACAAAGGGAAAGATAATCTCCCCCTTTTTAACACATAGGATGAAATTTTATACCCCATTTTTGTTTGACATAACCTAAGATTGATAGTACCTGAAATACCAATTTTATTTTCAAATGATACAAATTGGAATAAAAGAGGATGCTCTCCATCATATTAATCTTCCTTTTATGATACAAATATTAGTGTATTTCACCTATTCATTGTATATCTCAAAATTATTTTTATCCAATTTTGAGATATACAATCAAATTCTATATTATATAATGATTTCATAAAGGAACAGTACTTACTATTTTCAAGTGATTATATGAATTTTGTAATAGTAAAACATCATCTAATGTTACGTGGATTCACATTTCTCTTTCTAATGTTCCATAGAATAATAAACTATATGTTTACATATGGTAATCAATTCTAGAAAACAAGAGAGATAATTTTAGACAAAAATGGTGTATAAAAATTTATGTGATATCAGTTTCTCACTTTATTTATTTTTAGGGGGATCACATAACTATTTTCAAGATATTTGAGGAACCTTCACTCACTTGAAAAAATATAACAAAACATTTCAAGTGTCAGGTCTTCCCAACATGGTAATATAGACACTTACCCTTGATAAAAATAATATATACATTTTAAAAATGATTGGAGATAGAAATCATACATCATCCTTCATATTTTAAAGGGATATCAATATTTATAAATTTAATCATAATTGATATATTCTAGTAGATTCCTTAATTTTTAGAGATCCCCATTAAGAGAATACCCTCTCGCCTTTATAACCTTCTATACCATCATTTAATGACCAATGATAAAATATTAGGTGATGGTGGTTCATCCAAAATCACCTTAAATTGAGGAACTATTATGAGAAAATTTTCTTAACCTAGAAAACCCTTTTTTATCAGGTATAACATGATTAAACGTCTTCCTAAATACATTACCCTTGGGTTAAATGTTCTTCTCCACCTTTAATACATAATTCCTAGCTGGAGTTGGCGTATTGAATTTTGAAAAAAAAAGTTGTGTCTTTCTTTTAATATTTCTATATATTTCTAATAAACTCTATGTTATTTTTCTATATGGTTATACAACCATTAGGCACATGATCAGACTTTTCTTTCTGTTTGGATTCCTTATTTTCATCTATAGTTTTTTAGTGTGATCTCACTGGAGTTTCCTCTAATTTTTCTATAGTTATTATTGTTTAGGAATTCAATTCATATATCAGAAAAAATTATGTCCTTCCTTTTTTCACCGTCCACAAACCTCTACATAATCTTTCACATAAATAATATTTCTCATACTCTTCATAGGGTGTGTCAACAACCATATGAATTATGCTATATTTGTAACGCCCCGACCCCAGCTACCCAGAGTCGGTGCATTATTACATAACATTGGCATGATCACAAGAAAGATCAAATCTCGAAAGACCGATTGGTTTAGTAGCCTTGGAAACACTAGATATATTCATAGGTTTTACATTACATCATAAAATGAAAAACTACTACCACAACATATTGTTTCCATAATCCACACTCATATCCCCACATAATATCCCTGCAGGTCATTCATAACTTACTTCTTCACTTCCTGGGAAAAATAAAACATAGAAAAGGGGTGAGCTCAAATGCCCAGTAAGGATAACAATATAGCGGAAACTTTCATAAATAAGAATAAACTTTTAAGGAAATGTATAACTAAAACAAAAACCTTTCAAACATGAACTTTCAACATGGTATGGCATAAATAAAATGAAATAATGCCATTTACTTATTCACATGGATATTCTACTAATCGAATAATCACATGCAAAAATCAATAACCACTTTCATAATGTTGGAATGCATAATGCCAGACTATCATAACCACATAGCCAAGGCCTCGTGCCAAGACTACAAATAAGATTTTGTCAAAGCCTTGTGCCAAGACACTAGTTTGTCTCATGAGACCTACCGATGCATCGAGGAGCTATAGCGGGCTCCACCCGTCACTTATTAAGTCCAATGCATTCCCATATGAAAAGGTTTAAACATAACATAAACATTCGTATTAAAACTAGCATACGAAATGTCAATAATTTCACCATAAACTATGAATGGTATAAAAATAGCACATCCATAGTCAAACATATCACAAAACCTTCAATACAATATAGAAGTTTTGTATCATAATAAATCAACTTCAAATAATCTTAAAATCCATCAAAGGATGTTGACGTAGATGAAATCAAAATTCTTTTTAAAGAAATATCTCCTTTTATTTTGAAATCATTTAAGATCCATATAAAATAAAACATTTTATTTGAAAATATTCTTATAAGCTTGTATGGAAAGCTTTGAAGATTTTATAATGGCGTAAAATAACCGCACACGCCGTATAAGTTAAAAAAACATTCTTACCTCAATTCTGTCGAAAAGGTTAAAAAGGACCTTGTTTTGAAAACGATGGAAAGATTCATTTATAAACCTCTTATAAAAAGTCAAAAAAGGGTATAAATGACTTTAACCCATATTCTTGTAAATAGTAAAAATGTTTTGAAATACATTTTTAAGAAACATGGATGTGGATGATAAAGATATCCCAGTAGATTATTACGTATAAACAACCTCGGATAATGAAGAGATTGTGAAATAACCCTTACCTTGTACTTTTCCTTTGTTGGGGTAGGTTAACCTCCTGTATAATGGTGAAATAATTGTTATTAAATTATACAAGAATCATATATATTAATATGATATCATATATGATCTTTTAACATTGATTTGTTAATAATATCTTAGAATTATCGTCGTTTCGGGTGTTAACTTACTCATTTTATTAATATGTTTTGTTACATAATCCATGGTTGTTGTATCTTATTCATATCCAGAATGATATCTAGTCCTTAAAAATCATTTTTAAATCATCAAATGATAATTATACTTGAATGGTTACGATGGAGAATGAATCTCATCGCGTTCGTGGAGACGGTAGTCCGTACGTACGCACGAGCGACAATATCATTCTTTTGATATTAAAATAATATATAAATGAATGGTATATCATATATACAGAATCATTAACATGTTATATTTATTATTTACATTAGTTACACATCATTATTATACCCATCCAAATAATATTATATTGAATAACAATTACACCACGACGTGGAGACGGTAAGCCGTACGTACGCACGTATGGTGACATGTTATTCAAAGGGTGGATAGAATACTGATTATGGTTGTACCATACTTATAATAACATCACAGTATATGTGAGATACTGGAGTTATTATTTTATAATGGTAAGAACAAAGGAAGAAGAAGTGGAAGAAGAAATGAACTTAGAAAAGGGTGGTGAAATCATTACCTCTTCTTCGGGTTCTTCCTATTGATTTGATCAAAAGGGCTCCTTAGGTTGGCTTTCTGATCAAACTAATGCCTCTAGGTTGTAGTGAGGGATGTTGGGAGAGTATTTGGGCAGAGTTTGGCCGAACCAAAAGGCTTTAGAGGTGTGAAGAAATGAGAAGGAGGAGTGCCCTTTTATAAGAGGGGTGAGGGGCACCCTTGGAAAAGCTAGAAATATTAATTTATAATAAATTCATATTCGGTTTCTAAAGGCTCCAAAGTTGATTATTCAAAGGTTAAGGTGGGGATAGGTCGAAAACCACTCAACCAATAGAAGTTAGACAGGTTTGGGTACTTATATTAACCTTATCTTTAAGTATTAACTCTAAGTTAATTAGTTTCACTTTTACAATGTCTCTTTGTATTTTTATATAATATGGTTAATAAACTTACTATATACATCCAAGCGACCCCAAAGTGGTCCATTAATGATGAACCTATCATGAAATAAGTCTCTTGGCCGAACCTTAGATTTTTAGGAATTTAATATCAATTAATAATATAATATATTTTTTAAGAACTCTTTTATGTCAATTTTGACACTATTCTATAGTTGATTTTTTTGAAACTCATAACAGATTGATTACTTCGAAAAATGTCAATCCAATAAATCCTAATATATCATATTATCCTATAAAATTAGTTTAATTCATTAAAAGTTTCATATTATATTTATTTGGGTATTTATAATATCAATTAGTTTAATTTTTCACTATTATAGTAATTACTGCATCATCATTGTGTCATATATAAAATACATTATTTAATGTCTAAAAATTATAAATAAAATATAATTATGTAGGAAATCTTTTTATCTTTCTAATGAATATTTATAATATAAAATCCAACATATATAACCCTATGTAACAATTGTTTTTCTAAAAGATATATGCTTGTGTCATTTTTGTATTCATTTTAACTTAATTAAAATAAAGTGTCATTATCACTTACAAGTGGATCCATGGGGTCCCAAAATAGACCCAAAGATTCCCATGGTCGACCATGTATCAACCAATAGGGTTAAGACACGTTTTAGGGTAATTTAGTATTATTATAATATTATTTTTTAACCCTTATTTACCGGATTTACCCTTAACCATGGTAAATAAAATATTTACCGCAGTAATTATTCAATATGTCTAAAAATAAAAGTTACCTATTTACACAATTTGAACATCCTGATTCCAAATATGGAATCCATTTTTCTAAATTCAAAACACAGAAGTGGCAGAAATTAATTTAAAATTAATTCCCGCTGTCAAAACAAAAAGCGTGTTTTTAAGAGATAATAACTATCAAAAGATTGACACTTGTTTATGTTCGGTTTAATTGTAAAATTATGTCTAATGACCAACATTATATTAAATTGTAAAAATATATTCTAAATATACTTTAAAACCACTCAAATTCATAATTTATCACTATTAATTATTTTGATTAAAAAAGTTGTTTTTAATTAAAATTTAGTAATTTTCACTATTCATCAAAATATGAAAGTTATCCGAAAAGTACCAAAATTTCACCTTAGGATAAATTCGATATTCCGAATCCAAAAATGAAGTCCATTTCAAAATATAAAATATATATAATTTCAAATTTTAGGTATTACTATTCATAACGGCTAGTTTGATCGGTTGTGGTGTCTGTTAAAACTCGACGTTGCGTACAACACACGCTACTGTTTTATTCAAAGGAAAGCGTACCGTGGAAGCTTGGGATGTTTCATTTTAAATTTTTTGATGTCTCCATTTAGTCAAATAGTTTAAAATATTGTATTTAAAAAGGTTTCACTATAAAAATTTGATAAAAGTGCAATACTGAAAATGAATCTGTTCTTGCATTATGACTAAGAAACTCATAATATGGATTCTAAAATTATAAGGATTATATAAAGTTAAAAATGTAGTTAATGCTATTCATGACCTCTTTTAATTGATTTTTTTTTGGTAAGTCATGGTGCAATTGAACTCGGTGTTGCGTGTAGTGCAAGTTATTGAATTATTTTGAAGAAATAACACACTATGAAATCTTGGGGTGTTACATTCTCCCCTCCTTCAATAAATTGCGTCCTCGCAATTTGAAATTGTTCTTAGAAAATAAAAGGTTGAAAATAGAAAATATATTTGTGGGAAAACCCACATCGGAAATTGGGTTACTAAAATTTAGTCTTAATATGAGGAAAAGAGAAATGAAAGGGTAACCACCAAATTATGATCTTGAATAGGAGAACATTGGTGGCAATTAGAGACATATAATTGGAGGGAAAACGTAAATATTTATAGGTAGTGATTGAGGTCATCAATCACAAACAAGTGTATAATTGAGGTCCTTAAACTCATCAATCTATGATGATTTGAAGTACCATCGGTTCAACAAAATATAGGGTATTGGGATAACACATTTTTGACGTTTCAAAATATCTTAGTTGAAATCCCACATCGAAAAATGAATTAATGAGGCCTCTATTTAAAATAAAGAGTGGAAAGTATGAAGATTACCGAAAATAACACATACTAGGGTTCCATGTAGGAAAATATGGATATGGAGGAGAAATCTAACCATCAATTATCTGATGGAGAGTGGTAGAGAACATGGCTATGAAAAGGCCAACAATCCCAAAGCCATAAATTAGTGATGATTTAAGGTACCATCTAGGGAAACATTTTTGTTCTAAGTTCCTTTTATTAATGTTGAGGAATTTATTTATGAGATTGGCTAAGATCATAAGGAGATATACTTACTTTATAATCAGTGTTTTATCCATTAATAAGTTTCTACCACAAACTCATCTTTCACTCGAAAAGATAATAGAATGTAATTTTTTATTTATTTATACTATTCGTACAGGGTTCCAAAATAAATGAATTTATAATTCATCTACCAGATCTTTAAAAAAACAACATTATTTAATCCAGGACATCTCATGGGCCAGTGGTAGGTGATACACCCTTGTCGCCCTTCAGTTGCGGGTTCAAGTCTCGCAGCCTTGCCGGACGCGACGGGTTGCCGCCCAACCTCCGGGTTTTCCTTTTATGGTAATCCAAAATAATCCCAACTAGAACTATCCAAAATACTTCTGTCCAAACTCACAGTCCAACATTTATAAGGAAGGTAAACATAATATAGATCCTTTTTACCCCGCAATAGCATATGAATACCTTCATATTCTATTCTTTTAATAAACTGAAACATCTTGAATTACCATATTCCTTATTGATTACATTCATGCTCCCCTATTCCATATAGAATGCTGGATATACTTCATTAATCCAAAAATGTTTTAAAACCCAACAATGATGGAATATACAAATCATTAATCAGCTTAAAGGTAGTCAATAATATCCAATATAATTTATCCAAATCAATCATGTATTATTCTAAAATCACCACCTCGGTATCTGAACCATATTATGGTTTATCTTTCTCTCAACCATATATTTTCCAAACATTTAACCTGCTACTGAGTCACTTTTCTTTGTTCCACACCATCTCAAGTCCTTAATGAAATAGTACTGCAGTACAATCCTTATATACTCCATAATTATTATAACAAGTACATTGTTGATACAACACTCAATTGATATAATCAACATAAGAACTCTAATCATTCCTCTTCATCTGTGGTAGTATCATAACTTGATTATTATCCAATAACATCATTTTCGGCATAGTCTGATGACTGGGACATAGGTTCGCGTAGTGTCCAAACTCCTTGCAAATGAAGCATTGTACATTTAAAACCATTTTCTTACCCTTGCAGTCACGTACTTTGTGCCCTTTTCCTCCACACTTATAACAAACTCACATTCCTTTTAGGCAAGTTCCAGGGTGTTTCTTTCCACAGTTACCACATATGAGAAAATTCTTCTTTTCCCTCTTCCCTTTATCCATCTTTCTCTCTTCCATCCTTTTCTTCTCTTGCTTCCCTTCAAAGCCATAGGACTCAGTAAACTCTTTACTTATCTTATCAACACATGATATTATTTCTTCATATGATGATAATACATGGGAGACTATTTCTCTTATAAATTCTATCTTAAGACCATGAAAGATATGATCCTTCCTTCTCTTTGAATCATGTGTATTTCTGGAGTTCTCATTCCTTCTACTGGGCGCCATTTCTATACCATGGCATAAACTAGATCAGTTTATGAATCAAAACACATAATACCATACTTATAAAACACTTAACATAAATTGAACTATTTATGGATATAATCCATAATCATAAGAATGTTTTCTTTGAGGAAGTATATACTCATAATCCCTTCAAAATGATTTGTAAAGAAAATGAGAGTTATCCTAAGCATATCCCCCGGGAGTGTCGTAACCAAGAGTGCAGCAAGGCCCGTTGTCGTGCACCAGTTCCCGTTCGAGTCTAGCTCAAAGCGGTGTTTTCGGGTTTTACCCCTAGGTACATCTGTGCCAGAGCCGCCTCTACCTGCTCGTATCCAGATAGGGATGTATTGCTCGGAAAACTCACAAAATCTCTACAATACCAAAATTCTAGGAAGTTCTTCTATACTAATCCTCAAAGTTCATCTTAGGTCTACGTTCTCTAATCAGAGTTTATCTAAATCTAGTTTCCAAGGTTTGTACTAAACTTCCTCTGATACCAACTGTAACGCCCCGACCCCAACTACCCAGAGTCGGTGCATTATTACATAACATTGGCATGATCACAAGAAAGATCAAATCTCGAAAGACCGATTGGTTTAGTAGCCTTGGAAACACTAGATATATTCATAGGTTTTACATTACATCATAAAATGAAAAACTACTACAACAACATATTGTCTCCATAATCCACACTCATATCCCCACATAATATCCCTGCAGGTCATTCATAACTTACTTCTTCACTTCCTGGGAAAAATAAAACATAGAAAAGGGGTGAGCTCAAATGCCTAGTAAGGATAACAATATAGCGGAAACTTTCATAAATAAGAATAAACTTTTAAGGAAATGTATAACTAAAACAAAAACCTTTCAAACATGAACTTTCAACATGGTATGGCATAAATAAAATGAAATAATTCCATTTACTTATTCACATGGATATTCTACTAATCGAATAATCACATGCAAAAATCAATAACCACTTTCATAATGTTGGAATGCATAATGCCAGACTATCATAACCACATAGCCAAGGCCTCGTGCCAAGACTACAAATAAGATTTTGTCAAGGCCTTGTGCCAAGACACTAGTTTGTCTCATGAGACCTACCGATTCATCGAGGAGCTATAGAGGGCTCCACCCGTCACTTATTAAGTCCAATGCATTCCCATATGAAAAGGATTAAACATAACATAAACATTCGTATTAAAACTAGCATACGAAATGTCAATAATTTCACCATAAACTATGAATGGTATAAAAATAGCACATCCATAGTCAAACATATCACAAAACCTTCAATACAATATAGAAGTTTTGTATCATAATAAATCAACTTCAAATAATCTTAAAATCCATCAAAGGATGTTGACGTAGATGAAATCAAAATTCTTTTTAAAGAAATATCTCCTTTTATTTTGAAATCATTTAAGATCCATATAAAATAAAACATTTTATTTGAAAATATTCTTATAAGCTTGTAAGGAAAGCTTTGAAGATTTTATAATGGCGTAAAGTAACCGCACCCGCCGTATAAGTTAAAAAAACATTCTTACCTCAATTCTGTCGAAAAGGTTAAAAAGGACCTTGTTTTGAAAACGACGGAAAGATTCCTTTATAAACCTCTTATAAAAAGTCAAACAAGGGTATAAATGACTTTAACCCATATTCTTGTAAATAGTAAAAATGTTTTGAAATACATTTTTAAGAAACATGGATGTGGATGATAAAGATATCCCAGTAGATTATTACGTATAAACAACCTCGGATAATGAAGAGATTGTGAAATAACCCTTACCTTGTACTTTTCCTTTGTTGGGGTAGGTTAACCTCCTGTATAATGGTGAAATAATTGTTATTAAATTATACAAGAATCATATATATTAATATGATATCATATATGATCTTTTAACATTGATTTGTTAATAATATCTTAGAATTATCGTCGTTTCGGGTGTTAACTTACTCATTTTATTTATATGTTTTGTTACATAAGCCATGGTTGTTGTATCTTATTCATATCCAGAATGATATCTAGTCCTTAAAAATCATTTTTAAATCATCAAATGATAATTATACTTGAATGGTTACGATGGAGAATGAATCTCATCGCGTTCGTGGAGACGGTAGTCCGTACGTACGCACGAGCGACAATATCATTCTTTTGATATTAAAATAATATATAAATGAATGGTATATCATATATACATAATCATTAACATGTTATATTTATTATTTACATGAGTTACACATCATTATTATACCCATCCAAATAATATTATATTGAATAACAATTACACCACGACGTGGAGACGGTAAGCCGTACGTACGCACGTATGGTGACATGTTATTCAAAGGGTGGATAGAATACTGAAAATGGTTGTACCATACTTATAATAACATCACAGTATATGTGAGATACTGGAGTTATTATTTTATAATGGTAAGAACAAAGGAAGAAGAAGTGGAAGAAGAAATGAACTTAGAAAAGGGTGGTGAAATCATTACCTCTTCTTCGGGTTCTTCCTTTTGATTTGATCAAAAGGGCTCAGTAGGTTGGCTTTCTGATCAAACTAAAGCCTCTAGGTTGTAGTGAGTGATGTTGGGAGAGTATTTGGGCAGATTTTGGCCGAACCAAAAGGCTTTAGAGGTGTGAAGAAATGAGAAGGAGGAGTGCCCTTTTATAAGAGGGGTGAGGGGCACCCTTGGAAAAGCTAGAAATATTAATTTATAATAAATTCATATTCGTTTTCTAAAGGCTCCAAAGTTTATTATTCAAAGGTTAAGGTGGGGATAGGTCTAAAACCACTCAACCAATAGAATTTAGACAGGTTTGGGTACTTATATTAACCTTATCTTTAAGTATTAACTCTAAGTTAATTAGTTTCACTTTTACAATGTCTCTTTGTATTTTTATATAATATGGTTAATAAACTTACTATATACATCCAAGCGACCCCCAAGTGGTCCCTTAATGATGAAAATATCATGAAATAAGTCTCTTGGCCGAACCTTAGATTTTTAGGAATTTAATATCAATTAATAATATAATATTTGTTTTAACAACTCTTTTATGTCAATTTTGACACTATTCAATAGTTGATTTTTTTGAAACTCATAACAGATTGATTACTTCGAAAAAAGTCAATCCAATCAATACTAATATATCATATTATCCTATAAAATTAGTTTAATTCATTAAAAGTTTCATATTATATTTATTTGGGTATTTATAATATCAATTATTTTAATTTTTCACTATTATAGTAATTACTGCATCATCATTGTGTCATATATAAAATACATTATATAATGTCTAAAAATTATAAATAAAATAGCATTATGTAGAAAATCTTTTTATCTTTCTAATGAATATTTATAATCTAAAATCCAACATATATAACCCTATGTAACAATTGTTTTGCTAAAAGATATATGCTTGTGTCATTTTTGTATTCATTTTAACTTAATTAAAATAAAGTGTCATTATCACTTACAAGTGGATCCATGGGGTCCCAAAATAGACCCAAAGATTCCCATGGTCGACCATGTACACACCAATAGGGTTAAGACACGTTTTAGGGTAATTTAGTATTATTATAATATTATTTTTTAACCCTTATTTACCGGATTTACCCTTAACCATGGTAAATAAAATATTTACCGCAGTAATTATTCAATATGAATAAAAATAAAAGTTACCTATTTACACAATTTGAACATCCTGATTCCAAATATGGAATCCATTTTTCTAAATTCAAAACACAGAAGTGGCAGAAATTCATTTAAAATTAATTCCCGCTGTCAAAACAAAAAGCGTGTTTTTAAGAGATAATAACTATCAAAAGATTGACACTTGTTTATGTTCGGTTTAATTGTAAAATTATGTCTAATGACCAACATTATATTAAATTGTAAAAATATATTCTAAATATTCTTTAAAACCACTCAAATTCATAATTTATCACTATTAATTATTTTGATTAAAAAAGTTGTTTTTAATTAAAATTTAGTAATTTGCACTATTCATCAAAATATGAAAGTTATCCGAAAAGTACCAAAATTTCACCTTAGGCTAAATTCGATATTCCGAATCCAAAAATGAAGTCCATTTCAAAATATAAAATATATATAATTTCAAAATTTAGGTATTACTATTCATAACGGCTAGTTTGATCGGTTGTGGTGTGTGTTAAAACTCGACGTTGCGTACAACACACGCTACTGTTTTATTCAAAGGAAAGCGTACCGTGGAAGCTTGGGATGTTTCATTTTAAATTTTTTGATGTCTCCATTTAGTCAAAAAGTTTAAAATATTGTATTTAAAAAGGTTTCACTATCAAAAGTTGATAAAAGTGCAATACTGAAAATGAATCTGTTCTTGCATTATGACTAAGAAACTCATAATATGGATTCTAAAATTATAAGGATTATATAAAGTTAAAAATGTAGTTAATTCTATTCATGACCTCTTTTAATGGCTTTTTTTTGGTAAGTCATGGTGCAATTGAACTCGGTGTTGCGTGTAGTGCAAGTTATTGAATTATTTTGAAGAAATAACACACTATGAAATCTTGGGGTGTTACAATATTTATATTGAATTGGTTTTGTTTTGGTTTTTATATTAATCTACTTCACATTTAAATTCATGTAAATATTAAAATGGATCATGGTTTGACCTCTCATACCATAATAGAATCACTTTTGTAAATAGGATTGAATCCTGAATTTCCATGCTTCATTTCCTTATATGGAAAAAAATATTTCACTGATTCTCTCTGATTATTACCCATGGTAGAAGAATATTCATTGTTCACCAACATCATATCATATTGTGGCTATCTATTCTCTTAATTCAATTTGTGAAACATGGTAAGGTTTTACCAATATTCATAAAAAAATACAGCCACCTATGTCTCACATTCTATTGAAGTTTATGAAGGATTAAATTCAAATCATTATAGATATATTCTTCTTTTTCTATGTTTCCATTTTCACTTTAGAAGGTTTAATTATCTCTTAAAAATTACTCCCCATTGTTTTAAGACTTCTCTAATTTTTAAATACTGAAATACTTATCCATCATTAAATAGCTATATGTCAAAACCTCTTGTAGCACAAACATTGTTCAATAAATCTTATTCTTTTTTTACTTCAACTAAAATCTATATAGAATGAAATACTGGTTGTTTTAGGATATAACCTCAATTTTTTGGGATAATTTTTTGGGGAATATATTATTTTTTAATCTCACATCTATACTATTCATATTTTTGGTTATCCTATTATTTATATATTTTTATATTTTTATATGTGTTTTATTTTTTATAGGACTTTCAAAAATTACAAATTTAGTAAAAGATTTATTATCTACACCGTGGGGTACATTTTTTCATGAGATAATGTTAGAGGATTATCCACCAGATCTCATGATATTCGAGGCACCATTGTGATCTTAACTTTATATTGAAATCATTTCTTGTTTTTTAGGTCGAACATATTTTCCAAGTTGATTGGAAAGTTCTTTATTGGTCCTAATGATTTTTTAGTTTTATTATTAGCTTTATAAATTTTTTGAAGAGATATTTATTGTAATATTCCACATATATCAATCTGTATTCCCTAAAAATCTAAACAGTTTTTATTTTAACCTAATGAATTCCTCAATAAACCATTGATTAATTATCCAACACTTTTACCCATTATTATTTGACTTCTGTTTTGGTGGATTTAATATCCTCAAAGACATTATATATATTTTCCCATGTATGAAACACTTCCTTCATAACATTATAAAATACATATTTAAAAAAAATATATCATTATAATTCTTGATTAGATTGAGTGTTTCATTCATTTCATTGTGATGTAGTTTCTTCTTTGGATTTATAAATATTTGGGAGACTGTTGTAGTTGGCCATGTTTCTTGCTAATGAATTTTCCATGGAAATAAATTCTTCTTCAAGTTATGGATTGTAATTTTTTATTACCACGATGAATCTAAATATATATATTACTACATCAATGGTGGAATTAATTAGATGATCCTTAACCTAAATATATAGGTCTTTTCCATTTTCAATGAATCTATAATTATACACAGAATATTTTTTTATTAATAAATAATGATCAACAAATTTAATAATTAAATCCTTACCTTACTAATTTTCTTAACCTTTTGGTGTTTATTATTACTTCTTTTTAATATTTTTTTTCTTATTAACCTATATTTTCTTTATATTTATTAAACTCTTGGAAGAGACTTCAATGTCTACTTTGACATGGATGGAATCTAAATTTTCTATTTTAGTCACTTACCCAATCATTTAAAATTCACACTTTATATATTCAATAATCCCAAAGTATAATTAGAAGTAATAAATGTTTTGTTACAAATTCTTGAACTTATATGAGATCTAAATAGACGTAACCTTGGATTCTACACCACTTTTAGTTCCCCAGGGGACTACAAAAACACAACAGATAAGAGGTATGTATAAGGTGTGGCATTATTTAAAAAAACAAGTATTACATTATATTTAAGCCCCCTTTTGTTTTTAAACACTATTACCTATTAGTATGTAAATGAATATCTTTGTATTTTACCTTACCAAACACCTATATGTAATGAAAATGCTGATACCAAAAATTAAACATTTATTTTACAAGGTTCGGCCCTAATGTCGGTAACTGATTCCCTGTCATTTCAAATAGAGTTGTGTCACATATTTTACACTATAAATAATTATAAATTTCAATAGGTTTCTAGGGATTTTCATGAAACCTTATTCAGAAAATATTACACATGTTTTGTAACCTTATTACATGTGTGAAAATACTTTATTATACAACACTGGTGAAGGGGTCTTTATACATCTTTTACAGTCACCAAATGATACTAATTATATTCATGCTTTATTAATTTGATGTGTATTTTCTCTATGAACTAGGTGTCCCTTTACTAATATAATTATATTTTATTCATCACCTTATAATTTTCAACTACCAAAATCTCTTCATGTTCCTCTCATAAACCTCAGTCTCATGAATAATACTAAATTCATTGTTTTTATGAAATTTTTCATTGGATTCACAAACACACTTCCCATGAATATATAATTGAATATATATTTCCTAACATTACACACATCAAAAATATCTAAAAATATTTCTAAGAGATATTCAATTTATCACACAGGTATAATATTTTTTACTTACTTCTTCCTCACCAAGGTTGTTGGGGTTTCACCTTATTCTTCCTTTGGTTTTTAAGTTCACTCAGATATTCATATCTCACTAATGTCTTATAGTATCAATACAAAAAATATTTATTTTTATTCTTATATTCCTTATCACCTAAATTTCACATGCATAAGTGGCTAGAATAAATGCATCACTTCTTATAAAAATAAGATAAATGGTTTATTGATAATGAAAAACAACCAATAGTATAAAATCACCATTAAATAATACATAGATAGATTTTTAATAAAATCACATGCACTAATTTTTCATTCCATTTAGTATTCCAAAAATAACCCATAGAAATGATCCTCATTTTTGAATATATGAAAATAAAGTAAACATTTATTCTAATATAGGTGTCACATTTTCCTCTGAAAATAATAAAAAAAATCAAAAATGAAAATCTTCACATGTTTATCACAAGTAACCAACAAACATACCTAAATAATTTAAATCATTATGTTTTTAATTATTATTGTAATTTAGAAAACATAACATTTCTCAATTCATGGAAAATTTCATAAACCTAAATCTCAGCTACAGAAAAACACTTGAACAATGTCAAATCAAACTATTGTAGGTTGTGATGTAAAAAACATGAGTTTCAATTGTCATTAATATAAATTATTATTGCAACAAAGATAATTCTATTTCCATCATTAATAAATAAATGAAGTGTAAATACTAATTAAACATTAGTAAAAATTGACGATACCAGGGAAAGCAGCAAAAGTTGGTGGGTTGGGGACTTAAATTTTTTTACCCAATATTGATGTAACATCTTCATCTCAGTCACAGAAAATATCAGGATTAACACAGAGGATCACAGGTGAAGAAATATCATTTAAATAATAATACACCATAAATACCTTGTTAGATATAAATATGTGCTCAAACAATTCTCATCACCAATTATCGCTTCTTGAAAAATCTGATGTAGAATTCATCTATATAATCCATACATGCATCAAAAATATACTAGAGCACTGATCATCGAATTATGGGTGCTATCATGGACATCTAATAATGAATTATACATTCCAATGATTACCACATCACCATATTGTGATGTATGAGAGAGAGAGACAGTTCTCAACCTGATAACCTAGATAGAGGGTTTCTCCTAATAGAAAACAGTATAGGAGAGAAAATCTCTCAATACATCTCCATGACTAGTTCATTTATGAGATCCCTTCCTCCTCTATTTATAGTGTGTTGTAAAATTACCTGGGAAGGCTCTTCGACTCCATATTATTTAACACACTATAAATGATATATTATGACTATTGTGATGATTCATAAATATAATTTATATTAATCTCACATTCTTATAATATAAAATATATATGTTACATGATAATAATAGAGCCAATAACTCAACTCAATGTTCCCACAAATATTAAAAAAACCATACATATTTTATTCTAATATTCATTCAAATAATATTTTTAGTGTATTCAATTTAAAACATTTAAATACATTTAATAAAAAAATTCAATGCCAAATATTCTTGACATAAATAATATTAATTTATAAATTACTTTAGTCACTGTACATCCTTGGAAAAATCTCAAACCCCAATAGTGGGGATCACTATTTTCTATAGTCATTTTCATCATAATAGTATAGATTCTTAAATATTTTATAGTGTGTGACCCTCTATTCCCTTATCTGAATAGTAGTGAATAATATTCTCAGACCAAGAGAGGAGTCTAGAAACCAACCAAGGGACCTAAAGTGGTATGTATAACCATTGAAATGACAACCAAGATACATACACACACTGTGTAATATAATTACTTCTTTATTTAATATATCCTAAAATAGGATGCATTCCTATTTCATCCCCCATATTGACATTATTATTTATTGATATACTAGATGGATTTATCTTGGACTTCCATTGATATAATAGTATGAATTTACTATCATCTAGATTAGCTTATCCCAAGATATTACTTCCTCAACATTCAAGTGAAAATCCTATATTTATCAATTAACCAATGCTATACCACCAATGAAGAACCCAACACATAATACCTCACCATGATTTCATTATCATGTTTTTTTCATTCCATAAATGTTCATGATCACCATGTGTGAACATAATGAAAAGAAGTCCCAATGATTTATATCCCTCAACACTTAATAGTCAAACATCATCTACGTTCAGTCAGAATTATGTATCTAGACCATATAATATATGTTTAAAATTATGGTCATAGGTTCTCAGGGTTACCATTATATCCTGGGATCTGCGATATACTTTTGATAAAACATCTTATCTAGGGACATTAATGTTTCAATAGGGGATGTAGAAAATTATACAATATAATGGTATGTGAAACATCATTTATATCTCATTGTATACATGAAATGGTTTAAAAAAAATATAATATCAATGGTTCTATGATTCCCACTATTAAAACACTCCCACATGAACTACATCCAATTTTATAACCAACCTTGTTAGATCTCACATGATCCATATCATGTTTTTTCTATGTAATGTATTTAAATATTGGGTCTGTCATGTTTCCACTACATGGAAATTCTTTTATGTGCGACCTATCATCCTTGAGTAAACATTATTAAGAGACGGAAACCCTATGTGTATTCTTTTTTTCCATTGTAAAAACATGACATCTTAGCTAGTAAGAGTATCATAATTTACATTATGAACAGTCTTTACATACTAAGTGTGATTAAAATAAATGGAATAAATCCATGTGTTTAGTAACTGCTTCTTAGGTGTCTCATAAGCTACAATGTACTCAGTATTTGTATGTATGGCCACCACTATCTTGTAAGAGCTTGTCTCACTCATTATCTTAACCTAACAATGATATTAGATCACATGGATCTAAGTAATACTACTGTGTGTCCCACAAAAACTATTATACCTACTTATCCACTAATCTGGTACATATCATTTGTACATCTTTAAGTATAATTAGACAATTCGTACTACTTACCGTGATGTTTTATTAGTTATAACTGATATTTTACTACTATAAAGTATATCATATAAATATCAATTCTGGTACATTTCATGGAATATGTGATGAACCATCATTGAAGCATATGGAATACAACTCAACATGTTAATCTCCTCATATGACCCAAACATTTCTACCATAAAATATTTATGCCATGTGACATTGAAAACTATTCTTTATCGAATTATTCCAACTTGTATTTTTCAATACTATGTCAATATATGTACAATTGAATAGTTTTATGAAATTATTATATATACCTCAGTATATCTTCTTCCATATAACTTGCGTTTCTACATTAATTAAATCACTACATAATTACTTTCATCCTGGTCTTAACTAAATACAAGTCCTGTAGTTGTTTTCCATATGTAACTAAACATATTTCACTTGGAAAACATTGGCACTCCCACTAACCTATAGTAAACACATGGTATTTATTCATTCCAAATTAATATTCCATGATATTTTTGATTAATTCAATCTTAAATTATATTTTAGTAAATTGAAACCCCTTTTTATCATTATGTGATGTTGTAATCCCTTTTAAGTTGCGTCATATTGACACCATCCAACATAATTGGTTTTGAAATCCAATGCTCAGTAGAATGACTATAGAAATTATCTATGACAGGTATAATTCTATTGGATTTAGGCATAAAGACTTGGTGTAACAAATCATGCCTTATTGGTACTATTTTGGTACAATCCATTTATAATATCATTTTAATACCCATGATAGCGTTCAAAATAACAATATCCATTGTACTTTGATACATGGAATCCATTATATAATTTTAATGAATCTTTTCAATCTTAAATAATTTTCGCATATTTCATATTTTTAGGAATTATTATTCATAATGAAGCCATGGTGAATAAAAAACCATCACATTGGTTTTATCCTTCCTACAAAGTATGTGTCTTTGGAACATTCCTCATCCATTCCATTTATGGAACATGTTCATATGACAAATATTTGTGCATCTCTATTATTAACTCAACCCAAGTCAATATTTCTCCCAATATCTTATCTTGAGATGTGTAAACAATTGTATAAATGTATTATTTCACTTAACTACAGATATTCTATCATAGGTATTTCTATAATATCCTATCATACTTTTAGTATAACACTTTAGATGGATGTTGTTTTTTCCTTAATGAATGTTTTTTATATCCTCAACAATCTCTTTTAATCTAAACACGGACCATAAAATAATGGATTTATGTCATACTATAAATGATATGATATCCATTTTTCATAATAGTTGGAATATGGTTACGGGATATCACCATTATTTTCAAAGCATATCTTGAAATATATTGTATGTTTTTTCAAGTTGGAATAATGATACTACTTACATCATGACTTTGATGTATACAAATTTTGTTTGCAAATTTTTTCATGCTACAATTTGTTGATCAATGTTAACATGTAATTATATTCATTGATCCATCATTTTAACATAAATTCCATGATATTGTAAAGTTAAATTGTATTTTGGAATTAGTCAATTATACATTACATTAATCAATGAATGCTTGGTCAAAACAGTCTTCGGCAAGTCAGACTGAAGAAAATCATATATTCTGACCATACATATATCATAATTCACATTCATATTCATTAATCACTTAAATGAATTTTATGATGTATACATAACTCTATCTTACCCTTGGAATTGTTCATGCTCTCCAACCAAACTAGTTCCATAAGATTTTTGGCATAACTTTATATATATAGGATTCTTTGTCCGAAACTATATATTTATATACATCGATAATAACTAATGTGTTTAGATACACTAATTATAAATACCATTCTAGGTATATCCTTAACTTCCCCTTTTATTTTTACTTGAAAAATAATTATCTTTCAATAATTGGGTAAATAAGTCTTTCATTTTATATTCATCATGTATTGCATATTATTGAAGTATCAATGAACTATTGGTTAAGTATGAGACACCAGAAAAAAAACTTATCCATGAACATGGAATAATTTCCCTTTATTTACAATGGAAATGTCACATAAATATTTTGATTATACTCCGCAAAAGTTCTACATTAATCATTAACTTGGAAATTAGAAGCTGTGTTTTTCTCATTACTGACTTAGGAATAACCCTTTCCTTAATCACTTGGAGAATATACCTTATTTATAGTAAAGTTTCTAATAATTAATTGGTTACTTTAATTTGATAAAAATATGTTATAATAATATTATATGTAATACCAAAGATGTAAAATTGAAACATTAAATACTATAATCAATATTCACTGATGAAAAAGAAAGTACTTTCTTTTTCAATTAAATTCATTTAATTTATTTTCCATCAAATTATTTCAGGATATACAATCTAAATGACCTTATATTTAATATTTAACCTCATTCTATAGAGGTAAATTGTGAATATTATTTTGGAATTACTCTTTCCATTGGCCTTATCACCTTTCCTTTCAATTTTTTCCATAAGAACTAATGATTAATCATTCTTTGAGATATTTGTTTACTTGGAGAACCTTACCTAAAAATTAATGAAGGGTTTAATTAATCATTTTAATTTTTTAATCCTAAATTAAATGGGAGTAAGTGGGTAAAAATGATATGAGAAAGGGATCCATTCAAATATTGTAATCTATCTTTCAATTTAACCATGTCCAATGCAATCATCACCAGCTAATATCTTATTTCACTTTATCCTTACAAGATTCTCAAAGATGTGACTACATGTAAAAAATCTATGTCTTATTGTTGTAACCACACCTAGCATCAGACATCAATGATATAATTATGAAAAAACATCATATGCTTTATAAATGAGTATCGTGTATGCATTTTTCAACACCCTTTCTTTCGGAGGTGGCTTAACATGTATGAAGGACACTGTAGCCTAAAATTTACAATATCATAGTATCTTTCCCAAGTTCATTTACTACATTTACTAATTTTTTATAGTTTGGAAATTAATTATATCCATTATTTATCATAGGGTATATTTTTTCGTTACGTTCCATTTTCTAAAAAAATAAATCTACTTGACTAGTATTTTATCTGGATTGCCGGTTTGGAAACTATTGATTAATTATCATGAATTGGATCCCACAATTTTATCGAATTATATGAACCCTATATACTAGAATTGAAATAATTTTTCGCTTGAGTATTGTAGTGGTAAGGATACCTAAACATCCACTCATAGGCTACATGATTTGGCTACTCCTATACTCGGAGGGTTCAAGGGAGGTGTTTGACTGGAAACCACATTAACTCATGGTTCCCAGATCTATTGAGTGATGTCCCAGCTTCTGAAATCCTAACCATTTTTACTCAATGCTTTCCTTTAAATTTTCATAAATCTATTTTTGGATACTTCATTGTCTCCAAGTTTAGATATTATAACTGATCACTCTCATAATATTTCCCCCGTAATAAGAGGCTCCCCAACTTTGGATAATGAGCATCTCGAACACCTAGTTTTGTACCAAACTGAATAATGGAAGGAAATTAAAAATTAATATTTCACTAGGTGAATAAATTTTTTAAATGAAGAAATGAAATCATCTTCTATTTGATAATAATGTACTATGTTATCACACTGACAATTGAAAATGAAATAAATAGAAAATATCCACCATGTTACATGATCATTTTATCTGTGAATTCTTGTTTATTATTATATGTGAAGGCATGAAAACTACAAGTACCTAAAAAATAAACCATGGAAGAATAAAATGATGACGTGATCATGATCTAATACCAATGACTGATTAATTGAGTGAATAATGGATCAACTTAGACCCTAAGGAAAACTCCTTTAATTGCATCGTTTGTGAATCGAGTATCAGAACCTTCCTATCTAATGTTTTTAAATCATGTCTGGTGCGTCTCCATAACTTGGAATGAAGTACATCACCTCATGTCTTTATCATCAGCCAAATATACTCACATTTAGGCGAGGGGTCTCAAGAGTACAAAATACAACTGAGAAAATGGACACATGATTCCTTATAAAAATAATGATTAAGATGACTAACTGATCATCATTTACTGAAATAATTATTACAAAGTATTGTAATAATTATATAAATATATCAACACACACTAGACATACAATTCTTGGTCTATGGATCTTGATTAGTTGACACAAATTAAATTCACATATTAAAATTAAATGCACATATAAAATTAAACATGCATTAAATTATTTTTCCAAGTTCATTTTAATTGAATTAAAAATTCACTATTATTTTTAATTCAAAAATTATGGGATTCGGTCACAATATTAATTTAATTTAAATTCCCAAAATTTAATTGAATAATTAATTTGATTTAACACCTAAATTTAATTAATTTAACCTATAATTTAAAATTACTTTTTTAAACCAAAATTAATATTTAGTTAATTTAATTAGAAAAGAAAATTAAATTACTTATTTTAATTAAATTTTTATTATAAAAATATACCCAATCCTTGAAAACTCTAAACAAAGCCTATGCATGTTGGCCCGAACCCACATAGGCCAATTCGTGCTAGGTTGACCCCGTGAAGGGGTATTATGTTCAAATTAGGTCTACTCAGAGTCAGACCAACCCACCTGAACCCATACCAGATGGGAAGAACCCAGTTTTTGTTCATTATGTTTAAATGAGGGATGGACAGAAAGGTTTTTGGGGTACCTCACATGTTCATTTTCTTAATGGGACCAAAATAGGTTGGTGATGGAATAGTTAATTGACATGAGAGTCAGTGGTCCTGGATTTGGGGTGATCTAGGTGGGGTTGTTAGGGAGCACTCTGGGCGAATAGACCATGAGGAGGAAGAAATTTAGGCCAAATCTAGCTGGTAGGGTTGCTCGGCTGAATAGGGGGTGGTGTCAAGTAGAGTTGCACGTCTGAGGTGGTCTGGTGGACGCCGGTGCAAGGTTGTACCTGGAAGGAGGTTAGATGGTGGGGTTCTTACATGAGTGGGAGGTATCACCCCAGGGGGTCATTTAGAGGGTGGTAATGGAACCTACATGGGATTTCTTGTTCTTGGGTGACATAGGTGGGACCTCGCACGAGTGATGAGGGGGAGCTCATCCAAGAGGAGGTTGTGGGCTGGAGGCCATAGGGACTGGTAGTGTCTAACCCAATAGGTGTAGGCTGTGGGGATAAGAGACATTCTGACCTTATCGCAGTTATAAAAATAGGGGAAAAGGTGTCCCACCCTTGACAAACCCATTCCCTTTTTTATTTTTACTTTATGAAAGTAAATCAACTGATTTGTTTTTATACGGGAAAAGTCGGACAACAAAAAATGTTTTGTTATCAAAATTATGAATCCTATCGAATATGATTTAGTGTTTTTAATATATTATTATTATTATTAAAACCTCCTTAGTGAAATAATTCCTAGTGGCCGGATAGAACTATTCCAGGGTGCATCAAGTGTCTATTCGTAATTTATATTACTAAATTACATCATGTAACTATATATATATATTCTCATCCATTGAATTCCCATAAAATTACTGGTTTTAAATACATCTAAATCTTGAGATGACTGTATACTAGTCATCCGGTGTAATATTAAAATTCAGCCTCTGATTTCGGGACCGAAATGACACACTATGTTAATTTTAATGAAATTCTAAATTTATGTTGTCATAAAATCATCATGAATCCTTATGATACCAATTGATGGTACCAGGGCATGCAACAGAAGCCAGTGGGTTGGGGATTTAAAAATTTTCACCAACGATTGATGTGACATCATCATCACTAGTGAATAATACCCCCAACTTAAAACCAAGGATTACACACGAAGAAATTTAAACACAAAATAATAAACCATAAATACCAGGTTCGATATGAATCTATGCTTGACACCTACTCATCATCAGTGATCGATGCTTGAAAAATCTAAATTCAAGTTCCTCTTGATCATCGATATGTGGTTAAAAAATATGCGGTATCACTCATCATCAAATTATGGGTACTTGAGTACAGATCATACAATGTCTTCAATGTTAAAATGATCACCACATCACCGTTCTTGCGAGGTGTGAGAAAGAAAGCTCGATCTGGTCACCGAGATCGAGTTTCTCTCTCTATAAAGTGGGAGTGGATAGAGAAGCTCTCAAGAGTTTTCCATGAATATTACATTGGTGAAAGTATATCCTCTTTTATTTACAACTTGTTATGAAATTACCTAGAGAGGCTCAATGGCCCCCGAATATTTAACACGCTAGATAAAAGATATATTTTGAATATCGTACTGAGTTATAAATATCATTTATATTATTATCACTTTATTTTAATATAATAAATATATATCATGGTAATACCTAGTCCATTAAATCAGCTCATCATTACCGTAAATATTAAATGAACCTTGAATATTTTAAATTAATATTCTGTCAAACAATATTTTCTATGTATTTACATTAAAAATTATAAATAGATTTAATAAATAAATTCAATTCCAATTATTCTTAATTATAATTATATGGATTTATTTATTCCTTTGGTGATCATACATCCTTGGAAAAATCATGGACCCCATTTGTGGGTCCCACCATGTCATATATACATATTCACCAAAATAGGGTAGATTATTGAATATGATATAATGTGTGTCCCTCTAGGACCTTATCTTGATAGTAGTAAATAATATTCACATACTAATAGTGGATTCTAGAAACCCATCAAGTCCCCTAAAGAGATAAGGATACTCATAGAAATGAAACCCAACCTACAAAAACACATTATGTTATATAACCTCTTTGTATTTTGAATATCTTATAAAGAAAGATGCACACCCATTTTATTGTCCTTGATTTATTACTTTTTGATCTAATTGGATTTATTTACCCTCTACTGTCATGGCCATAGTCATATAAAGGTACTACCATCCTGATAAAACTAGCCCGAGATATTACTTCCTCAACTCAGAAGCAGAAAAACCTATCTTTGTAATTCAACCAATTCCATAACACCAATGACACTCCCAACACAATCTAGCTCATCATGATTTCATTATCATGGTTTTTTTCATCAAAGTATAAGATCAAATGAAACACATTGATAATGATTTCAATTCAGGACACCAATACACAAGTCCATAGATAGAAACATCCAATGACACCCAAAACATGTGGTGTTCCTATTTGTGGGTATGTATGAAAGATCTCAATACTATAGATCACCAAGTGTGTACTTCCTGAGAATAAGTCTCAATGATTTTGATCCATAAACACTTGATAGTTAGATATAATTTGTGTCTAGTCAGAATGATGTATCTAGACCATAAGACATATGTTTAATATTAATTTCATAGTGTAATGAGGTTCTTATTACATCATATGATCTAATATAACCTTTTTATACAAAACATAATATATTGACTCCCCCATTTAAATAGTGGATGAAGAAAAGTATGCACTATAATGGTAATTTAATATCATTTATATATCACTGTATACATAAAATCGTAATTTAAAATTACTGTATAGTTGGGTCTATGAAACCCGCTATTACAACAAAAGATGACTAATAATATGGAATATTTAAGAATAATTATGTTCTAAACCCACAATAACTACAAAAGTATCTTTATATTTTCATTTACTTTTATTTAAATAATTCAACAAACTCAGATTTAAAAAATCTATGATCTTACCTTCCCATAAATTATGACATGCTTCTCATTATTCACATTCATGAATAAAGAAATCATGGTTTTTGATATTTTTATACTATTAATTAATATCTCTTTCATCATTCTAAATATTTTCATCTTCATATTATTTTAAATCTAAAAACTCAATTTTTCATCCGATGGAACATTAAAATTTTCCATAGTGTTAAATTATTATATTGGATTTTTCAATGTATTATGTCAAATAAATATTGATTTTTAAATTCATAGGATCTATAGAAGGAGATTTTTATTCATCTATCAAATGCTTATTATCTTTCCTTTTTCTATTTTTAGAAGTCTTCAAATCCTTATGATAGCTATTAAAGTCATATGATATTGCTTTTTTTACCAGAAATCTTAGTCAGAGACAAAGTCTCTGACCATTTATTAAAATAAAGGAAAGATATAGTGAGTAATCATCATAATCCCTAAAATAATACTACAAGTCATAAAATCCTTGATTGTTATCATGTCCATAATCAAGTGCTTGATCTGCAGTGGACGACTCCCATTCTGAGCTTTCATAATTCTTCAGAGTCTTAATATACTTTCTTCTAAGGTTTAACTTTTTCAGATATAAAAAATTCTCAAAAGGTTGAGAACCTTTTCCTTTAGGGACAGAGGACCTAGTGGGCCTTGGTTTTGGCATTAAAGAATTATCTTTTCCTTTCCTTATTATTGGTGGAGTGGAAATGGATTTTTCCTTCTCTGATGCAGTCTTCTTTCCACCCCGAACAATGTCACTATAATAAGTCCTAACCCTCCTTCCCGCATTCTCCCTTTCACAGTCAGATATATCCCCCCAATTTCTAGAGATATTCACCCCCTAGAAAGCATCATTCACTCCTTATTCTTTCCCTAAGTGATTGTTAGAATCCACAATTACTAATCATTGTGGATGTTCCACAAGTTCAAGAACACCATGAATATCTTTATACAAAATGCCTTCTCCGAATACAACATATGGGGACTAAAAATCAGACAGCATCTTGTCACCATCATTCCTTTGAGTTTCCTCATCAACATGAGAAAGCCTTCCATGATTACATTATTTTCCTAGCTTCATAAACCTTCTGACATCAGGTTCATTAACAACTTCTACCAGTGTCCGACCAAGAGAAATAAGAGAGGCATCTTGTTCCACCACCACCCGATCATGGGTCAGTTCTAAACCATCATTCAGTAGACCCACAAAACAAATGCCAAGTTCAATTTTGGTCACCTGCTTTCCAGGATGTGGCTATATCCCAACTGAAACCTTCTCCTACCCTCTGTTTTCATCTAATAGACCACCTACCTGTATAACCATATTAGGTTTTCACCTCTCTATATCATTATTCTCATCATGTTCAACTGCTGGGTTTACTGTATCCACCATATATCTTGTTTTTAGAACATCACGAACTTCCTCAATGTTCCCAGTTAGTTGTACTACATCATGTATATTGGCCACCAGACCTCCTCTATTTATCACACCAAGATCACTCATCAACCTTCCAACCACCACATCCACCCTCGGGTTTGAAGTCAGCTCCACTGACCTCAAGTGGTCTCCATGCACTGTCTTTTCACTAACTGGACCCCGGACCTATTTTCCTTACCGATACTGCAAGTTCCTTGCAACCAGTCCATCCGAAGAAACCTGTGAAACCACCCTTATACCCCTTAAAACATCCTTATGATGCCCGACTTTGAGATATTGGGAGCAGTAATCAAGACACAACTCAAACGCCACAGACTACTTATATCTAAAATCCTCACTCAGAGTGATGAAGAACGAATTAACTGTAGGCATCGATAGGTCTACTTAAATGCATATTCTCAGTGAAACTGGATGGCACATGACCCTAGTTCTAATATCTGAGCAAAGATAACGGTCAAATAAATTTCCAAGCATAATAACAATGGCTGGGTTCTGAAATGGAAGCGGTAATTCAAGAAATCATAACCAAATTGTAGTTGTTAGAGAGTCGCGCCTCATAGGGAAATCATAAGACCATCAGAAGAGAAAAAATAATGCACCATCACAAGTTCGCCTAGTAGAGGACAATGCTAGAATCAAACCTTCCTTTGAATCAAAATGAACTATTATGTCCTTTGAGTCGAGTAGACCAACGGTTGCGTGCTCCTTTAAATTCCACGAATCACAGAGGAAGCGATCAAAGAGATCCACGTATGGGCTTCGTTCCTTGAATCACGCAATCAAGGTCAGGTTCAGCAGAAATGAGGCATCAGTGAATTCCAGGGCTGTGATTGAGAGTTGCGGGATCCCATCGAATAACTTAGGTACTTTGGGAGAAATAGGGATTTTTAAACACGAAGTCAAGCAATCAGGATTTGATAAAGGAAGAAAGTGATGAGGAATATAGGGAATCAAATATCCCCTCTCCACCAAGAGAGGAGGGATCCGCTAGGAGGCCTTCACCACTTATGGTGGTGATCGCCAAGATCGAACCCTAGAACACTTCATTGCAACCTCAGTCCTACCATCATATGATAATTCCTTTCAATAAGAATAGACTTATGATCAACATAGTTGTACAATGTAATTCAAATAAATTCTCTCACTTCAATGATTTACTTTCAGCACATAAAATATTACTTTTGAAAGTAAATTCATATAATTAAAAGTTAAAGTCTTATATTCAGGACTTAAATCCTTACATTCTAGACATATCCATTTTTCATAAACTCTAAAAACTTGATTACTACTATTATATTAAAAAGAGAATTATGATTTCTTCCATGTCTTCTATAACCTTTTTAAATCATCTAGAAATAACTTCAAATAATTATTATAATTACTAAAATAATTCTATTTTCTTTCAAATTCATTTTTAAAGTGTTACAATATAAAGAATACCCAGAGTACAATATCTCATTAAATTACCATACAAGATCAGGTCCATCACTCTTCAATCAATATTAGGCCATATCTATTCACATAAACCATCATATATAAGTTTATAAAAACTTTTTAAGAATAAAACATACTTTATACTCCTTGAATGGGTTCTCCAACTTTATTTTCCAAGGAATTTATTCATCTATTTATTTTAAGGATCTATGGTCTTATGCTTTTTCGTTTATTCCCCATGGAAGAAACTCCTATTACATGGACGAATACTCTCTTATTCTCCTAGAAAATAATCTTAATTTTTCCTAATATAATTAATTTGATAATTGATAAAAAAATTAACAAACACAAAAACATGTCACAACAGTATGGTAATGATTTGTTTGGCCTTCATCTCATGTATCAGTTGTCAGGGTTGGATAAAAATGTGATAGGATAATAATTAGGATGAGTTAATACATTTAATACATCATTTAATTAAAAATTAGTAGTTTAAACCAAAATATATAATATAATATTTTTTTTAATTTGAATTCAAACAGAGTTAGGGAGTTACTTATTTGGAGAAATTTTATAATGGATTGATGGTGTTTTCATAAAGAATGATTTACTGATCATGCAAGAATGAGGTTTATTTCATAAGTGTCTTATAGGAATTAACAAATATGGATACAAAATATTATTCACACTATAGTGATCCATATCAAATATAAATTTTTGGTTAAATGTCAATGTGAGTACCCCATGAAAATTTTATGTGTCATTATTTTGGATAAAAAATAGATCCGGTCATAAAAGAAGTTATTTAATTTCATGATAAGTGTTTTATGTATGTAAAATTAATATACTTAAGAATAATATAGGATATTATGTCATAGAATATGACTATGACACTAAAAGGGTCTTATGTAGGATAAAAATTAATCCATGTAATAATAATCTTCAAAATCATGTCATAGAAGAGGACTTTCATGATGAAACATGAATTCTGTATGATTTAACTAATTATATGTAATAATAATTTGTACTTTCATTAAATAATACAAGGTTTCATAGAATTAAATTATTCCCCAGTGGTAAGTCCTTGAATATACGTCTCTGTTATATTTAGTGACAAACTATAAATCTTTTCGGGAAGAAAATAATTTCATCAAAACCCATCAGGATGTTTGAAGTGAATAGTGTAAAAACAAACCTATCACACCACAATGAATATGGTTATGTCATTTTTGTTGAATAAAATTGAATTCCAGGAGAATTAATGAGCTTGACTACTTATAACTGTATGGTTGTTGACGTAGCTCCATCATCAAGGGATAGAGAAAATATTTTTTACCTAATAATTTAGTGCACAATGTTCTCTATATGGTGGGATATATTTATCAAACTAAAAGGAAAAATATGTTAAAGAAATAAAAGAAATTAAAAAATCATTGAAGAGATGACAATATAGAATGATGAGTAGTATATTTTAAAGTATCAATGAAAATGGATGAAATCATGATATAATATGAGCTAAGAGATCATAATAAATTGAAATAAAACTGGGATAATTGAATTAATGATACAGTGCAATTTTTTATTGCATTATTGTTAACCGATATTCCTTAATTTTTTAAAAAGTGATATTCAAATGGACTAAAAATCATAAAAGTTCATCAAAATAAATATATCGATAATTTTACTCTTGAATGGTTATGATATGTTGTCCTTCAATCAATGAATTGAACTCAACCTCATGAAAGAGTGAAATCATCTTTACCAAGATCAATTTATCATTCACTCTTGGTGTGCTAATCTAATTTACCTAAAAAATTCTTATAATATGGTTTAAGAAAACTATGTTACTTCATAAAATTCATTATTCATCAAGGTAAACCATAATTTATTGTTGAAAAATCGAGAAAATTATTATTTTCAAGTAAAATGAAAGAGTTTAGTAAACCAATTCATAAAATTAGCGGAAAATAATGTAAAGAAATATGATCAAAGTAATCTCATTTCCCAAAATATTTTATCCATATTTCATATTAAATCCAGTTTGAGAAATAGTTTTCATTACAATAGAGATGTAAATGGATATATAAGAGTTATATGGAGAAAAATATTCTATATAAAGTCGATCATCCTCCCCCTATAGCTCTATTTTCTCATATTCTCCCTCTGAATCCACCATGATTAGAACCCTATGTCTTGTTGAATATCTCATAAATAAATCCACATCCAATTAATAACTCCTTGAAATTGAAGGGTCCTCATTAATTTCCTCATATTTACCAAATAATATCCTCACATCTCTAATATCTATATATAAGCCTTTATTATTCATCATTTTCTTCACTATGACTTAAGAACCCCCACCCCCAAGTATACACTTCCCCATGTGCATCAGGATTAATCTATAAGTAATCTTAATCCAGATTCATTCCTTGATTGATTATTTTATAACCTTTTCTCTTTCTAGTATACAGAAACATTCTACTTGTATTCATCTTCATCAGCTACAGTACACTTTTCTTTTAAATACATATCTGAGAAATAGGGTTCAATATTTATTGGAATATAAATCTTCATATCCCTATCCAATTATTAAAATTTGGAAAATTCAATGATATTATACATCACCATAAAAAACCTTACATATCATGTATATCCTTTAGAAAATATTACTTTTCACTAACATTGGGTATAAAAATATTTTTTAGGAAACTCCTGCAAATTTATTAAAATTAGAAACTGTTTTTTATCATAATCTTCTACATAAATGTTTTGTGTCATCTAAAATTATTATAATTCACCCAAAAATGTAATCCATGTGATGGATTCTAAAATATTAACAAATAGAAGCATATTAAATACCAACCTGGCTCATTAGAAAATGTTATATATCATTTGGGGTGGAATACCGTAAATATCTAACTCTGGTTTTAATTTTTTAATTTCCTCATATGAAAAATATTATAAATTCTATTTTACACACAATAAAAACTTAATTCACAACACCTAAAATATTTTTTGAAGGATTTTTAAAAAAACCATTAAATATGTAATATAATATATTAAACAATATTCAACTATATATTTCAAAATATTAACAAATATAATAATAATTTGATCTAACAAATGAGATTTAAAACAAAAACATGTAATAATGAAAATAATAATAATAAAACTTGAAACCATGTAAATCACTTTAGAATAATGTTTTACTTTAAATCCCATTAAAATATACAGAATATGTTTTCTTAAAACATATAAAAATTTACCAAAAGAAAATTTCCCAATAAAGCACCAAAGTTCACATTTTAAAACAAAAAATAAAATAATTATATCTCCAATAAAAATGATAAATATTCAATAAACACTTAAAAAATTACATTTAAAAATAAAGACACAAAAAATTTCTAAAATAGTTTTTGAAAACTAGTATAATGATCCATAATTAATTCCCCCACGCAGAATGCATTTTTTTCCATAATAATTCAATTCACCATTTTAAATAAATTTAAAAAATTATTAAAAATGAACGATTAAAATACACAATATGAATTAATTTTAAAATTGGTTTTCTCTTATATAATCAATCACGAAAAAATGAATGATTTCTATCTAAAAACAAAATGAATGAAAATTAGTTGTTTTCCAATTTTGAAAAGGTTGATCAAATTTTAAAATTTTTAAAGGAGTTTTTTAAACCTATTTTTCAATTCAAATGCTCTTCAAAAAATCTCTTTTTATCCATATTAAGAAGACACATTATAAAAAATTAACCCATTAGATAGAATCTTGTTATAATTAAATGCACAATTTAATGGATGAGTGAGAAAAATAAATAATTACCAGCACATCAGAACTAAACTCATCCATCGATTTCTACACAGAGAGCTCAACCAGGATTAGGAGTTCATTTCTTAGACCACTTGAGTGAAAAGTTTAATTTTTTAACTCTAATAAAGTGATTAAAATTCAATTGAAAAATAAATTAATAATCCAAAAAACTCACCAAGACAATATATTTTAATTATTTAAATGAAAATATGTTACTAGATTGAATCCAAGAGAAAATAAAAATGACAAACCACCACAAAGTAGAAAACTAATATGTGAATATTGAAAAAATAATTATTTTCCCAATATGTATGAGAACGACTACTCAATAATAGTAAATTTTCAAAATAAATAATTGAATTTTTATATGTACTCAATAAAATAAAGTTCATCATACAGTAATACCTCTACCCACAAATAAAACATAACTTTTTCACAAATATTTAATGTTAAGGTGGAAAAAAAATAAAAATAGTATTGTTTAAAATAGTTTTTCATTGTAGTTTTTCATATCATATATGAAGGGACACAATAATTTTAAAATTAAGTTTAACAAAACCAACAGTTAACTCAAAAATTTTAAAAATAATTAGATAGATACATCATCAAATTTTTATTTCACATAAAGAATTTTAATGTTAAAAAAGCGTACTTTATGTTATGATTCAAAATAAATTCGAATTAAATAAAAACAAAATCCAGAAAACACATTTTTATTTAGTATAATAACATGTTAATTAAAACCATAAACCACCAAAAATGTCCTTATAATTTTAGTATTCAACCAAAACCTTAATGTAATCTTTAAACCATTTCACCCAGTTATGAAACAGGATATTATTTTAAGTAAGTAAAAGTGAAACATTTAGGTGATAAACTAAATAAAAACTTGCGTAATAAGGTAGCCATAATAATTTAAGTTAATGAAAGGATAATTTAATTATTTTATACATTAAAAACACGCAATTTTCCAAATTTAAACTGCTACAGAGTAAAATGAAGGAATAATTAGTTTATATGAGTATAATTCTAAAAGAAATGAAAACAACGAATTAATAAATTTTAATGTGATTAAAGAATGATCCATCATTTATCTCCTTTTATCCTTTAAAACCAATTGAGTTTGTTCTCTATAGTTTCTATAATTATGTTCTCGAACAGACTGAATAGAAGGTTCAGGATCTTCATTAACACTGTATAGGACCATATATTAAGTGTATAAATATCTAAAGAGTGAAAAATCCCAAATTAATGAAATGGGGGTAAAGGGAACTAGTTTTTAGAAAATTACTGAATAACCAGCTCAAAATTCAATTATTAATAAGAATATTTATTTTTTCAAAACAAAATAAGATAAATATAAAATTCTATGTGTTGAATCCCATGAATCACTTAGTTTAAAATCCCTATTCAGACTTAGAATATATTCATGTTTCATAAAAAAACACAAAATACAATCCCTTTGTTTGTCCCTAAAAATTGTGTTTAATTATTTTTCCATTAACAAATAATGTACTATGTTCCAAACCATCCAAATCAACATCTCAAATAACCAATAGCCTGATTATGATGAAAGGATTAGACAATTAAGACTTATTATTCCTCGGAAACATAATAATTTTGAAATTTATAAGAATCGATTTTTGGATATATTTTCAGTCCCTTTTTTCATGATAGAATCCATAAAAACATTTTTTTTAATTTTTTATAATGTATATAATTTTCATATTAGTATCTCTTGATATAATCCAACTCACTCAACTATAATATCCTATACTCACTAGTTGTCTTATAGTCGCAATGTAATACCTTTGTATCCCAAAAATATTTTGGTTATAATTCCATAGGAATGTGGAATGATATTACAAAGATGATCCTATGTAGATTCACTCCAATAGTAGTATTGAAAGTAGATATATAATACCATATTTATTTATAATGTTTCAATGAATAATCTTTATTAAAACTATAAAGAGTATTTTCTAAAATCTATTAAAATTCTCTATAAGAAATATCAACTTTACCACTAGGTATTTGATGATATGTAGTTTTTGTTTTATACGAAAAACTATACTTATCCATGAAATAAATGAATTTATAGTTCGTAATGTGAGTGTAATTTTCAGTGTTAAAGGAATTAGGTTCATCAAAATTTTAAAATTAGTTCTTCTTAAATAATGTAGTAAAACTAAAAGATTTCTTTTTTGAAACTTCCATAATATCTTCCAACTTTGGAAAAGAATGGGAACCCATTAAAATATATAAATTCTTATGAGAAGATAAAAATGGACCCATAACATCTTATCCCCAAAAATAAAATATCTCTCCCTTGAATATTTTAGGCATATTTTTCATTCATCAAACATATTACACACTTTGAATTTTATCACATAAAACCACTAAGATCTTGGCATCCTTCAAGACAGTTGGATAAAAGAATTGAACATGTACGTCCTCTTGAGTTATCCTCCTCCATGGCATCTTCCCTATAAATAATTTTGAAAGTTATATATTAAACAAATCCCATTAAATAAATTTAGATGTCCCAAATATATTGGTTAAGATTAGAAATGAATTTATATCTTTAATATTTAGTGAGACTACCGAGTATGATTCCTAAAAATAATAAATTAAAAAAAATATAATAACTAATAAGCCCATATTATTGAAACAGTGAGTGATTTTTCATCTAGAAATGGTGAATTGATTTACAATAGATCTTTTTTGACACATTATAATAGAAATATGGTATGATAATGTTGAGAAAATAACCAAAATATAAGTTCCATTTTGATTCAAGTATAGTTAGAAGAATGTATAAATTCTGACTAGATCATATGACCACTTCAGGATCATGTTATCAGGTCATGTGAAGGTATAACCATCAATGGGACACAAAATCATGTAACCCAAATCTGATCATGTGACTCAGATGGGTGAGGTTGTATTAGATGCATCAATATCATGATAATTGTTATTTATACGATGTACCAAATACAAGAAATATATTAGACTAAATGGATCACATTACTAGTGTAAAGTGGAGTACATCTGTTATAGAGTCTTTATGTAGTCAGTTTTTATCACACAATACCCTCAAAACACAATCACCTAACCCCAAATGGATCATGAAACATATGATTTCAATTGAGGGTCATTCTTATAGAAATTGTTCTATATTTTATTCCCTTTAAAGTCATGTGATTTTACAATGTAAAAGGATCATTTAGAAAACAATATGGTTAGGTTTTCTTGGACATGCCACTTTTTTTATCATTGTTCTTCATGTGATGTTCAAGGGAACATAAGTGATTACATGAGTCTTAATCATGCAAAATGAAAGATCCCCATATGACTTATGCAGATAATATTCCACCACCTTAACTGATTTCTAAAGATTGTACACCTTGATAGGTGAAAAAACAGCGATGACTTCTATAAGAAACCCCTCCCTTGAAAATCAAAAAAGAGGGAACTTTGGGATTTTATAGGGAGTTATCCGATGAAGAAAAAATTTATTAATGGGGATTCATGTGATCTTGAAGCCTCTAATTTAACAAAATTTTCTATTAATATTCAATTTAATTGGTAACCTTTTCAAATAGCATGAACTAAGTGCATGACTACATGCACAAAGATAAAATTTCATGGTGAACCATATTTCATGCAGACTTATAAGGAATTATCAATCTTGTGATGCCATGATGGTATATAGGCAATACGATCATTTCAAGTGATCACCTATCCCAATACCATCAATATGATTGTATGAACCCCATACCATTGTGTGAAACCCTTATGAATTTCTGAACCTTCATTATCTCTCTTTCCCTTGCAAGATTTTAGGATACAACCATATTTACCTAAAGCACATGACCTTATAGCCCAAATCTCATGAGTGCCACTAAAAATACTCTAATTCTATATTTATATTTCTCCCCTAAGTTTAAATTCCAGAATATCTTTAAATTTTTTCTATATTATGGGGAAATAATCCTTATAAGTTTGATAATATTAACTTTTTCATTAAAAATGAGGAATTGGTTATCTATAAAGACTTTGATTCATGTTATAATCAAGATATATAGGACACCTAATTGTGGCTCAAGCTGCATATTCAATAAAATTTCCATCACTATTTTTATAAGGTTGTATTCTCTATAAATACTATGATTAACACATACATATTTCAAAATATAATACCCCTTGTTAAATATCATGTCTTTATTTGTGAATCCATATTATTCATGGGAACCATAAGAAAAATTTCTATTAGGGAAGCCTCAATTTAAAACCCTTTACAAATTATTACTTACACTCTCATGTAATGTGTTTGATATCCTATTATCTTTTATTTCTCACTTAGATCATGACTCACAAGGGATTAGATATTTATAATGATAGTTATGTTAACAAAATAAAAAAACCCCATTACAGGCATCCTCTTTAGGTGTAAGCGCTGACTATATCTTATTTTACTTCAAAGGGACATACTCACAATAAAGAATCTTATGGAATCCTTTGTGTGTGAGCCCTATATAGATATAATCTGAGAATTTTATTCAATAGGTATAATCTCATGATATCTCTTACTTAACACACCAAGGATGACCCATGTGATCATAGGGATATATGATTATCTTTCCATTATAATGATACAGACTCCTTCATCATGGAACTCTTGGTTAGGTGTAACACCCGACTTTAATTTATGTTCCTTATGTGGTCCATACTAATGATGAAATACCATAGGGAACACACATATTCATAAACCCCATTGAAAATTATATTTTAATTTATTTCACAACACAAATGTCCACAATATCAAAATTACATAGACATAGATTCCCTTTTTCATAGGATACATAGGACACATCCACAAGCCTCTATCCCCCCATATCTCATATTCATGTACCCCCATATATACCCTTATCATACGAAGTGAAAATACATAGTATGATCCTATAATAAGACCATAAATTGTTTCATTTTAATTATAAGTGAATTGATTCTTGTCTAGATGGGATATGTAGGATGATTTTCTGAAGTTCAAACCCAACATTATTAACCTTTCATTGTTAGTATCATCTGGAAATACCCCTAATGAGATCATTTACATCCTTCCATAACATGGCCATACTCTTGAGTTTGGAAATTATGTTAGTCATAGGTATATTCACCAAAAACCATATTCTATATGGCTATATTCATAAATAGACTGACATCCCATCTGGAGGGAAATATTCCTTCCCAGTCCCATCAATCCATTATCATTGGTCCATACCCTCTATGGGGTCATACTCACAGGTCCATTATCCTTGCGATATAAACCCATCATCATTGGGATATACCTTAATGAGGTATGTAATTAATGTGCCATACCCCCTATAATATCAAATAATCCTCATAGGTCCATATTCTCTATGAGGTCAAAAAAAAATTATGATCATGCGTAAGTCTCACACAAACCATTTTTTGGGATATTTTTCATAATAGTCCTTACCATATGAAATTAAACACCATGATTAGTATTTTTATATGATCTTAAGTTATTAAATGATAATAAATGGTCCCAAATACCTAGGATAAATCTTCCCTTTCATTATGATTCATTGGGGACCCAACCATACATATACTTTTAAGAACACCTAATCAGTAGATGAAAACTCCAAAAGACAATGATATCAATCCTTATAATACTTATACTAGCTTAGATCCATCACCAAATTCTAACAGACCAACTCGATATTCACAATTTTCTACTAAAATATACTCAGTAAAAAGATGGAACATTATCTATATTTAGACTAACATAGAATAGAGATGAAATAAAATTCATTAATATCATCAAAAGGATCCATTCTGATAGAATATTGGTAAAAGATATTATAAAAAACTCAATCCTCCCAAAATGGTTATCCCATGAACCTCCCAAGTCCAAGACCCAAGAAAGAATCATATTTTCTAGAATAATTTTTTTCTTTTATGTCTTCTCATCCATCTAGGGATGATATGTTGTGCACAACCTTAATTCAGATCCCATTAACTCTCAGAGGACCTTCCAAAACCTCAAGGTAAAATGAGGATACCTATTTGAGACAACACCCTTAGGGATACCATGAATCCTTCAAATCTCTTACACAAGTAACTTCCCAAGGTCCTCAACTTTAGTGGTTCCACGGATCAGTATATGATTAGCTGATTTGGTCAATCCGTAGATCACCACCCATGTGGAATTCTTACCTTGGGAAATTTCAGGTAACCCAACAATGAAATAAATTGAAATTTCATTCCACTTACATGTTTTAATTGGGAGAGGATGATAAAAATAAGAAAAAGCTATTACTCATCCTTAATATTTTTATTTTTATAAAATCAAGACACAAAATATACTATACCTCATTTCATATATGTAATGACCTAAATTGTTATAAATAATATTCCCTTTTTCATTCAGTTAAATGTCCAATTATATAATATGGTAATAGAAAACACATGCATTTATTTGGTTTTATAATATCCAATTGAATTTATTTGACCATTAATAATCATTACCATTGATAATATAATCATTGAATTGTTATCACATGATTAGTATAAATATTGGGTTTTAAAAAATCCGATTGTTATAGAAAAAGGATGTTATGGTTTCCATCAGAAGGATCATACCCTATTAAGACCATTTATTAGAGATTATGAGTGAGATAGAATTTCAAGTATTTTACCCTGACTAATCCCTAGATGATATCCAACAACCTAATTAAGATAGAAACCATTTATGATAAATGTTCATGTTAATTGAGATCACATCCCAAACCATGTTTGTCGAACCGCCCCATGAATGTCCCAAGATCACGCACATTACCCTTAGATTGTTTGTTAGTGTACTAAAAAGATATGTAATAGGACCCTAGAAATTTTATTATGCACATTATTTTTTATATAATAATGAATATATTTATATCCTGTTTTTTTTAATTTATAAATTATTTTTATTTTGATTCAATAAAACAGAAATAGAATTTTTTTCTAATATTCATAATAATTTAAGAAATGTATTTTTATGAATTAATGGATTTTGAAAATAAGTAATTATTTAATAAAATATTATTATAAAATAATTTTTTTAAATATAAATGATCGTTTAATTTTTATGAAGTCTAATGTAATTTTTTGAAGGGTTCATAAAAATATTATTGTCAAAAACACATTATTTCCAATAAATGTTGATTTTTATTTTAAAAAATAAAACTAAAATATTTAGAAAAATATTGAGATAAAATTAATTTTATTATTGTAATTTGTACTTCTAAATTATTCAATAGTCATTTTTTCATAATTTTCTGAGATAGTCCAATTTTTAGGTAAAAAATTAAATATCGTATAAATATACTTTGTGTTTCATGACATCCAAATGACCCAAAAGTGATATAATAAGTCATATAAATATTATCCACCAACAAATGGGTGTTTTAAAATAAAAATAATTTGATTTAAGATTTATTTATTTAAAAAAAATTATAAATCCTCCATGACTTATAATATTTTTGATGATTTTAAAATCATTTCTTTAAGAGTATGACCCACCTAAAGATCATCAATGGTAATATTTTAATAAGTTAGGAACTTTTAATTATAAAATATCAAAAACCTTTACCCTTTGGTAGAATTTATTTTAAAAAACAATGTTATTTTTTTGGATTTTGATATTTTATTATGTAGAATCCAAAACAAAAATTATAATGAAATCTCCCTCCTTTTTTCATTATAAACCCACCCAATATCAATTTTATATTTACTAAAACTCCTTGAATCAAGTAATTAATCTACCCTACAATCACTACATTCCTTACAAGGTTCCCTAAATCTTTCAATAATCCCCTTCCAAGCCATTGGAGCCACACACTCAAGTAAGGTATCCTCACCTTCCTCTCCTTCTTTCAATTCAAGAACCTTATTTGAAGTTAGTTGGTTTAATTTCAATTATTTATATTGCAATTAGTTTATTAACATTTCCTCACTAAAAAATTGTTTTATTTTAATTTTATTCCATTTATCCTCTCCCATTTTTACCCTTACATAAGCTGTTACTATGCTGAAATTTTGTAAGGGGTATTCTACTCTCCTTTTTTATCAAGGAATCCTTTTATGATATGACTTCTACGTTTCATTTTCATATGTTGGGATATGATATTCCATATTTCCATTGCATTCCATTGGATGTATGAATTATTATATCTTCCATTCACTCTCAATATTCCTCCCATGATCCCTTATGTACACTTGTTATAATGCCAAAATTTCGGAAGTATTATTTTCACTATCAATGTTTAATCATTACCTTATTAATTCTATTTCCAAATTTTTAATTTTTGGATATGATTTTCCATTCCCCTATTACTACCCATATTATTTCCAAATAATTAGAGACCCCTTTCTCTATCATCAACAATTTTTTTTCAATTTTTAAGTAACGTTTTGATGTTTCCAAAATTTCGCTGTGATTTTCCATGAAAACGATTGTGTAGTGAATACCATACCCATTATTATATGAAGGTATTTCCCTTTATGCACATATAATTACTTATTGAGGACATACTTGAATTTGTTCCACATTCCTTGATCATGGAATAAATTTATATGGTGAATGAATCCATGTGATAAGATCTATGTAGTACACTTAATCATGATAATAAAATGCTTATATTGAGTTTACCTGATTCCTTTAAGGTATTTTGTCCACAATTAAGTATTTTTGTTTTATACTTACCTAATTTTATGACTTATTTCTTTAAGTTTTTACCAAATTTCCCATGTTATGATTATCATACTATGTCATGCCTTATTATTCATGTTACTTGTATTCTTCATTGATATGACTATTGTCTAAAGTGTATCACTTATTCCATATTTATTACCTTACTAGGCTTTATAGATCACATATTTATTTTGTTTGTCCCCTGGTTATACCAGGCAGTTTAATGTTTGAAGGAGTATTTTGAGCATGTTAATGTTGTTTATAATAATGTTATTGTATCTCATGATAAAGATGTTATATTATGTACCTAATTCCAAAATACACTAGACTTATTTATCGTTTAGGTCGTATTAAGTGTAATTTAAATTAATAATTTAAGTATTAATATGTAATAAAGATAAGGGTAGTTATAGTTAGTATCACAAAAAAATAGTTATTTTTAGGATTAATATTTGAGAACTCCAGGGAATTCCTTATAAATAAGACTAAGCATAAGAAGAAATCCCTAAATTTTGGTCAATATAGAGTAAGAGGTTTATCAAGAAAATATATCCTTGTATTGATACTATAAGTAGGTGTGGTTCTTGTATAGATATAATTAAGAGTAGCAACTCTAACAAGGTGTTTCAATACTGACTTAGGGTAAACTGGTACACTAAAATGGTCCTTACTACGTAGCTGGTTTGAAACTCCTGGAGGATATGCTTTAGTAAATTAATAATCTCATTAATAACCATTATTAATGGAAATTATCCCATAAGAGTATATGTTATGAAATATATCAAGGATAACATATATTAAATCCTATAAACTCATAATTTAAGGAGATAAATACAGTTTATAAGTTTTACCTTTAATTTCATTGGATTCCCTTTATGTGTTTAATTATATAAAATAATCATCCCTAATTTTTCTTTTATTCTCACCAATATCTTGGAATATGTGAAATCAAGTAAATAATAATATGAAAGGAAATGTGATGAATTCTATAATAAGATATTCAATATGATGGGTATAAGAATCACAAACATTTTCATGATAGTCTCTCAACTGAATCAAGTTATGAATAGAAACCTCAATTAAGAGGATCTCCCAAACCCACCTAAGAGGGAACAATCCAAAATCCATAGCTTCATGCAACGAAATCCACTTATATTAAATGGATCTTATGATCCCTTAATCAAGGAACAATGGATCAACTACATTAAGAAGATATTATTCATTATTTAATGTTTTTACATGATAAGTTTTATTAGTTATTTATCATATGGAGAAAGAATCTGACCAGTGGTGGACATTGATCAAGAATACGAAACCTGAGGAAGATTTTGAAGTGATGGAGTGGATGGAAATTCTAGAAATTGGTTTTTGAAAAATATTTTCCTCACACTATTTGAAATAAAATGGAAGGTATTTCCTCATCCTAAAGAAAAAATGTCAATGAATATATTTGGGAATAAGTGAAAAACTTCCCAATACTTTCACATTATGCCTCCATCTTTTTATTTACCCCTAAAAGTATGGTTGACCACTTCTTTTGAGGGATAAAACCTAGTATACAAAAATCCCTAAAAATCTGCGACTTTGATATCTATAAAGAAATTGTCCAATGTTCTCTCAAATTAGAAATGGAGATTAGAGAATCCCAAATGTTTTATGGGGATAATTTGTAGAAAGTAGAGTTTAATTATGGTGGTTTGATGGAGAATTATAATAGTGCTAATAAATTTTATCATCCCACAAACCAAAGATATGGAAAGAAGCACCACATGAATTGACTAAGGGGGACAAATAAATTATTTAGGTGTGGAAAGGAATTAAAACTAGACAATAAATTCTGAAAGGAGAAACCCGCTAATGCGTTGAGGGAAATTAATGCTCCAGTTAACTCTCAATACATTGTTCATTGCTACAACTGTAAAGAACCATGGAACATTTCAAACCAATCCCTAAGACAAGGGTTTTCATAGGAAACCAACAACCACCAAGGTAGAAAGGGAAAGATTTTTCCATCCCTACCGATGAAGTAAATCACAAAAATGAAGTGGTGATAGGTACGCTAATTATGCATTCAAGAATATTATATATACCTTTTTATTCTAGTTTTACACATTCCTTCATATCCAAAAAGTTTAGTCGAACTAGTCAAACACTATAGTAAATCTTGAAAGTAGAGATATTAGTGAAAATAGAAAATGGTATAATTATTTCATCCCATGTATATATCTCATCCCCTATCATAATTTGTTGGATAAACTTCCTACAGACCCTTGTCATTATTCCATTGGTGGAATTTAATTCTATTTTAATAATTCATCACCTTTCCTTATAATGATCCAACATAAATTTCAATGAGAAGGAAAGCACTCACTATATAGTGAATCAAACCATAATTATGTACAAGTGCATGGAAGAGGAAGAATCTTGTTTAACACTAACATCTCAATAATGAATATTATTTCCCTATAAGAAAGCATATCTAGCTCAAATTATTGATTCTAAGGAAAAGATCAAACTCGAAGATATGAATATTGTGATGGAATACACTGATGTGTTTCCCAAAGAATTTTCTAGACTTAATCCTATAAATGATGTTAAATTTTCAATCGATATTATATCTAGGGAATTTTCAATGTCTAAGAATCTGTATGGGATGGTTGTTTTGGAACATGAAGATCTAAAGAAACAAATACATGATAATCTAGATAAAGGTTTTATACACCCATGTGCTTCATTATGGGGTGCACGAGTCCTATTTGTCAAGAAGAAGGTTAGGTCCATATTATTTTTTAATTTATTTTCATGAGTTCAACAAAATCAAAATAAAGAACAAGTATCCTCTACCACATATTGATGACTTGTTTGATCAACAATGTGGAACACAATACTTCCCAGGGTCGATCCTTAGTCAGGATATTATCAAGTAATGGTGAAGATAGAAGATATCCCAAAGAGAACTTTTTGTAGAAGGTATAAGAACTATTATTTCATATTGGTTCCATTAGGAATCACTAATTCTCTATAAATCTTCATGGATTTGATGAATACATTCTTTAGAGATTACCTTGAAAATTTTGTGGTACAATTTATAGATGATATCCTAATTTACTAAAAAACAATGGAGGATCATGAGGATCATTTTAACATTGTAATAAATACCAAAAAAGGATAAGATTAATTCCAAGTATAGAAAATGTGAGTGTTTCTTAAATAATGTCTCATTATTGGGGAATATAATTCCAAGCAATGGGATACCCGTGGATACATCAAAGAAAAAATCAATCAAATGATGCTTGAGGCCAACATCGTTGACAGATATCCAAACATTCCTTTGGTTAGCTGGGTATTATCACTGATTTGGGAGATATTTCTAATGATTATTTAAATATCTTACCAATATTATTTATATGTACTTCAAGTGTGATTGGAATGATTAAATTGAAGAAATAATTATAGAGTTAAAAAGAATGCTTAACATTGCCCATGTTCTCACAGTACTAATAAGTAGTGAACTTTTTACCATATTCAGCAATGCTTTGTAGATGGGATTATGCTTTCTGTAAATGAAAAATGAAAAATTCATTACCTATTCCATAAGGTAATTTAAATTTTATGAGAAAACCTATCCCACACATGATCTATAGTTGGAATCTAGGATTTTTACATTGAAAATATGGTGACATTATCCCTATGGGGAGAGGTGTGAGATATATATTGATCACAAGATCCTAAAATATATATTCACATAATAATATTTTAATATACACCAATGGAGATGGTTATATCTAATCAAAGAAAATTACTAATCAATTAATGACTATCTTTGTAAAGAGAATAAAGTGGTGGATGCTCTAATAATAGAGGATGGAAAAAAATCATTTGCTAGGAATTGAGAAGGATATAATATTCATAGTATTGAAGAGGATGGACATTGAAATCATAAAGGAAATAAAATCATCAATCATTTGTAAAATTATTTCTCAATAATCTCTTCTATAAAGGTCAAATAATGCTGAAAAATATGATGTAGGAATTGAGAAGAAAGTTGAAACTATAAAGAAAGGGAAATCCCTTGAGTTTAATATTAATAAAGTTAGAATTGTGATATTTGGTTCTAGGTATTGTGTTACATAAAATCCTAATATAAAGAAAGAACTGTTGGATGGTGCATATATTTTTACCTTCTCCATTAACCTAGGAAACATATAAATGTATCGATATCTCTGAGAGAACTATTCGTGTGAAAACATGAATAATGAGATGATTGAATATACATCAAAGAACCTTTTATGTAAGCAAGTGAATGCTGAAAAAAGTAGTCATAGGGGATTATTCAAACAATACCCATTCTATCATGGATATTGGAAAACATCACAATGGAATTTTTCACCAGACTTCTAAATAAATCCAAAATAAATAATGCAATTTGAGTTGTTTTGGATCTTCTTAAAAAGACTGCACACTTTATTTCTATTTAAGAGGATTTCTCATGGGATTTACTTGCATTGATATACATCAGAGAAGTGGTGAGACTATATTGCGTACCACTATCAATTGTGTATGATAATGATCTAAGATTCACCTCTATGTTTTGGAAAATTCTCTAGCATTCTATAAATAATGATCTTAACATCAGTACATCTTATCACCCTCAAACTAATGGAAAATCTAATCAAACTATCCAAACTCTTGAGGATATGTTGAGAGCATGATCAATTAACTTCAAAGGAGGATGGGACAAACATCTTCCTTTGTTTGAGTTCTTTTACTATAGTTTTTTCCACTCGACCATCCAAATGGATCCCTCTGAGTCCATGTATGGGAAGAGGTGAAAAAACAAAATCATGTTGGGATAAATTTGGGGAATAAAAACTTCTAGGTCCTAAAATGGTTTATGAAATGGTAGATAAGGTCAATACCATTCACCAGTACATCATGGCTACTCGGAGTTGAAAGAATATCTATGATAACAATCATTGATGAGACCTAGAGTTTGATGATGGGGACATGTAATTCCTCTGCATATCTCCATATAAGAATGTGATCATATTTTTTTAATATTTTAATTCTTAGTCCAAGGTACATTAGTCCTTTTTATATCCTTGATGGCATCGGAATAGTGGCCTATTGACTGGCACTCCCACCAAACCAATCTCAAGTAAATGATGTATTCAATGTATTCCTCTTGAGGAATTTCATACCATACCCCTTACATGTACTCAATCCCAAGTTAGTACCATTATTTAATGACCTCTCTTAAGAAGATAATCTAGTGAATATCCTATATCATGGAGAAAAATTTCTACGAAATATGAAAATTCTCCTCGTCAAAGTGTTGTGGATAAACCACAGGTTTGAATAATCAATATAGGAACTAAATAAGGTTTTTAAGTAGGGTTACCCCCATCTGTTCTAGTGTGGGAAGGAACATTTATAGGGGGAAATTTAATAAATGGAAAAGTTTGTAATGGGACGAACTATTATAAATAAAATTCCACTTTCGATTCTTTTAAATGTCTTATTAAGTAATATGGTTGTAGAAAACACATGAATTTATTTTTTTATTATATCAAATTATATTTACTTGACCATTAAGAATTATTATCATTAATAATATATCCATTTAATATTGATCTTAAGATTAGTATAAATATAGGGTTTTAACAAATCTAGTAGTTACACAAAAAGGATGTGATGGCCTCAACGAGTAGGATTGTACCCTATGAAGACCATTTATTAGAACATATGAGGTAGATTGAATTTATGGGATTTTCCTTCACCAATACCAATCTAAGATATAAAAACATAAGCATGAATGAAACCATTTATGGGATAAGTTCAAACTCATCGATATCATGGCCAAAACTATGTTTTCCAAACTTCACCAAGAAAGTCCCACCATTGCACACATTACCCTTATGGTGTTTTATAGTGTTTTAAATGTAAATGTAATAAAACAGTAGATGTATGGGTATATATATTATTTTGTATACAATAATTAATATATTTCCATATTATTATTTTTAATTTATAAATGATTTTTATTTTGATTCAATAAAACCAAAATATTTTTTTTCTAATATTCAAATTCAATTAAAGAATCTATTTTGATGAATTAATGGACTTTTTAAATACATAATATTTTTATAAAATATTATTATTAAATAATTTTTATTAAATATAAATGATCATATAATATCTATGAAGTAAAATGTAATATTTATAAGGGTTCAAAAAATGTTATTGCAAAAAAACCAATCACTTTCAATAAATGGTGTTTTTTATTTTAAAGTGAAAATTCACATATTTATAATATTATTTATATAAAATGAATTTAATTTATGAATTGTGACATTGAAATTAACCATGGTAAATTTTTAATAATTTACTATGATATTTGAATTTTTATGTAAAAAATTAAATATCATGTAAATATACTTTGTGTTTTATTACATAAAAACGACCCAAATGTGATCTAGTAAGAAATATAAATAATATAAAAGAACAAATATATTATTTCTCTAGAAAATAATATCATTTTATGTTTATTTTATTTATTTTTAAATCCATTATGGATCCTCCAAGACTAATAACATATTTTAATATTTTGAAATCATTTCTTTAAGAGAGTGACTCACCTCCACATCACAAAGGGAAATATTTTAATAAGTTTATACCTTTTACTTATGACATAAAAAAACCACTCCCATTTCTTGGAAACCGTTAAAAATAATGAATAGATGGTTTTTGGTTTTGGATATTGTAATAGGTAGAATCCAAAACCAAAATAATTAAAAAAAATCTCCCTATGTTCCAATATAAACCCCCAGAAGATCCCATTTCTCTTCATGAAACCTCATTGAATCACATTATTACTCTTACCAAAAGTACCTATAGCCCTCCCAAATAACCCTCATGTTTTAAAGGAGACCCTCCCAAGCCTTTGGTGTCGCATACTCAATTCGGGGATCCCCACCTCCCTCTCCTCCTTTAAATTCAAGAACATTGTTCGAAATTAGTCATTTTGATTTCAATAGGTTATATTTTCATTTATTTATTTACATTACATTACTATCTAATTTATATTATTGAAATTATATACCATTTATCCTCTCTCATTTTAACTGGTACCAAAGTTGTTACTATGAACAAATTTAGTAAGGGATCTCCCACTCTCCTATTTTATGAAGCACTCCTTTTATGTTATGTATTTTACATTTCATTTTCTTATAATGGGATATGGTATTATAAATTCCATTTAAAATTCATTTCATGTATAAATTATGATATTTTTCTTTCACTCTTAGTAAGCCTCCAATTATCCTTTTTGTTCACCCATTACTATGCCAAAATTTCGTAATGATTCTTTTCTCAATTCATGTTTCTTCATTACCTTATTCATTATATTTAAAAATTTCTAATTTTGGGATATTATTTTACATGTTTCTATTACTAACTATTTTATTTCCAAACAATTATAGATCTCTTTCTCCCTCATCAACCATTTTTATGAATTTTTATGTAATGTTGTTATGCTGTAGAAATTACACGACGATTTCTCGTGCCTAAAAAATTGTGTAGTGAATACCATACAAATTATTTTGTAAATGGTTTTACCCTTTATATATATATATAATGATTTATTAGTGAATTAAATTTAATTATTACACATTATTGGATCCTAGAATAAATGTTTTTGATAAATGAATCCATTTTATATGATCTATGTGTCACAAATAAGAATTATAATGAAATGAGTATTATGGGTGCATCTAGATAGCTCTATAATACATTGGGAAATGTTTAGTATCATGATACATAATTTTGGGATAGGGTTCTACCTACTTCCTTTATGGTAATTTTTTCACCATGAATTCTTTTAATTTTATTCATTACTTATGTTTGTGATTTAGTGTTTTAAGTTGTTGCCAAATTTCTCATGTTATCATTATCATGAAATTCCATGACTTATTATCCGTCTCCCTTTAATTCCAAATTGATATTAATATTATATAACATTTATAATTTATTCCATGTTTATTCCATTACTCTGATTTATAGCTCACCCATTTCGGAAGCATGTCCCTAGGTTATCCAATGCAGTTTTATATTTGAAGGAGTATTTTGAGAATGTTATAGATATTCTCAATAAAACATTTTATGGGGGTTTTTAATAATTATATTGTATCCCAAGTTCTGATCTTATGTTATGTACTTAATTACCAAATACACTATACATATCGATCTTTTGGGTTGTATTAAGTGTAATTTCATGAAATAAATCAAGTATTAATGAGTAATAAAGAGCATGGTTTTTATTAAACAAGACCATTTAAATTTACTCTTCTTATAATAGAAAATATTTTTTGTGCCATAGTGGACAACCCATAAATTATAATGTAAATATAGAAACATGGAATTTCTTGTAGATGAAGGTAAAACATATCAAATCAAGAAGAATATAAAACCCTTTGAGGAGAGAGACCACCCACTAATGTCCTCCCCACCATATGAATTATCCTAATACGTAAAAACTCAGAATCTTGTTATTTCTTATAAAGAATAATCTCAAGGAGAGAGGATTCCACATGATCAGTCATTAAAACATTACCATAATCCTCTTCCCTGAATCCCTAGTGAATTTATTTAATAATCCACATCAAGTTCCACTCATCCTTTGTTTAGTTCATAGAATATGAAGGGAACTTACATCTAAAATGGTAAGTAATAATAAATCACTTTAATATAGTGTAGTAAATGTAGAAGTTGAATGAATTCGGGTATTCAAACCAATATATCAACCATAGGTTTATGTATTTTTGAGAAAATATGTATATAAAACTTTTATGGTCAGAGTAGATTGTAAAATTATCCCTCAAAAAAATGGAGACACCAAATTTTGAGAGCATGAAAAAATGATTAAATATCCAAATAATGAGTGGAATAATTATTATTCTGAGGTAAAATATGATTTGATCCATAAGACAATATATGATATTTATGTATAAGGATGTAGCTCAAGCCTAAACATGAATCATCACACTAAATCATGTATCCCTAAATAGCCCCTGGTAATGTTAGAATTAGTGATGAGGTCAAATGATTCTATAACTCATTAAAAGAATCCTAACACTTAAAATCCCATGAGATCTTCACCCCCTTTAAGGTGAGATATGTCATAAGAAACAAAATCTTAGAGAATTTCTTTTATGAAATTTCTATAATATCCTATCAAGTCCTAGAATATTAAAATCTCAATGATATTATATGGTTATTTCCATGACATGATATTTTTTACTTTTTATGTATCAACTAATATAACATTTTTTGAGATCACATATTTTATGAACATAACATCTATGATCTATAATTGGCACTTTCATAATTTATCATAAAGATGGTGATCCCTTAGAATAAAAAGACATAGCTCAAGTGACACACATGATTTTATTATGTCTTAGTGTGCACTATGATGTCATACACAAACACCAAAACAAAACAGTTGAGACATTATTGGAAAATATAGTTAATCGACTCCATTAAGATAGAATGAGTTTTATTTAGTGAAAAAAAAATCACAATGTACTTGAAATGACTATAACTACATATAAATGTAGTCATTGGAACATCTATCACTTTGATTCTAAGTTGGTTATAACCATAAAAAATATCAATTTAAAAAAACTTGTTCCCCTTTCATCTAGTCAAATAAATAACCAATATGAGGTAGTAGATATTAGTTCTTCATAATTACCCAATTGACATTCGTAAAATTGACGAATAAGCAAAGTGTTTTATCCACCATCATACAAATAAAACATAGGGGTTTCCCATTGTGATGAACATGGGTATACACATCCTTTTTATATTGAATAATTAAACTTAATTTTAAGCTCTTTAAACTTAGATGGAATTATATAGTAAAATGAAATCAATATTAGTATATTTCTAGGAACTAAGACAATTGAGAAAACAACTTCCTTTTTGGGTGAAAACCTAAAAAAATAATTTATAAATAATTCAAGAAACTCATTGAATACTATAGGAAGGACATGACTACTACATTTCTATTTCAATATAGATGTAGAAAAAATGATCAACTTACTATACTATATATGTGATGTACCTACCCGACTGGAACTTGGATATCATTATCATTGAAATACATTGATCACCCATGATAAGTGGTGATTAAGACCCACTGATTATAAAAATTGACTAGATTTTTGTGTCCAATCTACTAATCCATCACAATAATGATATAAAAAATTTATAAGTTGAGAACTAGGAAATACCAAACTAGATATACATCACACATAAAGAAATAGGGTGGGGGAATTGGGAACTCTTCTCATTCTTAATTCTAAGAGGTATTTCCATTTACATTAAAAATATAATGAGTTTAGATTGATGTTTTGGAAGATACAACATATGAGTTGATAAAAATGATTGGAAGGAACTTGTATTAAATACAGAATTTGTTAAGGCAGAAGAAACGAAATGGTGGACACACATCAACTTCTATAATAAACTATTCTAATGTATGTAACTTCTTCATTATAGTGGCCTATAGATATAACCATATAGTCAAAAAAGTATTTAGAAACAATTCATATCCTCTAGGTGAAAACAAGGTTGTACTAATGTGAGAAAAGTTTGAGCTAATAAAATTTATACATGTGACCTCGATACCAACATGAGTGGAAAATCATTAGAGGTAATGAGAAAAATTACTTTATGTGTAATATCTTCCTCCCATTTGTAACATGTCAAGGAATTATCCACTATTGATGGTGCAACAAGAGACCTATGAGAAGAACCACCACTATTTACCTTGTGAAACTCACACTACTTCTTTATCCCTTATCAGAACCACTAGAGCAACCACTATAGGAAAAATGAACTCTGGCCAATCATAACATGCCCTCCATGTCAAGATCTAACATTAATTAATTATCCAAAACTTTAATATAGGTAATCATATTTAACATAAATATATATTACTCAATATCATAATAATTACCCATCTAAAACCGTTAAGTCTTTATCGTTTCTTAGGAAAAAAACATAATATGAAAACACATAGAGCTTGATAAAGTAATTTTTGTACTCCATAATATACCATTTCCCTTTACTAGGTTTTATAAATCCTATTTTCTTCATCATAGATAAATACTCTGGGTAGAATATCTCTATGATAATATATATGATTTAATTCTATTTAAATCCCGAGTGATTCTCAGCCAAGACATCTGAGGCCCACCACCTTTTACTCAAACCTTCAACCTTGAAGACGATGAACATCACATTGATTAATCCAAGGGTCACCAAGAATTCAAAAAGACTTCCATTTTTTAAAACAATTATCTACCACATAATGAATATTATTCCCATGGAAATATTGTAATTGTTTTGGAAAATAAACTAATGGTCCTGATTCTAGTCCCCATCCATTTTTGGTTTTGGATCCCTAGCCTAAGGAGGGACATGATCCACACATTGGACCTTATTTCAGACCATGAACACCACAGTTTCAATCAAATTCTTATCAACATGAGGGTTTAAATATCAAAATTCATCAGATAAACCCTCCTAATGGATTTTTTTAGGTATTATTTGTTGCATAGTTCTATTCATAAATAGACAAAGAGACACAAGAACATAAGATCCAAGAATCCGTTATAGTTTAGAATAACATATTTCAACTTGATTTATTAAGAGACATTGAAAAATAAAAAACTATGATTATAATACTATAATTCACATAGAAATTTTTTCCAACTATATTTGGAAACATATGGATTATCATGATGATATCTCGCTAGGAACTCACTCACAACCAACCCATTAAGTCCACACATTCTAATATCATATCTACCAAGCCGTCCAAAAATGAATACTAATAATAAAAATAGAAAAAAATCCCTTTGATACTATATTTTAATGAACTAACCTTGTAACACCCACATATTTTAGTAAATAATTGTTTTCAAATAATTTTATTTCATCAATAGCTTTTGTTTCACACAATCATGTGTTTAAACAAGCCATGAGATGCTATTATTATAACATGACCATTATAAATTTTCCATTAAATTAGTAGGAATAAATTTGAATAAATAATATTTTTAATAAAAATAAAGGTCCAACACAATATGAATGTATTGGTAAGTTATTATAAAATAATCACACAATTTTATTAAAATCACTCTATTCTTCAAAAATATGTTTCCAAAAAAATGAATTTGCTTTTTTTATGAATGAATATTAGTTTCTAGATGTTATAGATAATTTATTTAAAAAAACTTATTTCTTTTTTGAATTCATAATGTCCAAAATAACATAAAATCATTTTTTTCTAAAACCAATTTATAAGGAATAGTTAAAATATTAATTTTTTTTGGAAACTGTTTTTTTATTTAAAGTCTTTACATGGTAAAATTATATTTTATAGTATTTTTCAATTTTAATTATTTTAAAATAACAAAATTATGTTTTTTGAAATAGGTTTTATGAAAAAAAATTATTATAAAAAGAAATTATGTTTTAAAGGGGAATTTTTCTAAAAAACATTTTTTCAAGGAATTTTATAATTATTATTTTAAATTAATATCTAAAACTTCTGTGTTGTGAATATGGAAAAATTGATACCAAATTGAGATTCATATGTTCTAAATTTAGCGAATATTTCCCTTTTATTTTTTCCAATATGAATAGTAACCTTGGTTTTTGTTGTTAACATGGTAAAGTGTAATTTGGGTGATTTGGGTTACAAATAAAATGATAAAAACTATAAAATGGAAAAAACACACCTCCAAATTTTATTAGACGAAAGTAATTATACTATTAAAACATATGAATCTAAATTAATTTGTTTAATGGACACGTTTCCATTAAAATGCCTTATATAATAATTAAATCAAAGAAAGTCACAAAATGTTGCTTCCTTTGTCTTAAATATCCCTTATGTGTACACATGGGAAAAATCATGTTATGATGGAATATAAATGGAAATGATTGAATTGGTAAAAAATTATGAAAATTAATTTTTGGTTTCTTGGGTCACTTAGATGAGATTAAGATATTTATAATATTTTATTTAATAAAAATTTAAAGATATCACGTTCATATTTTAAATATTGTATCATTTCTAATATAGGGTTACCCAAAATATATATTTGACTATAAATATTGTTTTTAAAAACAAAATATTTATATTCATTAATTTACTTTATTTTTAATTTTTATTGAACAGTTAAGTATATTAAATAACTATACTATGTTAATGTAGTAATTATTTTTTTATGGAAATATCAAATAAATGTTATTAAATATATTAAAATAAATATAATTTTAGAAAATTAATGTGATAAATGAATTTTATAGTCATCTCTGGCCATTATATGATAAAATAAAATATTTGTTTTATGTTATCTTATCATCTTGGTATTTTTAATATTACATGTATTGAATAATGTCAAAACAGACTCTAATTTGTTTTATCAAAATAGTATTTTAATAAACATATTTAAGAATCATTCAAAAATTTTAAAAATACAAAATTATTATAACACGGACTAAAATTTTATAAATTTTTAATTTATGGTCTAATTTATAACACCTAATTAAAAATTACAACCTATTAATATTGAAAAAATTTCTTACCTTTTTAAATATTAAATTAGGTTAACTAAGGGTCATTCTAAATGAAAAGGTTTAAAATAATACAAAAATAAGTATAAAATCTATTGTTTGATAACATTAATTCCTATTCTCATCTTATCTTCTAATCCACATACTTTTAGAGGTAATTGGATTGATATTTAATTATTTATAAATTAGTATTTTGAGAAAATTTAAAAAGTGATTCTCAGCTCAATTATAAAAGGGAATGTCCTACCTCACTTCTACACATCACAATGAGCCATAAATATCTACCATAACCTCCCCATTTCTATTATAAACTTCTCTATACACATTCTATAAGCTCTTTTATTTTAAAAATTTCAACCCTAGTAACCCAAATAGGAGATATAAAGGCAGTTTTGCAAAGAAGAGGTAATCATCTTTACTGAATATTTAAAGGTTATTTGTTCTTCTACTTGACCTTCATGTTTTTTAGATTATAAAGTAATAACCATATTATCACCTATATTATGATATATTTTTATGATTATTTAACAACCATATTCCACTTCTTATCCATCCTATGAAAATTAAAATCATCACATGTGCGTATGTACCACTTAGCGTCTTCTCATCACGGTGTAATCTATTTTTCATCACCAATTTATTTGGATGGGTATAATGATGGAAATAATATATATATATATATATATTATAATTTTAAAATTATATTGATTATACAAATTGACATATCATACCCTTTATTACCATTTCACCATTAAGGGAGTATTGCCATAGCTTGTCTGTACGTACAACCTATCATCTCCAAGATGCGATGTAATTCATTTTCTATATTCACCAGGGTGAATATAAAAAGTATAGTGTGAATTGTATGTGGTAGAAATTTCACGTCAATGATGGGTTCGTGGAACATGGGATGCACTCCCTAATTCAAACAACATGATACCAAGAAGGGGACATCCTGAAATCATGGGTTTTTCTCTTTAGCTCTGTATGACATAGGGGTATTCCTTCAAACATCACTAATAAACTATGTGATCTCCTAGGGATCATGTTATGGACTTTTTTAACATGCATTGTGGATTCATCCTAATTTTTTATAGATAGAAAAGGGTTCTTGTTTGAGGATTATCGGCCCACCTTCAAGAGTGGGGTTCACACCCTTGGTAATTACTTCTCATAACCAGGGACCTAAGGGGTGTTTTTTATTGAATCGATTTCTTATAAAGATGTGTTTAAGCATTGCATGATCAAGGGTTCGTTTCTTCACATGACACACATACACAAGTGTATTCCTGACGACACTCAATAGAGTGTGATATATATTCTATGAACTATCCAATCATGTCGTATGAGGTTCTATTACACATGCGGCCTCATGAACCAAATGGAGATATTGTGGGGGATCTCACTAATGGGTTCCAGGGTTCATCATTGAGTGGAGACACCATCATTTAGGGGGGTTCACATGATATTAATTTTTCATGTGGTCATCTGATATTAAGATCAAATTATGATCCATTTATACAACATTACCATGGTTTATTCTCATGAATATAGCCTCATATTTACTTGGAGGTAATCTCAAAATGTGGTGGTTAGATCCCCTATTTATCTATAGATAACATTCCTATCCTCATATGTGTATTTTATATGAGGTTAGATGGGTATTTATATGCCGAGGGTAGACAAAGATGGAGCCTATTTTTATTGTCAGGATTCCAAATGATATGGAAAAGATGGTGGAGACTATGAGGGATTGACATCATCCAGCCACAAGATGGCTTCACGTGATCTTCATACCATCGTGTGATGGACCTATTTCTAGATAAATACAAATTAATTTAGATAATAAATCCTTCAAAATATGGATGAGTATCACAGTCATAATTCTCATGTGATGAGTTTAGTGGATGTCTCCACATCTATAGAGTGATCAAAGGATGATCATATGATGGATTCATGCTTTGGTGGGAGCTATTTCGACATTACTGGTTCTTGAGATGAGATTCATGTGACATGTTGTGTATAGGTGGGTTGGAGGATGTCAATTGTAGGGAAATATAAAATATTTTCATGGGGTGTTTTTGGTGAATATGGATATCTATGAAGATGACTAAGTGATCATGCGAGTTGCATTGAGTTACCTTGTTATGTCAAACCAGCAGCATGGAGAGTGGTAGACGAGTGAGAGGTTAAAAAAGAAGGAATCATACATCCAGGGATTGATTTGATTTTACACAGCATGTGATTGACTTAATTAAAACTCATCATGTTTCGGCTATAAATGGATGCCTAATATCAGTTTATCTATCGATTGAGTAGATGAGATTCAGTTATGTGAACAGTGTCGCGAAAAATCTCATCCCACATCGAGATCCTGCTTTTCCTTCCTCTTGTATATAAACAAAGATGGGAATAATATTCAGTAAGACTAGAAATGGGGGTTGGATCCCATTCAACCTACACAGAATACCACCCAGGATTCGACACTGCAAGATCTCATCCCATGCTATATGTGCCTCTTGGATTACGCACCATGCACCATATACATGCGACAACCTACCACTTGTTGTTACTATGTTTTCATCCTCTGGCTAGCCCAGGATGAATTCCATTGGGCATGGTTCACTCCAATACCACATAGGAATGTAATCAATCCCTATTCTGGTAGGCCAATGTATTGGCTAAATCTTTGGCTAAGGATATGATTCCATATAAAAATAAGGGATAATGTGCACTAAAAAACCTCATTAAGCGATTTTTTTCATTAGAGATATTTTCAAACAACTCTAATTTATTTACCGATGTTTATGAATGAAGTCTCTAAATGAGGTGTCGCTAATTTAGTGATGTTTTTAAACATCATGACACCTCATTTATCAACCTTCTTGAGAAACATCGATAAATAAACGCCCCCAAATTAGTGATGTTTACATACATGACTTTTCTTTCCCTTTTGTATATAAAAAATGATGTAATTGATGTTCTGTTGAAGTGGAAATGGGGTTTGGCACCCATAACACCAACACACATTGCCACCCCGGATTCAGTACAACGAGATATTGACTCATGCTATGTGCACCTCTTGGATTACCCACCATGGGCCCTATACACGAGACCACCTATCACGTGTGGGTACTATGTTCTCATCCTCTTGCTGGCCCAGGTTGGTTCCCATTGGGAAAGGTTCACTACAATCCCACATAGTCTTGTGATCAATCTATATTCTGATTGTCCAGTGGATTGGATAAATCTTTGTCTAAGGATATTTCCCCATATATGAATAAGGTCAAAAGTGTACTACAAAAAACATCATTTAGTGATTTTTTTCATTAGCGATGTTTTAAACCATCAATAATTTATTTACTAATGTTTCTAAAAAACATTAATAAATGAGGTGTTTCTAATTTAGAAATGTTTTTAAACATCGTGACACCTCATTTACTAATGCCATGTACCAACGTTTCCAAGAAATGTTTCAAAATTACACCTTAATTTATGATGTTTTTAAAAAATGTTGGTAATTTTTTTCTAATATAAATATATTTCATGTATATATATATCTATGTGTCTGTGTCTTGGAATTATTATAATTATTTTTATTTACAAACATCTCTATTTAGAGACACCTCATGTACATATGTTTTCATGAAACGTCAGAAAATGATACTTTAAGTGACGACATTTGCAGAAAATGTCCGTAATTTTGTTATTAAATATATATATATTGAGGATATATATATATATATGTGTGTGAGAATTATTATAATTATTTTTAATAAATATATTTTTTCATAAATACCCACTTCCCGACCACTGGGCTGCCCCAAGCATCCCTCTCATATGCGTTCTAGAATTTCTCTCAAGTACTACGGCCTAAAGCCAAGCCTCCCTAGTAAAGACCGAGCCCCGTCTCTTTGTATATGGAGAGATGGAAAATTTTCTACTAGTTGGGTTCCAAACCACAATCTCTTACACCCAAGCGAAGATGAAACCATCTCAACAAATTGATTTTTTATAAATTAATTCTATTATATATATATATGTAAATATATTTTTGTATTTAAAAAATTAATATATATGTATTTGTATATTATATTTTATATTTTATGTATATACAAGTGTTTATATATGTTTATTTTTTATAATCTATATATGTATATATATTATGTATATATATATATCTATATTATTTATTTGTTTATATTTTATATATATATATAAGTATATATTTTATATATATTATATATATATTATATGTCTATATTAATATTTATACATTTATTTGTACATTTATATATATAGATATATTTATCTGTGTGTGTTTGTGTAAATATATATGTGTATATATACATATATATTTATAAATATATATATATATAATTATTCAAGTTTTAAAACAATGGTAAAACTGTCACTAAAATAGCCATGTTTTCTTAAAAACATGACTAAATTTAAAATATATGTGTGTTTATATATATAGATATTTATTTATTTATGTGTGTCTATGTTTATATATATATATGTGTGTGTGTGTGTGTGTTTATATAAATGTGTCTATGTTTATAGATATTAAATTTTATACATCTACATATATATATATATATATTGCGATGTGGGAAAATAATCTATATAAATATTTTTATTTTTAGAAATATTTCCTAAAAAATGTCTCTAATTTAGGGATGTTTCCTAAAAACACTTCTAATTTTTAAACTTTTTTAGTAAACATCACTAAATTGGCATTGCTTTTTAGGAAACGTCGCTATATTAGTGGGGTTTTTTAGGAAAGATCACTAAATTAGCTACATCTTTGAGGAAAATTCAGAAAAGTAGCAATGTTTTTTTATAAAACATCACTAATTTAGTGACATTTTAAAGAAAATATCATTAATTTAGCGATTTTTTTAAGAAATGTTGTTAATTGAGAGACTTTTTGTTGAAATTTCATTGAATTTAAAATTTACAACATTTCTAAAATACATCGCTAAATTCGATTTTTTTAGTGGTGTACCCTTATATCCAGACCCAAAACCATTCTTCAAGGACTCCTTGAAAGCTATATTTTTATTTACACATAGCCATAAAATATCTAAAAGCTTCAATGGAAAAGTGTATGATAAAAAGTTATGGGTTGCAACAGAATTCCCCCAGCTAGAATGAGATTCATTTGAAATGAAAAGAATATGATTCTAAAGTAAATGTAGATCCCTTTACCAAATATCTTAACATATGAAGGGATATGATACTGAGCCCCATGGTAGTATTTTTCTATAGTGTTGACTAAGTAAATTTCATGTGTCATGAATATGAGACATATGGCCACAAATGATTAGCATAATACAAGTTGGGTTGTAGGTTTGTCTTGGGGGATGCATACCCTAAAATTGGAATGTATATGAATTGCAGAATGGAATGGGGATTGGGTGAATAGGAAGTTGTGACTGGATCCGAAGTAAGGTACTTGGAAATCAATATGTATCCCATGAAAATGTGAATCATTTTGTACGTTGTTCTGAAATATACCATTGTGAAAATCAAACTGATAAACATGGAACATAGGTTCATGGATAAATAAATCTATGATGAACATACTCTCATTAATCTAGATCATACGTTGGAAGGGAAATGTCACTGTTTTTTTATTAAATCCATGGTAGAGATTTATGTCTAGGGGAGATGTTCCTTGGATCATCTGTGATACCCATCTGGTGTGGATAATACCAAACAGATCTAATAACATGAGTTTGAGTGATTTAATTTAAATAGGTTACTCTTTGAGAAATTTTCATGTAAGACCACTAACATGAAATTATTCATTGATTCACAAGCTCCAGTTGTTTTGAGATTTTCTGATTTACGAGGAAAATTTGGGCACGATATACTTCCCGAAAGTAAAATGATCTATCTTCTTCCTATGTCAGGGGACATAGAGATAATATCTTTATTCATCTAAGTCTATATGGTGGGACCCAAAATATTTTTATATCATTATTTATTTTTCCATTTATTTTCCCTAGGATCCATATGTAGGAAGACTTAGTGGGTATAGAATTGGATTTTTCTATGGCCACTTTTTTCTAGTTTTTCAAACTGATAAATTTTTATGCCTCTTCTATTTTATAAATGCTCAATATTTCCTAGATCACAAAAATTTCATGTCCATTGAGCAGATACCCACCTCTTCCCTGGATTCTCTTATCAGTTTTCCATTTTAAATAGAATTATGTCTCTTTTTGTTGGATATTTTTTGGGCTTTCAATATACACCGTCATTATTATCTAGTTTTATTTCTTTTAGCTCTGACCTATTATCACTTTAGTTTAGGGTATTTTTATCTTTGACCTTATATTATTATGTTTTAAAACATTTTAGCTCAGACCTTTGATATGATATAGTTTAAGTTATTCTATCTTAGACCTTGATATGATATCATGTTTATGTTCTTTCTTCCAGTGCTTGATTGATGAATATTTAAAGGGGAAGACATGCAAAGGATATGCCAAAACACCCTAAGGTTTTGTGCTTCACTGAGTATTTCCATGGATCATGAGGATTGGAGTTCCTTTCTTGTGAGGAGGGTATACCTTTATTCGGTAGCTCAAATCCCTTGTTCATTTCTATCATGGCCAAAAAATGGGGTTTCTACTCTTTTTTAAGGGACATGAACGATTTTTGGGGGTAATATGTTTAATGATGAAATATTGGGTAAGCTCCTCCCACCTAGAGAGTTGGAATATGGGTGATGTATATAATATTCCCAGGAGATTTAATTTATAGTTAATGGAACTGAGAATACACTCCAAGGATGACCCAAGATACCCTAAGGTTTTCAGATTGTCCATGATGTCACTAGAGCTCACAAGGATTGGATTTCTTTTCTTGCAAGGAGGAAATTCTTATAATTTGTGGGTTTAAACCCTTATGAATGAGTCTATAGGGCATACATGTATGTCCATGTGGATTTGATCATCCTCTTATTACAAATTCCATGGATGATTTTTGAATACATAAGAATCTGACCAATTATGTTTTCTAAAAAATAAAATCTATATAGGAAGGGATCTAACACCCTGGGGTAATTTAGCACCTAATGTGAAGCTCGATCCCTATACCCTGTGGTTTTGGAATCACAATGTGTGCTCCATGAAATGTTTAGTAATGGTGTGTCTCATTCCTAGTTTGATAAAGGGTACAAAACATAGTGATATAATTTCGATGATGTTGAATCCAATACAATAGTCTAGTTAAGAGAATTGTAAATCATGGTCCAAAGTTATCATTTCATGAGATATTTGTGGGACAATCGTGATGAAAATAACTTAAAATACCCACAGGTTCAAGGTTCTTCCACAGTGATGTCAGGCTAACAAGAATAAAAAATACCTTCATATTAGGCCATGATGTCTCTAGTTGGTGGATCTAAGACCTTCTAGATCAATAGTGTGTCCAAGGAGAGAGATCTCCTTTCCTTTCCAAGGAATATTAAATGATTTTGATAACTTAATGACCTTTAAATCATGAAGTGTGATTTATGGAGAATGTACGATTCAAGAAGGGTTTGAGTACCCATAAAATTTATGTCACCACCTAGTAAGTATGTTATCACAATAAAGATATGTGGAAAACCAATATTCTAATATTTTACTAGACTAGGGGGTCCAACAATCATATATTGGATTTTACTAGGGCTATAAAGTCGTCCTTGTGAGATTTATTCCATATTTATTTGTGCCCTAATTTTTTCCTAACATCTGGTTATGAAGAGTTTAGAAAGTGAAGACTTGACTTTTTAGTAGGCCTCCCTTTGTGTATTTTCAACCAGAAGGTTTTTGTCTCTCTTTCACCATTATTTTACAGTCTTATGATTGGGACCTTTATTGGATAGGGCTTAATTTTATACACCTTTACCCAAGTTGTAGACAGTTTAAGGTAATGACACACAAGGACATAATATGGGGTATATTTCACAAGATTCCAATTAGGATACCTAGGTTAAAGAGCACACCAATATCATTCTAATTGGGAGGTTAAAGTTTTATAAATCATGGATTGAGGTTCCCACTTCATGAGTAATGATATGGGACAACCATTTTTAAGATGACCTAAAACACCCTCAGGTGATGAGTTCTTTCATGGTGAATTTAGGCATTCTAGAATCAGAAATCCATTTATATAGGGATATTATGTCTCTAATTGGTGGGTATAATCCTCTATATATTAATATCATGTCCAAACATCGAGATATATTTTACCTTCCAAGGGAAATGAATGGTTTGCAACAACATGAGGTTCTCAAGAGATGAAGTGTGCTATGTGTATTTAGGTGATTTAAATGATAGTGGAAGCACCCCATACTATGGTTAACCGGGGTAAGGATCTTCTAGTCTTTTGATAAGGAATTCTAATGGGTGATGATTTCCACATTTTAACATCATGTGATAGGGATTTACTTCCATCTATGTATTTTAACATCATTCGATATGTACATTTTCCTTGTAGTTTAACATCTTGTGGTAAGGATTTATTTTTTTATTTTTAATGTCATGTGACTAGAACTTTTTTCTTACAGTTTAACTTAATGTAGTTGTGATATATTTTTTGTGAATTTTTAAGGTCATGAAACCAGGATTTTTTATTGAAAGTTTAATATAATGCAGTAAAGATGTGGGAACTATCATGAAAAAAATTCAAGATATGCTACAAGAAAAAATAGGCCGCATAAGTATTTTACTCTTATGTGGTTAAAATAGATCTCATATAGCTCATCCCCTATGTAGTTTGGGTGAATTTTTCTATCAGTTGTTATATTTTTCCCCATGATTGAATATATAGTCATCTCTATATATCATATAGTGATAGAAATCAAAACACATGTATTTCTTGAATAGGAAACACTCTACATAAGTCTGACCTATAAGTATAGGTGGGAATTGTTTCCATTGATTATTATAGTTGTCCCCATGATGGGATATTTGTGTGTCACAATGTATCTTATGATGATAGGACTCAATACACATGTATTTCTTGAGAAACCATGTAGTTTAACATCATTCAACAAGGAATTTGACTTCCTGACATGAAAAGGAGTATTGTGTCTTGACCCAAGGATATATATATGGGTGTCACTACATATCCCACAATAATAGGAATCAAGCCACATATAGTTCTTGAGGAAACATATATTTTAACTTCATGTGGCATGGAAATTGAATTCCCAAGGTGAAAAGGGGTATTGCAACTGGACCCAAGGATGGAAATCTTGGCATCACTATGTATCCCACAAAAATCGGAATCAGGGAATATGTAGTTATTGAGGAATCATGTAGTTTGGAATCATGTGGAAAGTATGTTAACTTCCCAACATGAAAAGTGGTGTTTTGGCAAGACCCAAGGATATAAATATGGGAGTCAATACATATCTCACAATAATATATATCATTCTGCATGTAGTTATTGAGAAATTGTACAGTTTAACATCATGAAACAAGGATGTTAACTTCCCAACATTAAGGGGGTATTGTGGCTAGACCGATGGATGGAAATTTGGGTGTCACTATGTGTCCAACAATAATAAGAATCAAGACACATGTATTTCTTGGGGAACCATGTAGTTTAACATCATACAGTAAGGAAATTGCCTTCCCAATGTGAAGAGGGGTATTGCAGCTTGACCCAAGGATGGAAATCTAGGCATCACTAAATATCCTAAGGTAAATAGAAATAAATAAATACATTGTTATTAAGAAACAATCTTCAAACACATGTCTTGACAAAACACAGGGTGTTTAATTATTATATTTGTTATGACTAGACTTGGGATTGATGATTCTGGCATCACTACGTATAATGTGGTACCACGAATAAAGTCACACATGGTTCTTGAGATTGGTGGTGTGGTAGAAACCAAAAAATGGCAATAATTGTCCTCTCAAATGAGGTATATAAGAATGTACAATTTTATATCATTAAAAGGACATCATCCATGAAATTTAATTTCATATAGTGAGGATTCATGGTGTTCATTTTTAGGTCTTTAATTTAATACCATGGTAACCCTATCACATGATAATATTCCTTATACATATTGGGAATCCCCTATCGAAATTCTAAAAATCACATGAGCTTTTCATGGTGTGAGAAACAAGGAACGACTAGAATACAGAGGAAACTAAAGCATAGATAGGGGTCTTTTGTACCATGTGGTGGAAGGACCAAGATATATAATTCAGGTGTCCCTACATATATCATTGAAAATGGAAATCAAGCCATATGTATTTCTAGAAACCAATACAGTTAAATTTCATGTGGTAAGGGAATCAGCCATATAGTTTAATGTGTTGTGTTGAGGACGAGGGTTACCTGATGTGAAATGGAAGTAAAATCGTGGATCTATTCAGTTTTTTCTTTATGTATTCAATACTTACGTCATGCAGTTTAATATAATGTGGTAAAAAAGAGGATCACCAAATGTGAAATAAAACTAATATCAGGGATGAGCCCTATACTAGGGGTTTGGGCATTACTATTTATCATGTGATGGTAGGAATCAAATAACATATAGTTATTGGATGAAGATATTCCCTTTTGTTGAGATAACTCTCACATGGGGATAGGGTCATCTCATCATTCCTTCACAAAAATTGGGGTCCTCTACGGTGAGTTATTAGTGACATGGTTCATCTCGTGCAGTTTAATGCCATGTAGTGAGGATGCAATTGTGTAGTTTAATGTTAGAAAACTACAATAATATATGGTGTTCAGTTTAACATCTTTCATCCATGAAATGAGACATCATGTATCTTAACATTTTTTATCAGGACTAGCTTTGTATAGTTTATAAGAAATGTGGTTAAAACGTTCTCTGTATAGTTTTCCATCATGTGGTCAGGAAAATATATATACTTTTTGACATAGTGTGATTAATAAAAACTCTATAGAGTTAAATTTCATGTGGTTTAGACATGATAAATAGAAATTTAATGTCATTTGGTTGGGATGAACTCTGTATATTTTAACATTATTTGGTGAGTACAACTTTGGGAAACTCTTTCTAACCCATTTTATATCTCAAAATTGGAAGTGGAAGTGGTTTTGGGCATCTTTGGGAGGATTCTTTCAGTGAATAATCTCTATATCTTCATTTCTTCTACTTCTTAATAATATAATTATGTCTTTACATGGCCATACCATAGTGGTTTCTTCTCTAGATCTCCTGCCGTCCATGGTAAAGTGTTGTTCATGGTTGATTGGGTACTATATAAAATTAACCCCTATGAAGTCAGAATATCTCATTACAAAGGTGATTAATATTAATGATCACTTTATATATGATGAGGTATGATATTTTTGAACACTTCTCTATATGAAGGTATTTGGGAAAAGGGAAGGATTTCTTTTTCCATTGGAGATATCATCATGGGGAGGATGACCATGGAGGATGTCAGGGGTAGAGTCCATGTGATCGATAACCACACTACCACAAGTATAACTATCATGGTAATGATTGCCTTATGATCTGGTTTAAGATTTGATGAATCCTTTGGGTGTTGAGAATGTGTCTCGAACAACCTTAAGAACACTTGTAATTGAGAAGGTCAGGGGTATGAGTCTCACTCAACATTGTGGTTGGAAAATTCCATCCTGTCATTTGGGGTTGAGCGGGGATATAAGTCTTATCTATGATGTTGGATGGAATATATTGATAACCATATGGTTTATATGGAATATTATACCAATACTAAAAAGCTACTAGAGTATATCAATGACATTATTTGGTAGAGATATGAGCATATTCTGTGGTGTTTCTCACTCTCACTTGGTATTCTTTATCCAGAACAGGAATATATTCTTGATCCTAGGCCTTTTGAAAATGTCACTAGTCTTCTTTGACTGTAGTATGATCTCATCCTAAGGTATGTGATTCTCTCACATGGTGAGACCCGGTTGGAACAAGAATATGTGAAATGTCCAAATATTAATTTCCCTTATGAATATGTAAATAGACCTATAGAATGGAGTGGGGATATGAGCCTCTTCCTATAAGAAACTCAGATATTTTAAGTGTATTTGTTTATAGTAATATGAGCATGTCTCGAGGCATGTTCCACTCTCCCTTGATGATCCCCGTATAGAAAAAGTATATGAACCTTATCCCAGCCCGTCTTAGTTTGTTTTTGGTCTTTTTGATAGGGATTTGTGCATGTATCAAGGAATGTGCATCTCTCACTTGGTGAGACCCAGCCAGAATAGGAATCTGACCTCAATCCAGAGTCATTGAAACAAGCCAAAGGTCTTTTGTGACACGAATATGAGGATGTCATAAGGCATGTTACACTCTCACTTGGTGATACCAGTTTGGAATGGGGATATTATCATACTCGATATATCACATCCTTTACTATAATATGTTGATAATCCTCCTGGATGGGAGCAAGAATATGAACATTCTCTAGATTATCCACATGTTCATAATGATTAGAGTGTTGATATGTTAGGGATTTACATATAGGAATATATGATTATCCCTACATCTTAACTAGAATATACCTGAGGATATCCTCTATTGATATCACAATGAACCAGCACTTCAACAAGGTATATACAGGAATATATGTATGTAAGCTCTCAGCATCCAAGATATGTTGGTTGATGTCTTAAATTGAAGTGGGGATATATGCCTACACCTATCCTATTTATGCCATCAGAATATGTCGATGGAATTTACACACAGGGGAATTGATTTATACATGCCCCATGTGTGCTTCTATTGTATGATAATAGACTTTGTTTGAACTAGAAGGGGGTATGAGCTTACATTATATAGTCCACAACTTTCAACATTTGATAAGGTATCGTTGAAGATCAAATAGGAATGTTTGGGGAGGAGACCTATCGGATAACACCCTCGATAGGAATATAAGGGGTATAGGAGATGTTATGATATATTTGGTAATGATATTGTACCATAACGGTGGTTCTTATAGAAACTGAATTTTCCACCTAGTGTTCATGATGTGTTTAAGAGATTAACAGACAGCATAGTTTATCTTCATGTGACTGGGATGTGTTCCATGTAGTTTATCATCCTTAGGAAAGGATTTTAATATAGGTGGTGGTCTAGAAAATAGGATCTATATGTCCCTACATATTTGATTGGGATGAGAATCAAGCCATACGTAGTTCTATTAAACTAGTTCAGTTTAATTCCATACGGAAAGGAAAAAAACCATGTGGTTTAATATATTGTGGTAAGGACATGTATATTGGTGGATGGGATGGGATATAGGATCAAATAATTGTTATATATTTCATTATGATGAGAATCAAGAAATACATAGTTATAGAAAACCCATGTAGTTTATTTTCAGGCAGAAAGTCCATTAGTTGTGATGTTTAACATCTTTTCATAAGGAAATGAATATAGGTGGATGGAATAGGATATATGATCCAAGAATACCTATGTATCTCATTAGGAGAAGAATAAATCTATACATAGGTCTAGAAAAACCCTTGTCATTTATTTTCATGTGGAATTTACATCAGTCGTTCAGTTTAATGTCTTGTCATAAGGATATGAATATAGGGGAATGGTCCAGGATATAGGATCCTGGAATCCCTATGTATCCCATTAGTATGTGAATAAATATTTATGTTGTTCAATAAAACTCATTCAGTTTAATTTCATGTAGAAAGGACAGCAGTCGTGTAGTTTAACATTTTGTGGTAATGATGATGTTCATGCAGTTTTAACATCTTGTGGTAAGGATGGTGGTCATGCAGTTTATCATCCTACAATAAGAAAAATGTCCATACAATTTAATTTCATACGATAAGGATTATGGCCATGAATTTTAACAACTTATTGTTAGGATAATGGACATCTAGTTTGATATCTTGAAGTAAGAATGATGGAGATGCAGTTTAACGTATAACAGTAAGGACGATGGTGAATAACATATTAGAAGATTAGCTCATCCGATGGACCTTAGATTACTCTTCTAAATATTTCATGAGTTTCGCGATCCGTAAACCCTATCAATCCTATAGTTACTGGTATCTCGAAAAAATAATTTAGGAGAAAGCATATCGCTATTGTGTTCCTGAGACATCGATGGTAGGGAAATGATTGTCATGGCCTTTCAACCCTATCTCATTCGGCTTCATTATTTTTGGGAGTTCCATCAAACCATTTTTCATGGAAAAGTAAACATTTCTTGAGACATTATTTGTTGTAAATAATGGGATTCTTAAATATGGTATTGAAAAATAGTCACTTCTCCCTAGATGTTAGGTGGATCATGCTCTACTGCATAACTGGTATGTCCTGTTGAGAGTGATCAGATGACTATAATGGGGATTCAGTTGTTGGTGGTTCCAATATATCCATGTCCATTTTAACATGAAGCCATTCCTTAAAGGAAAAAAAACCTTCTATTTTGTTCCTGAGATGTCAATGGTTGGGGAAATGATTATCAAGGCCCACCATCCATTCCTCACCTAGGTTTCTCACCACTGTGAGCTCTATCAAACAATTTTATGTGTCATATTTGAAATACATGGGAACATTCCTTTATTATAAGGAATATACTTTTCATTGTCAGTCATTAAGATATGGGAAAACAATATGCTTCTACCACATGTTATCTATGCTTCCATTGGCATGGGTGAATGGTTGATTTTGGATCCTGGGGCATAGAGTACCAGTAGTATGGGTTTAGGGGTAGGTGCTGATGCATTGGGGTTCTTGGAAAATGCTGATTCCCCACTGATTAAAATATTGTGACTCTCCAAGTGACTTCATGTAATCATATGTGGGTGGATGGTTTCTAGAATCTCCCCAATATGGAGGTAAAAAGTATAAAAATGACTCAATCTATATAGGATGGGGATAGGTTGAACAATGTCTGAATTTCACCCAATGATGGGATTAAAAATATGAAAAATATATCGGCCCTCTGGGATATGGAACTTCCCTGGAATGTGTTATTCCATAGGCATGTACTGTTATATCATCATGAGGTAGATATCTTGGAATTACTCCAACAATTATTTCCTAGAGATCTTTAATATATAATTGGACTTTTGTGGTCCATACTTCTATGGATATTTCCTTTCCATATTCAAGGGGATAACTATCATGATCTATAAAAACACCACCACCTCTATCCGTGGTAGAGTGAGTTGACGATGATAGGAGTCCCAACAAGGATCCCATAGACTGAATCCACTGCTTCCACTAGTCATATTCGCCATTTACATTACCATATGAAATACCAATACGGTAGGTAACACCTTTTTTAGATGTCCAAATGACATTATTGAGCCTTTCGTTTCCCACCCCAGTGGTAGAAGGTAGGAAAAATAACTATGACTCATATTACTACATGAGGTTATGCTTGTTCTCTTCAAGAGTTTTCTCATCAATTTTTAATGAGGAGTCTTCAGATTTTATTGATATCCTATTTACTGAGACACAGGAATGCTGGTGATACTCCTTTATGGAGTATCTTATTTGATTGGTCGGTACTTAGTATAAAATTTGAGGGGTCAGTGCTCATTATACCATTTGAGTGGTCGATGTCCATGATATCATCTGACAGGTTAGTTCCCATGGTACCATTTATGGTTCAATGACCATGATACCCTTTGATGTTTTGATTCTCATATTGGAGGAAATCCCAAGGTAAAATATGGTAAAAATTTCCCTAGTACTACGGGATGGGGTGCTCCCTGGGATTCCACTGTCAACAAGGCTATTTGCGATGAAGTCGGAATCTTATGGATAGTAATGAAATGGGATTGATTCTAGTCTACTGTCAGGATAGACTCATGGACCTTAGACAGATTGGTCATAGAATGGATATAGTCCTACTCTTGGGATTCATTGTTTAGATACCCCTGGTAGGCTATCCTACAAGGTGGTGCCACATGGATAGTTGTTGTACATACAACCTCCTCTACAGCTCCTTGTGGAATCATGGTTTTATGTCGGTGATGAAGAAAATAATGGATGAGATACCTCCTTGGAATCTCCTGAGTAATTCATTTAACATAATGATTTTCCTCATCCACCTCCATGATCTAGGGAAGGTATGCATTGTTGCGCTCTAGGGATAGGATCCAAAAGCAGTTGAATGTGTAAAAAATGTAATGAACCAATGTTTTATCAATAGAAATTCACTTCTTATAATTATTTCATATAATCACATGAAATCACAACACAATTAAATACTATGTAATATGTGACCTTTAAACTTAATATTGTCAATTCTGTGATTTAAATGTTGAAAATCTGATATACACAGTTGTGATCAGTAAGATGTTAGGAGTCTGAGGGAAAAAACAGAAATTTTGTGAATAGTAACCTACTCCTGTGAGTATTAACCTACCCTAATGAATATTAATATACCCCTTATGAATAATAAATCATTCAAAAAAATAGTAACCTCACCCTTGAAGGTATAAAATAAAATTTAGGCCTCTTATAAGTGATAATATGATCATAGGAAAAGTATTGGTATTTATTTAAGTCATAAATATTTAATTAAAATTAATTAATTAATTAATTAAAATGAAAATTAATTTTCTAAAAAGGTTTTCATAATTTGAAAATTTTAAGTCTTCTAGTTTTAATATAATTTTATAAGATCATATGTAATTTTAAAAAGCATTATAAAATCAGTTATAGTTTTAAAATATGTCTTTTTCAAAAAAATTATGATTTCGTTAAAATTTAATTTAATAATATTTATAATTTTTTAAAAAATGGATTTCATTTTTGGATTCCACACGTAAAAAAATGGTGAGGGTAAATTTTTTGGGATTTTTCTAAAATGCATGATTTTTTCATGAATAGTGAAATATGATAATTTAAAAAATAAGCTAAATACATTAATTACTGAGTCATGGGTGATGTGCTACTGATGTAAGCACCATTAGTTCTAACTCACATGAAATTATTACTATATTTGGTCTTTTAGTCATCACTAATTCTTGTCTTTTGGAAAAATAATTAACTAATGATTAAAATATTAAGAAACCCCTCCTCCCCTCCACTATAAAAACCACCCACACTCCCCTCTTCTATTCACTCCTCTCAAGCATTTATCCTTGCATAAACTCTACTAAACTATCTCCCTAAGCTCATACCCCACTTCCATAAGCCTTTTTTCTCCTCATAATACCAAATTCTGTCCCCTTAAGAGAATCTCAAGGAAGATTAACTCAAAAGGTAAATTCCTCTTTTAAATTATTTCACTTTCCTTTCAAGTTCCTTTGTTTTGTTTTCAATACTTACATATAAACATACAAATGTTTTGAAAAAACCATTACATTATATGTACTGGAATTTTTTTATGACAATTTAATAAGTTATTATCATCTCTCATTTACCCTTATTTAATACTAGTAGTAAAAACACCATTTGAGATGTGTTAATTTACCACATTCAAGGATGATGGGTTTTCAATTTCCAATAACATATTAAAATCTGGTAATGAAACCATTTGTATGGTTTAACTGGACAATAATATATGTATTATGTATCATATATGGTTCTGTAATATTTTTTTAAACAAAGTTTTGATTTATAAATCAAAATGTGTTTGTTGTGATCAAAAACCGTCAATTAACCCAAAAGGTTGTCATTAATGTTTTTCATAATGATTCAACTTCACTCCAGGTAACCAAATTAAATTTACAACCATGTAATATTATGTATTATTAATAATAAAATATAACTCCAATTATGGAAAATGATCCTCATTTTACTTGATTATCCATTCATGTATATAAGTGAACCGATCATGAAACATACAAACCCAGACAAGGAAATTGATCCTCATAACCAATAAAAAAGGTTATGAATGAACAGAAAAAGGTCGTACTAAATAAATTAAATGTAAAATAGGTTCTATAATATATAATTTATTATCCTAATTTTATTATTCAGGTCATTAATATAAACTGGAGAACACCATCAGACTTAAGGAAATGGATTCTACCCGAACCTCCATTATTCCTTCAGGTTGTTCTTACACTCTTTTTACCCAAATGAAATCCAATATTCTTTTTATGTAAATATTATAATTTATGTTTATATTTCTAAAATCATGTATCGAGATCAATTAATCATTATATTTTATGGATATACATGTTTTTAAGTGATTCAATCCTCAATACAACCCGATAAGTAAACCCATTTTGAGGGAACTCCTGAATTATTTTACCCAATTTCAAGTTCACTCCACCATATATTTTAATCCACCATAGGTTTTATAAAATCTGTATTTATACTATAAAAAACTTCTTATTTCACTTCTATTTTTATGTAAAATATTACTCCCTTTTTTATGTTAAATGCTCTTTATTATTTTCCTTAATTCTGCACTAAAATGTTTTAATGCTAAAATTTTTTACATACTCTTTTTAAATGTTATCACTTCTATTTGAAATCACTTTAAATTATATATTACTATTTATGTTCTAATTAATTTCTTTAATTAATACATTTATGATATTCCCATTAAATTATTCTCTTTGATAAGATTATGATACTCATTTCTTTCCATGGGTTCCCTTATGTTTACATATGATTGATTATGTATGATTCATTATGTGGAAAGCATATTCATGAACATGTTAAAATGGGTCCACCTAGATAGATATCCAATTTATTGGGTAATATTGAGTCTCTTGAGATGTTATGTGCCACAGTCTTGGCGGTTAGCCTTGAATTGTGCTACCATGCGCAATGGTCTTGGCAGTTAGCCTAGCCATGTGCTACCATGTGCAACAGTCTTGGTGGTTAGATATAACTTGTTATACCATGTGCAATAGTCTTGGTGGTTAACCATTAATTGTGCTCCTCTAAGTGAAATGAGCCTTGAATCAAGCTAAATTAATGTTTTATGTTGCTTCCACATTACTATGATTCTATGTTTATATAATCCCAAGTTATACATGTTATGATTCTATATGTTTAATTATGTTAAATTCCTTTTTATATCATTATGTCATGCATCCTAACCAACATGCTAGAGATTTATCTTATTACCTTATTGGATTTTTAGCACAACCCTTTGTTCATGTTATCCCCAGGTTATGCTATGCTGATGAATGAGCACAATGGAAGTTATGAGCTCAATATGATGATTAAATTAATACATGTTTGAGGTTTTAATTTTATGTACCTTGTCTTCAAAGACACTAGACTTCAAGATCCTTGACTTTTTTTCTGATGAATAATTATGCATAAAATCAGGAAATGTTATGTGAAAAAGGATATGGTCTCTATAGTTGGTATCAGATGATGGTCTACATATTTTTGGAGATTAAGAATAATGTACTTTAGTAAGAACCCTAAGTATTAGACTATGTATAAGAAAACATCCCTAAATTTTGGTAAGTATAGAGTACATGGTTTATCAAGAATATACATCCATGTCTGGAAACAAAGAGGTATAGGTGGATCTGGCACAGATGTATCTAGGTGTAAATCCTGAAACACCGCTTTGAGTTAGACTCAAATAGGAACTGGTGCACAACAATGGGACTTGCTGTGCTCTTGGTTTGGCACTCCTAGGGGATTTTCTTTGGTAAATTCATGAGATTAGTACAAAGAATTATTAAGAGAAAAAAGATCCCATAAGAGTATATGTTAAGAAATAGATCAAGGATAGCCTATACATAAACCTAGGGAATCACAAGTAAGGATATACTTCTATTTTATAAGTTTATCCTTTTTTGTTGAAAATTTATTTTTATAAAAAATAGCTACATATTCAATCCCTGTAATTATATATTCTTATTCTTAGTTAATGTCATGAAATGAAAGAACAAGTGCCAACAATCAGTGATGTAGGGAAATTGAATATTTCCTTAATGATTTTCCAAATATGATGGGAGTGGGTTCTAAAAACACCATGATAATACATGATTAGTTGGCTCAAGTTATGAATAATAACTTGAATCATGTGGAACTCCCTCCTCCCACAATGAAAGAGAAATTTGTTGTTGCATCCTTCATATGGAAAATTCCTCCCATGTTTAGTGGATCTTCTAATCTCCACCTTGCAGAATAGTGGATTACTCCATTATAAAGATATTTCTTAGCCTCTGGTTCTTAGAATAAGAGAATTTCATAATTACGGTCTATTATGTTGCTGGAGAATCTTATCAGGGGTGGACACTGATCATGAATACGAAGTCCTAAGAGGAAATTGATTAAATGGATTGGGATAAATTCAAGAATATATTTTTCAAAAAATATTTTCCCTGAACCCACCACCTCAAGATAGAATTATAGTTCCTTGGACACAAGAAAAAGTTTGATGAGTCCATAGGGGTGTATGAATTAAACATCACATGGCTTGAAAGATATGCCACCAGATTTTTCATGAAGACTAAATTAAAGGTGGATCATTTCTTTAGAATATTAAACAAAAGTCTACAAAAAGCTTTGGGGATTCATGACTTTAACCGTTATGATGAAATTGTTTATTGTGACCTCAAGTTTGAAATTGATATCGGAGACTCATAGTGGCCTCATGGGCCCTGTGAAAAAAAATCTAAAAATGGAATCTAATATGTGTTGTTCAAAAAATAAATCCCATGATGGAAATAATATTAAACATCCTACGTGTCAAAATTGACGGAATAAGCATCCTGGGAATTGTCTAAAGGGTATCATGAATTTCTTTAATTGTGGAATTATGGGACATCTAGCAAAGAAATACTGATGGGATATGAATAATCCCACTAAGGTTGAAGAATAAAGGAAGGTTTGGATAACCTCTCAACCTTTAGTGTAGTGTTACAACTACAAGGATCATGGGAATTATGCAAACAATTTCCCTAATCCAAGGGTTGTAATAGGAAACCAACAACAACCTCCAAGGAAAAAAGGAATGGATTATGTTATCACTACTATTGAGGTGGAGTCGAACAATGATATTGTGACAAGTACACACTCTATTCATTCATTAATAGTGAACTAACTATTTGATTCTAGTTCTACTAATTCTTTCATATCTTTCAAGTTCAGTATAACTATTCAAACACCACCTCAAAATTTGGAGGATAAGTTATTTTTTGAGAATAGATAATGGGGAAATTATTTCATCGAAGGTTTATACCTCGTCCCTGGTAAATTTTTCTGGAATGAACCTCCAATAAAATCTTTTCATACATCCGTTAGTGATTTTTGATGTTATATTGGGAATGGATTGCCTATCTTTATACAAATCCCATATCAAATTTCTTGAAATGGTTATCTCTCTTCACATCTTGAAGCATCATCCAATTCATTACAAGTGTAAGGAGGAAGATCAATATACTTTAAAATTGTTGTATCAAGTGTGGATATTAATACATTTTGAGAAAGCATGTCCATATGACATTATTAATGCGAAGTAGATGATACTTCTTGAAGATATTCCCAATGTGAGGGGTTACACTAATGTATTTTCTAAAGAGTTTCTTTGTATTACTCTTAACCAGGAGGCTGAGTTCTCAATTTCACTTATTCCTAGATACATACCTATATCAAAGACACCTTATATAATGAACACCATAGAACTGTAAGAGATGAAAAAGCAGTTATAAGAGAATTTTGAAAATGGTTTTATACACCTGAGTGCTTCACTATGGGGTGTGCCAGTCCTTTTCGTCAAGAAGAAGGATGTTTCAATGAACCTATGAATTGATTGTCATGAGCTCAATAAAACCACGATAAAGAACAAGTATCTCATATCTCATATAGATGACTTGTTCAATCATCATTATGGGGATAGTTATTTCCTTAAGGTGGACCTTCAATTGGGAAATCTTCAATTAAAGGTAAGGAAGGAAGATATTCCCAAAACTACCTTTCAAATGAGGCATGGAAACTATGAATTCACAGTGATGAACTTCATAATCACTAATGCTCCAGAAATTTTCATGGATTTAATGAATAGAGTCTTTAAATATTACCTTGACAAATTTGTGGTACTCTTTATCGACGAGATTCTAATATATTACATGAGCAAAGAGGAAAATAAAGAACATTTGAATACTGTGTTAAAGACATTTCCAAGGGAGAAACTATATGAAAAGAATAGTAAACGTGAGTTCTATATGGTGGATGTATATATCATTCTTGAGGCATGCTATCACTAGAAAAAGGTTATTTATAGGCCATTCCAAGACAAAGGTAATTAAAGAGTGTCCTAGGCTAACATCTGTAACAGAAATCCACAAATTTTTGGGCCTAGCTAGGTATTATAATAGATTTGAGAAGAAATTATCATGGTTTTCAAACCCAATGAACAATCTAACATGTAAGGGAGTGAGTTTCATCTATACTCAAGAATGTGAAGACTTCTTTAAGGAGATTAAAAAGAGGATTATCAATGTGATGATACTCACACACCCAACGATTAGAGATCTCTTTGTGGGGTACAGTGATGATTAAAATAAAGGCTTGGGTTGTGTACTAATGAAAAATTATAATGTGATAGACAATGCCTTAAGACAGCTAAAAATCCATGATCAAACCTATTCCACGCATGACCTGGAGTTGGCAGTTATGATCTCTACGTTAAAAATATGGCGTCATTATCTCTATCGAGAGAAGTGTGAGATATATACTAATAAAAATGTGTGTAAAATATATATTCACACAAAAATATTTTAATATTCTCTATAATGGATGGCTATATCTCATTAAGGATTATGACTTCTCAATCCACTACCATCTCGGTAAGGAAAATAAGGTGGTGAATTCTGTAAGTAGAATGGATCGTGAATCATTATCAGTGACCATAATTAAAAAGGATCCAATCTTCTTAGATTTATAGAGGATGGACATGTGAATCATTAAGGGAAAAAAATCATCAATCCTTTCTAAAATGATTGATCAAACATCCCTTATGGAGAAAAAAAGGATTCTCAAAGAAAAGATGTGGAAATTCCGAAAAGGGTGGAAGCCATTAGAAATGGGAAATAGTCTGTTATTATGATTGATGAGGAAGGAGTTGTAAGATTTGAGTCATGATTATGTGTACCATCTGATCTAGAGATAAGGAAGGATGAACATAGATCAACCTTCTCTATCAACCCAGGGAGCACAAAGATGTATCGAGATCTCTTAGAGAACTTTTCAAGGGACAATATGAAGAAGTAAATTACTAAGTATACATCAATGTTTATGGTATGTCATCAAATGAAGGATGAAAGTAAAAAGACTAAGGGGATGATTCAGGCACTACTCATACCAACATTGATGTGAGAGAATATCACTATCGACTTTGTCACTAGACTTCTAAGGACATCTAGAGGAAACAATGCTATATGGGTCAATGTGGATCATCTTACAATGACAACTCACTTTATCACAATTCGAGAGGACTTCTCATTGGATCAAATTTCACATATATAAATCAAACAGGTCATAAGGATGAATGGAGTACCATTATCTATTGTATATGATATAGATCTGAGATTCACCTCGAAGTTTCAGAGAAGTCTCCAACATGCATTAATCATTGAACTGAACTTCAGTACAACCTATCATCCTCAAACTGATGGCCAATATAATCGAACTATTCAGACACTAGAAGATATGTCAAGAGCCTGTTTTATGGACTTCAAGGGAGGATGGGACCAATATATTCTACTGGTTGAGTTCTCCTACAATAATAGTTTCCACTCGAGCATCTGAATGGCACCATACAAAGCCCTTTATGGAAAAAGGTTCAGAACACTGGTGTGTTGGGATGAAGTCAGTTATAGTAAGCTACTAGGACCTAAAATGGTAAACCAAATGGTGGAGATGGTGAAAATCATTCAGTAGCACATCAAGCTAGACCAAAGTCAAATAAAGAGTTATGTAGACAATCGTAGATTAGACCTTGAGTTCAATGTGGGAGACATGGTATTTCTATGAATATATACATGGAATAAGGTAATGAGGTATGGTAAGAAAGGAAAGTTAAGTCCCAGGTACATATCCCCTTTGAGGTTCTTTTTCATGTCGGAGATGTGTCCTATCGACTGGAACTTACACCTACCACGTCTAAAGTACTCGATGTATTCCACACATCCCTCTTAAGGAATTATGTACCATATCCTTCACAAATACTCTCTTCAATGGTGGTACAGTTTGAGAATGATCATTCTTACGAGGACCAACCAGTGAAGATCTTGGATTGTCGAGATAAATTTCTACGTAACAAGACTACTCGCCTAGTTAATGTACTATGGAAGAACCATAAGTACGAAGTTGCATCATGGGAACTAGAATAGGTAATGAGGAAAATTACCCACACATTGTTATGGCTTAGAATGTAAAATGAAATTTTGAGGTTGAAATTTCTTAAGGGGGGAAGCATGTAACAACCTAATGTTTTATCAATGGAAATTTCATTATTATAATTATGTCATGTCATAAAATAAAATCACAAATCAATGAACTACTAAGTACTATGTGGCCTTTAGACATAATATTTTCACTTCTGTGATTTGGATATAGAAAATCGGACATACACAATTGAGATCAGTAAGTTGTTTGGAGTCCAGTGAAACACACATAATTTTTGGTGAATAGTAACCTACCCTTATGAATAGTAATTTCACCCTCATGAATAGTAAATCATCCAAATGAATATTTACCTCACCCATTAATGTATAAATAAAATTTAGGCATCTTTTAATTTATAATATGACCGTAGTAAAAGTATTGGTATTTTTGTAAGTCATAAACAATTTATTACAATTAATTAATTAATTTAAATGAAAATTTATTTTCCTAAAATGTTTTCATAAATTAATAACTTTATGTATTCTGGTTTTAATATAATTTTATAAGACCTTATTTAATTTTTGAAATCATTTTAAAATCAGTTATAGTTTCAAAATCATTATTTTTCAAGTAAATTGTTTTTTAAAAAAAATTAAATTAATCATATTTAAAAAATCATTTTTGAAAATTTGATTTAGTTTTTTTCATTCTACACGTCAAAAAATGGTTAGGGTAATTTTTTTGTGATTTTTCGGAAATACATGAATTTTTTATGAATATTGAAATACAATAATTTACAAAATAATCTAAATACGTTAATTATTTTGTCATGGGAGATGTTATAATGATGTAATAACATTTGGTTCAGAATAAAATGAAAATATTACTATTTTTTTATGTAATCGTCACTATTTATTTTCTTATGGGAAAAATAAACTAATGATTAAAATACTAACAAAACCCTCCTCCCCTCTACTATAAAAAACTACCCACACTCCCCTCTTCTCTTCACTCCTCTCAAGCCTTGTGCCTTGACTAAATTCTGCTCAAATCTCTCTCCAAGATCCTCCCACATGTCCATAAGCCCTTGGACTCCTAAAACGATCAAATACTCTCCCCTTAAGTGGCTCTCAAGGAAGATTAACTCAAGAGGTAAATTCCTCTTTTAAATTCTTTTACTTTCCTTTCAAGTTCGTTTGTTGTCTTTTCAATCATTAACTATACACATCCAAATTTTATGAAAAATCCAGTAACATATATGAATTTTAATTTTGTTATGAAAATGGAATAAATTATTATCACCTCCCCTTTCCCCTACTTTTATACTAGTAGTAAAAACACCATCTGAGATGTGTTAATTTACCACATTCAAGGACGATGGGTTTTAAATTTCCCATACCATCTTAAATTATACTCATGAATCCATTATTTTTGTTGAAATAGACTATAATATATTTATTATTTCTCATATATGGTTCTATATTCTTTTTGTTCACATGGTTTGGATTTATAAATCATAATGTGATCGTTGTGATAAAAAACCACCAATTAACCCAAACGGTTATCAATAAAGTTTTGTATAATGAATGAACTGCACTCCAAATACCCAAATTAAATTTATAACTATGTAATATTCTGTATGTTCAATAATAAAATATAACTCTAATTCTATACAACCATCTTCGTTTTACATGATTATTAGTTCATGTAAATAAGTGAACTGATCATGAAACAAACGGAACCGAACAATAAAATTGAACCTCATAACCAATCAAAAAAGGTTATGAAAGAACATAAAATGGATATAATAAAAATATTACAAGTAAAATAGGTTATTTAATTATTAATTTATAAAACTAATTTTATTATTCAGCTCATTAATATCAAGTGTAGAACACCATCTGACTTAATGTAAGAGATTCTAACCGAACCTCTATTATTCATTCGGGTTGTTATTACTCTCCTTTTACCAAAATGAAATCCTATATTATGTTTATGTAAATATTAAAATTTATGTTTATATTTCCGAACTCATCTATCAAGATCCATCAATCGTTATATTTTAGGGATATACATGCTTTTAAGTGATTCCCTCCTCAATACTTCCCGATATGCAAACCTGTTTTGAGGGAACTTCTTGACTTTTTTTTTACCAAATTTCATCTTCAATATACCATATATTTTAATCCACCATTATTTTTATAAAATCAGTATTTATACTATAAAAAATTATTTTTCACTTTTGGTTTCATATAGAGGATTATTCCATTTTCGATTTTAAATTCACTTTATTATTTGCCTTAAAGTCGCACTAAAATGTTTTAATGAAAAAAATTATTAAATACTATTTTTTCAAGTTATCACTTCTGTTTGACATCTATTTCCATGATATATGACTATTTATGTTATAATTCCTTTACTTCATGGATACTTGTATGATACTCCCATTAAATTATGCTTTATGACATTATTATGATACACATTTCTTTCCACGGGTTCCCTGATGTTTATATATGATTGATTATGTATGATTAATTATGTGGAAAGAATAATCATGAACATGTTAAGATGGGTGTTCCATGATTGACCTCTCATGTATTGGGTAAGTATCATTCTCAAGAGATGTTATGTGCAACGGTCTTGGCGGTTGTCCTTAACTAGTTATACCATGTGCAATGGTCATGGTGGTTGGACTTGACTTGTGTTACCGTGTGCAATGGTCATGTAGGTTATCTTTGACTTGTGCTACCATGTGCAATAGTCTGGGTGGTTATCCTTGACTTGTGATCCTCTAAGTGCAATGATCCTTAACATGTGCTAAATTCATGTTTTATGTTGCAGCCACCTTAGTATGATTCCATGTTTATGTGATGCCAAGTTATACATGTTATGGTTCTATATATTCAATTATGTTATATTCCTTTTTATATCATTATGTCATGCTTCCTAACCAACGTGATAAATCTTTATATTATTCCCTTACTGGGATTTTTATCTCACCCCTTTGTTCTTGTTATTCCCAGGTTATCTTATGATGATGTTTCAGCACAATAGATGTTAGGAGGACAATATGAAGATTAAATAAAGAAATATTTTATGTTTTCGGTTTTATGTACCTACTCTTCAAAGACACTAGGATTCATGATACTTATCTTGTATTCTGATATATAATTATGCCTAAAATCAAGTAGTGTTATTTGAAAAAGGTCAGTGTCGCAATAAAAAAGGGACACTTCCTTTCCTGTGGCATGTCATGGGATAGATAACTAGTGGTAATTCATTCTATGAAAGATTTTATGGGCCAATTCCAGATTCTATATTATTCTATAGATGTTGTACTCCTAGACCAAGACATCCACTGACTAGTATTGGAGGTGTTGTGTCGGTGAAAGTGTACGTTGAGGCTATGGGGCCAAAGAATCTTGTATGACAATAACAAAATCTATTTGCATATCTGATGTTGTCATTTAGATTTTAAGGAATCTGTAAATTATGAAGGAAAAAAAAGAAACCTTATTAGTGTATCATCATATATAAGAGTACATGTTTGACAAATAACTTTAACATTTTAATGTATAAAGAGGTGGTGCCTTATTTTTATGAAACTTTCAGTGTAGTCAAAAGAAACGTGTTGGGTTTTCAAATTAATTTTTTGACATGTGTGGAAAAAACTAGCCTTGATAGATAATGGAAAATATACACTTTTTTATGTGAAAGATATGACACAATAATAGATTTTCATGTTAGGCTCAACTTTTTTTCATCAGAAAAGAGATATGGATGAGTTTGGACCATATTTTTGATTTATTGTACAGGTTTTAATGTCTTGATCAATCATTCGTAATGGGTTTTCTATTTGTTAATCTTCCATAGAAACACCCAATGTTTCGCACATCGATAACTGAGTAATGACCTTCTTTCCCACTGTAGGTGTTCCTTTGGGGTTTCACAGACAATGATGTTTAAGAACATTCATTGATCGAGAGGACGGGAGGTTGGGCTAATCACACCATTCTGGGGAAATTATTTCTTACTAAGAGACTCTATTATATATTTAAGATATATTAATTAAATCTTTATCAGACCCTGATATAGGATAATTTACACCTATATCAATGACTTTATTATGAACCTATATAGATAAGAAAAATTTTGTGCATATCACAGGTTCTCTATCTCTATCTTATTTATTTATGATGTTTCAGGTTATGGCCATATTTGGAAACTCTAGTGTTTATTTCCATCCATAATTGTAATTAGTGTCTTAGATATGGTATTATACCTCTACAAGGCATCCTACGTATCCTGTGAAAATAGGAATCAAACCCAACATAGTTCATTTGGTATAGTTTATGGACATGTGTCTAGACCAATCCATGAAATTTAACATCATGTGGTAAGGATGTGAATATAGGGATTGAACCTCGATGAGGAATCCTATGTATCACATTCAAAATAGGATTCAGAGTCTACATAGTTCGCATAATGGTTCCTATGTTGTGATAGATACAACTAAAAAGGCCTTAGACATGACTTATACATATTAAATTACCCTAGATTCCTCTGTCAAGAGCACAACCCTTTTAACAAGATGAGATTTAATCAAACATACATCCCAATGATACATCCACATTAGGGAATACTCTTAATTATATTGGTACAATAATCATTATCCTCTATACCCATGTGAGTCATGTTTGGTGTGAGAAACAAGATGTGGTTGAATATTGGAAACATTGCATGAGAGCATATCCATGTGGATATTACACATTAAAGTTTCCCTTTGAGATTTATGATTGCCCATTTCATTGAGGATATGGTATGAATCGTAGTACTTAGGAAGGCTTCCTACGTATCCTATTTTATCACATGAATTAGATTTATCATAGTTCAATTTATCCCTAACCCATTGATTGGTTTTAGGTACTTGAGGGCATGATCGAGACTAATAATTATTATGATTCTTTTGTATGAACCCACTTCTCATTTATTGATGGATGAGGTAGAATGATTATCCCATTGGAATTATAGGCTCATGATGGTAAAAAGTTTTTAAAAATGAGGGGACTTACACTGAAGTGGATGGCCATTGGAGTTCGGACCATAGTAATATTTCCTATGTATCCTATTGGGACATGAATAATAGTTTTCATAGTTTAGTTCATCCCTTTACTAGCTTATGGGATAAGGTTTTTGACCATGTTCTGAAAGATTATTATTATTCTCAAGGTTTTATAAATGATAAGGGCTTATAATAGGATGGATATCCAATTGATTAGGGATTACAGACTGGGGATTTCATTTGATATACTTGTTGTCTATATTTGAAAAGATAAAGATAAATAATGATGAACATGAATGGTCAGTCAGATATGGTTGGAATGACACGGAGGGCCCTCCTGAAATCCTGATACCAATATGGTTGCAGGATTTTGTATTCCTTTCCCATTCAGTACACGTCCCTCAAAAATGTGTATGTAACCAAAGGTTCTTGGTTAGGGTTCACATGCCATGAGTATAAGTCATTCTTCCAAACAATGTTGAAATTCCATAAGGGATCTCCATGACACATCCTAGCTTTCTACTTGGGGCATTTTGATTTTCTATCTGACATGCTTGGGGCATCAGTCTGACATGGAAGACACATCAAACGTTGTCTGCCTAAAAAATTGACTTTTCTTGGATGTATTCACATGAGTGAATTGGAAATGAAGAAAATTATTTTCAAAATCAATGTGTACATGTATAGGTTACTATAAATGATCAAACCAGCCATGATCTTCCTATATATCATGATTGACCTAACTTATCTCCAAACTATTGCATAATAATGATGAAATGTATATCATAAATCGCATGATCAGTTCTACATGTCAAATCTTCTTTTTCATGATCAAAATGAAGTGTTTAGGATATCTTCTCATAATCAAGGTGGACAAATATGAGGTGTTTCATAGGATCAATAAGAATTTTCCATAGAGAGTCACATGATAATGCTAACATGTCAATGGGAAATTACATGATCAACATTAATTGTATAGAGCCCATATAATGATTATTCAAACATGTCAAAGGGTTTTCTCCCAATCAATATGGATTATCCAATTTCACTTAAACACATTGTGAGATTAGTGGAGAATACTTAGATCACATGACCTTAAAATTTTCATTTGGTGGGGTCTTTTGGACATGTTTAGGATCACTTTCATGAAAAAAAAGAGCATGCCTAAGTCTTCTAGCGTCCTATCTAAAGGTATTATACCTAAATATATAAGGGTAGTTATGCATGATTGAGTGCTCATGTCCAGGGTGTACACCATAATGTTTTCATGGTGTTAGTAGTTCCTTTACATGGACCGGTATGCTGTAAAAAACACTTTTTTCATGACCCATTATTCATTTGATTCCCATGAACTCAAAATAAGTTTTAAAGGGTTTTTGAACATGCTCAAAGGCTTCCCAATGACACCAAAAACATGGGTGAGGGTCCATGGTTCGTACATCTAATAGTTTTATATTGGATTTATTACATGTTTATGGGTATCTTCATGAAACAACATGATTCTCGAACTCATGCGATCATCATGACCTTCATGACGTCTTGCGATAAGATTCATTCTTATGTTCAGGCGGTGTATATCAAAACTGTAGCATGAATGGATGATTGTATACATTGAATGGTAAGGGGGGTTGCATGGAATATGAGATTCACATATTCTTGTTTTCACTGTAGGACTGAGTAGGAGACATCACAAGATCGACTTTGCTTCTCCTTAGCTTCATATGATAGAGGGGAATTTTACAAAATGTCACCTATACACTGCATGATCTCATAGGGATCACATTATTGATCTTGATAAAATTCATTGGGGATGACTTCTGAAATCATATACACAAATAAATATTCTCTTTTGAAGAGTATCGATGCACCTTTAAAAGTCGATTTCACATACTCAATACTTCCTTCACAAAACCAAAGACCCGCAAGGAATTTCATAGTGAAGGAATTTATTTTAAAGCTATGTTTGAGCATCAAGAGAATGAGGGTTTTTGGAATCAAATGATTCAGGCCTATTGGTGTATTCCTATTAAGACTATTAGGTGTGTGATATATATTCTAAGAAATAACCATATGTTTCTCATGAGGTTCTATTACTCATGTGATTATTGGACCCGAAGGGAGGTATTGTGGGGGATCATGCAGGAAACTATCAGGGTTCATGGCCAAGAAGATACATCCTCTTAGAGGGTTATTCACATGATTTTAATTTTTCATGTGATCTCATGATCTTATAAGCAAACAATGATCCTTTGTGACCACATCTTAATAGTGGTTTCTCATAACGAGAGACTAATATTTACTTGGAGGCAATCTCTGAAGGCGGTGGTAGGATCCCCTATTTCTATTCTACTACATTTCCTCTCCTCGTATATGTATTTTTTATGAGGATAATAGGGTATTTATAAGATGATATCAGTTGAGGATGGAAGCTCATTGCACTGGGATTATGCCACGTGTACTGGCTAAGGCAGAGTAAACTTCAAGGGATCGACATCATGTGACCACAAAACGGATCTATGTGATCTAAATACCTTCATGTGATATCCCTATTTACTGATAAATCCAAATTAATTTATCCAATAAATCCTATATAAGAAGCACAAGTCACTCTATCATAAATCTCATCTGATGAGTTTAGTGGTTGGGTATACTTTGATCAAAAGGATGATCATGTGATGGCTTCATGCTTTAGTGGGAGTTCATACCACATGCCTCATTCTTGTGATGGGATTCATGCGATAGATAACATAGAGGATAGTGGGAGGATGTTGATTACATGGATATCCACACTTTTTGTATTAGGCTTTTTAGTGGAAATGGATACCTATGTAGATCACCAAATGATCATTCGAGCAGCATTGAGTTTCCACGGTATGTCAAATTGGCGATGTGGGAGAGTGGAATATGAGTAAGAGGTTGAAGATTTAGGTCTCTTAATACATGATATTGATTTGAATTTATGAATTGTGGGTATAATTAATTTGAACTCGAGATGTGTAGTATTGGAACAGATGGCTGAGATTAGTCGATCGATCGAATGGCTGAGATTCAATAATGTGAATAGTATAATGAAAGATCTCGTCACACATAAAATCCCAATTTTCCTTCCATATAGTATATAATCAAAGTAGTTACCTTTGTTCATTCGAGCCAACAAAATGATCTGACACCTATACCACCTACACACACCATTTATTGGGTTTCGGCCGAGCGGGCTCTTGTCCCATGCTATACGCGCCTCCGGGATCATGCACTCAGGGCCGACCTAATGCTTGCGAGTATTATGTCATCTTCCTCTTGATGGCCAAGGTTGTCTCCCACAAGGTGTTGTCAACAGTAGTCCCACATGGGCCTATGGTTGACAACTGGACTGCATGAATAATGGATTGGAAAAATTTTTTGCTATGGAATGTCTCTATATATGAATAATGTCCAAAGTGTTCCTTTATATCGAGGCCTAATCCCATTCATCAAGGACTCAATGCATGTTATATTTTTATTTCCACATACAAATAAAATATATGAATTCTTCAACAAAAAAGTGTAATATGCACAATTATAGGTTCCAATAGAACCAATCGGGACTTGTGATATACTTCTTGGATTACGGAGGTAGTCAAATAATTTCAACGCCAGTTATAAACAATTTATAAATCATTAAACTTTAAAGAATACACATTCTTAAAGAATCATTTTGAAAAGGGTAAGACAAACCCAAAATTTTGAAAAGTAACATTAATATTTATTTTGGAAATCTTCATCAATAATAACATAAGATAAATCTTAAATATCCTAACAGAAATATCAATTTATAAAACAGTATTTCATTCCATTTTAAATTGGTGTCACTTCAAATCATATAAAAAATTCCTTTTCTATTTTAATCAAAATCTAATGAAATCATCGATCATTGATACATATATTATATATAGGTGGAATCAATTAAAAAATGAAAATATCAAGATGAAAACACAAGAATGCATATAATCAATTACAAATTGATTTGATTGGTAAAACTACCTCATATTACTTGGGATCAAACCCCAAAAAATATGATAAGATTCTCCTCTTATGATTAACTATGAATCAAAGAGGAGAGATCTTGAGAGAAGCGAGAAGATATATTATAACCAGATTCCCCAAATGGAATACTCATATCCAATAAACACCCATGGTATTAACATCCCTCTTGTAAGAAGAACATTAACATGGTGAGGATCCAAGATCAAAAAACTGAAAGACTTACTGATCAAGAACCACTATGATGAATGACACATTGATCCACTAAGAATAGTTATTAGAAAGTCCAAAATCTTATATTGATATATTCCAAGGTCTAAAGGATTGAATTATATTTATCTAGGATGAGTTTAGAATTTAAAACATGGGTGTCGGGAATTAAATTATGAAAATTGAAGCATTAAATTCCCATCACATGGTTTAGCCCTAAGATTTGAAAAATTATACACCTCTTACTAGGCTACCAGAGAAAGATTCAGGGTTTTTTCACAAGGTTTGACATTCCGTTAATCAACTTTTTCCCTCTTACTAAGATAATGAAATAGGTTTCATGTATTGGTCATGCTTTTTTACAAAACGTGTGCCAATCATGTGCCTCTAACTATCACAAGCCACACAGTTTGAGGGTGGGACCAATGATTTTCACTAACTATGGGCCTACTCATGTGACCTCCTATGGAACTCCAAAACAAGACACATGGTTTCATGGGATAACCTATAAAAATATTCCCAAACTATGTTGTAATGTATTAGAATCGCTTCACACATATATAATATAACCCATTTCACCATGTGGCCTCAAGTATGCCTAACAGTATGCCAAATGCTACTGACTTTTAGTAAGGGTCTTAAACATGGTATGGATGGGATAATATACCCTAAGGATTAATAATAAATACATTAGAGTAGATAATAAATAAAGGTCGTGTAAGATATATAATAAGAGAACAAAAATAATAATAAACTAACAACTAGGACAGACCAAATATTCCCACCATGCATGAACATGCTATGAAATAAATACAATATAGTCATCATATAGATGTTAATAAACAATACTAGGCTAGATTAATTAATGGAATAAATAAAAAAGATCCAAATCTTATAGAAATCCAGAGTATATTCTCAACTCCCATCTCCATGTCAAATCATAGTCAATAAGTAATTACAATAATGATAAAAATCCAAGATCCTAACTTGTAGCCATGAGATCATTTCACGTACCAAACGGCAGCCCAAACAAGGTTTGAGTAAAACTAAATTGGCCACCACTAATGTAATCTAACCCATATTTATGCGATGAGAATAAAATGGTATAGTGTGAAGGTATAATAATAGTAAAACGGTAAAGTAAATATAAAATTTAAAGATGAGGGTTCTCATGGGGAACCTAGTCGACTATACCTTCCTTATACTAATTCATATTTCTATGAATATAAGAATTGTAATGTAGAAATTGGAGCCATTTCCATAATCTCATCCATTCATATTTAACACTAGTCAAGTGGGACCTGAGGTGAAACCAATGCTCTATATATAATGATGATCATATATGGCTCTACATGTTCTATGATATTAAATATTTATCAATAAATTATAATATAATATTTTATTTCCTATGATATCATCCAAGGTATTATATATCATAAATCCATGTGTCACTCAAGGATTTCGATAGAATCTTTTAACCTATGAACCCATCCAAGGTATTTTGTATCAGGAATCTAGGTATGTTTCAAGCTGTAACATAATAGCATACAATATATGACCATATCCACGGAATTATATATCATTAATTCAAGTGTCACTCGAGGTGTAACATAATTTAATTGAACTTTTTCTCCCATTCACGGAATTCTGTGTAAGAAATATGAGTATTGTTCTATGTGTTTATAATCTCACTAAACATATAATCCCATCCAAGGAATTTTTTACAAGGAGTACATGTACCGATCAAGGATTAATATATTTTCATTTAACCTATAAATTATTCTAAGGAATTTCATATAGGTAATAAAATTATTTTTCAAGGAATACTATCATAAAAAATATCATTTCATTTAATAATTAATAGAGGACAAAACATTATACATTCCAATTTACAATCATCATGCTTCAAACCAATATTCCATTTATAATTTAATTCATTTAATAATATCAACCCATTAATTTATAATGAAAATGTTAAAGTGATTATATTCAACCATCTAACATTTCACTTAATTCACCTAGTCATTCTTTATAAATAAATCATCTAACACGCCTTAGGAGGGTGTTTGGTTACATTGCCAACATAGTCAGAAATAATTTATTATAAGAGTATTATATATCATTCAACCACTTTTAATTACAAGGGAATACATCATAGTTTAACATGAAAAATTAGTCATACAAGAAATATTTCAATACATTTCCCTCATTTATTATCATTTAAAAAGACTCTCATTTTAGGAGTCATGGTTACTATAGTAATAGGTGTTTTGGATAATCAGGCACATTTGTTATCAAGGGTATATAAGGTGTCACATAAAATGGGTATTCATCCTTGAGGTATCACCCTCTAACCATGTTAAAATATTTAAACAAGGGTCTATTTCATGGTCTAGAAAATCAATTTAGGGTGTCAAATAAGTTAGGAGCAACTTACGGAAATTTTGGCATGCGACACAACAATGCATTTTATAAAATGATGAATCATTAAGGGAAAATCCATAAACCACCTACCGTATACCATGGATGCATCACATATCCAATGTAAATTTTTGATTAAATTCATAATGAGGGAAATTTAATGATTCAAAAAACTCCAAAAAAATTGGGTACAATAACTCACATTGAAATAGCATATGATAAATTAGGTCAAATAGAGAAAAGAATAAAGTTCAATGATAGTATAACTAGTGGGGATCCAATGAGACAGGTGACATTTGATTCTGACACTAGATAAATTATATCTATCAAATCCCTGGATAGATGAAATAATATCCCCTGGGTGGCTGGTGTACATGGGATTAGTGGGAGAAGAAGGAGAAGTGAAAAAGATAGATGTAGGGTAAATGGTCATTTCCATCCCCTTTAATGAGTTACATGGTTTGGACACACGGTTTGGTCAGTTGTGCACTAAAAATGTTGTTCCACTATCTAAAGGGACAACCCCTCACATGGATATGTGTATAATTTTGAAAACTATGCACAATACTTGTGATTCTCCTTCATAATTTATTGTAGATGGTCTATGTGGTCGTGTGGCCTAAGGTTCATAGTTTGAAAACTTGTGCACTTTCCTCTCTAGGTTACACTATTTTCTCGAACGAATCACACAATTTAAAAAAAAATAAGTATCTTATAAAAAAGGCCCCATGGTTGAGTCCCATGGATAGAACTAACCATGAGCCAACCATGCACCCGAGGCTTTATATCTGGGAATTGTTATTTCAATAACCAATTCCCCTGAATCTCATCTAAGCTTCTAATACACTTCTTAGACCTTGAACCACATCCAAAAGCAACAATTCAATTCGTTACAATTCTTAGAATTATGTTCCAAATCTCAAATTCAAAATTAACTATCCACAAGATCAAAAATTCAAATTATGTAAGCATTTTCAACCCATTCCAAAATGTGGGTAGTTACAACCTCCCTACCTTAGAACTTCTCGTACCTGAAAATCCTTGTGGAACAATGAAACATCACCAATCATAAATAGGTTGTGAATTACTGTTCAAATGTATGAATTGAGTTTCTAAACTCACAATGTAATTTTTTATATTCATTCCTGAAATTTTGTTTTTTTACTACATGTTTTATATGTTTTAAAATATCACAAACCCTCTTTTAATTTTATGTGAAATTTTTTTTACATCCTCTCTGTATTTTTATTATAAATTCAATTATATTTATTGTAATTTTCTAAATATTGTTTCATATTAAATATATTATGTTTAACTAAATTTTATAAAACTTTCATGAAGTCTAATTCTATCTCTAGCATGTTAACATTTTGATCTGAACATGGTACACTATTTTCATTTCATGAAATATTTTCAGTATAAACCTATTTTCACTTTTCTTTTTCAATTAAATTATAACATGATATATACTGATTGGATTCATTAGAAACCTGTTTAATTGGAAATAAAAATCATATATCTAAATTTATTTACAATAAATGGAAGTCTTATTTTATTTTTTAAGTGGTGTGTCGAAATTCTGAAGATCTTACAACAGTTCTAAAATTTGAATTTTCTATAATTCAAAAGTGGGGTTTTCTTTGATATCTCATTAGATTATCACCAAATTATCTAATAGATTAATTTCTTATAAATATAATAAAGTTTTACACATTTAATATAAATTAATGAGAATCTAAATATTTTATTTAGGATCCTTAAAAAATTATTAAGTAGTAAAATATTTTATGTAGTGTTTAAATAATAGTTTCTCTATATTTTGATGATATATCCATTTGTACTTATTATATTGAAATTATTCTTGATTTTTTTATAAATATATAAAAATTATATTCAATTAGTTCTTCTAATCATACTTCTTAATTTAGTCGTTTATATGGATTAAAATTCACACAATTTTCTATGTCAATTTTTGTTAATTACATTATGAATTACTATTCATCATCTTCCTCTAGTAGCCTATTTCCTCCATGGAATCTCCTCAAGATTCTCCCTCACTATTCCTGGAATATTATTTATTATTTCATTCATATACTCTCTTATTTGTGGAGGTACCAAACCAATGGTCGACTATTTCCACTAACGGTGGATGATTTCAATTAACGGTGGTTTATTTTCCACATTCCAATAGTGGATCTTCTATAGCCTTCTACCGGTGGATAGATTAATTTTATAACTAATGGTAGATATAAACCAGTATCTCTTTGACGATAAAACACAATAGTAGAAGATGTTTTCCACCAATAAGTATTAATTTATGCTATTTCTAGTTAAATTTATGCTACCACCAGGTATTTATGCTACCGCCAGTTATTATTCTGTAAATTCTTCATGCTATATTTTTCATAAGTTTTTATATAATGATTAATTTAATAATTATGTTAATTGTTTTAAGTAATTTATTAATTTCAAAAAAATAATATATATTATGCTATATTAAAGAAAAAAACTAAATATTTTTTAAATTGCATTGAAAATTGTATTAATTTACTATTTATTCATGCGTACACTTACAACATCTTTCTGGAATATTGATGTTTTAATATGTTGAGTTCATAATTTATTTTACTAATTATTTTTAAATTTATTATTTTATGAAAATGAATTTATTCAAACAAATTTTATGGTATTTAATGTAATATAATTTATTTAAGTTCCATGCTACATTAACATGTATTTAATATTTGTTTTTAAACAGTCTTATGATTTTTAAGGGATTTCTTTAAATTTTTATTATCTTTGAAAAATATATTCAAATATGTTTGAAATTTTATTTATGTTTTATATTTGAATTATATTTGTTACTATTATTATGGAGTATACTTTTATCTCTCTTTAATAATTCTACTATATTTGAATTTGAATTACTTTACCTGGAGATTGGTTTTTCCTGTTTTGTTTTACAGATCATATTTAAAGGTGTTTGGATACTTTAAAGGATACACAGGTTAATATCCTTGAATCTCTTTTTTTCACATGAGAAATCGTTGAACATTTCAACCAGATGTACAAACCAATGTCTTGTGTGATATTATGTTTCATCACCTACACAATCCCTCAAGGTCCAAATTCCATCTGTTTCAACTTCTAATTCCTTGACAAGACAAGTTGATCCAATTATAAAGAACTGGTACCTTTTATTTTTTTCATATTCTTATTCTTCTGCTTTCATAGTCTATAACACTATTTATCATCTTTCACAGGTACTCTCCATTTTCTCACTACAACAAATTTAGCCTTTAACAGTTCTTGGATTTAACAACGCTGATAAAGACCCCCATTATCAATGCTAGAAAAGTGCTAATAAAGGGCACCTTTACAATGAAAAAACAAAGCATCAATAATTTGGGGCCTTCATAAATTATAAAAAAATGTTGATAAGGGGGTTACCTTTATCAATGCTTACAAAATATCACTCATGAAGAGGGGCATTTATCATCACTACAAAAAAGCATGAATATGGGAGATTTATCAACGCTAGAAAAAAAAGAGATGATAGGGGGATTTATAAGTTCTTTATTTCTTGCACTAATAAAGGGTATATTTAATAAAAAAAATTATTAGAAATATTATATTAGTATACAAATTAATTTATATTTATATAAATATAGTATATTTTTTAAAATATGATTTGGATAAATAAAAATATGCATTTATATTTAATATATAATATATTTAATGAAAACTTCTTGTGGAATAATTTAAAATTAAAATTCATTTATATTTTGATAATTATTATCAATTAATATTCCTTTAATAAAAATTTTATTACATTAAGATTAAATGATTTACTGAAGGGTCTAAGATAAGATGAAAACAGGACTTGTGCTTAAAATGGCCATATATTTTGATCTGAGTGTCTTTTTGGGTTCTAACACATATCAAATCAAGGATCATGAATATATCTACACCCTAATGAATTTGGAGGAACCCAGTCTAATTTTTAGAGGCCAAAAAGGCCCATAAGGCCTCCAAATTTGAGTTTTTAGTCGGGGTATCCTAATTTTTTAACATTTGATGGAACTTCAGCCTCATTTAAGGTGGTATTATTGTATTGTTTTCAATGGGGAATATCTTTAGTCATTAGTAATATATTCATGTAGTTAATATGGTTTTTAAATTTTATCATTTTAACAATTTAATTTTATTTATAATTAAAAATATTATATTTTCTTATATTTATTTATAATAAATGAATTGTTTAAATAAATATTTTATAATATTCACCTAAAATTGATTTTTTAATTATATATAAAAAATTTATTATTCATTTTACTTAAAAAAATTATCTATTTTTTTACATTAAAAAAATGCATTAATTTTTTTATTTAATGTTTATATATACAGATGTGTGTGTAATAATAAACATATATTTATATTCATATTCTAATATATATATATATATATAAATGAATATTAATATATAATAAATATAATTGTATATATATAACACATTTCTAAATATATATACAAATAAATAGAACTATTGTAAATATAAAATAGAACATGCATGGAAGAGTGGTAAAGAGCATCCAATCGCATAAGGGAGGTCAATGGATCAAATACAGGCACACATAGGTATTTAGGGTAACCTTAAACTAATGATGAAGGTGTCTGTGATGGTATTTGGTTAATGGAAAGCACTAAGAAAGGGGGTTAAAAGTGCTGAAAAAGGGGGTGTTGGGGGTGCATGAAAACATTAATTTTTTTTCAAATTTTTTTAGAGCACCAAAAAACTCTAATAAAGACACCCTTAGTTAGTGCTAAAAAGGTACTGATAAAGAATTGATTTTAAAATATATCATAATATTATTTCTTATGAAACATTGATAAATCCTTTTTACTAGAACTATTAAATGCCCAATTTGTTGTATAGTCTATTTAGCATTTTACATTCATAAGAATTATATCTTCTACTCTTATCTTCGGGTTTTTACTCCATGATTCTATAGTCAAGATCATTCAGGTTGTGACTTTTGGTATCTAAATTCATGTTTTAATTGGGTTGTGACTACCCATAAAAAATTCAGTGTGTCGTGGTTATCCCTCCACTAGAAATGGATTATGTAATTTAGTTATGATTACCACTCAAAAGTCAATTTAGTGAAAATTTATCTCTAATAAAGTAGAGAGGTATAATATTAGAGTAGACCCAATTTAGACCAAACTACTCTAATAAACATCCTTGTTATATTTACTTTTTCCACTTCTAATTAACTTTAATAATTAACTTTAATAATTAATTTAATTAGTCAATTTATTTGTTTAAAATTTTTAATCTTTTCTATTCACCTCATCTATACCATATTCCATTACCCTAAATGATCTAATAATTGGTATCAGAGGATAACCTTCTTAAAAAATAATTCATCTCTATCATTATCTTTACCAATACCAAATAATTTGTATCAGATATTGTTCCTTTTTGGATTTTCCAATCCCTCTCTAGTGTATGTTGTTAATATTTAATCATGCTAACATATTCTTAGACCTCACATCACAAGACAAGATCTTTAATATGGAATGATTAAACAAAAACCAATCTTGGATTCCTTAGAATCCACTACACATTTATGGAAACTATTATGGCTACTATATATCCTTAATAAAGGAATACCTTAAATAGTGGATTAGAGAACACTGGTATATCATTTTAGAATAGTACACACTACCAGAAGCTGACCCATATACAATTATAGGAAATGATGCAATTAAATATTTTTTTAAATTAAAAATTTGTTTATATTTTATATTGTGATATTAACAAAAGGTTTTTTATTCATGTGTCCACCAGTATGCTAGCTCATAAAATTTTGAAAATTTTACAAGTCACTCACCTTGGATTTGAAAAAATAATTTTAACCAAGCATGGAATACTGAAAGTAAAGTATCAAGACATCAAGATTTGTGAAGATGTATCAGTAAAACAAATGTTTCATTATTTTATAAACATTTTAAATGAAATTAATTAAAATAGAGAATCATCATAGAACCTAATAATTTTTGAACAATTCTTGCGAGCATTACAAAGGAAATGGAACACAAATAAGGTCATTATTGATGAAATAAAAAACATAAAAGAGTAACTCTTTCTGAATAGTTGGGATCACTACCTCGATATGAATTGGGATTGAAGAACATAACAGATAATGAAAAAATATAAAGAAAATTTGATTATTTAAATCTATTATTGTTGTTTATAATAACTCTTCTAATTTAGATTACCAAATAGTAAAAAAATAATATGTGTCTCATATTGTTATTAGGGTTTATAAAATAATTAAAAATAAAGGATTCAAGAATTGATTTTGGTGGAACACTCAAAGATAAAAACATATTGGAGATAATAAAGGTTTTATGAATTAAAAAGGTTCATATGTAACTTTTTATGAGTACAGTAACAATGACTTATTAAGCATAACAACCCAAAACTAAAGAATAAAAAAAAATAAAAAATAAGGATAAAAAGGAATTGACCACCAATTAGAGTTGTAAAAAATAATATTATTCTATTGAAAAATATATAAATGATAAATAAAATGATAACTTAAGCTTCATGGATTCTATGTATAAGTATAGTGACTCTAGATTATATTTTGGATGTTCTAATTCTGACTTTGATTCTATAAAGAGAAATGTTTCTGACTTAAATAACGAAATTTAAATATTTTGAAAAGATATTTTAAAATCTTATGATTTATATAATAATATTAAGGAATGTAATGAGAAACATGTTATTGAAAATAAATTAATTTTAAAATAAAATGAAAAATTAAGAAACATTTCTTATTCTTCTCATTTTAAAGTTTATGAAATTTGAAATCTTCTTGATATTTGAATGATAATATGAAAAATGAAGTTGAGTGTCTTAAAAAATTTATCTTATTTTATCCAAGTTCCTGAAAAATATTTTTAGATAATGTATTTTAATAAACTAAATAAAAATATAGATTGTTTTTGATAGGATTGGATGTTACCTAAATTTTTTAAAACACGTTTTGTTAAAAGTTATACGTGGTTGTAATTATACTATTACTTATACTAAATGTGCCATGAAAGGTCACTATGAATATTATTTTTCTCTTAGACTTAAAAAGACTTTGAGATTTACAAAAACTCAAACATTGAAATCCTATTTATCAATTGTACCATAAAATACTTGTTTAAATTTGATTTTAGTACCTAAAAAGTTTATTACTAATCCTATTGGACCCAAAGTAGATTTGGTACCAAAATTGTCAAGTAATTGATTATTATAGTAAAAATGCAGTGGGTGTCCCAATAATGACATATGGAATATGTAAAGTGAATTCTATAGGTAAATTACTAGAGACCCATCGTATTTTTCCATTTACAACACATGTGATGGAGGCACTGTTACATTTGGAGATAATTACAAAGGAAAAGTAAAAGGATTTGGTAAAGTTGGTATTTCAAATTATACTTTTATATCTAATTTTTTATTTTTTATAGATTAAAACATTATTTAATTAATATACCTCAATTATGTGATGATAGAATGTAATTTAAATTTCAAAATGATAAGTTTTTAGTTTTTAAAGACGTATCTTTATTATTTTATTCTAATGAAATGGAAATTATTTATATAATTTATTTTTTGAACTAACTCTTCAACATGTGAAGTGTCTGAATACTATATTGATTAAAAGAATCATTTGGAATAAATATTTAGGTCATGTTAGTTTCATAATGTTGCATAATCTCTCTAAAAATGACAATGTGTTACAGTTTCCGTCCTTCAAGAAATAACATATTCATGTTTGTGACACTTGCATGACCAGAAAACAATATAAAATCTATTTTAGACCTATCTATCAGATAATTAAATATATACATTTACATTTATTAATTTGGGATTTATTTTTTCCTCCTTAAATTTCTATCCTTGTTGGAAAGAAATATACTTTAGTTATTGTGGATTATTATAGTATATTTACATGGGTACGGTTTCATGATCATAAAAATGATACTTTGTATATTTTTACTATTTTTCTAATTTAGTTCAAAATTAAAAAGGGTGTTTGATTATTTATTTTTATATTAATAATGGTGGTGAATTTCATAATTTATATTTTGAAAATTTTTGTGAAAGTAATTCTTATTTTTAAAATTTCTATTCTTATATAGCACAACAATAAAATTGGGTTTTAGAACAAAAAAATATTGCTTGTCTTAAAATGGCATGAACTATGTTAAGTGAAGATAATTTTCCTATATATTTTTATGAGGAGGACATTTTTTTGTTATTATATTTCAAATATAATACTTATTAGGCCTTTATTAAATAAAAATCCTTTTGAATTATTTAAAAATAAAAAACCCAAAGTTGGATATTTTAGTGTTTTTGTTTATAATGTTTTTTTAAATTAAAATGACAATTTAGATAAATTTGATGATAAAAGTGAGGAATTTATTTTTCTTGGTTACTGAAATAATAATAAATCTTACATATTTTTGAAACAAATTACTATGATTATTGAAGAATTTTTTATGTTATGTTTTCTAAAAATAATGTTAAATTAAATTCTGATCCTAATGTTTTTTATGATGAGTTTATATATTTTAATTTTAGTGAAGAAAAACCTCACGAAATAGATGAATTAATTATGGGAGATAATACTCATTCTCAACCTGATCCATGATTATAGAACATTAATACAAATTATTTTATTTAAATTTTTACTACCAATGTTGATTTGGGTGTCAAAACTAGAAACTATAATTTCAATTTCTGTGAAAATTATACTTTTATTTGTGATTATATTCTTAATATAGTTAATAATTCATTAAAATAGGAAAACCTGATTGTTATTATGAAATATGAGATTAATTATTTTGTTATAAAAATTATTTAGTCATTGGTATGATTTTCTAAGGATAAGGTGGTAATTGGAACTATGTGATATTTTAGAAATAATCTAGATGTATCTAGATAAAAATCTAAAAATAAACCCAAACTTTTTTCTCAAGTATACCCTCAAGAAGAAGGTATATAAATTGAATATTCATTTACACCTATTTTCAGGTTAGATGTTATTATAATGTTATTTTATTTTTCTTGTTTTTAATGTTTTAAATTATATAAAATGGTTATAAAAATTTATTTTTTAAATTGTTTTATAACTGAATATGTCTATGTTTCTCAAGCCCCTATTTTTGAAAATTAAAAACTTCTAAACAATGTTTCTAAGTTATCTAAATATTTGTATGGTATAAAACAACATCTTAGTGTTGGTATGAAATTATTTTTTTTTATTAAATAATGGAATCAGGAAATGAAATGTTGATCTTACTCTTTTTATTAAAATAATTTCTAATGATATTTTAATTATAAAATTTTATGTTGATGATATATTTTTCTGGCCATATAGTGAAAAGATTGGTAATTATTTTTTAGCATTGATGTATAATATGTTTTATGACAGTTCAATGGGAGAATTAAATTTATATCATTGACTTCAAATTTCTCAAAGTAAAGATGTATTTTTTCTTAATCAATCTACGTATTCTAAAGTGTTAGTTAAAAGATTCAGACTTGATTCCTATAAACAAATGCAAACTTCTATGAGTAATAATTGTAAATTCAATGTTGATGCATTAGGTAAATCTATTGATATTAAAGTTTATCAATGCCTGATAGTTATCTTACTTTATTTAACTGTATCTATACCTGATATCTTTTTTAGTGTTTTTTATATGCTAGATTTCACATTGATCCTAAATAGAGTCATACTAAAGCTATAAAAATAATAATTAGATATTTTAAAGGAACTATTAATTCTAGTTTTTTTTATCCTAAATATTAATTTTTTTTCATCAATATCATATTGTAACTCTGATTTTAGATCTTGTAGAATTGACTGAAAATGTACATCAAGTATGTGTCATTTTCATAGAAAATTTTTAACTTATTTTTACTTCTAAGAAAAAACTATTTGTTTCCCTATCTCATAGAGATGATGATTATATTTATGGTTCTAGTACGTATGCTGAAAGATTGTGCACTAACAAAACATAATGTGATTTTGTTGTTCATTTTAATAAATTTCCTATTTATTGTGATAATACTTCTTGTAATTTATATTCCTAAAAACCCATTACATCATTATAAAACAAAAATTATTTATCTTAGGATTCATTTTCTTATTGATCATTTATATAATAGTGATATTTTTTTATAATTTATCCACGCAGAAGATCAGCAAGTAGAAATATTAACTAACCCTTTAGACTATACTCATCTTGGAAAACATTGTCTTAGGATGCTGAAAGATTAATCATCTAATCTTTGCATTGGTTTAGGGGGAGTTTTTTTTAATTTATAAAAAAAGGGGATAAATATGGTTTTAAATGTGTAGGTTTTGTAATAAAATTAAAATGGGGGGATTTTTTATGCATATGCATACATGTACTTTTTTTATTACATGTTATTTTATGTTTTCAAATATTAAAAACCCTCTTATAATTTTTTTGTGAAACAAATATATTTAAATTTGTGTTTTATTTTTATTATAATGTGAGTTGTAGCTATCATAGTTTTATAATTCTTGTTTCATATAAAAGATAAAAATTTATCTAACTTTTATTAAAATATGATGAACTATATTTCTATATCTATCATGTTCTCATTTTGAACTGAATTTGATACATGGCTTTGGTTTAAAACAATGTTTTCAGTATAAACTACTTTTCAACCATTTTTTTTAAATAATTATAACATGAGATATACTAATCTGATTCATAAGAAACTTGTTCCATTTGAAATAAAACTAACTTATCAACATTTATTTTAAATAAATTAAATTATTATTTTATTTTCTATGTGGAGCACAAAAAAATTGAAAGATATTGAAAAAGTTATGGAATTTTTTATTTTCTTGAATTAAAATACTTGTTTGATTCTTTGATAACTCATTAAATTATCATCGTAATTTTCAGGATATTTTTTCAGTTACTAGAATAATAATCTTCTCTATATTTTTATAAAATAGTTAAAAATATAAAATTTTATTTAGGTACCTTTAAAATAGATGAAGTACTGAAATAGTTTAGGAACTGTTTAAATCATGTTTTCTATGTATTTTGATTATTTCTCCTTCTATAATTATCATATTTTAGATATTATTAATTATTTGGAAACCTCTAAAAATTATATTCAATTAAGTCATATGTACGTACTTATAACTTAGTCGTTTAGATGGATTAAAAATTCAACCATGTTTTTGTCTCAAATATTGTATATAAAATGATGAATTTTTATTCATAATCTTCCTCCAACAACCTCTTTCCTCCTTAGAAGCTCCTAAATATTATTCCTCTTCTTTCTTCATGGAATATTATTTCTTCTATAATGTATCAACTTAATTTATTGATTTTTCCAACCAATGGTGGATGATTTCAACTAATGGTGGATGATTTCAACTAATGGGGTCTTTTTTCCTTATTCCAATGGTTGATATTCTGCAGTCTTCTACTAATTGATCTCCTTCTTTTTTCTAATAGTGTATCATGTTCATTTTCTATAATGGTAGCTCATTATATTTAAAATGATGGATAATTACGTTTATAAGAATTGTATCATATCAAAATTTCATTTTTACAATGGTAGCAAATTTCATTTTTCCAAAGGTGGATCATTTTTTACCAAATAGTGGAACATTTTTAACCAATTATGGATCATTTTTTAAACAATAATGGATCATTTTTTAACTAATATTGAATCATTTTTTGAACTAATTGTGGATCATTTTTAAACTGACAATGGATTATTTTTTGATCATATGGTGGATTGATTTATTTTATAACTAATGGCGGATTAAAAGATTATTTGTAAAACTAATGATGGATTTATTATTTTTATAACTAACAGTGGATCATCACTGGTAGCTCTTTGATAGAGTGATGCAATGGTATTAGATATTATTTACCACCATGTATTAATTTATTCTACTTCCAGTAAAAACTATACTACTACCAGGTATTTATGCTATGACCAGTTCTTGTTCTTTAAATTTTCTAGGTCATATTTTTCATCAATTTTTATATTTTTATTAAAAATATACTTAGATTAGTTGTTTTATGTTTTTATTAATTTAAAAGATTAATATATATATATATATATATATATATTATTTAATACAAGATCATTGTTTAATTTTTTTAAAGTGTTTCATGATTTGTATTAATTTACTACTTATTCATCCATACACATACACCATGTTTCTATAATATTTATGTTTTAATATTATGTTTTACATTATTTGAATAAATATTTTCTAAATTATTATTTTATGATATTAAATTTATTCAAATGAATTTTATTGTATTTAAAGTTGTGTAGCTATTTTTTTAATAACATGATGCATTAAAATCTATTTAGTATTTGTTTTTAAACAATCTTATGTTTTTATGGGATTAATTAGAATTTTTATTATCATTTAATAGGTTATTCAAATAGGTTTTAGTTGGTCTTTATGGTTTTAATTCAAATGATATTTGTTTCTATATTTATGGAAGATAATTTTCACTCTCATGAATAATTCTACTATTTTTTAATTTGAATTGCTTTACCTAGAGATTAATTTTTCCTATTTTTTTATAGATCACATTGAAAGGTGTCAGGACACTTCAAGGGATACAAGGGTTAACATCTTTGACTCACATTTTTTTCACAATATTAACCTATGAACATTTCAACCTAATATACAAACCAACATCTTGTGCGATACTCCATTTCCTCACATAGACAATCTCTCAATGGTCGAATTACATCTATTTTGAATTCTACTACATTGACAAGAAATCCAATCCAATTCTAAATAACTATTACTAGTGTTTTGTTTCTTTATCATCTACTTTCATATGGATTCTAAGTATTTAGCACTATTTCTTGACTCTCACATGCACTGTTTATTTTATGTTTATTCTTTTTCATACATAATAATTAATTTTTATTATCTTATCATTGGTTTTTAAATCCCATATTATATGGTTAGGACCATTTAGGTTGTGAACCCTAGTATCTAATGTCAGGTTGTAATTGGTTTTTGACTCCCTATAAAATAATCAGTGTGTTCTGTTTATCCATCCACAAGAAACAGATGATGTAATTGGGATTTTATTCCCCCTCAAAAATTATTTTAGTGCACATTTATATCTCATCGAGTATAGATGTATAAGAGTAGAGTATGTATACTTTAGACCAAACTACTATAAAGAAACATCATACTTTTATCTAATTTTTCCGTTGCTAATTGACTCTCATAATTAACTATAAAATTTAATTTAATTTATCATTTTATCTATTTAAAATTTTTAATCTGGTCTATTCATCCCCATATATATCATCTTCCATTACCCTACCTGGCCTAACATTATTATAACGACCCATACTTTGCATACATTGTTAATACTTCAAAATTGAAGCACACTTATTACAACATATAACAAAACCAGGAAAGGACCGTACAGGTATAGTGTCTTTAGAAACTGGGAAACATAAACAACTGGTTCATAAAGTGTCTACATTGTCTCCCATTTATTTCATCATATCTATAGTCCATTTTGGCATATCTTACTTAATAACATTCTTCCTGACCTGGGGAAAGAAAACATACAAAAGGGTGAGCTCAAATGCTCAGTAAGGGTAAACAAAAGAAATATCAATCACATCATATTCATAAGAACATAACTTTTGGAAATCGTAACCTAAAAAAGAGATCATAATTTCATAATATGGGATAAATCATAGTAGTGAAATGTAATCACAATAATCATAACTTAAAATATGAAGCTTTGTGGCATACACACATAATCATAGAGAATCATTTCTTATTAGTCAAGACTAATGGCCAAGACTATCTTAGTGGACAAAGTCCATTTCTGAACCGAGTTCACTCCTCATTTCAGTCCTATTTCACTGAACCGGTTTAACCTGCCATTCAAGACATTTCTATCTCATGAGATATAAAATATTTACCCAATTCATTGGAGGGAGATATAGGTCCCACCCATCTCATAATGATACCATTCATATGTGTACCACAAAATCATAAATCATACATCATTGCATAACCCATGTAATAAAATTGGGATTCTTAAACAACATGACATCATAAAACAATTAATATAAGATAAAGGAATTCATAAAAATAATTTCATCACAACATAATCAAATCAATGTAATAATAGGTATAGAAACAGAACCCTATATTATCTTAGATGGAAAATAATTTTGATAAAACACTTGAACTCCATTCTTGAGGAAAATATCCTTTCTTCTTCAAAAACATTTTCCTTTCTTAACATGTCATACAATTTTAAACTAAAAGAAGTTGATTAAAAATAAACTTGAAAACTTTTAAAGTAAGCTTCTTGGAAATAATTTTTTAAAGATCCATTCATGCCGTATAAGTTAAAAAACATTCTTTCCGTACTTTTGTCGGAAAAGTCAAAAAGTACCTCGTACGAAAGACGACAAAATATTCCTTTTATATCTTTTACTAAAAACTCACCGAAGAGTTAAATTGGATTTAAAAAATTGTATGTGGATGGAAACAATATTACATATTGAGGAAACATGGATGTGGATGATAAAATACACCCCAGAAAATTTCAAAGTACAAACAATCTCGGATAAAAATGAGATTGTGATATTTCCCTTACCTTAGGTCCGATATGTTTTGTACGTGTCCGAAACTCCTGTATAATGATTTAAATAATGTTATTGACTTATTAAAAAATCATACTTATTTTTATTATATCATATATGGTCATATTCTTAACTTCTTATTAGTAATATTTCATTACTACTTGTTATTCGGGTGTTTATTACTTTTTGTTCTTATGCGTGTCCTGTCAAATAAATTCTTATTTTTCTTTTTAGTTAATAAATACCACATTTCCAGAATTTTATTATTGTAATATATATCATATTTATTCACTAAATTCATTTATGTAATCATTATGCAATGAAAATCATGTAGAACGAGTCGCATCACATCGTGGAGACGGTATTCCGTACGTACGCACGAGCGATGATATCGTTCCCATGATTGTGGAATTGAATTGGAGTGTATTTATACTATTTCATAATCAATATCACATTACAATAGTCATATATATTCATTATTTACACCATTATACCCATCCAAGTAAGGTGGTGCTGAAAAATAGATTACACCACGGCGTGGAGACGGTATTCTGTACGTACGCACGTGCGGTGATTTCGTTTTCCGTAGGATGGATAGATGGTGTAATAGGGTTGTTTCATACTTATAATAACATATCAGTATATTATTGATACTGATTTTATTACTTAATAATGAAACAACTAAATAAGAAGAAGTGGAAGAAGAAATAAAGTTGAAAGAATTGGTAACGGACATTACCACTTCTTTGAAACGCCTCTTTGAGACCTCCTTTTAGGGCACTAAAATTGGTCTTTGAAGAAGACCATGACCTCTAGGATGTCTCTAGGGAAGTTTATAGGAGAAATTGGCAGGGGTGGCCAAGCTTGAAGGCTCAATGTGGTTTGAGGAAGAGGGGGAGGAGGTGCCCTTTTATAAGGGAGGAGAGGGGCTCCTTTGGAAAAACTAAAAATATTATTTTATAATAAAGTCAAGTTCGGTTTTAAATAGCTCCAAATTGATTTATTTATAATCTAAGGTAGGTATGGGTATAAATAATCTCATCCAATAGAATTTAGACAAGTTTAGATTCCTATTTTAACCTTATCATTTAGATTTGTCATTAAGTTAAATAATTTTACTTTTACCGTGTCTTCTTGTGTTATTATACTATAAGGTTAATAAACTCAGTATAACATGACAAACGAACCCCATGTTGTTTATTATTAATATATATAATCTTATCTAAGTCATTTGGCCAAACCTTAGATTTTTAGGAATAAAATAACAATTAATAATATAATATTTGTTTTAAAAACTATTTTATGTCAATGTTGACACTATTTAGTAATTGATTTTTGTAAAAATCATGACAGAATGATTAGTTCGAAAAAGGTTAATTAAATCAATAATAACATGTCATATTAACCTATAAAATTATTTAAATTCATAAAAAGTCTCAAATTACATTTATTTGGGTATTTATAACATCAATTATGTCAATATTTCATTAATAAGATAATTACTACATCATCTTTGTGTCATAAATAAATTAAATTATTTAAAGTCTAAAAATTACAAATAAAATATAATTATGTATGAAATCTTTTCATCTTTCTAATTTATATTTATAGTCGAATTTATCTTATGTATAACCCTATATTAAAAATTATATACTTATTACACTTTGATTTTAACTATTTTAACCCTTCTTTAAATAAATTAATAATAAATGTCCTAATCTGAACCAAGTGGGCCTAAATGGTCATATTGTATTACTAAGGTTGTTTTTGTTTGAATTACACTTGTCCAATAGAATTAGGACATGTGTTAGGGTAATAATAATATCATTGTTACCCTTAATTACCCTATTTACTTTTAACCGTGGTAAATAAAAGTAAAAAAGTTACTATTCACCAAAATTTATTTTCATCTCATTGAACCACATTTTACTTACTGACATCAACCGTGTGTCTCGGATTTTTGAGATTCCACTCACAGAAGCGGTAAAATTAAGTTTTATGAAAAATTCAGTTTTTTTAACTACCACATAGTGGTTTTACTATTCATCAAAAATTGAAAGTTTTTAGAAAAATACCAAAATTTCACCCAAGGCTAATTTCGATATTCCAAATCCAAAAATGAAGTCCATTTTGAAAAATAAAATTTATAAAATTTCAAAAAGTGGTTATTACTATTCATAACAGCTAGTTTTAATAATATTTTAATAGTATATCGTTGTTTAGTGAAACTCGGTATTGCGTACGACGCAAGCTATCGAGGAAGGTCGCGATTTCATGTAAAGCAAGCCAAGTAAGTGTTGTGTGCAGAAGAATTTTCCTTTGATGATTTATATAACATAAAAGTCTCGGGTGTTACATTCTACCCCCCTTAAAATGAATTTCTCCCTCGAAATTCGTCACTTTGTAACGAACAGATGAGGATAACTCTCCCTCATCATATCCTTAAGCTCACATGTAGCTTCTTCTAATTGGTGGTTCCTCCATAAATCATTCACAAATCGAGTGGTCTTGTTTCATAGGACTTTTTCACTATGATCCAGAATCTCTATCAGCTGTTCTTCATAAGAAAGATCTTGTTCCAGTGGTACAACTTCTGAGCTGAGTACATGTGAAGGATCAAGTATGTACTTTCTCATGAGAGATACATGGAACACATCGTGAACTTGAGAGAGATTGGGTGGAAGCGCCAATCAGTAATCTACCTTCCCAACTTGATCCAGTATTTCGAAAGGACCGATATATCTAGGGCTCAACATCCCCTTCTTTCCAAATCTCATGAACCTTTTCCAGGGAGATATTCATAAGAACACTTTATCACCCACTTCAAACTCTAGGTCTTTTCTTCGGTTGTCGGCATAACTTTTATGTCGACTCTGAGCTGCTCTTATGTTTTGTTGAATGGATTTAAACTTTTCTTCCATTTCATCAATGAGATCAGGTCTTAATAGCTTTCTTTCCCCAACTTCATCCCAGCAAGTTGGAGTCCTGCATTTCTTTCCATAGAGAGATTCATAAGGAGACATCTGAATACTGGAGTGAAAGCTATTATTATAAGAAAATTACAACAAACGTAGGTGTTGATCCCAACCACCTTTGAAATCCATGGAACAAGCTCTCAACATATCTTCTAGAGTTTGAATTGTTCTCTCAGACTGACCGTCTGTCTGAGGATGATAAGCAGTGCTGAAACATAACTCTGTATCCAGAGTATGCTGAAGACTTCTCCAGAACTTTGAGGTAAACCTCAGATCCCTATCAGATAGAATAGAAATTGGTAAACCATGCAATCTTACCACTACCTTTACATATATCTTGGCAAGCTGATCCAAAGAGAAATGCTCTCTAATGGCGATGAAGTGTGCAGACTTTGTAAGATGATCATCTATGACCCAGATAGCATTATTGCCTTTGGATGTTTTAGGAAGTCTGGTGACAAAGTCCATAGTGATGTCTTACCATTTCCATTTGGGTATGGGTAATGGTTGTAACATCCTCTTAGACTTCTATCTCTCAGCTTTAACTTGTTGACAAACCAAGCATCGAGAGACATATTCAGCAACATCTTTTTTCATTCCATCCCACCATAAGTACTCTTTCATGTCCCTATACATCTTCGTGCTTCCAGGATGAATAGAGAATGAAGAACTATGAGCCTCATCCAGCAGCTCCTTATTTAATTCCGGGATGGGAGGAACACAAACCTGATTCCTGAACATTATTATCCCATCACAATCAAGGTTGAATTCAGGAGCATTTCTCACCTTCTTTTGTAACTTGACATCTTCTTTCTGTGCCTCTTTAATCTTCACATGTATAGATGGTTGAACATTCATTTGAGAAAGATAAGATTTTTCCCCTTCCATTATAATTCCAAGATCCATCCTTTATAAATCCATAAATATTGGATCTTTTGTGATCCTCATCATGGATAAGCTAGCATGGTCTTGTCGACTTAATGTATCTTCCACCTTGTTTGCTTTCCCAGGGTGGTAATGGATTGAGCAGTCATAATCCTTAATCATCTCCAACCTTATTATTTGGAGCATATTCAGCTCCTTGTGTGTGAAAATATACTTTAAACATTTATGATCAGTATAAATGTCACACCTTTCTCCATAAAGATAATGCCTCCAAATCGTTAATGCAAAGATTACCATAGCTAACTCCAAATCATGAGTTGGGTAATTTTTTTTATGTATTTTCAACTGTCGTGAAGCATAAGCTATCCCCATTTCATTTTGCATAATAACACACCCCAAACCCTTCTTGGATGCATCACTGTAGATCACAAACCTTTCTCCACTACAAGGTAGTGTGAGCACAGGTGCACTGGATAACATTCTTTTCAACTCCTTGAAATTCTCTTCACAATCCTCCGTCCAAACAAACTTAACTCCTTTCTGTGTCAACTTGGTGAGTGGATTAGATAATCGTGAAAAATCTTTCACAAAACGTCTATAATATCCAGCCAAACCAAGAAAACTTCAGATCTCAGTCACTGTTGTTGGTCTCAACCATCTTTCGATAACCTCTGTTTTTGCTAGATCCACAGATATCCCCTCTTTTGAGATTATGTGACCCAAAAATGAAACTTTTTGAAGCCAAAATTCACACTTGGTAAATTTGTCATAAAGCTTCTCTTTTCTCAGGGTCTTCAATATAATTCTCAAGTGATCTTCATGTTCTTCCTTTCTCTTTGAATAGATAAGAATATCATCTATAAAGACTACCACAAACTGATCAAGATATTCTCTAAAGAATCTATTCATCAGATCCTTGAAGATAGCAGGGGCATTAGTAAGACCAAATGGCATCACTATAAATTCATAGTGTCCATACCTTGTACGGAAAGCCGTCTTTGGTATATCCTCCCTTTTGACCCTTAATTGGTGATACCCTGAAAGAATATCAATCTTGGAAAATTATTGAGCTCCGCGTAGTTGGTCAAATAAGTCATCAATGCGTGGGAGAGGATATTTGTTCTTGATAGTGATCTTGTTAAGTTCTCGATAATCAATGCAGAGTCTCATTGATCCATCTTTCTTCTTAACAAACAGAACAGGTGCTCCCCAAGGTGACGCACTAGGGCGTATGAACACCTTATCAAGATTCTCTTGGAGTTGCTTCTTCAATTCCTGCAACTCAATTGGGGACATTCTATATGGTGTCTTTGAAATAGGCAAAGCTCCTGGTACGAGTTCTATTGAAAACTCAACTTCCCAATTTGGTGGAAGACTCGGTAATTCCCACGGAAAGACATCATCAAACTCCCATACAATGGTCATATTCTTAATCGTGAGTTTCCCACCAACCATTTGAGACAAATAACCTTCCTTTAGTGGAATCAATACCCATAAAATGGGAGAAATTTCCACTAGAAGGTTATGTTCATCCTTGCATCGATAGACGATCATAGATTGATCTAGAATACGAAATGTGACTTCCCTTATTTGGAAATTGATGTGAGCTATATATAAAGAAAGACAATTCATGCCATGAATCACATCAAATTCCATTATAGGAAGGATCACAAGATTTGCAGGAAGCACTTTCCCACAAACTATGATCGGAGAAGAATTATAAACTTTTGATGCGACTGTTGTGCCATTAGGGGTTGTCACAGCTAACTCAACGTCTAATTGTTGAGGTAATATGGTGATATCATTAGAAAATTCTTCAGAAATAAAGGAGTGGGTGGATCCAGAATCAAATAAAACATTTTCTACTTTATAGTGTATGGTATGTGTACCTTTCACCACATCGTTATCGTACTCCACATCGCTGATAGAAATTGCATGTGACTTTCCTTTGCCTTTAGCCTTAAGAGTTTTTTGACGTCGACCATCATCATAAACCCTTGGATTTGGGCATTGATTGGCATAATGCCCCATCTCCTTGCACTTGAAACATTGAAGTGTAGTAGGTTCATTCTATGTATCTCTTACTTTGTTTGCATCATTAGACATCTTCTTCCCATCATTGCGGCATTCAAATGCCCAATGACCTTTCTTTCCACATTTGAAACATTTACTTGTCCCTTCAAGACAACTCCCTCCATGTTTCTTTCCACACTTTGACAATAAGGGAAAACTCATCTTATTTTCAGTGTGTTCTTTAGATTTTCCTTTGAATTCCATTTTCCTCTTCTTATCAAACCCATATAACTGATGGGTTACTCTAATATCCATCTCGACTTTGAGAGCACATCGAACGATTTCCTCGTAGCTATTGAAGTCCCTTATGGATAACACCCTTCGAAGACTTGGTTTTAAGCCACTAAAGAATCAATCAATCTTACTCTCAGGTTGGATAATAATACCAGAAGCGTACCTTGCAAGTCTTGTAAAATTTGCTTCATAGGTACCAACAGATTCATCATCCTTTTGATTTAGTTCAATAAACTCCTTCTCCATCTTTGTTCGGAGAATAAGAGGGAAGTACTTATTGAAAAATAAGTTCTTAAACTCGTCCC